>CM057348.1:332967137-334167137 GCA_030015575.1 Agapanthus africanus | reverse complement strand
CATGCAATGAGGCGACAACAACATAATAAGGAAAATGAATAGTTAATACAACAACAATGTGCGGAAAATGAATAATAACGTGACAACAAGGAATCTACCTTACTATACATGTGTTATACTGTTTTGCCATTTGAAATAGTACGAATCGTGGTGTTTGAAAATAAGGACTACAGTGTTTTAATGAAAAGATATGTCTTTTAAAATATTCGTAGTATCCCTTGGTATGTCTTTAAAATTCTCATGATTCGTCAGTTTTGGAAATAGGTATGACTCGGGTCCTGTCTAACACCTACTAGGTAAACAACAGGTCTAACTAACAACCAAACGAAAGGGGTATGGAAAACCACCTAAATCTGAGTCGATATATATATATATATATATATATATATATATATATATATATATATATATATGCTTATATAGTCGGTGATCCCGCCTCAATAATATCTCATACGATACATCATCTAATATCACATCCTCAAGTCAAGAGTGCGGATCTATCATCAATATATAGCTCGTACGGTAAATCCGTTGTACGGCCTCCCAAATCGGGGTACGGGTCAAATATCACATTTATCTCACTATTCATCTGGTATTCTCTTTATCAAATATCATGATCGGGTACTAATCTATGTCTAGTACAACACTGATATCATCTAAGTATGTGCATGCATGTGTATGAAAACACCAAGCCAAAAGGACCCGCTAAAACATCACGTCGTATCTCCAATACGAACCACATCAAATCACCGATCTCACGGCCTCAAGCCCAATCTCATCGACTCATCTCAAATCCCAAGTACTAACCTCTTAATCCAGTATATATATATATATATATATATATATATATATATATATATATACATATCCCCATATACGCACAGGTAATAACATAAATGTATGCATGTGTGTGTGCGTGTGTGGGTGTAACAACTACTCCAGGGTTTCGTAACTAACACTAAAATAATCCATGAACACCTAGAATCTATCTTTATCATCAAAAATCTCATATCAGCATAATATATATATATATATATATGTGAATACGTATTCGTATACATCATTACGAACTGCGAGATGCTATACGCCATCCACCCGACTTCTCCCTGTAGATATAAATCTATTCACCTGGTCCTCGCTTGCCGAAATCGATGTCGCCACGCGCTTGCTTGTCTTCTCGAAGTCCTCATGAGGGTACCTACGTATCATGACACATCGCATCGCATTAAAATCCGACTCATGACCAAAACGACACACGAATCTCATATAGGTCAAATCCTATGATTTGCTTTCTCAAATCAACTCAAAACCCCTCGATATCGGCGTACAAACGCCGAGTGATCGTGAAAAACTCAAACGCAGCAATCGTGGTTTCAAAACTCACTAATCATATAAGAAATAGGTTTTAATTCATCAAAACCATCAAATTAAACAAATCGTTTTATTTCCCCAAAAAAAAAACCTAGTTAGCACAAATTCCCATTTCGGTTCAAAACTTGATATTTTATCCAATCTAAATATTTTAACGATTCTAATGGCCAAAATGCTCATTAAATATCATAACTAGGTCATACAAATCACTTCCATATTTTTAGTCTCACTCATTATCATTAACTAAAAATTCAAGTTTGCGAAAATATCAATTTTTAACACTTTTTAAAGCAGAATTCGCAGTTCATCAATTAAGCTTGGTTTTGCATGAAATAAAGTAGTCGACTATAATTTAAAATGTTATTAATGTCATGAATACCCTAATTAAATTTTTCTCTTAATTATATTCATAGTTCATAAAAATCTAGTTTGCTAACAAGGCTTAATTTGGACATTTACATGTAACAACTTGTAATCTAACTACTATCTTACATTCTCCAAAACTTAAGATGTTAAGATACACATTACAACCAAAAACAAGTGATATAACACTCACTTGAATTCTAAAACCCTCTCTTGAATTCATAAACTTGCAATCTAACCCATATTACTAACTAATTATGTTTTGATTTAAAGTATTAATACAACAAATTAACTATAGAGTTTAGATTATACCTCACAAATTTAGAGATTTAGCATGAATCTTAGCCTCCCAAATTGCCATCTTGCTCCTTGATTCATGCTAGCTTGGGCCAAGGGTAAATGGGTAGGGATTGGATTAGGGATTGGTGTGAGTTTTAACTTCATTTTTTGTGTAAATTTGTGAGGTTTTGGAGATGTGATGAAGTGTAAACTTGATGGAAATGAGGGGGGGCTGCTGCAAAATTGGGGGTCGGACACATAGGGAGGAGAGGTGAGAGAGAGAGTGGTTGTGTTGAAAAAAAATCATGAACAAACAAATACCCCATACCTCTTTTAATTATTACATTCCTATTCTTTTCTTTTCTTTCTAAACTAGAACTGTGAGGTGAGGGGGCAGCCATGGGGCTCGGCCAGAATTGGGGTGTGTGTTTGTGTGGGTATGGGTAGGGGTTCCCAAGTCAAGACAAACCTCTCCAAGCTCATAGATACAACACAACATAATTCTATTATTTAATTAATTCTATTTCAAATTCCCTTTTTTTTTCTATACAATTATGCTAGAACCAACCCATTATTTTTCTTTGAAACAACATGATAAAATATGTGTTTATATGTGTCATGATGCAAAAAATTTGAATTAACCCATTCCAATTTGTAATTTTCCCTAATTAAATATATTAGTGACGGCTTAAAATAATATTAAAATAATTATTTTCGGAAATTTTTTCAGAAAATTAGAAATTTTACGAGTGGCTCAATAAACACCAAATACTAGCAATTACATATCAAGAAAATGTATATTTAATTTTATATTAAAAGATATTTTATATCTTTGTTTTTACGGAAAACAACCGTTATTTTACCGATTCTCCGAAATTTCACCTAAACGATTTTCAAAACGTTACATTTATCTAAACAAGATGGCTCCCACTGTTTCTCGAATCCTTCCTCGAACCATAAAAGAATAATTAGTCAGGATTGATCTCATCGTACAATACTTGCTTAACCGTTCAGCCAGGCTAGTGTCGGTACTTCGAGGGACGTTTTACGTCGCTTTCGCGAAGTTCCGAAATTAAATAACCTCTCTTCCCTGAAGGCTTAGCCCCTCTAACACTGTTCTAGACAGCTACTTGGTTTATAGCATTTATCGTTAAGTGAAAAAATCTTCCGAGGAGTAGCGGATACTCACAGTAGGATCGGGACCCAAATATCATTGTATGTATCACGACCCAAAATATTAGCTCGCGACCAGCTCTTAAATCACGCGACGTCTACAGGCGTAACGTAATTCAAGTAAGCTGAAACCCAGAAATCTAAACCTTTTTAAGAAATAAAGATACAATAAATCATGTTTTGTCGTTTGAAAATTTGGGCATCACATCCTATGTAAAAACTAACCCCGAAAACGGGTACTACACAGAATATAATAAAGCATGCCCAAACGGGAGCAAATCACGCCCAACAGTGGAAACAACCACCACAAGTATAAAAACAAGTATACGACGCCCAACGGCGAAGATCCACACAAGGAAAAGTAAAGCAAGACATCAACCCCAAAAGCGAACATAAAACCCATCGCTCAAGTCCCGCAACTACAAGTCTTCTAAGTCTGCAACATATACAATAACTAGTTTCTGAATTGATGGAGTGACTAGATACAATATGAATAATGAATACAAGAGGGGCACGATCCAACATGTACCACCTACCAAAGCAAAACACCCGAAAGCAAGCTGTGTGCCAGCGATGCCGCTACTGAGCCATGCGGACAACCTGCAAGAACTGTGGCACAATTGGGGTGAGTTTCCAACTCGTGAATAGAAAAACATCATCAGGTAGAAATCGAAATAAACAACGATTCTTAGGTCAACTATATCATAAAGGTAATATTATGATATCTAGGGTGACCGTATCTACATATGTGCCAACACATAATAGAAGCCTATACGCAAGTGGATATCATCCAACAATATAATCAATGCATGTATGCAGGTTGATCTTGTCCAACAATATAATCAATGCATATATACAGTGGATCTCGTCCAACAATATAATCAATCCATGTATGCAGTGGATCTCGTCCACGTGTCACCCACTGACACACCAACTCCTGCATGTAAATATCATAAAAGCATATGCAGGTAAATATGAGGATATAAAACAACGTGTGTCCCTCGCGACACAACAAAATCATGGAAACCTGAGTGTCTAACCTCGACACTCGAAACATCATGAAACCCGTTTCTAGCATCGACACGTATATCCTCATGCCTCAGGCGCCGTCCCCACGACTGGCCCTGATGTCATGTCTGTACATCACTCCGGTCAGTATCACCACGATAACCGCCGAGTCCAAATACTATCACCGGTAGGTACTTGCCCAGCCTTCCAGGCTCATCGCCATGACCTGCGATCTTCTTGTCGAGGGGAACCATACCGGGCTCCACCATGTACCCGCACACGGCCCACTCCACTTTTCGCATCGGGTATATATATATATATATATATATATATATCACAAATCTCAGAACCGAGAAATCTCATGGTGGACGCATCGAAATATCATATCAAGAGAAACCGGGTTTTCAAACAATACATAGTTTCTTGAAATACCCCCACGGTTCTCAAATCCATAAATCATATGAAATCCATATCTCAATGCGTAAATCCATGAAAATATGATATATGCAACATAAAACAGCAATATGAGCATATTAAGGGAAAACCGCTCTTTAAATGAATCCAGTTTTAAAATATATCATACGGTTCCCAAATCCTCCGAAATCAAGTGCAGCATCATATGAGGTGTACATGTAACTATAGCAAGGTAAGTGTATCTACATGTAAGCAGGTATGTACGATGCATCTCATAAGCACAATAGCACAATAAGCAACGTCTCAATATCACATGTCAAAACAATACCACTTATGGGTATATGCAGCTATAGCAAGATATGTGGGTGTATATGTCAGTATGTATGCATGATGTGCATGTAGACGTAGTAAAGTATGCAACATATAACAGGATGTAAGCATATTCGTATATCTCATGCAACGTGGAACGGTGATATGAACATAGCAAGTATATCATAGCATTATGTAGCAATTCTACTGTGTAGTGACATAGCAATTATCGATGATGAAGGTGTGTGAGCTGGCAATCTGTGTATGTGCAACATACGCATCATCGATAATGGTGAAGGTGTACTAGAACAGGTATATAAAAAGCAATGAGAATAATCATGAATGCAGCATAATGTACATCGTGACTCCAAATGCTATAAGGTATACGCATCTAACATGACCGAGTCGATGAATCTATCAATCGGCATCCAGCGTCACAACACCACGTACGGTACAATCCATCATACGGCATCCTCTAACCAAGGGTATGGATAAATCAACAAGTAAAACGCATCGCGTACGGTAATCTAACGTACTGTGGCATTAAACAAATAGGGATTCTATCAACCTATAACATCAGGGTACGGATCTAAGTCTCGTACGACATATCACTCAATGTGCAAAACATTATCCACAAATAAGTACCTATCTCTCAGGTCACATCCATGTCCATCTCGTATCAGGGGACCAATAAAGGTATCAAAGATCTCATATCGACTCGAAATCCATATAACGACATATTACTCTAAGTCATCATATCACATCGTATACTAGTTCATCACATTAATATCTCACATCACAATAATATAAACGTCACACTTGTTCTCTTTTAATTCGTACCTATCATGATTCACTTATCATTTCATATTCTCATATGTTAATATATCCATTAGCATCAACTTCTATCTTATTATCGTTTGTAAATCCTACCGTCATGTCCGTCGCATATCATTATCAAGATATAATAATCAAACGATAATCCATATCAATGGTTGCGGGGGTGCTATACGCCATCCATCCGACTTCCTCCATAGATATAAATCTACTCACATGCAAACTCCTCACTTAGCCGTAGTCGATGTACTTCGTCGTCTCGAAAATCCATGCGAATGTACCTACAATCAATATGTATTCGCAAAGCTATTAACATTAAATTTCGAAATCCAAATACGACACGTTGTGCACTCATAGGTTAGAACCTATAGCCCACGCATGCAAAACAACCAAACACCCTCGTCGTTGACGTACAAACGTCCAACGACCAAATACAACATCCAGTCGCAAAACCAAGAAATCCAAATACCGGGAAAAATAGCCAAAACCCTCATTAGGGTCGCTATACATGAAAACTGCCTCGCCAAAAATCAAATCACACCAATACTCATTCACAACACAATAATTATCGTAGATAAAAATATATACATCATAACCATGTCCATTAAAACCCATGTCTAATTTTTACCAAAAACCTAGTAAGCAGTTCACATCATTTTAGCTCATTTTAACACAATGCTAGATATTTTAAACAATCTAGTGATCGAATTCATCATAAAGCGGCTTAATTAAGTCACCCAAACTATTTCCACAATTTTAATCTCACCAAAATATGCATTAGTAAAATCATAGTTTGCGATTAAGCTTAAAAGACAATTAGGAAAAATAACAAATAACATTCTCATAATTTGATTAAGTTTTCCCAAGTCTATACTTCAAGATTAACCACTTAAACACATCAAAACCCTAACTTGATTTTCATAATAATTATCATGAATATTCTAAAAATGAAATTGAATCTATATAAAAACACTTTAATAGCTAGCTTAATGAATTAAGCAACAATAAAGGATTAGGGTAAGGATTATCCCTCACAAACTAGGTCACAATTTTAGCAACAAAACCCAAACTTTATCATCCAAAAAGAAGTCTTTAGTGAAGATCCAAGCTAGTTTGGAGATGAAGAATTGTGGGTATGGATTAATTTATGAGTTTGTGTGAATATTTGATAATTTTTGAGCATTTATTAAAGCTTGAAGAAGAAGAAAATGGGCAAGAGAAAAAGAGGGCAGACTGAGGGGGGGGGGGTTCGGCCAAATAGGTTTTGGTGAGGAGGTTAGGAATCATGTGGAGCATTCTAGTGCAAAACAACAACAATTGATCATTAAAGTAATTAATATCCTAGCCACCTCATTTTCCTTTTCTTTAAATTTTCATTTAACTTACAAATATCTAGATATTTTGGGTATGGATGGATTAAGCTTAATCTAGTGATTAGATTAGCATAGATTCACATTAGAAGTAATTAATCCAAACCAAAATTGTAATTACCACTAATTAAGTGCTTAAATTACAACTTAAAATAATACTTTAATTAGGGAAAATTTTCAAAGTGAACCAAAACTTCCAAGTGACCCACAAAACCCGCAAACTAGCTTCATTCTAGTAAAACTAGTTGCAAACAAGTCTATACAGAAGTTCGATCACAATCGGGTTAAAACGGAAAATACCGACTATTTTACCCTAAAATGGAAAAATTCATATAACGATTTCAGAAACGTTACAATATTCCCCCATTATAGAAATTCGGTCCCCGAATTTAAATTTAAACCCCCAATACTAAAACATTTCAAAATCCAACTCAATCAACAGGGATCCGAAATTACGGAAGCAACAGAAATAACATAGCGGTCGCATGCGCCTGAAGCCGTGAATGAAACTCAAAACCGAACTCCCTCAAGCGTCACGCAAATCATCGGACTTGCACGCATATCATCGGAGTTACAATGGAGATACAGATCTCGAAATCCACTACTGAAATCCAATATACACTAAGCAAATGCTATAATATGTATATAGCACACATCCCTTTTGAAAAAACTCCAGAAACTGAAATAACATATGCATAATCTTTTTCTGAATCGCCGTGTGATGTGTAACTCATGGCGCAAATAACGGACGCTCATTTGTAAAGTAATAATATACTTTCATATAACTTTTGCTCAAAATATACGTTCCGCCCTTTTTAAAATATCCCAAAAGGTTTTCTTTTGTAAATGCTCGTGTCACTCGCAGACACGTCAGAAATAGCGAGACTATAGCTCCTTTTTGAAAACCTCTTGATAAACTTTTTATGCATGCAAAGTACACAGGTACTGTCCTCGGATCAGTCCTGCTAGGCTACTACATAATATAGTGCCCATCATGAAAACAAAAGGCTCAAGAGCAAAATCAACCTCAAAAGGTGTGTCCAACCATCACGTGCGTCTGGTGCGCACGGAAGTCAAATCCCAGTGCAGGTGCCACAATATGCACAAAAGTAAGTCTAAGTGCAACGGGTGTGCAAGAAAACATCTGTCCAATGCAACTGGCATGCACGACAATAACAACTAGTGCATCTATAGTGCACGAAAATCTCAATCCAGTACAACTAACATGGACGAACTAAAACCCTAAATCGGGTGCATCAGGTGTGCACAAAAATCATATCACTCGCCCAACGTGCGCGAAAGTCCAAATCAAGTGCATCCGTCATGCACGAACGAAATCGAAATCAAGTGCATCCCACATGCACGAAAACGAACATCAAGTACACACGCGTACGAAAACACAAATCTGGTAAACGAATGCTCAAAGACATAAATTGGGTGTAACAAATGCACGGAGTATAAACTTAGTGCAACCAATGCACGAAATACGAATCTGGTGCATCCAGTCCACGAGATATCTAATCCTGTGCATCCACCGCATGAAATATCAATCCGGTGCATCCACTGCACGAAATATCAAATCCTGTGCATCCACTGCATGGAATATCATAACCGCTGTAGGAAATCCAGGAAATCATAAACATGTGCAGCTAAGGCATAAAATCGACATCAACACAACGGTGTATAAAATATATATCTCAAGTGCAATAAGTATGCACAAAAATGTAAATACCCAGTAGGTGCAGCCATGGTGCACGAAAACCATGTCATGAAACTCAATCATCAAAACTCAAATCCAAGCGATATAAGCGTGATACTCGAATCACAATGCAAATCGCAACAAATAACATTGAGGTACACCTCCTACAATATCGAAAAATGTCGGTGCCCCAAAACCGGCAGAGCAAGAACATCCGCTTTCCTCCTGCTCACAGTCTGGCGTCTTCTGTCTCTGGGTCCTTATTTCTCGATGGCTTACCAATCTAGCACCCTATCGGCTCATCTGCCCGGTTAGGTGTTCTAATGAAAACGATTCCGCTCTGGCACTCCTCAGGTCATCTCTCGGCCCGTTAGTATGATCACTCATAAAGAAGCACTTCACTGGCGTCGGCCTTTGGCCCTCTGAATACACATGACACAACTGATCCTCGGTGCAATCTCATCACAGCAGTGTCCTGGAAGGAACTGGCTCAAGGCCACTTCCGATCTCGCCTATACCGAACTGTACGGAGGCTGGTACACTTACAAATCTTTTCTCACTTTCTGGACATCTGCGTTCTCAGCACAACATTTTCTCGGGAACTGGCCGTATCCCAACGCCTCTGCATATATATCAGATCTCTAATCTCGACGGGGAGTAACAACAGCTAGTCAGCATCACGCACGAACCTCTTGTTCCACTCGTCCTTATTATCGTCCATTTTGACATCATGTCAGGCTATCTGCATACTGCAAATATTCTCGGCGACAATCAATCCGGAATCTCTCACACGGACTCGAAATCATGAACTCGGTATCTTCATCACTCTGTAGAAGATATCTAGCCGAATGCGTCCTTGAGAACTCGTCCCAACCATCTGAGAAATACTCAATGCTCATCCGTTTCTCGACCAACTCACAGCACATCTGGGTGAGGTCATTCCATCTGAAACTGGTCAGCTTACCGATCTCATATCGGAACATCTGACGAACAACGTCATCTCTGGATCGATCTAATCTAGATCTGAGTAAGACTCTCCACACTGGAAATCTTCAACTCAACAGGGCCTACGTCGACGCATCAAATCTGAATCACCTCCGTCTCTCAACTCAAAATAGACTAGCTATCACCTGTTGCATCTCTTCCTGGAAGCTCTAGCGATCTCAGCTCGTAAACTCTGGAAGCGACATCACATCAATCTCAGCAACAGCTGGGTCATCTGTCTACACGGTCGATGACATCACAATCTCTGAGGTATGCTGTACATCAACAGTCCTCTTACAGCAGGCAGGCTCTAACAATAGCCTGATCATCTAGTACAAAACCGTACACTCGTCTCAAACGAGAGATCTCAACACCACACTACATCGATACGTTCCCATGTCACCAGAAAACAAGATGGTCAGTCCTCGTCCACGATGAGCTCGCCCTGACCGCATCACTGGCAGCAGCTCAAACTGCGCTCAAACTATGGTAACAGGAACCTCAATCAAGTATCGACGAAAAAAGATCAAAGTGATGAAATGAGTCAACAGATCCAGAAAGAATATATGATCATAAGGAGGAACGGAATCAGTGAGAGTATGTTCATGTAAATGAATAGAATCAAGGATCTCAAATGGATATAAAATCAAGGAAATGAAAAGAATCACAAGTCTCAAGATATGTACATCCTAAGGTCACTTAAGTGGAGTATCGTATCGTAAATATGCCGCGGAACATACATACGGTACGTCACTCTAATCAAGCTACCTATTCCATCAATCAGGGTCAGCCTATGAAACAAAAGTTCGGGTTTAATACCCCCTTGTTCAACTCTAAGTTCCATAAGGTGAAGCCTAGGTCCCAAAATATATACATCCTAGACTCCACATAGTCAAACCTAAACTCGAACCAATGTTAAACCTAGCGCTTTGATACCAACTTTGTCATGACCCAAAATATTAGCCCGCGACCAGCACTTAAATCACGCGACATCTACAGGCGTAACGTAAATTAAGTAAGCTGAAACCCAGAAATCTAAATATTTTTAAGAAATAAAGATACGATAAATCATGTTTTGTCGTCTGAAAATTTGGGCAGCACCTCCTTTCTAAAAATTAACCCCGAAAACGGGTACAACACAGAATATAATAAAGCATCCCCAAACGGGAGAAAATCATGCCCAATGGCGGAAACAACCACCACAAGTATAAAAAAAAGTATACGACGCCCAACGGCGAAGATCCACACAAGGAAAAGTAAAGCAAGACATCAACCCCAAAAGCGAACATAAAACCCATCGCTCAAGTCTCGCAACTACAAGTCTTCTAAGTCTGCAACATCTATAATAACTAGTTTTTGGATTGATGGAGTGACTAGATACAATATGAATAATGAATACAAGAGGGGCACGATCCAACATGTACCACCTACCAAAGCAAAACACCCGAAAGCAAGCTGTGTGCCAGTGATGCCGCTACTGAGCCATGAGAACAACCTGCAAGAACTGTGGCACAACGGGGGTGAGTTTCCAACTTGTGAATTGAAAAACATTATCAGGAAGAAATCGAAATAAACAACGATTCCTAGGTCAACTATATCATAAAGGTAATATTATGATATCTAGGGTGACCGTATCTGCATATGTACCAACACATAATAGAAGCCTATGAGCAAGTGGATATCATCCAACAATATAATCAATGCATCTCGTCCAACAATATAATCAATGTATGTATGCAGTAGATCTCGTCCAATAATATAATCAATGCATGTATGCAGTGGATCTCGTCCACGTGTCACCCACTGACACAACAACTCCTGCATGTAAATATCATAAAAGCATATGCAGGTAAATATGAGGATATAAAACAACGTGTGTCGCTCGCGACATAACAAAATCATGGAAACCTGAGTGTCTAACCTTGACAATCCAAACATCATGAAACCCGTGTCTAGCATCGACATGTAAATCCTCATACCTCAGGCGCTGTCCCCACGACTAGACCTGATGACATGTCTGTACATCACTCCGGTCGGTATCACCACGATAACCGCCGAGTCCAAATACTATCACCGGTAGGTACTTGCCCAGCCTTCCAGGCTCATCGCCATCACCTGCGATCTTCTTGCCGAGGGGAACCATACCGGGCTCTACCATGTACCCGCACATGGCCCAATCCACTCCTCGCATCGGGTATATATATATCATAAATCTCAGAACCGAGAAATCTCATGGTGGACGCATCGAAATATCATATCAAGAGAAACCGTGTTTTCAAACAATACATAGTTTCTTGAAATACCCCCATGGTTCTCAAATCCATAAATCACATGAAATCCATATCTCGATGCGTAATTCCATGAAAATATGATATATGCAACATAAAACAACAATATGAGCATATTAAGGGAAAACCGCTCTTTAAATGAATCCGGTTTTAAAATATATCATACGGTTCCCAAATCCTCCGAAATCAAGTGCAGCATCATATGAGGTGTACATGTAACTATAGCAAGATAAGTGTATCTACATGTAAGCATGTATGTATGATGCATCTCATAAGCACAATAGCACAATAAGCAACGTCTCAATATCACATGTTAAAACAATACCACTTAGGGGTATATGCAGCTATAGCAAGATATGTGGGTGTACATGTCAGTATGTATGCATGATGTGCATGTAGCCGTAGTAAAGTATGCAACATATAACAGGATGTAAGCTTATCCGTATATCTAATGCAACGTGGAACGGTGATATGAACACAGCAAGTATATCATAGCATTATGTAGCAATTCTACTGTGTAGTGACATAGCAATTATCGATGATGAAGGTGTGTGAGCTGGCAATCTGTGTATGTGCAATATACGAATCATCGATAATGGTGAAGGTGTACTAGAACAGGTATATAAAATGCAATGAGAATAATCATGAATGCAGCATAATGTACATCGTGACTCCAAATGCTATAAGGTATACGTATCTAACATAACCGAGTCGATGAATCTAACAATCGGCATCCAGCCTCACAACATCATGTACGGTACAATCCATCGTACGGCGTCCTCTAACCAAGGGTATGGATAAATCAACAAGTAAAACTCATCGCGTAGGCATTAAACACATAAGGATTCTATCAACCTATAACATCGGGGTACGGATCTAAGTCTCGTACGACATATCACTCAATATGCAAAACATTATCCATAAATAAGTACCTATCTCTCAAGTCACATCCATGTCCATCTCGTATCAGGGGACCTACAAAGGTATCAAAGATCTCATATCGACTCGAAATCCATATAACGACATATTACTCTAAGTCATCATATCACATCGTATACTCGTTCATCACATTAAAATCTCGCATCACAATAATATAAACGTCACACTTGATATTTTTTAATTCGTACCTATCATGATTCACTTATCATTTCATATTCTCATACGTTAATATATCCATTAGCATCAACTTCTATCATATTATCGTTTGTAAATCCGACAATCATGTCCGTCGCATATCATTATCAAGATATAAAAATCAAACGATAATCCATATCAATGGTTACGGGGGTGCTATATGCCATCCACCCGACTTCCCCCGTAGATATAAATCTACTCACCTGCTAAACTCCTCGCTTAGCCGTAGTCGACGTACTTCGTCATCTCGGAAATCCACGCGAATGTACCTACAATCAATATGTATTCGCAAAGCTATTAACATTAAATTTCGAAATCCAAATACGGCACGCGGTGCGCTCATAAGTTAGGACCTATAGCCTACGCTTGCAAAATAACCAAACACCCTCATCGTTGACGTACAAACGTCCAACGACCAAATACAACATCCAGTCGCAAAACCAAGAAATCCAGATACCGGGAAACATAGCCAAAACCCTCACTAGGGTCGCTATACATGAAAACTGCCTCGCCAAAAATCCAATCGCACCAATACTCATCCACAACACAATAATTATCGTAGATAAAAATATATACATCATCACCATGTCCATTAAAACCCATGTCTAATTTTTACCAAAAACCTAGTAAGCGGTTCACATCATTTTAGCTCATTTTAACACAAATCTAGATGTTTTAAACAATCTAGTGATTGAATTCAACATAAAGCGGCTTAATTAAGTCACCCAAACTATTTCCACAATTTTAATCTCACCCAAATATGCATTAGTAAAAACTTAGTTTGCAATTAAGCTTAAAATACAATTAGGAAAAAAAACAAATAACATTCTCATAATTTGATTATGTTTTCCCAAGTCTATACTTCAAGATTAACCACTTAAACACATCAAAACCCTAACTTGATTTTCATAATAATTATCATGAATATTCTAAACATGAAATTGAAGCTATATAAAAACACTTAAATAGCTTGCTTAATGAATTAAGCAACAATAAAGGATTAGGGTTAGGATTATACCTCACAAACTAGGTCACAATTTTAGCAACAAAACCCAAACTTTATCATCCAAAAAGAAGTCTTTAGTGAAGATCCAAGCTAGTTTGGAGATGAAGAATTGTGGGTATGGATTAATTTATGAGTTTGTGTGAATATTTGATAATTTTTGAGCATTTATTTAAGCTTGAAGAAGAAGAAAATGCGCAAGAGAAAAAGAGGGCAGACTTGGCGGGGTTCGGCCAAATTGGTTTTGGTGAGGAGGTTAGGAATTGTGTGGAGCATTCTAGTGCAAAACAACAACAATTGATCATTAAAGTAATTAATATCTTAGCCACCTCATTTTCCTTTTCTTTAAATTTTCATTTAACTTACAAATATCTAGATATTTTGGGTATGGATGGATTAAGCTTAATCTAGTGATTAGATTAGCATAGATTCACATTAGAAGTAACCCAAACCAAAATTGTAATTACCACTTATTAAGTGCTTAAATAACAACTTAAAATAATACTTTAATAAGGGAAAATTTTCAAAGTGAACCAAAACTTCCAAGTGACCCTCAAATCCCGCAAACTAGCTTCATTCTAGTAAAACTAGTTACAAACAAGTCTATACAGAAGTTTGATCACAATCGGTTTAAAACAGAAAATACAGACTATTTTACCCTAAAACGGAAAAATTTATATAACGATTTCAGAAACGTTACAGTATGATAATGCCGAAGGAATCCTACCAACATTATCATGTGAGTCCACGTTACCCTTCCCGGTTCTTTCGGGCTTGCGGAAATGGTGAAAAACGATTTTTCTTTGGTGGTAACATGGACTCAAAATACGGATCTTTGTTAAACAACTATCTAACAACCTAACTAGGAGTTTTACTTACTCGATTAGGGGGTTATACCTTAACTCGAACTCCTTCTCTTAGACTCCTTGTGGTGGTCGGATGGTTCTCTCCTCGTCGTCTCCTTGTGTCGAAGATGGATCCACCTGAAAGCTTCTACCTTTGGCTTCAACCTCAAACTAGAGGAAACTAGAACACTTGGCTTGCTAGACTTTGTGTACTAGGATGAGTAAAGAAGTGTTTTGGGTTTTTATCTCCAAGGCAAATGATTCTCAACACATGAGAGGTTTTTGCCTTGAACTAGAGAGAGAGCAAGAGGAAGAGGGAGATCTTGAGGATGAGAGAGCTTTCATGAGAGAGAAAGCAAATGAAAGAATGAGCAAGACTTTTCTCACCCTTGCTCTCATAATCCAAAATAATCATAACCCATAATAGTAATTGAGTATTATGTGATGGTTCAAGTCAAAATGGCAATATCATTTCATGCACTCATTTTGTGAAGAATAACAAGCAAGCAAAAGTCTTTGCCATGAAATGATAGCCATTGTAATGATGATGGTCAACTAGTCCAACCTAGTCAACCGGTCAACAAAGTCAACAAGTCAACAAAGTCAACCCTTCAACCCAACCATGGCACAATAATACTTAATTAATATTATCATTAATCATATTTCTTATTCTCATTAGGGTTTAGCAAAAGTCAACAGTCAACAACCCTAATGAGAATACTCTGCCTCTGTCTCTGTCAACCGTGCATACACACCCGCATCCGCGTTCTGAGGAACACGAATACAAACGAGATAAAACCAATCCCAAAACGCACACTAGGATCTGGCTTAAACCAAAACCCGGTAGTGATAACTTCCCGGACACTAAACGTGCACAAGTGCACGGATGTGACCGAACCCTGTCGCAAAACCATGCGACCTCTACTCTTTTGCCTAAAGACGAATAGCTCTCTGTGTGGGACTCTAAAGACTCGACACTACGCTAGCAGTGGGTTTAACCACAGACCGCAAGCGGCACTAGCTGTGCGTAACGGCCCCTAGGTAGATGTCGATAAGAAGACGGACGAGGTGAAACCCATCTGAACTCCTACTGAGCCTGAATGTGACAATCGGCGTACAGTCCGGTCTGTTCGTCTGAGAATATCGCATGGCGGGCCTCGGGGGCGGTAAACGTCAGTCCCCTAATAGCGGTACAAGTCGTGTCGGAGTGTTGCCCAGGACACCCTGAGATAACACTGAAAACCTACCAGTATATCTCGCTTGCCCTGGCCAGGGACTTTGTGTAATGGCTCTCCTAGACACAGCGCGATATCAACCCCCAATACCGGGAGAGACGAATCCTGTCTAACCGTCACTGCCTCCAAGTGCTTCGGGACTGCACCCAACTACTATCTGTTTGCAAGACTCCTTTGAGCCGTGGTAGGGTAGTAATCTTAGTACAGTGGGAACACACTCAAGGCGACGTGACAGTGTCAAGTCATCGGACTAAGCTGTACTCATGTCACCTGGGAACTGATAACTGACGATTGGTATAATACCAACTAACAGTTCCCGACGAGTCCTGTCCAGTGTACTCGTAACCTAACGAGCACCCGCATACTATCTCAAGTACGACGTACTGACGGCTGTGGGACAGACCGTCTCCCTGCTGGGATGAGAAGGGCATACGCTAGTCTACTCCGGAGTATCGATGCCCTGTCTCGATAGTCCTACGACTAGGGACCTGCATAAGGATGTGCTTGTGGATTACCCAGCCCCCACGAGTATGATGGCCATCACAACGCTGGTAATCAAGCAAAGATCCTAAGGGCTCCACTAATGTTTATATGTGATATACTAAAATAAACACATGTACACATTAAAGTAGAAACAAACCAAGTAGCATACTACTATTTTGTGCAAGATTGTCTATACAAGGTGAATATCCCAAGCTTACATTAAGTAATATACAAACAAGTATGATACAGTAATGGCCTCTAGGGCATATACACTAACAATCTCCCACTTGCACTAAGGCCATGTACTGGCGTATCGAAGACCTATCATCTCGATCAGCCGCTCGAACTGAGTCTGGGGTAAGGCCTTCGTGAGTGGATCAGCAGTGTTATCTTCCGTGGTAACTCTCCGAACCTCGATCTCCTGGCGACCCACGATCTCCCTGATCAGGTGATACCGCCTCAAGATGTGTCTGGACTTCTGATGGGACCTGGGTTCCTTCGCTAAAGCTATAGCCCCGTTGTTGTCGCAATACAGAGGTATTGGATCAACAATGGACGGAACCACCTGAAGTTCTGTCAAGAACTTCCTTATCCAGACGGCTTCTTTTGCGGCATCTGCAGCAGCGATATATTCCGCTTCCATCGTCGAGTCAGCAACAGTTTCCTGTTTGGAACTCTTCCAACACACCGCCCCTCCATTGAGGGTAAAGACATAATCCGACATGGACTTGGAATCATCCTTGTCAGTCTGGAAGCTGGAGTCAGCAAAGGCCTCGATCTGGAGGTCTTTTCCGCCATACACCAAGAACATCTCCTTAGTCCTTCTCAGGTACTTGAGAATGTTCTTTACCGCTATCCAGTGCTTCTCCCCAGGGTTTGACGGATACCGGCTTACCACACTCAGTGCATAAGCTACATCTGGTCTGATAAACAACATCGCATACATTATAGAGCCTACCGCAGAAGCGTAGGGTATAATAGACATGCGATCCCTTTCCAAATCAGTCTTGGGAGACATCTCTTTGGAGAGGGTGATTCCGTGACAAGCCGGTAGATTACAGCGCTTGGAATCTTCCATACTGAATCTTTTCAGTATGGTGTCGATGTACCTGGACTGTGAAAGTCCTAATATCCTCTTGGATCTGTCACGATAGATTCGGATTCCCAGAATGTAAGAGGCATCACCCAGGTCTTTCATGGAGAACCTGTGTGACAAGAACCCCTTGAAAGATTGTAGCATAGGAATGTCATTTCCTATCAAAAGAATGTCATCCACGTACAAAACGAGGAATACGACAGTTCTTGCTACAAATCTACTATAGATGCATGGTTCATCTGGATTTTTGATAAAGCCAAATTCTTTGACCGTCTCATCAAAACAGATGTTCCAACTCCGCGATGCTTGCTTTAGTCCATAGATGGACTTAAGTAACTTGCACACCTTTCCGCTGCTCCCACTCTGAATGAAATCCTTTGGCTGGTCCATATAGACACACTCCTCTAAATTTCCATTTAGAAAAGCGGTCTTTACGTCCATCTGCCAAATCTCATAATCGTAGAAGGCAGCAATGGCAAGAAGGATCCGAATGGATTTCAGCATAGCCACTGGAGAAAAGGTCTCGTCATAGTCCAAACCAGGTCTTTGACGAAAACCCTTTGCAACAAGTCTAGCCTTATAGGTGTCAACCTGTCCATCTACACCAATCTTCCTTTTGAAGATCCACTTGCATCCTACGGGTTTTACCCCATCTGGAGCAACGTCCAACGTCCATACTTTGTTGGTGTACATAGACTCCATTTCGGTCCGCCTTGCATCCAGCCATTTTACCGAGTCAACGCTCTGAATGGCCTGCTGGAAGCTAGTCGACTCATCATAATCAATGATGCAATCCTCTCTATCCCCGTCTATGAGAAAACCATAGTATCTCTCGGGCGGATGAGACTGCCTACTACTCCTGCGGAGCGGCGTAGGAATGTCCTGTTCTTTTGAACCCTTTGGTTCTACTAAGCTTTTAGTAATAGTCTGTGGTTCTGGAATTTCTTCCAGTTCTATTGCGCTCCCACTAATTTTCTTTTCTAAGAACTGGTGTTCCAGAAAATGGGCATTACGAGAAACAAAGATCTTTTGTTCCTCTGCGTAATAGAAGAGATACCCCCCGGAGTTCTTTGGGTATCCCACAAACTTGCACAGTACTAAGCATGCCTCGAGTTTGTCCGCATACTGCTTTTTGACAAAAGCTGGACATCCCCAGATCTTCAGATATTGAAAATAGGCTTTCTTCCTACTCCATATCTGATATGGTGTGGTAGGCACAGTCTTAGTTGGAACTCGGTTCAAAAGGTATGCAGCTGATTCTAGCGCATATCCCCAGAATGATCGCGGTAACTCAGCGTTACTCATCATGAAACGTATCATATCCAATAGGGTCTGGTTCCGTCTCTCCGATACACCGTTATGTTGCGGAGTGTATGGAGGAGTAAGCTGAGAGAGAATTCCATTCTTTTTTAAGTAATCCAGGAACTCGACACTTAAGTATTCACCACCTCGATCAGATCTCAGTGTCTTGATACTTTTGCCTGTTTGTTTTTCTACTTCATTCTTATATTCCTGGAATTTTCCAAAGGCTTCGGATTTATGTTTTATTAAGAAGACATATCCGTACCTTGAAAAGTCATCCGTAAAAGTAATGAAGTAAGAATAACTGCTTCGCGCATGCGTAGACATTGGACCGCACACGTCGCTGTGTACGAGTCCCAAGAGCTCGCTCGCTCTTAATCCGTGTCCAATGAACGGAGACTTTGTCATATTTCCTTTGAGACGGGATTGACAAGTTGCATATGATTGATATTCGAACGGATCCAAATATCCTTCTGTATGTAACTTCGTCAACCTTCTCTCATTGATGTGACCCAGTCTACAATGCCATAAGAAAGCCTGATTTGTTTCCGGAGACTATCTTTTTTGTGTATTCTGGACATTGAAAATCTGTGGTTGGTTTAATACGTATATACCATTGCTTAATGTACCTGACCCAATCAAAAGTTGATTAAGGTGAATATTCAAAACATTACTTACAAATGCAAATTCATAACCTTCTTTAGATAATAAAGATACAGATATGATATTACAGGTTGCATTGGGTACAAAATAACAATCACGCAAAACCAAAACGTGTCCATCTGACAACCCCAGGTGATAGTCCCCCATGGACTCAGCATCCATGCCAGCTCCTTTTGCAACTCTGAGGGTTATATCACCTGCCTTCAAAACCCTACGCCTTCTCAGTTCCTGTAAAGAATTACAGATATGAGATCCTGATCCGGTATCCAATACCCAGGATGTAGAGTTTATTGATAGACAGTTTTCAATAACATACACACCTGAAGCTGAAGCCGCAACTTGCTTCAGATCCTTGTTTCTGGTCTTCCAAGCCCTGCAATCCTTTTTCCAGTGTCCACTCTTGTGACAGTAAAATCATTCTTCCTTTCCCACAAGCTTTCCTGCTACCTTTGTTGCCTTTGTCTTTCCCTTCGTATCCATTTTACTAACACCGTCCCTTGGTTTGGCGGGGGCTTTCTTCTTCTTTCCCTTGGCTTTCGCCTTGGACCTAGAAGAGGAAGATCCTCTTACAAACAAAGTGGATGTTTCCCTACCTTTCTGTAGGGTGCCCTCTGCACTCCTCAGCATGTTGAGGAGTTCTGAAAGTTCAACTTCTTTTTCTTGTAAGTTGAAGTTCAGGATAAACTGGGCGTAAGTGGAAGGAAGGGACTGGAGAATCAAGTCCGTGTAGTGCTCGTTCTCTAATGTGGTCCCAAGGTCCGCGAGCTCCTCAATGAAGCCAATCATCTTAAGCACGTGTTCCGCTACCGATGATCCGACGACCAATCTCGCCGAAAACAGCTTTTTCGAGATTTCGTATCTGATGATACGGGATTGATCTCCATACAATTCTTTTGTATGGAGAAATATGGATTCAAGGTCCATATTCTCGTGTCTCCTCTGATGTTCATTGTCCATTGAGGCAAGCACGAGCCACTTGGCCTTCGCGCAGTCGATTTCCCAAGTCTTACGGATTTCCCTATTCGCGACGCTGGTTTTGGGACCTGGGACAGGGGCAGCTTTGGTGGTGAGGAGATACCCTAACTTGTCATAAGTGATTGCCATTTTGACATTCCTGAGCCAATCTTTGTAGTTTGGCCCTGTCAGTATGTTTTTATCTAGTAGTAACTTAAGTCCAGTCATGATGTTTGGTCGCTGCAATTAGGAGAGAGAGAAGAAACACTTTAGCATGATGCTCTTGCAAGTTTAGAGTGTTTTTTAATTTGTCTAAATAGGATGGCTCCTACTGTCTCTCGAATCCCTCCTCAAACCGAAAAGGAAGAATTAGTCAGGATCAATCTCACCATACAATACTTGCTTAACCGTTCAGCCAGGCTAGTGTCGGTACTTCGAGGGAGGTTTTCCAACGCTTTCGTGAAGTTCCTTAATTAAATAACCTCTTTTCCCTGTGGGCGAAGCCCCGCTAACACCTTTCTAGACATCTACTTGGTTTATAGCATTGATCGTTAAGTGAGAAATTTCCCGAGGAGTAGCATATACTCACAGTAGGATCGGGATCTAAATATCATCGCATGACAAAACTGAAGGAATCCTACCAGAATCATCACACTCCAAATGGTACGCAGCGCTAGCAAGTTTTAGTTTCTTTTGAAACTCCTGATGAGGATTTTTGCCCCATGCTCTTATGACCTTGGCGTGAGGTCAAAATGTCATAAGTCACATGTCAAGTTCTTCCCATCATTATCCAGGTTAATTTGAACCCACCCGTACCTACCCTTGACGTAGGCCAAAATGGCAGTACGACTGTCTCAAACCAACGCATTCTATCTATGCAACAGATAAATATCCGGCGGCTACCAATCACTATGCCTTGGCGTGAGGTCAAAATACATAGATTGAATACTACCGAATATTTAACTGAAATGATGGAGGGCTACGGATAATTTTGGCGAAACCGTGAACGTAGTGAACTTGATATAATCGATGGAATGAGATAGCTTTTAAAAGGAGTGGCTTAAGCTCCGCGTTTAAAAGTTGTTTTTGAAAAGAAACCGAGTGGTTTTGAAAGTGTTCCAACGACTCAACTTTGGTTTATTTTCTTGCATTATTTAATGCGTCCCATCATTTAATCCTACCATTGCAGAAAACAATGAAAATATGACGTACGCTTATACCATCCGCATTCGCCACGGGGCCCCGTCATTACCCGTTAGGTTACTTAACTAACGACAGAGCGGGGGCTGGACTAGCGCGGATGCAAAACATAAGCAACGCCTAAATATATATCATATATAGATATACACATTCGTCACATGCAATGATAGCCATTCCAGATCACAGATGAACACATTGGATATACTAGGAATCCGCAATCCGTACGAGCCTGTAACGAAGAGCGGATTACACGGTCGCAATGAATAGCCAAGACCCCACCCTAGACCCCTACGAGTGCGGCAAACTACCCGCCAAGTACCCGAAGCGAAGCAACCTCCCTCAACAGCGTGAGTAGGCCACTCGGCACTTCGAGATACCCGGTAGTTTGTGTACCCCACCTTGGGTCTATCCTAGGAGCAAAAACAGTAAAAGAAATTATACAATGACGGCTACAACCCCATCCCGGTTGTGCGGCCATATAAATAATATTACATCAATTAAAAATTACATGAATTGAAAGAAAAAGAAAACTCTCATCTCACAACCCCCCGGCTATTCAACCGCGACAATCCAATGAATTCATATACGCATACCATCAACATTACAGATCACAGATATGTATAACCCCCACTAATCGACGTATAGCGATTAGCAGACGTTCAATACATATATCACATCACAGATATAACCCGTTAGCTTAAGTCTTTAGAAGTTCGATCAAAATACGGATTTTTAAACCCCAAAAACAAATTTTGCTTTCTGTAAAATCTGGGCAGAAAAACATATTGTAAAAATCCCAAAACACCCCCAGAAAAACACTGCAGGAAAATTGTGCCACGACCGAGTCAACTCGGCCGCGGATCCGAGGCGGGAGCATGCTCCTGCCGCGTTTCCGCGGCGCTTTGATCGAGTCGGTGGAACAATTTTCTTGTGTGGGTTTTAAAAAGCTTGAGCCGATTTTTAGTGTAAGATTAATTATTTTTTGAACAGAAAACAGAATCGGCAGAAACTTGAAATTACGGGCATGTTTCGCGACTTTTTCTCCGATTGAACTTCTAGTTACTTTGCTAACATGTTAGATAGTGTTTAACTAGGCTCTGATACCATTGTAAGTCCACGTTACCCTTCTCGGTTCTTTCGGGCTTGCGGAAATGGTGAAAAACGATTTTTCTTTGGTGGTAACATGGACTCAAAATACGGATTTTTTTTAAACAACTATCTAACAACCTAACTAGGAGTTTTACCTACTCGGTTAGGGGGTTATACCTTAACTCGAACTCCGTCTCTTGGACTCCTTGTGGTGCTCGGATGGTTCTCTCCTCGTCGTCTCCTTGTGTCGAAGATGGATCCACCTGAAAGCTTCTACCTTTGGCTTCAACCTCAAACTAGAGGAAACTAGAACACTTGGCTTGCTAGACTTTGTGTACTAGGATGAGTAGAGAAGTGTTTTGGGTTTTTATCTCCAAGGCAAATGATTCTCAACACATGAGAGGTTTTTGCCTTGAACTAGAGAGAGAGAAAGAGGAAGAGGGAGAGCTTGAGGATGAGAGAGCTTTCATGAGAGAGAAAGAAAATGAAAGAATGAGCAAGACTTTTCTCACCCTTGCTCTCATAATCCAAAATAATCATAACCCATAATAGTAATTGAGTATTATGTGATGGTTCAAGTCAAAATGGCAATATCATTTCATGCACTCATTTTGTGAAGAATAACAAGCAAGCAAAAGTCTTTGCCATGAAATGATAGCCATTGTAATAAAGATGGTCAACTAGTCCAACCTAGTCAACCGGTCAACAAAGTCAACAAGTCAACAAAGTCAACCCTTCAACCCAACCATGGCACAATAATACTTAATTAATATTATCATTAATCATATTTCTTATTCTCATTAGGGTTTAGCAAAAGTCAACAGTCAACAACCCTAATGAGAATCCTCTACCTCTGTCTCTGTCAACCGTGCATACACACCCGCATCCGCGTTCCGAGGAACACGAATACAAACGAGATAAAACCAATCCAAAAATGTACACTAGGATCTGGCTTAAACCAAAGCCCGTTAGTGATAACTGCCCGGACACTAAACGTGCACAAGTGCACGGATGTGACCGAACCCTGTCGCAAAACCATACGACCTCTACTCTTTTGCCTAAAGGCGAATAGCTCTCTGTGTGGGACTCTAAAGACTCGACACTACGCTGGCAGTGGGTTTAACCACAGACCGCAAGCGGCACTAGCTGTGCGTAACGGCCCCCAGGTAGATGCCGATAAGAAGACGGACGAGGTGAAACCCATTTGAACTCCTACTGAGCCTGAATGTGACAATCTGCATACAGTCCGGTCTGTTCGTCTGAGAATATCGCATGGCGGGCCTAGGGGGGCGGTAAACGTCAGTCCCCTAATAGCGGTATAAGTCGTGTCGGAGTGTAGCCCAGAACACCCTGAGATAACACTGGAAACCTACCAGTATATCTCGCTTGCCCTGGCCAGGGACTTTGTGTAATGGCTCTCCTAGACACAGCGCGATATCAACCCCCAATACCGGGAGAGACAAATCCTGTCTAACCGTCACTGCCTCCAAGTGCTTCGGGACTGCACCCAACTACTACCTGTTTGCACGACTCCTTTGAGCCGTGGTAGGGTAGTAATCTAAGTACAGTGGGAACACACTTGAGGCGAAGTGACATTGTCAAGTCAGCAGACTAAGCTGTACTCATGTCACCTGGGAACTGATAACTGACGATAGGTATAGTACCAACTAACAGTTCCCGACGAGTCCTGTCCAGTGTACTCGTAACCTAACAAGCACCCACATACTATCTCAAGTATGATGTACTGACGACTGTGGGACAGACCGTCTCCCATGCTGGGATGAGAAGCGCATACGCTAGTCTACTCCGGAGTATCGATGCCCTGTCTCGATAGTCCTACTACTAGGGACCTGCATAAGGATGTGCTTGTGGATTACCCAGCCCCCACGAGTATGATGGCCATCACAACGCTGGTAATCAAGAAAAGATCCTAAGGGCTCCACTAATGTGTATAGGTGATATACTAAAATAAACACATGTACACATTAAAGTAGAAACAAACCAAGTAGTATACTACTATTTTGAGCAAGATTGTCTATACAAGGTGAATATCCCAAGCTTCTATTAAGTAATATACAAACTAGTATGATACAGTAATGGCCTCTTGGGCATATACACTAACATATCAAACTCCAAATGGTATGCAACACTAACATGTTTCAGTTTCTTTAGAAACTCCTGATGTGGATTTTTGCCCCATGCTCTTATGACCTTGACGAAGGTCAACAAATCATAAGTCACATGTCAAGTTCTACCCATCATTGTCCAGGTTAATTTGAACCCACCCGTATATACCCTTGACGAAGGTCAACAAGGTAATACGACTGTCCCAAACCAACGCATCTATCTATGCTACAAATGAATACCCAGCAGCTACCAATCACTATTCCTTGACGAAGGTCAACAAACATAATTTGAATACTATTGAATATTCATATGAAATAAAGGAGGGCTGCGAATAGTTTTGGTGAAACCGTGAACGTAGTGAACTTGATATAATCGAAGGAACCTTGATAGCTTTTAAAAGGAGTGGTTTAAGCTCCGCATTTTAAAAGTTTTGTTGTTTTGAAAAAACCGAGTGGTTTTAATATTGTTCCAACGATACAACTTTGGTTTGTTTTCTTTGCATTTATTTAATGTGTCCCATTATTTAATCCTACCATTGCAGAAAACAATGAAAATATAACGAACGCTTATGCCATCCGCATTCGCCACTGGGCCCCGTCATCACCCGTTAGGTTACTTAACTAACGACAGAGCGGGGGCTGGACTAGCGCGGATGTAAAACATAAGCAACGCCTACTAGATATCATATATAGATATATAGATTCGTCAGATGCAATGATAGACATTCCAGATCACAGATGAACATACTGGATATACTAGGAATCCGCGCTCCGTTCGAGCCTGCAACGAAAGAAGGATTACACGGTCGTGATGAATAGCCAAACCCCACCCTAGACCCCTACGGGTGTGGAAAACTACCCGCCAAATACCCGAAGTGAAGCAACCTCCCTGTAACACCTTAGAATGTGTTTTGTGGCTAATTATATTTTAATATATGGGTTTTTAATAAAAAGTTTACCAAATTGGGTTTTATTTATTTTATCCTATTTTATGAATATTTTATTAGATTTTTCCTAGGCTTGCACACACTTGTGCATGATAACTAGGGTGTTAAGTGGGGTTAAACCATGATTAGCAATCATGGTGGATTAATCCACTTGCCTTAATCTAGTTTATAATTTGTTTAGGTGCTTTTGGGTTTAATAGTGTGCATGGTGGTTTTAAAAACAAAATGGATTTAAAAAGAATTTGAAAATGGTTTAAATTGTTGACTTTGTGTGAGAGAGAGGGCATAGGGAGCATGGTGTGAACCATGCCTCATTAATGAGGCAAGATAAAGAGAAGGGAGGGGTTAGTGTTGCTCTCATTTTCTTTTCTCATTTCTCTTTTGCTCTCAATCTCACTCTCACACAAACACACACACACAAGGCATCGGCATCAGCCCCAGAAGCAGCACCAGCAGCAGACAGCCACAGCAACAGCAACAATATCAATAGCTTCAATAGCAGAGGCAGCACCATCAGCATCAGCTCCAGCAACTCGAGAGGCAGCAGCAGCAAGCAGCTCGAGCAGCAGCTGAAGCAAGCATCAGCACCATCAGCATCAGCATCAGCACCAGAAGCAACAGCAGCTTGGAGCAGCAGCAACAGCAGCAGCTACTTGCAAGCCCTCTTCTTCCCCCATTCACTTCTTCACCTGCCTTCTAGGGTTCATTAGGGTATATTTCTTGAACACCATTTCATGGTTTGCTTAAGTTGTGCCCTGATTAGTTTCTATTAGTGTTAAATAGTGAGTTTAGAGCTAATTATGGTGTTTTATGTGGCATGTTGATTAAGTGATGATTGTGTTAGTTAACCCTACTTATTTAAGGGTTGTTAGGGTCACCTTAACTGAGTTTAACCTTGGATTTAACTAAAATACCATAGGGTTTGTGTTTTTTGCAAAATCGGTGTTTTTAGGCGATATATTAGCATTCTTTGATCTGCTATTGACCCGGACCCTTCAGAACAAAATTGAGGAAACTGCAACATGCACACTAGGTCTAGAACACACCACCTGAACACGAGCGCCTAACTCTTACTTTGGGCCTCATATTTAATAGGTTTGGCCGTAATTTGCGGCCAAGTAGGGTGCTGGGGTGTTGGGGGTCTTGGTTAGGGTTCTCTGCTGTGTTATCTAGTGTTTTGGCATGTATAGTTTTGTAAGATTTGACCTGTAGTAAAATCTGGGACAATATATCGTTTTTCGTGTTCGTTGTGTTTGCGCGATATGCGCGATACGTGAGTGGGTTTTGCGATCCAGTGTGCCGCGGCGTGCCGCGGTAGTTTTAGACGCGTATTCACACGTTTCAGCGTATCGTGCACACGCGCGTTTAGTTCGCGACGCGAGTTTCTCGTTTGGGTTCGATATCGCGTTTTGCGGAATATTTGGCATATATATGATTTCCATGTCTAAATTGCAGGTTTGCAGGCGGGGACTAGGGACACTGCTATAGGGGGGAGCAGGTGGTAGGATTCACCTAGCGTGGAGTGTTGGTGAGAAGATTTAACATCTACTGGGAATCGCCCGCATGGCGTTATGCATCTGGGCTAGGATTCTAATACTTGTTGCGTATTCTACGTCATTGTTAGAATTGCGCCTTATCCTATTTATTAGATATAATAGTACTGTGACTAGCAGCCGTAGGACACTGCCCATAATATTGACGGTTCATGTTGCACGAGCACGGATTGTATGCTACACACACCGTCAATAATTGTTATGTCACACACAAACCATTATAGATATCATATTGCTTGGTTAGGGACTTTACGACATCGATTCACATTACTTATCACTTTGGACATTTAGTTACCGATATACCTTACTCACCTATTCCACTCATACCCGGAGGGGGTATACTTCATCAGTACTTAAAGGTAGATACCTATACATTGCTACACCTGTATGTTACACACATATTCAGTTGCAGTTACTTATTTACCTTTATTGATGTTACTTAGCTGTACCTTATTGGTTTCGCATACATCTGGTTTCAGCTACATATTCTCATTTATATGCTCGCATTTCAGATATATTGCATATATTTATTCCTGGATTTGCGCATTGTTTATTTGGATTTTACATGATGTTTTCTGGATTTGGAAACCGCGGGAGTTCATGAAATTATGTATACATTGAAAAACCCGGTTTCCTTAATATGATATTTGCGCATCCACCATGAGCTTTATCGGTTCTGATTTATATATATACCCCTACGAGGAGGCGTCGAGGCCGTAAAGGGTACATGGTGGGGCCCGGTATGGTTCCCCTCGGCAAGAAGATCGATGGACTTTGCCGATTGAGCCTGGAGGCGGGATAGTACCTACCGGTGACAGTACTAATGACTCGGCGGGGATCATGGAGATACCATTGGGAGTCATGCACGTGTGCATACCTCGAAAGGCGAGGGCCAGAGCTAGGCACTTGTGCTTTCGGGATATCGTATGATACGTACCTATCATGATTTCTGTGTCGATGCTTGGCACATTGTTTTCATGATATTTCCTTTAAACACCTTTGTATATATAACAGGGGATTTAGCCGTTGTTTTATATACCCTTACACCAATATTAGTGGAATGGGACGCTAATATATGTGTATTGACCCTATCATATTTATTTCTGCAAATATATATACTTTTAGGATGTTAGAATTCTACTTGAGATTTGATTTGAGATATTAGGTGATTCATTGAGATTGGATATTGGACATACATATAGGATTACTTATTTGTACATTCGGGATATAGGAGATTACCCGATATTGTACATTGAGGAGATGTGAGACTTATATGATGTGAGAGCCAGACTTGGGGGCTGATTTGAGGAATTGGGATTTGAGTGTCTTGATGGATTGTGATCCTACCACGATGACAAGATTCCGTGGGATGACATGTTTCACCCCATACCTCATACTTACCTATTTATGCACAGTTTCATATATTGGTAGTACCTATTAGTGTACCCTTATGATTGCTGAATATCTACATTCTCATATCCCTATTGCATGGTTAGTGCATACTATTGTCATGTTACTAGTGCTTCACATATTGATTGTACCTGCTAGTGTACTTTCCTTTTTTCTGCATTTCAAATGACCTGTTATTACTGCAATTGTATATCTTAGATTCATGCTGTACGTACATTCCTGCGATTACCTGCATATGTTATTTACTATTCACGAGTTGGCAACTCACCCCCGTTGTGCCACAGGTATTGCAGGGTGTTCCCCAGAGTAGTCGAGGCAGGCTATTCAGCTATTTACCTATCATCTTTTGCTACAGATACCGCATCGGCTCACAGTGTGCTATTTTGCTTAGGTGGGTTTGTTCCCCTCCGAATAGCGGCGCACAGGACCGCGATGTCCTGACGCTGAGATTCGGGGCAGATGCTAATTGGTTTTATCCGTCCACCTCTCCGAAAATGCCAAGTTGATTTATGGCACCGTGTATCGAAGGTTTAGACGGATGCGGCCGATGTAGCAGACTTTGTCAGATTCCCCCTCGCTAGAGGGGTTTTTGATTGTGGGGACGCTCTTCCCTGCAGGCGCAAGCCCCTGCAGTTGATTACGCTACCGCTTCGAGGTAACAACTTTCTCCTTCTCCAGAATTTCACTTCGTGTCGTGTGTGTCTGTTTTGTTTGTGGTTGCCCGTGGATTGTATACGGAGACTGAGTAATGCCGTCGCCCGTAGGACGTGGATTAGTCCAAATCCGTATTTACTTAGATTTGGGTTTGGTGTTTTCAGTTTAAGGATGCATTAGTCGCGTTGCGGCTAAGATCAACTTAAACGTTCGTTAAGGATACGTTAGTCCTGTTTTAGACTAAGATCAACTCAACGTAGTGATTAATTTAATGTATGGCCATCGGGGCTCGTCACCTCTCTGACGTCGTTGAAGGATTACAACGACATGTATCAGAGGAGCTCGGAGATGTACCCTCGAACCAGAGTTGATTGGGAGTTTTATAATCCATTTGAATGTTTAAGGATACGTTAGCCGTGTTTGGGGCTAAGATCACCTTAAACGTTTGTTAAGGATACGTTAGTCCAGTTTGAGACTAAGATCGACTTAACGGGACCGTTTAGATCCGACAAAAGAGCATTTGGGCTCTATTGTGCCAGTTTAGGGACGTGGTGGTCCGATATTAGTTTAGGGACGTTTCGGTCCGATATTAGTTTTAGGGACGTTTCGGTCCGATGTTAGTTTAGGGACGTTTCGGTCCGATATTAGTTTAGGGACGTTTCGGTCCGATATTAGTTTAGGGACGTTTCGGTCCGATGTCAGTTTAGGGACGTTTCGGTCCGGTATTGGGTATGTGGCCGTTGGGACCCGTCACCTCTTTGACGTCGTTGAGGAATTACAACGATGGATGTCAAAGGAGTTCGGAGATGTACCCTTGAACCAGATGTAGATTGATTTAGGAGAGCCATTTTGCTCAGCCAATTTAATTTAAGGACTTATGGCCACGATTGGGCTAAGTCCAGTAAAAAAAATGTCCAACATTGCTTTTGCATTTCCTTTTATTTTTATTTGGGCTTTGCCCAGAAAAGATGCAGGGCATCAATTTGTTTTGGGGCTCTGTTCTTTATGAATGATGCAGAGCATCAATTTTATTTGGGCTCAGCCCTTTTATTGCTTTGCAATTTATTTTGGCCTGCTAGGTCTTTTTGATTTGGGCCTGGCCCTTCAAGTAATGCATTGCATTTGTGCAAAGCACCAAGAATCTTTTAGATTCAGGAAAAGAAGTGCAGAGCACTTTTTAATTTCTTGATCAAAATTTAGATCAAAGAAAAAGAAAAAGAAAATCTTTTCTTTCTTTCTGTCTCAGAGAACCAGAGGTTCATAGCAAGTGCAAGGAACTATTTTTATTATTTTTATTTATTTATTAAAGATCACTGACCTTTTTCTTAGATCAATGATCTATTCCTAAGAGAATTCTCTCTTCTTTTAAAGGTTTTTACCTTCTTTTTGTGTTCTCAAGGAGTTCAAGAGTTCTCTTCTTTCTTCTTTTTTTTTAAAACCAGATTCTCTATATCTTTGAAATGGGGTCTGGGGTTCTTTTTATAGTGCTTAAAAATCAGTTAAATTTGTTAAAAAGATATTTTCTGAGTGATTTGGGGAATTTTCCCCACCGTTGGATCTTTGATCCAAAGGCCCCTGTTTTACAGAAGAAATTTTCTTGTTTAAACAAGAACAGAAAAAATATCCTTAAATCTTCATTCTGTTGTTGTGCAACTCACCAGCGCGTGACACGTGTCGCGCAGTGAAGCACTTGCGCAACAGCGCTTGCGCAACTGGGCGGACACGTGTCGCGCAGTGAAGCGCTTGCGCAACTGCGCGGACACGTGTCGCGCAGCGGTGCGCTTGCGCAGTCGTGCGTGCGCAACTACGCAGACACGTGTCGCGCAGCCGTGCGCTTGCGCAATTGTGCTTGCGCAACTGCACAGACACGTGTCGCGCAGCCGTGCGCTTGCGCAGTTGAACGTTACTTATGTTTTTTAAAGAGCCTTGCTCTGATTGGACGTACTGCCTTGGGCGTTGTGCTTCCGTGTCAACTTCTGACACGTGGCGCGTTGCGCGCAGCGCACGGGAACCGAAGCGTTGCTTCAAAATTTGAATTTTCAAAATTCAAGCAGAGCCTTGCTCTGATTGGGGGAACAAATGCCCCCCCACCGTTGCGCTCACGTGGCGCGCACGTAAGTGCAGCGGTGGCAAGACCCCGACCGTTGGATTATGGGGGTCAGTTGAAGGGGCGCAGGCGCCTATAAATAGGACCTTTGGTCCTTAGAAAATTCTTTACTACTTCAAGAATTTTGACTCAGAGCCTTGCTCTTGCTTAAGAATTTTCAGAACCTTGCTCTTGATTGATTTTTTTTAAGAACTCCAGAGTTCATAACCATCTTAGGTATTTAACAAAATTAAATTAACTTAAATTAAAACTAATTAATAGAGCCTTGCTCTTATAGATCTTTGATCTAAAACCTTTTTGGGGTTTCCTCAACAGAGCTTTGCTCTTATAGATCTTTGATCTAAAGAGAACCCCTTTGGGGTTTCTTCAACAGAGCCTTGCTCTCAAAAAACTATAGAGACCTTGTTCCTGGGTTTTAACCTATGAACAGAGCCTTGCTCCTAGATAAAATACAGATCTCCCCCCTTATATATATATATATATATATATATATATATAAAATGGAGAACTCTTAAAAGTTTTCCTGGATCTTTTAGGATCCCAAAATTTTTCTTTTAATCCTTAGGGGTTATAGTTTTCATTACTATTACAGAGCTAGGCTCTTTTTTAAGAAGTTTTATTCCTTTGAGACCAGAGTTTGACAAATGGCACTCTGTGACAGAGCTTTGCTCTAAAAAGAGGAGATTTTCTCCTTGTCTCTAGGGATTCCCCCCCAATGAGGATATTCTCTTGGGGGTCTTTTTCATTGACTGACAGTCTCATCTAATGATGGGACTGTTTTATCAAATGATGCGCCGTCATCTAGATTTTGTGGGTCCCCTTTGGTCCCCTACCCACTGCATTGTAGTGTGATGTAGGACTTTGAAATGTGAAGCATTGGAACACTAACGGTTATATTTTTTTTCTTTTCTACAGGGAACATGTCCGAAGATTTGTCTTTCCCTTTCGTTCGCTCAGAAGGAGGGTTCCCACATTCGCCAGTGGACCGGGTGGTGTTTGCCTTGATTAAAGATCATGACCCCGAGTGCAAGAAACTCCACCTGTGGGGAAGGTGGTATAGCCAAATCATCCAAGGACGTCGCAGCTTCAGCTCCGCCTCGCCCTCTGAGCCTATCGTTACGATCCCTTATGCGGACGAGCCCCCGGTGAAGTATGCCGTAGAGGTTAAAAATTGGAATTCCGACGACCTCCTTCAGCCTGCAATCGGTGCCATCCCGGTGCAGCCGCCGCCGGCTATAGATATCTTGGGGAGGCGAATCTGCCAGGGTGAAGCACGCCCTTGGGGACAGGCTTATAATGTTGGACTGATCCCGCGGCCGCTTGCCGGATATTTGCAATGGGCCCGTTATATTTTGGCGGCGAAGAGAGCTCACCTGACGACGATTGGTTTATATTCGGCCGTCTACGTTTCGCTTTTCGAGTATCCCTCTCCTCCGACGTGGTGGATAAAGGCCTTCATCGAACAATGGAATATCCCCACCCATACCTTCCTGATAGCGGATAGGGAAGTCTCCATTTCTCTGGAGGAATTTGCTGAGATTTCAGGTCTGTCAATGAGGGGGGAGCACTACGAGGAGCTGCTTCCTCCTGACGAGTATGTCTTCGCCACCAAGCAGCTAGTACTTGACTTGACTCCAGAGAATGCCATTCAGTATCAGCACCCGGGCTTGGTGAAGGTGTTGGAGATTTATGAGGAACTCCATTTGGAATCGGGCGACCGGGGGGTCAGTTTCGCGGATTTCATTGCTCGTTTTATCCGCCCAGAGTTCCTATTAGAGCAGGGCGAGAAGTTCGCTCAGCTTGCTGACCCCTTTGGTTTCGGCTTGGACCGCCGACCTACATCGGAAGGTGACCAACGGAATTTTTATTTCCCCAACACTGCCAGCATCCCTTTCTCAGAGATCGCCGTTCCTGGCATGGAAGAGGAGACCTTTTTCATAGGGTTTTTGGGTTTATGGTTATGCAGCTTCGCGCTCCCTATGCACCCACGCCTCATGCGGCCCTCCGTCTTTTACCCAGCGCATCGGATGGTGGCTGGTTTACAGTTATCGGTAGGAATCGCCGGGCTGGCTTACCTTTATCATGGGCTTAGCGTAGCGGCGGACGGTAGTGAACCTGGGGTACAGCCTGCCAACTTCCCAATGCATTATTTCACTTCTTGGATGGAGATGCATGTACAAGGGGTGTTTGGTGCTCACAAGACTCCTCCATTTTTTGAGAGATGTAGACTTCCGAGGGTAATGCGGTTAATCGGGGCTTCAATTGTGGTTCCAGCCCCGCGGGAATCTAGAGGGTTGCTCCTTCGTCCACACCTGGTCGGAGCGAAGGTTTCCTTTGTGGATAAGGTTATCACTATAGGCTCAGAGACCACTAAGTCGGTGGTTTCGCTGCGTGATGACTTTAAGGGCGGGGCTTCTGTACTGAAAGCTCGGGAAATCCTCCACCTCTACTCCATTCAGCCGGGTTACCTAGTATTTAGGAAGAATGAGACGGCTCTCTTCATGAGGTATAACCCACATCGATTTGCCCGACAATCGAGTTACAATCAAGGGATCCCGATGGAAGCCTTTCTGGAAACACCCGCGACCAACCAAGAGGGGATAAGGAATGCGATGCATCATTTCATCCGGCTTAATACAGGCTCTTATTTTTTTATTAGTGAGCCTAGCTGTACCCCTAAGATGCTTAATTCATATGTGGCCTGGTATGCGCACGCGATGGGCCCGATTATCTTAACGGAGAAGCGCATGTTGGTTGACCGTAGGGGTGCGCCTCCTGGTGGCGATCGCAAGGCCCCTTTGCAGCCAAGGCTCCCGGTCGTCCCTCCGCTAAAAGAGGCTGGACTCGATCGACCGCGTGTGTTGAGCCCCCCGCGGGGATTGCCACTGCCTACTACGGTGGATGCACCGCCAGCGCCCCGTCCTCCCGCGAAGACGGTTAATGTGGTATCACCAGGGTCCGGCGCAGGAGCAGAGATCGGGACCCGCCGCCCTAAAGTGGCTGCCAAGCGCAAATCCGCTCTGGGTGGGTCTAAAGCTGGTGGACAGCAGAAGAAGAAGAAGTCCGCTCTTTCCCTCGATGCGATCCTCAGCTTAAAGCCTGTGGCCCCTCCCGCCGAGGCCATATGTGAATATGGCAGCAATGAGGGCTTCGTGGTAGATCCTGCGGACACTAATTTGGCTGCCGCCATTGCAGCTTCGGAGCGATCGGCTAGGCTCGAAGCGATGCTAAGCAAACTCGCTGAGTCCGGTAATCATCAGACGCTTCATTTGTCATTTTATTGCACCTCGTATTATTATCTTTAACTAATATTTGCTCCATTTTCAACAGGTGTCTCCACTGAAGAGGCTATTGCTGCCTCCCTGAAAACCTTCCAGGAGGAGGATGAGAAGCGTGCCCTAGCAGGCGTTGGTATGTTTCACCCCTTTCTCTTTTATAGGGAAAGTTTGTTGTCTTTTTCTGATAGTCAACCTACCCTTCTTTTGTTTCTTTGCAGGGGTTGTATCAATTGACACGGGGATCCTTCCCGAGTCCGTTATCGAAGTCCCGGCTTCGTCGAAGTTACCCCAAGAGCCTCGGCTTGACAAGACGATGAGGGATGCCCTGAAAAATCTAGAGGCATCTCTATTCACGGACGAAGGAGCCTCGCTCAAGGAAGCCCTAGTGGCATCCGTCTCAACGGCTCGGGAGCAGCGGAAGCGGTTGAGACGCGAAGCAAAGGCGCGCAGAGCTGCTTTGGCCGTGGGAGCGGGCCCTAGCACTATTCCTCGCGCTGACACTCCTTCTGAAGAGGTCCCTGTCGCTCTGTTTACTGCTTATAGGCAAGTGGCGCGCGCGGCCCGAAGTGCAAACAATAAATCCCCTTCAGGTAGCATCTCTTTCAGAGCTTTGTTGTAAGAATTATAAAGCCATTGGCTCATATGCGTTTCATCTTGCAGGGCCTAGTCCGACTGAGGGGGAGGCGGAGACCGTTGGACCCCAGGAAATGGCGGAAGCGGCGCCTGCCGATCCTGAGCCGACGGTGGGCATCGTCGTCGGGGCCACGGCGCCTGAAACAGAAGTTGAAGGATCCGCCGCCGAGAAGGTCATTGATGCCGCGTCTGAAGTGGCGGCAGATGAGATGATTGTCGAGCCGAAGGCAGTAGAAGTCGAGGCGCTTGAGGCTGGAGACGTCACGGTGCCGATGGACGAGACAACCGTGACCGCAGAAACCGAAGGAGTATCGGGTGAGGCGGCCACGATTCCTGAGGAGGAGCGAACCGCTCTTTCTCAGGAATCTGGTAATACTCCGATCATAGCCCTCCCCGCGTATGGTTCCTTGCCGTCTTCCGGGCTCGCGAGCACAACAACGGTTCCCATCGAGTCGGGTGATGAGGCTACGGGCGGTGGTCTCATGTCGATGGATGAGGGGATTGCTTCAGTTTCTGCTGGTAGCTCGTCGGGTAAATTTTTGAGTCACCAGCGTTCCCCCCTTTTTTTTATGTAATTTGCGATCTCTTCTAACAAGCTTGTCTTTGCAGGTGCGGCCAGTGCTGATGCTCCCTTGCTCGAAGGAGTACCGTCAACTACTGCTTTGGCGGTGGTCACCTCCCCGCCTTCCCTTATACCATCGCGGATGTTGGAAGGTATGGATTTACGACTTATGTGTTAATCTTTTAAACATGTAGCTTTTGTACTAACGTTATACCATTGTGCCCTTTCAGGAGTGCTCTTTGATCATTTATATCAAGTGTTGCTCCCACATTTCTCCTTCCCATCCGAACTCGCTTCTCCCTCTAGCGGCGCCGGTGAGTATACTTTTCACTACAATGTCTTTATTTACCCCCTTTTTTAGCAATGGGATGATTCCTTGACTTTTCCTTTTCCTTATTGCAGTGCCACAAATCGAAGGAGGGGATGCAAGATCTGCCATGCCACCGGCCCTTCCGGCTTTGCCGTCCGTTGCGGCTGGTATAGTAAATTTCCTTTTTGGTAACCCTTCAACATCTCTTGAACCTTCGTTTGACCGTGTTTTGTTTTGCAGCTATTGTTCCGGCTCCGGTCCCTCTTGAGTCTCGCGTCCTTTCACCGGCAGGCCCTTTCTTGAAACGTCCATCTTCAAAGGGTGCCGTGATGAGTTTGGGCATGTTGAGCGGGTATATCGAAGAGCTTAACATGGACGCTCTCCCTTCTGCCGTGGATTTCGCTATGGAGGTTAACCCGATGTTGGCAGCGCTCGCAAACTTTCACAATGAAGGCATCGTTGAATCTTGGGTTAACCATTGCAGAGAGATCGAGGCCTGCCTGTATCGCTTGGAATCGACGCGCCCCTCTCTCGAAGTTTTGACCATGAGCACCCAACGGACAGCCTGGCTTGAGCAAAGCGCTTCTTATCTCCACCGTTTGGAGCAGGAAGCAGCTTTACGGCTGAAGGAGCGTCGGGAATCTTCAAGCGTGACCACTCGCCTGCGCGCTGAAGTTAGGACGAATGCTGCTGAAGTGAAAGCCGTTTTTGAAGGCCTTCTGGAGCGTATCTCTAATGGGCTAGCACTGAAACGGAAGCTTGATGCTGCTGAGCGTGATGCTCAAGGTCAAGAAGCAGCTCAGCAGGACGTTGAGGAACAGCTCTCATCCTTCACGCAGCAGCGGGCTCAAGTGGAGGCCGAACTGGCGGTGGCAGCCGGTCAGGAGAAGGCATGGAAGGAAGTATGCGAGCAATTGCTAAATCTATGCAAGACGCTTCCTTCCCAGTAATTCTCCTTGTATCATTTGCACTTGTAAAATATATGTATATATTTTTTTTATTCTTTATTACAATGTATCCTGTACCTGATCAATATTTATGAATAAAAGATACACATTTTGTAATGTCTTGTGTCATTTCTTCGCCTTTTTAATTCTTTTCAGCATGACATATTTAATGCACCTTATTGACAGATAACTTCATTTCTCCCAGAGATAACGATGGCCTAGACTGCAGGTTCAGATCTGCCGCCTAGGACTTTTCAACTCTATGAGCCGTGAGGGTCTCATAGAGGATTTTCTCCCTACGAATTGAGAGGATCTCATAGGTGGATTTTCTCCTTAGGAATCGTGAGGATTCCTAAGTGTGGTTTTCTCTTATAAGTCGTAGGGATCTTATAAGAGGACTTTTCCTTCTCACGAGTCGAGAGGACCCGTAAGCGGTTGTTTCCCTCCTTATCGAAACTCGATTTTAGAGAGTGAGTCCCGCGTATAGTGTGCAAGAGACCATTTTAGATCGACTTGTAGGGTCCCATTGTTCAGGAAGCAAGTTCTCCTACCTCTGATGCCTGAGGCTTCATTTTGCAGATTAAGAAGCAAGTTCAATTTATAGAAGAAATCCCTTTTCTGAAAGATTTGGCGGGATTTCCCCCACCATCGGATCTTTGATCTAAGGGCTTCTGTTTTACAGAAGATAATAACCGAAGAGATTTCTTCAGAACCTTTTTGTTTAGCGCGAATGCTCCAGGGTATGACGCGTGTCGCACAGCACACAGTGCAGCGCAACTGCGCTAGCACATCTACGCCGACACGTGTCATGCAGCGCACGACGCATACGCCGCTGAAGCGTTGCTTCCCTTGGTTTTGCTTGAAATAGAGCTTTGCTTTGACTGGGTGCGCTGCTTTGGGGTGCTGCGCTGATGCGTTTGCGCTGGACACGTGGCGTGTAGCGCGCAGCGCAACGCAACTGCGCTAGCGCTTCCGTGCTGAAGCGTCGCTTCTTCAAGACAGAGCTTTGCTCTGATCGGGGAAGGATGAAGCGACGCTTCATCTCCTGTCTCGGAATTCGAACGGAAATTCGCTCCAATTAGGGTAAACTGCCGTGACGACTCTTGGGAGCCGAAGAGGCACTTGAGGCCTATAAATAGGACCTTTGGTCCCCTCCAGATACTTATCATCTTCCAGATTTCCATTTTTGAAGACTTCAGAGCTTTGTTCTTGCCTTTAAGAACTCCGGTGCCTTGCTCCTTTTTTTGAAGTTTTTTTTTGAAGAACTTCAGGTAAAATCGATTCTTAGATCAATCTTAAATAGCAGAGCTCTCGTCTAGTGGGTTTCATCTTTGAACATAGATTTGCTCTCTAGGAATTTAGTCATCCATGTATATTATTGCTTTTCTATTGTTGATCTTCCTGTAATATTTTCTCCAGGCATAATGGCGGCGGTGCATCTATACAGTCCGCACGAGTTCATTACCTACGATGATATCCGCGCTCAGGGTCGTCAACAAAACCAGGAGTTTACAGAGGCTGAATGTGTAGAAGTTATGGGTCGTCTGAACGCAAGCGGTGGTTGGCTGTTGCCTCGGCGTTCGGCTCTTTTGAAAGTCGTGCTGGGAGCAATATGGAGGGCACTTCCGGGTCTTCACGAGGCCCTACCACTCAATGCGCTGGATGATGCCGAGGAAAAGGTGCATTCAGTGCACCTGATAGGGCTGATCTCGAAGAAACGACGTAACGACCTCGTTGACATCCTGCATCAAGTGTTTCAGCAGACGACGATCATTGCTGCTTATCAAAGGCCGGAAGGGCTTGCCGATGATATTGACACCGAGGAGCGCGAAAGACTGCGCATAAGAATAATTAGAAAGGCCAGAAGAACTCTGGATGGCCTTACTTTTGATTTCCTCAATCCGTGTCCCGGATCCGAGGTTATACCGTTGTAATAATTTGAACAATGTTTCTTATTCATTATTCTTATGCTTGTAAAAACTCTTAGCGGTATGAATGAAAACCCTCCCCTTTTCTATTTCAGCTTGTCTTATTTCTCGTCCTGAGTCTTCTGTCCATGCATAAATGAATGCGTCACGCATGCCAGATCAAATGTAGAACGGATATTCTTTCTGTCATCTTCTTTCTTTTAATGTCAGTAGGCTGTCTTAATAACCATGGTTAATGGATGTCTAAAACGAGTATTCCGACTTCCTCAGGAAATAGCGATGGCTTAGGCCGCAGGTTCAGGTTTACTGCCTACGACTTTTCAATTCTATGAGCCGTGAGGGTCTCATAGAGGCTTTTCTCCCTACGGATCGAGAGGATCTCGTAAGTGGATTTTCTCCTTAGGAATCGTGAGGATTCCTAAGTGTGGTTTTCTCTTATAAGTCGTAAGGATCCTATAAGAGAATTTTCCCTCTTACGAATCGAGAGGATTCGTAAGGGGTTGTTTCCCTCCTCGTCGAGATTCGACTTTGGAGAGTGAGACCCGTGGATAGTATGCAAGAGACTATTTTGGATTGACTTGCAGGGCCCCATTGTTCAGGAAGCATGTTTTTTTAATCCTTGCTGCCCGAGACTTTATCTTGCAAGGTGGGACGAATCGGGGATTTGTTTGCAGTTGTAGCGGAACAGTTGACATGAGTTAAAAAGCTCTCGTCACGGAGTGTTTGTATCCGTGAGTCGAGGAGTTTGTTAGGGATTATTTGCTTCCCAAGCGCCAAGGATTATTTGTTTCCTTGGGGTTTGAAACGAGTCGATAATTCCCACGGGGCACTGGTGGCTCTGCAGGTCGACGCGGATCAGGAGGCTCTCGTCAAGGAGTGTTTGTATCCGTGAGTCGAGGGATTTGCTAGGGATTATTTGTTTCCTGAGCGCCAAGGATTATTTGTTTCCTTGGGGTTTGAAACGAGTCGAGGATTCCTACGGAGGCGCTGGTGGCTCTGCAGGTCGACGCGGATCAGGAGGCTCTCGTCAAGGAGTGTTTGTATCCGTGAGTCGAGGGATTTGCTAGGGATTATTTGTTTCCCGAGCGCCAAGGATTATTTGTTTCCTTGGGGTTTGAAACGAGTCGAGGATTCCTACGGAGGCACTGGTGGCTCTGCAGGTCGACGCGGATCAGAAGGCTCTCGTCAAGGAGTGTTTGTATCCGTGAGTCGAGGGATTTGCTAGGGATTATTTGTTTCCCGAGCGCCAAGGATTATTTGTTTCCTTGGGGTTTGAAACGAGTCGAGGATTCCTACGGAGGCACTGGTGGCTCTGCGGGTCGACGCGGATCAGGAGGCTCTCGTCAAGGAGTGTTTGTATCCGTGAGTCGAGGGATTTGCTAGGGATTATTTGTTTCCCGAGCGCCAAGGATTATTTGTTTCCTTGGGGTTTGAAACGAGTCGAGGATTCCCACGGGGGCACTGGTGGCTCTGCAGGTCGACGCGGATCAGGAGGCTCTCGTCAAGGAGTGTTTGTATCCGTGAGTCGAGGAGTTTGTTGGGAGAGTATGGCTCCCTCTTTGTTTACGCCCTTGGATTGTATACAGGGATCGATGTGATCTTAACTGTAGGGCCAAAATTTTATCATCATTATTTTTTTTGTTTTATTTCCGCGATGCTCTATCATTTTAGCTTTTATATCGCGAAGGTCGCGATCGCCCAATCATTTCGGCTATTTTTCGCGGTGCCCAATCATTTCAGCTGTTTATTTTATTTCCACTCGCTGCTTTTTATTGCGAGTTGCCCAATCATTTCGGCTATTTATTTTATTTCCACTCGCTGCTTTTTATTGCGAGTTGCCCAATCATTTCGGCTATTTATTTTATTTTTACTCGCTGCTTTTTATTGCGAGTTGCCCAATCATTTCGGCTATTTATTTTATTTTTACTCGCTACTTTTTATTGCGAGTTGCCCAATCATTTCGGCTATTTTTCATGCATACATTTTTACTTGCTGCTTTTTATTGCAAGTTGCCCTACTATTTCGGCTATTTCGTATGCATGTGCGGCCTATTGGCTTTTCGCTGTAAACCGATTTCGGCATCAGCACCACTACAACTGGGATATTACCAGGAGCGAATCATCATCTGCCTTTGTTGATGTCGAACAAAGGTGGCTTAGCGACCAGGGTTAGGGTCCTGTCGGCTAAGGCTTTTGACTTCATGAGCCGTAAGGGTTTCACGAAGTTATTTCTCCCTACAAGTCGTGAGGATCTTGTAGGTGTATTTTCTCCTTAGGACTCGTGAGGATTCCTAAGTGTTCATTTCCTCTGTAAGTCGTAAGGATCCTACAGGAGGGTTTTCTCCTTGTAAGTCGAGAGGACTTATAAGGGTTGTTCATCATGCGAGCATATCCCCAGTCTCGGATGAGACTTGATTAGGGAAATGTTTATTCGCGCCCGTGGATTGTATACAAGGGTCAGTATTGAACCACTTGTAGGGCAATATTGGAAGTTTTTAGGGGTTTGCTTAAGCACAGGTTTAGGTCTCTGTAACTTAAGACTTTCAAATCTTATGGGCCGTGAGGGTCCCATAAGAGAGTTCTCCTTACGAGTCGTGAGGATCTCGCAAGTGTATTTTCTCCTTAGGAATCGTGGGGATCCCTAAGTGTGTTGCTCCCTTGTGAGTCGTAAGGATCTCACGCGGGTGGTTTCTCCTTACAAGGTCGAGAGGATCTTGTAAGTGTTCTTTAACAAGGTTGCGCCCTTTCGGGTTTTCACAAACACTCGCCGGTAGCCCTGCTGTTTTTACTCACGGAGCCTTTTCGGGTTTTCATCCGTGTCCGTTTTGCTTATGGACATACCGTTTTTTTTTATTTTTTATTTCTACACATTTTTTTTACGAGGTCGCGCCCTTTCGGATTTTCACGAACACTCGCCGGTAGCCCTGCTGTTTTTACTCACGGAGCCCTTTCGGGTTTTCATCCGTGCCCATTTTGCTTATGGGCATACCGTTTTTTTTATTATTCTTTTTTTTTTTACGAGGTCGCGCCCTTTCGGGTTTTCACGAACACTTGCCGGTAGCCCTGCTGTTTTTACTCACGGAGCCCTTTCGGGCTTTCATCCGTGCCCTTTTTGCTTATGGACATACCGTTTTTTATTTTATTTTATTTTTATTATATTTTTTTTTATTCATCTCGTCAGCCTAAGGATGCTGCGGTATTAGTTTAAAGAGGTTTCGGTCCGTTATTAGTTTAAGGACATTTCGGTCCGCTGTTAGTTTAAGGACATTTCGGTCCGCTATTGAGAAGCTGGCTACTGCTTATACAGTTTGAGCCTAGGAAGATAGCGAGCGGACATAGTCGTCGTCATCTATCGTTGACCTAGGCTGTGGCTCATTAAGCATGGTATTTCTTTAGGAAGCGACCGTTTATTGGTCTGAAAGGCCTTTCACCGTGCATGTCCATGAGTAGATAGGCCCCACCCTGGTAAACTTTATCTATGATGTACAGGCCTTCATAGTTCGGCTCGAATTTTCCCCGCTTGGCGCGATTGGGGATCATGGGCCTTTTGACCACTAGCACGAGTTCGCCTTGGTGGAATGTCCTCGGTCGGGTCAATCTTTCGTATGAGCGCATCATCTTTGCTTTATAAGCTTCCAGATTTTGTTGCGCTATGAGCCGTGTTTCTTCAAGGGCGTCAAGCTCCTCAAGCCGAAGATGAGCATTTTCTTCGTCCGTCAGCTCGTAATGAACTGCCACTCGTAGAGAGGGTAATTCTACCTCGAGAGGGAGTACTGCTTCCGTACCGAACACCAACGCGTATGGCGTTGTGTTTGTAGCTGTCTTGAACGTGGTTCGATACGCCCAAAGAGCTTCTTGCAGTCTCTCATGCCAGTCTTTCTTATTTCGGGACACTGTTTTCTTTATAATTTTCGTCAAGGTCTTGCTGAAGGCCTCGGCGAGACCGTTAGCTCGTGGATTATAGACTGAGGAATATCTCCAGTCTATGTTATGCTGCTGTGCGAAGCGGCTGATTTTATGACTTCGGTAGGCTGGCCCGTTATCGGAGATGATCCGCCTCGGAGTTCCAAACCGATATATGACGTGCGTTTTGAAGAAATGGAGGATATTCTCCGTCTTCACTTCTCTCAATGGTACTGCTTCTGCCCACTTAGAGAAGTAGTCAGTCGTCGCTAGGATGAAACGATGTCCTTTAGACGATGCTGGTTCGATAGGGCCGACTATATCAGTCCCCCACATTTCGAATGGCCAGCTAGCTACCGTTGGATGCAACGGATTTGGGTGCTGGTAGATGAAGTCCCCATGAATCTGGCATGAGTGATATTGCTTCGCATATTCGATGCAGTCTTGAATCATCGTGGGCCAGTAATAGCCCATCCGTTTGATCTTCAACTTCATCTTTGGACCTGCTTGGTGAGAACCGCAGATTCCATCATGAACTTCCTGAACGACTCTTTCCGATTCGTCTGGTCCTAAGCATCTCAGCCACAGAGAATCGAATGACCTCTTATATAGAGTATCATTGACGAAGGCGAAAGACAGAGCTCGTTTTATGAGTTGATGTCTTGCGGACGCATCTTCGGGCATTTGGTGGGACTTGAAGTAGACTATAAAGACTTCCCTCCAATCCTCAACCTTCTCATGTTCTTTTATTTGCAAGGTCGCTTGTTCAGTCACTCCCTTCTCTTCAGGTGATTCCGAAGGTATTTCTGCGGGGGCGAGCACCCGACGACTTTGTACCATGATTCTAACGTCATCGAGGTTCTCGTCAGCCATTTCTTTCGCAAGTTTGGCCAACGCGTCCGCTTTGCTGTTATCCGCGCGTGGTATGCTCTCCAAAGTATAGGAGGGAATTTGGGTTAGCAGTTGTTGCACCTTTTCACCGTATTTCACCAATTCCGGTTTGCATGTTTGGTAATCGCGGTTTACTTGACTAACGACCAGTTGCGAATCTCCGTATATGAGGAGGTTTTCAATTCCTATGTCAATGGCGATCTCGAGGCCTGCTATCAGAGCTTCGTATTCGGCTTCGTTGTTTGTCCTCGGTTCCGTCAGGGAGAACGCATAGCGCATTATCCCTCCTTGTGGAGTTATAAAGATGAGTCCTACCCCCGATTTGATTATAGGGGTACCTTGTTTGCGCTTCTTCACGGAAGATGCTCCGTCAAAATAAAGCTCCCATCGAGTATTATCACCATCGATCGCATCAAACGCATGTTCGTCTGGAAGATCGCAGTTTAAAGGAGAGTCGGCTGGTATCGGGTGCTCAGCAAGGAAGTCGGCGATGGCCTGGCCTTTTACTGCTTTGAGTGGTCGATATGCTATCGAGAACTCCATTAAGAGCAGGGCCCATTTAGCGAGTCGTCCTGTCAATATGGCCTTTGACATTAGATATTTGAGAGGGTCCACCTTAGAAATGAGATAGACTTCATGCGCTAATGCGTAATGTCTAAGCTTTGTTATTGCGAAGATCAACGCCAGGCAGTGTTTTTCAATGGGGGAATAATTGCTTTCTGCCCCCAGCAGCACTCGACTTAAATAGTAAAGTGCTCTTTCTTTCCCCTGGTCATTCTCTTGTGCCCATAATGCGCCCAAAGAACCTTCAAGGGCGGCCGTGTAAAGAATGAGAGGCTTTCCCTTCACTGGAGCAGCCAACACTGGAGGGTTTTGCAGGTATTGTTTGATCTCGTCTAGTGCGCTTTGGCACTTTTGATCCCAGACGAACGGGGTTCCCTTCTTCATCAGGTGGCTGTAAGGGCGGCACTTTCCCGAGAGGTTGGCTATAAATCGCCGTATGTACGCGAGCTTCCCTTGGAGAGACCGCAGCTGTTTGAGAGTTCTCGGCGGAGGCATTCCCATGATTTCCTTGATCTTGGACGGATCTATCTCGATACCTCGGTGTCGAACGACGAATCCCAGGAATTTGCCCGAGGAAACCCCGAATGCACACTTCAGAGGGTTCATCTTCAAGTTGTATTGTCGAAGACGTTGAAATACGGTCTTCAGATGCTCGAGATGTTCCTCATATGATTTGCTTTTAACAACGAGGTCGTCGATATAGCACTCAACAATTTCGTGTATAAGGTTATCGAAAATCTTCGTCATGGCCCTTTGGTAGGTTGCACCGGCGTTCTTTAAACCGAAGGGCATCACCTTGTAACAGAATACTCCCAAGGGAGTCCGGAAAGCCGTATGTTTCTGGTCTTCAGGGTGCATTTTTATTTGATTATATCCTGATGAGCCGTCCATGAATGAGAAAATCTCATGCGTGGACGTATTGTCTATCATTAGTTCGGTGACTGGTACTGGGAAATCATCCTTCGGGCAGGCTTTGTTGAGATCCCGAAAGTCCACGCATATGCGCACCGTACCATTTTTCTTCATCACTGGGACGATATTAGCAATCCATTCAGGGTATTGAACCTCTTGGATGAAGCCGGAGTCTATCAGCTTTTTGACTTCCGCGTTGATGCTCATTTCGAGCTCAAGCCGCATTCTTCTCGGCGCTTGTTTGACCGGCTTGACACTCGGGGATATTGCCAGTCTATGTACAACAACTTCTGGATCAAGTCCCGGCATCTCGGAATAGTTCCATGCGAAGCAATCTTTATGCTGTACAAGGACGTCCTTTAACGCAGCCACCTTTTCCTCGGACAGCAGCTCGCTGACGAATGTCGGTCGCGGATCGTTTATCGTCCCCAACTCAATTTTCTTGAGGTTATCCGCAGTGGTATGTATGCCGTCCTCCAGTTCTTTCGGAGCTTGGGGAAATTCTGAGATCACCTCATCATTGCTGTTTTCGAGGCACCAGGGAAGGCTGTCAATGTTCTCGGACTCTTCTTTTAGTATCGTTATCATATGACAGGTGCGAATTTTCTTCCAATCCCAATGCGGAGTTGGTTCTGTTCTTGTGCTTTCGGGTTCGTGCTTTTGTGGCGGCGCTACCCTCCAGTTGTCAGACAACGCGAATTTGCCAAGCTGATACTGGTCCTCAACCCAATTCTTAAAGGTGAAGCAATCTTCAAGCGGATGCCCTACTACTCGATGGTAAAAGCAATAATTTGGGTTGAATACCTCGCCTGCGTGCTCGGGGTGCTTGGACTCTGGCAGCGTAAGCATTTGATGTTTTAGAGCAAGATCAAATATCTTCCTTGTTTTGTTCCGAGGAAATGAGTATGCTCGACTCATTTTCTTCATGAGGGCTAAGTCAGTAACGCTCGACTCTCGGATACGTGGTTTCTTAGCTCTGCCTTGTGGTTGTTGAGCGTCTTTTCTGCCCTCTGACTTGTTTTTGCTTTCGCGTCGAACCTTTTTTGTAGCAGGTTGACAAGGAGCGGCCTTTTCATCCTTCACGGCCTGTCGGAGAAGGCGTTACGTCTTGGCTTTCTCATAGATGGCCGTCTCGCGGTTGTGGTCATCTCGGACTTTTTGACCAGCTTCCTTTATAAGCCTGTCCATTTGTTCTTCAAATGATGGACCGGGCAATTTTTCATCAGGAACTTTTACTGGCTTAGGATTTGCGTCCTCCCATTGAGCGTCCGCATCTTCATCGAAGTCATACATGACATAACAGCTATTTACTAGCTCTCGTTTCTTTAGCCGGATGTACCCAAGCCCTTTTGTTTCCATTCTCCCGTTAGGCAGTTTGCGTTGAGTCCCGGGAACATTCCAGACCCTGTCATAGAATTTGGCCTCTCTAACGGTCTGTCTGAAGGATATCCCCTGGCGTTTCAGCAGCTTCTTCAAACCCTCTGTATAATATCTGGGAAGACGGATAGGCTGAAGCCTGTCGAGCGTGGGATCCACGCCATGCCAAACTTCTTTTTCCACCTTGTTTCCTTCAGAACGGTAGAATAGGATTGCCTTCTCGCCTTCCCATCCGGGAGGGATATAAAATGTCTGCAATTCTTCTACGCTGTTGGTGTTGAGTGCATCTAGTTCTTTGTAATGTTCAAGCGGTACCATGGTTATCTGCAGACTTCGCTCTTCATCAGCGGAAGCCTGTATTGAAGGCCGAGCAGAGAATACGACATGGACCTCATCCTCCGAGTCACTACCAAAGACCAATGTAGGAGTGGACGGTCCTGGCTTGTTATGTTGTGGCGGACCCGAATAAACGATCTCCTCTTCTTCCTCGGTATCACTGCCGAAGACAGGGATGGTGGCGTTATTTTATTTTCCGGCTTGTGACACTTCTCCGTGTCTTCGAAATCCGGCAAGAAGTATTTGGCATCTTCGTATTTGCGGACCTCGTTCACAGAGAACGGGTTCAGTTCTCCCGTCACGGTATACTCGAAACCATCCTTAAAATACTTCATACACTGATGTTGTGTAGAAGGGATGATGTTGTACTCGTGTAACCATGGTCGGCCGAGCAAAGCGTTGTAGCATGTCTTGGCATCTATGACGTGGAACTTAATGTCCGTGACGAGTAATCCGAAGCGTAGCGTCAGTATCACAGATCCAAGAGTCTTTGACGATTGGGAGTCGAACCCGGATATGGTGATCTTGTCCCGAGCAAGGTTCTGGACGCTCATGCAGATTTCCTTCAACACCCGTACGTTGAGTAGGTTAACAGACGACCCGTTATCGATCAGAATTTTGCCTATCTTTATATCATGGCAGTATCCCGAAACATAGAGAGGGCGATTGTGTTCGCAAGTCCCAAGTAAAAGGTCCTCATTGCCAAAAGTAACATCATCCGTGTGTACTTCCTCCAACTCATCCTTCATCTTTTCCTCGGCCAGGCATGCTTGGAATTGTTCCGGCTCTTGTAAGGCTTTAATCAAAGAATCCCTCGCCTCTTTTGATAGTAACAGGGCATCGAGAATGCTGAGTTGTGAGGGTAGCTTCCTCAGATGCGCCAAGACATTGTAATCCACTTTATTCCTCTTTGGCGGGTTCTTGGCGGTTAACTCTTCCGCAACTCGATCATCCAAGGCGATGTCTTCAGAGGCCTTCTCTTTCCCTTTGTCTTTCTTGTTTAAGGGTCCGAGATTCTTTTCAGGTAACGTCCGATTGCGTAGCTGTATATTCTCGCAAGCCTTTGGTCCTTCTTCTTTTCCCGAAGTGGATTCTTTAAAGAGGGGGCCAAGCTCTAGCTCCTCATCAGAATCGCTCCCAAATACAGGTACTTGTGATCCCCCGGCGTCAATCATGCAACAACCACTGCTAGTTTTATCAAGCACTTCGTTTATTCCGTTCTGCTCTCGGCGGGCTTTGCGCTTTTCCCGCTTAAACTGTTGCCGGTGAGTAACATATCCTTGCCACCACTTACCGAAAGCTTTGCACTCTTCGGTGGGATGCGACACCTTCCGATGGTACAAGCAATAGGAGGGGTGGTTTTCCATTTCACCCATAATGTTTTTCTCGGAGGGTGGTAGCTTCATACCCATCGACACAGCCTTAGCGAATCTCTTCTTTATCTTGAACTTTATTTTATCTGTGGTGGGTGTATTTTGTTCTAGCGGGAGTACCGCAATTCTTTCGCCAAGGCGCTGGCGTTTAGCCTTTTCGAATATAACCGCTTCGTTATCCCGATCAGCTTTGCCCTTTAAGAACGCCTGATTTAGGAATGCATCAATCGCTTTATCCGACGGCTCTAGAATTTTTAGTGCAGGCTCTGCCCCCAGCTTTTCAGCGCGAGGAGTCTACTCATCGCTTGTGGACAAATGGGAAATCACATGGCAACTTGCCACATGTTCTTCAGATTCATTTGATGAACTACCTCTCTCATCTTCTGCTTGGAAGACGTGGTTGAGGAACTCTTGCAATGTAATGGGAGTCCGCGCCTTCTGGTTGTACTCTTCCAGCGCGTCAATTTGCTTTTGCAAGTCCGTGCGCCTATCGCTAGGCTTCACCGGTTTCTTGGCCTTCTTCTTTTTCTTCGAAGACTTTGACGACTGGCTACTAGTGCTTGAACCCCCATCATTGGTCTTTGGAGTTGGACGTGGCTTTAACATCCCCTCAACGACCTGCGGTTCCAATGGGTTTTTCCACTTGATCGCCGGACATGTCCGAAGATCATTTAGCATTCTCTTCGTTTTTGATGATAATACAACCTCCCACGGATTTTCTTCAATGACAGAGCATGTTGCCCCCGGCGTATTCGTCCATTTAGAGGTGTGGGGTTGCGAGGGATTCACCTTCCATTTGTCAGATAACGCAAATTTTCCTTGTCTATACTGGTTTTCAAGCCAATTTTTGAAAACGTAGCAGTCCTCAATCGGATGGCCTAGCACTCGATGATAGGGGCAGTAATTAGGTTCGTTGACGTCACTTGGTTGCAACGGACGTTTTGGATCTGGCAGATTTATGAGTCTGTTGCGTAATGCCAGCTCGAATAACCTCTTCGTTTTATCGCGGGGAAAGGAATAAGGACGTCCCATCCTATCCTCAAGGGGTATGTAAGGGCGCGTATTGTTTGGACGAGCAACCGGCTTCAAGTCGTTCGGTTGTTGTTGAGCATTAGCGACAATGATCGCTTTTCCCTTTCCTTTGTCAGTTCGGGAATCTGGCTTTGGGAGAGGGGGTTTATGACCCATCTGGTCCATTTGCGCTAGTTTGTCAATCAAAGCCTGGAAGGAAGTCGGCTTGAAAAACATCATAAACTGTGAGATGGTTGCTTGCGGATCAAGAGTTCCAACAAACATTCCCACCGCAGGGGCTTCTTCTATGCGCTGCTCACACTTTGACCATAGATTACGCCACCGTATAGCGTACTGAACCCATGTCTCGCCGGGTTTTACCCTAGCGTTAATCAGTGCCGTCATCGGGGTACGTTCACTGGCACATGCAAAGCGTTGGGTAAACAGCAGCTCCATCTCCACGAAGGTTTTAATAGAATCATTAGGGAGTTCAGAGTACCACTCGAACGCCTTATCTGATAGACTTCCGACAAACTGGCGGAGCAAAAGCTTGTCATCGCCGCCGGTGTTACCGCAAAGCGCCCTGAACTGGGCGACATGCTGATGGGGATTGCCAGTCCCTTTGTAGACATGAAACTTGGGAATTGTGTAACCCGGCGGGTACTTGATTTGGTCATACCAGCCTGGATATGGCCGCCCCGTTTTTACGACGTGGCCGGCTGCTTCGGCCGCATGATGAACCTTTATTTGCTGGGCTATGTATTCGTCCAGATCAGTCTTAGAGATTGTATCCTCTTTAGCTGTCAATAGAGCGGGCTGTGGATTTAATGTATCTCCCTTATCTTCTCCAAGGACGGTTAGGGGTTCTTCAGCGGGAGGATCTTGTTGTATCATCATCCCTATCATGTCCTGGAAGAGGAGGCCCATCCGCTGTATGTTGGCCGCTTGTTCAGCAGCCTCTTTGTCCCTCTTCTCCAGTACTCGGCGAAGGAACTCGGCGTCGGTCTCTTCCTCCTGGCGCTCATCTAAGGACGTCTCAGGGTTCTCTTTTGGCCCAGTGAGTGTAGCCATTGTGGTCATCATCTCCTGGAGCTTTTGTTGCTGCTCCTGAGCCTTGGTCACTGATCGGGTAAGCGGCCGGTGACCCGTAGAAGTGCGGCTTTCTTCCTTTCCAGAAGCCATATAAATCGTATGAACTGTTATGCCCCTGACTTTGGAGGTTTAGGTTCACCGCCTTTAAACTTTGCCGCTGACGCGGGAGCTTTCTCTGGCCTCCTTCTTTTGTGGGCCATCGAGGTTGAAGGAGCCTTTAAAATGGGCATGCTAGCAATTGTTGCCCCCTGTTGTTTAACGGGGCGGGTTTTGTCCTTTTCCACCTTTGCCTTTTTCTGGCGATGAAAGTGATCTGGGTCAATCACAGAGTCTTGAACCCTCCGCCAAACCTTGTATATCTTTGACGATAGCCGTTGAGGGGGCTGTTCATGCTTTGTCTCCGGAGCTTTCTCCATGGGCGGAGACCTTTTCAATGCAGCAATCGGAGAGTTCTTTCTCACCTTCCTCAGTAATTCAAAGCTGTTCCCAGTTGGAACAGCAGCGTTGACCTCCACCATCGGAGCAGGTGGAGTTAGCCCTGAGGGGGAACTGCCCCCTGCCTTCCTCACTCGTCGCCAATGGCGACGTCGCGCAAGACGAGCCGTTGGGACTGGCTCGAAAATCGAGATGGTTTCCTATTGCCCCCTGTTTGAGTGTGGGGTAACCGCCGATGTCAGCCTATCGAAGACTGATGCCTTTTGACCAGCTGGGGGAGGAGTGGGAACCGTCAATCTTGCGAAGACCGACTCTCTGATGGGAGAGGCCGCCTTAACGACTTCCGAAGCAGCGGCCGTTGCCCTCTTTGGGACTGCCACTTTATAGTTCTGACCTAGCCTGGTGAAAACGGAGGCTGTCGGTTTAGTAGCGGGCGACCCGTTGACAGGGGCTGTCGGAACAGTGAGCCGGTTGAAGACCGACTTTTTACCCACTTCTGGTGCAGGTATTGGTGCAGAAAAGCTTGCAGGTGGGATCATAGTCCCGAAGAACAAGCCGGTGGTGGCTTGGGTCACCTGGTCTACCGGCAGAGTAAGGAAGGAAGCCGCTTGGGGCCCATATGCTACACCTCCTGGTGAGGTGGAGCGTCCGTTGCAGCGGCATTTCGAGCAGTTGGTACAGCTAGAGGACATTGAATCTTGAATTCTGCGCCAGGTAAAAGACCAAATCTTAGTAACTTGAAATCCGAAGACAACCATTTAACAAACCGCGATTGGTTCGCGAAGACGACACACGAAGTGTGGAGTGGAAAGAGGAAGAGGTCCCACCGGGCGTGCCAGAATCTGTTCCCCTCCGAAAGGCGGCGCACAGGACCGCGATGTCCTGACGCTGAGATTCGGGGCATATGCTAATTGGTTTTATCCGTCCACCTCTCCGAAAATGCCAAGTTGATTTATGGCACCGTGTATCGAAGGTTTAGACGGATGCGGCCGATGTAGCAGACTTTGTCAGATCCCCCCTCGCTAGAGGGGTTTTTGATTGTGGGGACGCTCTTCCCTGCAGGCGCAAGCCCCTGCAGTTGATTACGCTACCGCTTCGCGGTAACAACTTTCTCCTTCTCCAAAATTTCACTTCGTGTCGTGTGTGTCTGTTTTGTTTGTGGTTGCCCGTGGATTGTATACGGAGACTGAGTAATGCCGTCGCCCGTAGGACGTGGATTAGTCCAAATCCGTATTTACTTAGATTTGGGTTTGGTGTTTTCAGTTTAAGGATGCATTAGTCGCGTTGCGGCTAAGATCAACTTAAACGTTCGTTAAGGATACGTTAGTCCTGTTTTAGACTAAGATCAACTCAACGTAGTGATTAATTTAATGTATGGCCATCGGGACTCGTCACCTCTCTGACGTCGTTGAAGGATTACAACGACATGTATCAGAGGAGCTCGGAGATGTACCCTCGAACCAGAGTTGATTGGGAGTTTTATAATCCATTTGAATGTTTAAGGATACGTTAGCCGTGTTTGGGGCTAAGATCACCTTAAACGTTTGTTAAGGATACGTTAGTCCAATTTGAGACTAAGATCGACTTAACGGGACCGTTTAGATCCGACAAAAGAGCATTTGGGCTCTATTGTGCCAGTTTAAGGACGTGGTGGTCCGATATTAGTTTAGGGACGTTTCGGTCCGATATTAGTTTTAGGGACGTTTCGTTCCGATGTTAGTTTAGGGACGTTTCGGTCCGATATTAGTTTATAGACGTTTCGGTCCATTATTAGTTTAGGGACGTTTCGGTCCGATGTTAGTTTAGGGACGTTTCGGTCCGATGTCAGTTTAGGGACGTTTCGGTCCGGTATTGGGTATGTGGCCGTTGGGACCCGTCACCTCTTTGACGTCGTTGAGGAATTACAACGATGGATGTCAAAGGAGTTCGGAGATGTACCCTCGAACCGGATGTAGATTGATTTAGGAGAGCCATTTTGCTCAGCCAATTTAATTTAAGGACTTATGGCCACGATTGGGCTAAGTCCAGTAAAAAAAATGTCCAACATTGCTTTTGCATTTCCTTTTATTTTTATTTGGGCTTTGCCCAGAAAAGATGCAGGGCATCAATTTGTTTTGGGGCTCTGTTCTTTATGAATGATGCAGAGCATCAATTTTATTTGGGCTCAGCCCTTTTATTGCTTTGCAATTTATTTTGGCCTGCTAGGTCTTTTTGATTTGGGCCTGGCCCTTCAAGTAATGCATTGCATTTGTGTAAAGCACCAAGAATCTTTTAGATTCAAGAAAAGAAGTGCAGAGCACTTTTTAATTTCTTGATCTAAATTTAGATCAAAGAAAAAGAAAAAAAAATCTTTTCTTTCTTTCTGTCTCAGAGAACCAGAGGTTCATAGCAAGTGCAAGGCACTATTTTTATTATTTTTATTTATTTGTTAAAGATCACTGACCTTTTTCTTAGATCAATGATCTATTCCTAAGAGAATTCTCTCTTCTTTTAAAGGTTTTTACCTTCTTTTTGTGTTCTCAAGGAGTTCAAGAGTTCTCTTCTTTCTTCTTTTTTTTTAAAACCAGATTCTCTATATCTTTGAAATGGGGTCTGGGGTTCTTTTTATAGTGCTCAAAAATCAGTTAAATTTGTTAAAAAGATCTTTTCTGAGTGATTTGGGGAATTTTCCCCACCGTTGGATCTTTGATCCAAAGGCCCCTGTTTTACAGAAGAAATTTTCTTGTTTAAACAAGAACAGAAAAAATATTCTTAAATCTTCATTCTGTTGTTGCGCAACTCACCAGCGCGTGACACGTGTCGCGCAGTGAAGCACTTGCGCAACAGCGCTTGCGCAACTGCGCGGACACGTGTCGTGCAGCCGTGCGCTTGCGTAGTCGTGCTTGCGCAACTGCGCAGATACGTGTCGCGCACGACTTGCGCAACTGCGCAGACACGTGTTGCGCTGCCGTGCGCTTGCGCAATTGTGCTTGCGCAACTGCTCAGACACGTGTCGCGCTGCCGTGCGCTTGCGCAGTCGTGCTTGCGCAACTGCGCAGTCGTGCTTGCGCAACTGCGCAGTCGTGCTTGCGCAACTGCGCAGATACGTGTCGCGCACGACTTGCGCAACTGCGCAGACACGTGTCGCGCTGCCGTGCGCTTGCGCAATTGTGCTTGCGTAACTGCTCAGACACGTGTCGCGCAGCCGTGCGCTTGCGCAGTTGAACGTTGCTTATGTTTTTTAAAGAGCCTTGCTCTGATTGGACGTACTGCCTTGGGCGTTGTACTTCCGTGTCAACTTCTGACACGTGGCGCGTTGCGCGCAGCGCACGGGAACCGAAGCGTTGCTTCAAAATTTGAATTTTCAAAATTCAAGCAGAGCCTTGCTCTGATTGGGGGAACAGGGTTTTGGTGGTTATCTGTATTTTGTATTGTACATTCGTTGTATCTTGTACTCTCCATCTACTATTATGTTGTTGACTTAGAGACTTGGTGATGACGATATTGTATATTATTGTGGCTTTGTCGTCTTTTATCCAGCTTTCTCTCTATTGTCTTTATTTCTTCGCTACGGCGTCGTATATTTGTGATGTGGATTGTTTTCCGCCTTTGGGCAAGCTTTTATAAACATGGGTGTTGCCAAAATTTTAAATATAGAAAGTGAGACTTTTAAAGAATTTGGGTTGCGATTTCAAATGTTTCAAAACTGTTATTATCTTTTCTTATCTTCTTTTTATGGTTTAGATTTCTGGGTTTGGCTTTCTTTTACTTCGTTACGTCTTTAGGCGTTGCGTAGTATTAGGGCCGTCACGTGCCAATTTCGGGTCGTGACAAAGTTGGTATCAGAGCGCTAGGTTTTACCTTTCGGAGTGTAGGATGACCTTAGTATGATGGAGTAGGTAGCTTAAGCAAAGTAACGTAGTGTGTGTATGTCTGCAGCATACCCACGATGCGGTACTTCGCCTTAAGTGACCTAAGTACAAATTGCTTGAAATTCCTTCCTTGATGATTCATATCCATGCGATTCGATTTCCTTATTCTCATCGAATCTTATATCTATTTATAGCCTTGCCTCCGATGTCTATGGAGACTCAGAGTGATGCAGCGAGGGCCGAGGTCAGAGTTGGCTCGGGTGAGATGAGCACTGACCAGGATGGCTCTCTAGTTGCACAGGTGCAGACGGATCTGCCTACGACATATACTATCGATAGGCTTTTGGCAGAGATGCAGGACTTCCGCCAGACAATGTGTTCATTGGTTGATGTCGTTCGGGAGCTAAGACAGGAGGTTGTCACCCCTGTTACTCAGTTGTCACTTACAATCAGCATGCAGCAGTCCGTCAACTACCTAGCACTAGTGGTTGCAGCTCCAGTTGACGAGGCACATATTCCAGAGACGCTGAGAGTTCCAGGACAGTGGAGGACTCGTACCAGTACACCAGCCTAGAGAAAGAGGTTTGGTCATCGAGACAGATTTCGTGGACGTCGCGGGAGTAGCAGAGGCTTAGGACGAGGACAGTCGTTCAGCTCTCATCCCCAGGATGGTCAGCAGTCAGCGCGTGGATGTTTTCGATGCGGAAGCCTTCAGCACTTCGTCAGGGATTGTTCCTCAGCACGGCGTCAGGATCGTATAAGAAGAGGCCGTGGACGTGGAAGGTTCGCTCAGAGGGCTTAGTCTACCAGAGGAGTTCAGCCAGTTGCGGGTAGAGGGCAGATACAGGAGTTTGCTTCTACTCATCAGGATGCGCAGACGTCCAATGTGGAGTTTTCAGGTATCCTTATTTCGCATGTTCTTTTGATGTATTCGTTTGTTTTCATACTTGTGCCGTGGTTGGGTAGATTAGTCGTAGTTTGTGTTAACTTCTGTCAACGATTCTTTTGTTGCGCGACACGTTTTAAGTTGTGTGCCAATCGGATAGGACATAGAGATTCGTCCGTCGTTTTGATCCTTCTAGAGATGTTGGATTTGACATTCTCCTAGGCACGGACTGGTTAGCTACGTGCTAGGCGTCTGAGGACTACCGTGAGGAAACAGTCAGAAATTGTTTTCCCGGCGAGTCAGTTCTTGTTGTGCAAGTGGATAGTTGTGTCGCCTCTCACAGCTCGAATTCAGCCTTTTTCGCTAGTCGGCTTTTGAGGAGATGTCGTGGATTCTTGGCGTTCATTCGTGATGCTGTATCCACAGAGGGTTGTTGGACCAGTGTTCCTTTCATGCGAGAGTTTTCCGACGTTGTTCCGGATGAGCCGGCAAAGCTTAGGGAGCTAAAGAATCAGCTGCAGAGTTGTTTGTTGGGGAGTTTTGTGTGTCTGAGTGTTTCGCTTTTGGAAGCTCCTATTTCTGTTCGTCAAGGAGAAAGACGGAAACTTGAGGTTGTGTATCGACGGATCGTTAATTGAACCGGCTTACGGTGCGGATAGGTATCCCTTACCTCGCCGTGACGATTCCTTCGATCAGCTCCACAGTGCGAGACATTTTTTAAGTTTGCTTGGGATCAGGTCATCATTATTGTGGGTTCGCAGTGATGGCATTTCGAAGACTGCCTTATGCGTGCTACGGGCTTTGTGTGTATTAGTGAGTCATTAGATTCACTGATGCCCTGGCAGCATTCGTAGATATGATGAACCGGATTTCTTCAGGCCGTTCCTCGACCAGTTATTGTTGTGTTATTTACGACATTCTGATCTATTTAATGTGTCTTGAGGAACAGGAGCAGCACTTGAGGATTTGTTATGCAGATACTGGGAGAGCCCCAGCGGTTGCTAGATTCTCGGAGTGTTTCTTCAGGCTTGTTTGTGTTGACTCCTAGGTCTTGTTGTCACGGGAGACGGTTTCGTATGGTTCCGAGGGAGATCGTGGCCATACAGCTTAGGTCCAGACTTGTGTGCAGGACGGAGATCCGCAGATTTTTGGACTTAGCGGGTTTTTACCACCGTTTCGTGCAGGATTACTAGAGTAGTGCTGCACTGTTGACGGAATTGACCGGGAGGGAAGTTTCCTTTCTTTGGACTGAGGCATGTGTGCGGAGTTTTAGCAGTTGATGATTCTGTTAACAACTGCATCAGTTCTTTCTTTGCTTTCTGGTTCGGGCGACCTTGTTGTTTAACTGAAATGTTTCTTGAGTGGGCTCGAGTGTGTACTGAGGTGACACTATAGAGTTATCTCTTTTGCTTCCCTGCATTTGGAGGAAGTACGAGAAGGATATTCCACTCATGATCTGGAGATGGCCGTGATGGTTTTGCGTTGGAGATTTAGAGACACTACATGTTCGCGAGTCGTGTCAGATTTTCACGGACCACCAGAGCTTAATGTACATCTTCCTGCAGTGGATTTTGATTGTTGTGATAGTCTTCTGCAGATTTACAGTTCTTGTGCGATCGTTGAGTATAGCTTAAGTTCGTCTCTACTGAGGGGACAGCTTGCTCATGTCTACACCCGACCACTTTTCTTAAATTGCTTTCGCGAGACACTGCCCGTCGATTCTCGTTCGTCAAAGATACTTGAGCATACTCGGCTGGGTAATGATTCGGAATCTTTGAGTTGTGACACGGTGTGCTAAGTTAGGGACGCGTTTGTATACCTGATGTTATCAGGTAGAGACGTGAAATCCTAGGACATGCACATCAGTCAACTCTCTGTTTCCATTCGAGTTCCACCAACACTGACGTAACTTGGGTGATAGTTACGGGTGGCAAAGGATGTAAATAGAATCATTGGGTTTGTTTCAAGGTGTTTGTCTTGTTGTGTGTTTGGGTTGAGCATCTGAGGCCGGCTGGAGAGTTGCAACCTTTAACCGTTCCGAAGTAGGAGTGGGAGCAGATCTCCATGAATTTCGTTATGGTGTCTAACCAGGTTTAGTCAGGGTGTGACTCCATTCGGATTCTTGTCGTCCAGTTATACTCAGTTTGCTCAGTTGTTCTTTCTTAAGTTGTGTGTTTTTGTTAATTGTTGTCAGCAGTTGGGGATCGTCACTCGCCATTGTTAGGGTTCTCCTTCGATAGTTGTTATCAGGAGACACGCCAATTGGCAACCTTTAGGTTTAGGGGTTAGATCGTGTCGATCACCAGTCTGTTGTTTTTCTGACTCTGCGTAAGTAGGACTTTGGACCCCAGCTAGTCTAGAGACTTCAGAAATGATCCAGTTGATTCAGGTCAGGATGATGTAAGTGCACGGCGGCGCCCCGGCCGTCAATCCGACGCCGGAATGCGGAAGCGGTGAATAACTTAAATTTTTGCGGACTTAGCAAACCGGCACCACCGCGCACTATAACCCGGATCATAACCATTAACAAGTCTAAGCTAACTAGAAGATGGGTTAGAGATATACCGACGATCCAAGTCCTCCGGTCTTCTCGCCATCGTCCCGATCTCCTGCGGAATGTCCCGTCTCCTCCTCGTCGCCGGAAGTGCACCACATCGCCTACTTTGTTTACGGGCTCCCACCTCAATGCCGAGGCAACTCGGGCACGAAGCCGGCTACTCGACGTGCCCAAGATTTGCTGTAGAATGCGTAGTACTCAAGTCTCACTTTGGGGTTCATGGAGATTGCCATTGTGGTGGAGGAAGAAGAACTTGAAGAGAGGTGAGGAAAAATGTATCATGCAAAGAATGAATGTGACAATTTTTTCTCACTCCCAAAAGAAAAAGCCCCCACCCTCACTAGTGGCCGGCCAAGCATGATGGTGGTAGGTGGGAATGGAGTGAAGTCAAATGAAAGACAAGGGAGTGGGTGAGCTATCATGGAAGGAAGTGATCATAAGCAAAACCACACACAACTCCACCATCATAACCTCACAAAGTCCAACACTCAAACCTTCCATCATCAACATCCATCATGAAAACAAAAGTCAAGTCATGATGAAGACAAGAAGTCAAGGTCAAAGAATGGCTATCATGATGCAACAAAAAGCAAAAGCCCCCCTCCACAAATACTTATTTGCAACAATGCAAATAAGCCCTCCTCCACCAATCTTCGGCCAATGAACGGAACAATGGAAATTGGCCGAAACGGAAAGCAAACTGGCAACTCCAGAAAACAGGTCCCGTAATAAATTACAGGAAAACCCCGATACTGTGCATACACACCCGCATCTGTATTTCGACCGAAATACAAATGCAATGAGACAAAGTCTACACTGTACTATACTAGGATCCGGCTTAAACCAAAGCCGGCTAGTAATATCCGTTCGATCCTGATCTGTGCAATACCGCACGTATCTGATCGAACCCTGCCATATAACCATACGGCCTATAGTACAAACTGTCCGATCCTGATCCGTGCAATACCGCACGTATCTGATCGGACCTTGCCATATCTCCATACGGCCTCTACAACCTTTCGCCCGAAAGCTGAGTAACTGAAATGTGGGGGACTCTAAAGACTCGTCAACACCTTGGTTGTGGATTTAACCACTAGCACGTTAGAGGTATAAGCCAATACATAACGGGCTACCAGGTATTGACCAAAAGGGATGTCTGTGAGTGAACTCAGCGTGACAACCCTACTGAGCCTGTCAGCGACAATATCCGTGCAGTCCGGTCCGTTCGTCTATGAGTATCGCATGGCGGGCCTAGGGGGTTGGTAAAAGTCAGACCCCCAAAAGCGGTACAAGTCGTGTCGGAGTGTAGCCCAGAACACCCTGAGATACTACTGGAATACCTACCAGTAAATCTCCTTGCCTTGGCCAAGGACTTTGTGTAATGGCTCTCCTAGACACAGCACGACCTCACCCCCAATACCGGGAGAGACGAACCCCTGAAGATACGCTCACTGCCTCCATGTGGCTCGGGACTGTACCCAACTAAAACCTGTTTGCACGACTCCTTTGAGCCGTGGTAGGGTAGTAATCAAAGTACAGTGGGAACTCACACGAGACAAATGACGATCCCCAGGTCGATGAACTAACCTGCACACATGTCACCAGGGAACTGCCATCTGACGTCTGGTATATGACCAACTAGCATGTTCCCGGCGAGTCCTGTCCGGTGTACTCATAACCCAATGAGCACCTGTATACATCTTAGGTGATCCAACTGACACCAGTGGCTTGTGAGACCGGCCACCGCCCCTCGTAGGGGTCTCGACTGTATACACTAGTCTACTAATGGAGTATCGATGCCCGGTCTCGAAACTCCCATGACTAGGGACCTTTTAAGGATATGCTTGTAGACCCCCAGCTCCCACTTATATGATCGCCCTCATACTACTGGTGGTCAAGCAAGAATCCTAGGGGCTCTATCAACGTGTAGTAGCGACGTGTCAGGTCACCTAAAACAGTACACGATGATAGAGGTAAACCAGATAGCATACTATCATCTCGAGTAAGACTGTCCTACCGGGATAGGTCCTCCCTCAATCATTACAATCACGTACCTGTGACCTAATAATTGACTCTGAGGGCACTATCTGCAACAATCTCCCACTTGCACTCAAGGCTAATTATTGCGATGTCGCATACTCACAGCCCGTGTGATACCGAACATCCAACTCCTCTACTAGTCAGTCTCACAAAGCTCGTTTGCGGAACTATTGCGTTCGAAGAATAGCCTCAGTGAGTGGATCCGCTTAGTTGTTTCTTTCTATGTCTCTCTATATCTCAAGTTCGCGGAGAAAACCATCTCCCGAAACGAGCAATACCTGTCTTAGAATGTGTCTGGATGTCTGATGGGACCTAGCTCATAAATGAACTCCAAATCCAAACTTCTTAGACTGTATCGTCAACTGAACTTAATCAGTATCCTGCGCGCCATGCCTCCCTCAGTATTGCCTTGGACCACCTGTCCAAAATACTGCCCCTCATCAGAAGGAAAACTATAACTCTGACAACCTCCTTGTCGTCCATGTCACCTTGGAAGCCTGGAATGATAACTGTCTCCTGAATGAGGCTGTCGTTATCATCTCCCTAGAACATCCACTTATGTTCTAAAACTGCTTCCGACTGTTTCTCCAGGATTGGATTAATGTCAACTTATTGCATCTAGTGCAAGAACAACATCTGGTATGGTACTTGACATCTCACGATTGACTCAATTGCCTGAGCAAGTGATCTGCCAATCATGCCCGTCCCTCTCCCCTTTAGTCTGTAAGACACCTTTGGAGAGGGTGACTCCATTACCTGCAGGTACACTACCGTGCCAGGAGTCGTCCATCCTAAATACTCTTAGAATGCTGTCAAGTACCCTGATTGGGAAACCACCCAAATCTAGATCTAAGACCATAGATCTAGTAACCAGTATGTCTGATATAAAATCCATTTCCTTTGTGGAGAAACAACTGTGTGACGACCAAAGTATAACCGATCGTAGTGTAGGAGTTTCTTTTCCTACTCTGTGTATATCATCCAAATACCAGGATATCACACCCTACTACCTTCTCAACAGATCCATCCCCTATTCTGATGAAGTCAAACCTATGACTGTCACGTCAGAAATAGATGATCTATCTCCGCTACATCTGCTTTAATCTATAAATAGACATAAGCTACCTGTCCACCAATGCTTCCGCTGCTCCCACTGACTACGACAACCCTCTGGCAGAGTCATATACACGTACACTTCTAAAACTTGTTTAGAACGACGCTATACTCATCCTCCCGCCGGGTCTCGCGCCCTGGAACAACAGCAATGGTAATTGTGGGTAAACAAGAACTTCCCTGTCACCGTCCTTGAGGCTACCGTAGTACCTCTCGGGTGCCTGAAGTTACCCACCTTATCTGCGGAGTGGCCAATGGAATGTCAAACCAGATTGAATCTTTAGGTTCCTTATCAAATCTTCAGTAATCGTTTGCGGTTCTGGAATCACTTCCAGTTCTACCATACTCCCACTACTGTTTTCTGAAAAAATCCACTTTTAATAAAACTGTGGCGAGTCTGGAACAATATTGCTATTGTTCATCCGGATGGTAGAAAATCAACCCTCGTCATAGCCTGGGTCAACCCACAAACAGCCATTACAGAAACGTGCCTTGAGTTGTCAAGTGTCTGGTTTTAATCATAAACCGGACAACTCCCCGTACCTTAACTTCGTTAAGATATGAACTGTTCTATATCCAATATAGAAACAGAGGCACTGATTTAATTGAACCAGATTCAAATCATGCAGCTGTCCCCAGCGCATGTCAACTTATTGGAAGGAGGCCGATCAGCGTTACTCAATTTAGGAATGCTTCCAATTATGAGTAACCTGAAAGAGAAGCAATTTCTCTTAATCACTACTATCAACTGAATACCATATACAAGTATCTACATCTTCGATCACTTTGAAGAATCCCGATACTTGCTGCACCTGGTTCTCTACTCTATTCAAATACCTATAACTTCTCCAAATTCGGACCCTGTGTTTCCACGAAACACTTGTCTAAAAACTAGAGAAGTCATAAGTAAACCGAATATAGTACGAGGACCAACCCCTCTGTCCTGACGGACCCTGGACATCATACAATACTCTGTACAAGTCCCTTGAGTCTGAAAACTCATTCACTGTGTGTCGTAGGTTGAAAACTGTACTTATGGTCAAGAAGAATTACACCGCTGCTTAATGCTCCTTACCTAACCATCCACTGATATAGGTAAATGTCGTAGACATAATTTCAGAAAGGTATATCTCACTCTACGAAAATAGACGTACAGATATATCAATTTGAAATTGGTGCATAACAGCGGATATTCAAAACCAAATATTTGCCGACCGGCAAACAGCCCAGGTGATTTCCTCAAATATCACCGATTACAACGAATCCCGATATAATGAGGATAATCACCCAATTCCCAATAACTTACTCCCACTCATCATCTGTAAAACCATACAGATGTGAGAATCGTACCTGGTAAATACATACCCTGGAGTAAGTATCTAATCGGGAAATCAGTTTTCCTTTAACATTACACAGTGAAACTGAAACATTGAAATGTTCCGATGGGGTATTCTGGTATTCCTAGTAATGCCTCTTCCAGATTCACGACTGTAACCGTATAGTTCTTTGCCACCTCTCCAAATCCCTTCATATGTCTTTAGTCTTTACCTTCTGCACACCCTTTTAGGCCAAATGGTTTTCTTCCTTCCCTACCGTTCGGCACCAGCCTATGGTTTGGAAGAAGACTATCCAATAAGCATAATGGGTGTACTGTCCCAATCCTAGGAACACTCGCAATGAGAGAGGGTGAAGATAAAAGACAACCGAATAAACCTTATTCCTATTTCTCCTGAACCAGAATCCATCCCCGAACTGGAACAAGTTCCATTCGAGTTCGTATATAACCATACGATGGAGTATCCAAATAAACTGTGGATCTTCGTAGTGATACGGAGTGTCCTGGAGAAATACAAAGGTGATGTGGGAGTGGTAACGAAATATTTGGTTTGGTCGTGAATATCTGTTGCAATTTACTTTGCCCTCTTACTAATCCCTTGCTTTGTCTGAACTTAATACCTTCTGCACACCATCGTTATGCTAATTGGTTTTCTTCATTCCCTACCGGTCGGCACCAGCCTAAGGTTTGGAAGAAGACAATCCAATTTGCGTAATAGGTGTACTACCCCTAAACCAAGGAGTACTCGTAACCTGAGAGAGGGTAAAAGGAAAAGACAACTGAATAATCCTATCCGTTTTCTCCAGAACCGGAAACCATCCTCGAATAAATTCTTTCGAGTTCGTATCTAACCATACGATGGTTTTGTCCAATGGAAGTGGACGTTCGTAGTAAAACGGGGTGTCCTGGAGAAAAGGGTAAAAGTAGGAGTGGCAATGAGGTTTGCAACTCTGACAATCCAAAAGCCGGTGTTTAAGATGGTTCGGTCAACTTGGTCACTGAGTCATAGTCTTAGGGTTGGGTCAAATGGTCGCTGCCAAAGAGAGAGAGAAAAGAAACACTCAGCGTGCACTCTAACCTAGATCAGAATGGTTACCAATTTATCTAATCTGGAATCCTCCCACTGTACCTCAAATTCTCCTCCAAACCTTAAAGAAGAATTAGTCGGGGTCACCCGAGGAGTAAACTAACTCATCAGTGGGAATCGGGATCCAACTATCATTGCATGATAACGTGACGGAATCCGCTCACGCTATCACACTCCAGAAGGTATGCGCATATCTGGCAAGTTTCAGTTCTTTTGAAACTCCCGATGTGATTTCTGCCCCATGCTCTTATGACCTTGGCGTGAGGTCAAAATATCATAAGTCACATGTCAAGTTCTGCCCGTCATTATCCAGGTTAATCTGAACCCACCCGTACATACCCTTGACGTAGGCCAAAATAGTAGTACGACTGTCCCAAACCAACGCATCTATCTATGCAACAGATAAATACCCGGCAGCTACCAATCACTATGCCTTGGCGTGAGGTCAAAATACATAGCTTGAATACTACCGAATATTTAACTGAAATGACGGAGGGCTACGAATGGTTTCTGGCGAAAACCTTTAACGTAATGAACTTGATATCGTTGAAGGAACGGATAGCATTTAAAAATATAGTGACGAGAACCGTTGCTAAAGAGGTCACTCCCGGTGAAGGGATCTCGGCTCTTTCCCCGTAGAATGGGGTGCAGGATATTCCAACTGAATACCACGGTGCAAAGCAAAAGCAATCGGCTATAGTGAAGTTAATGCCCTGACGCAAACTTTTGTCCAAGGGGTCACTCCCGGTGAAGGGATCTCGGCCCTTGCCTCGTCGACTGAGGAGCAGGATATTCCAACTGAATACCACGATGCAAAACAAAAGTGAACGTCCTTGCAATAACAGCTTTTTGAAAAGTGTTCCAACAACATCAGATTAGGTTTGTTTTTAAACTTGCATTGATCCGAATCAATGCAGTCCCATCAATTGATCACACCAAAAAGAACGAAAATATATTGATGTACGTATATGCCATCCGCATTCGCCACTGGGTCCCGTCATTACCCGTTAGGTTAGCTTACTAACGACAGAGCGGGGACTGGACTAGCGCGGATGCAAAACATATACAACATCTACTAATATATATACCAATATATTATATTTCGCTCAAGGCGTGAATAGAAATGCAACATCACAGAAATGTACAGCATCACAGAACAATACAGATATCTGGGATCCCCGGGTTTCACAGAGCCACTACTGAAACCCGACGTTCCCCTGGTCGTGTGGATAGCCTGTGCAATGAAATCCTAGACCCCTACGGGCGCGGCAAGTTACCCGCCAAAACCTGAAGCGAGGCAGCCCCCTTCAGCAACGTGAATGGACCACCCAGCACTTCACGGAATCCGGCAACTTAGGCACCCCTCCTGGGTCAACCTGTACCCCCTACGAGTGCGGCGAATAGCCCGCCAATCCTAGATTGAAGCCCCCTCCGTCTCAATGCCATGAGATGCGGGCTTGTTGCCTTCTAGAATCCGGCTATCCGTGCACCCCTCCGCGGGGTAATCCTAGTACAGAAAGTAAAATATACATACACCGGGTACATCGACCGCAACCAGTTCGTGCCCCAAAAGAATAATACAAACAGGCAGTGACGGCAGTCCACATGTCGGACGCTCGCCCCGCAATATCAAATGTACATAATACAACAAAACTGTACTAGCATTGCATCCAGGCTATCCCCACGACCGATCCGCAACATCACAGCATAAACATAGAACATCAACGTGAAAATCATGTTCGCAAATCCGTCTAACCGGGCTATAGCAGTTAGACAGGATTTACCGATCGAGTGACATTCACGGTCGCAGATATAATGTAAATACTGTGAAAAATGTGTTTAAAATATCCGATCGATCAAAAATTAACAAGTGGGCCCCCAATCAAAACTGTAGCACTCACAGAAATCCTGGGCCCAATTTTAATATTCCAAAACCCATATTTTAAGCCCAGAAGGCCTCTGTAAAAAATTGGTGAAGTGATCTCCACAGTGCGCGGCGGAAGGGCGGCGGGAAGGTGGTTTTCGCGGCGGTTCCGCGCTCCCACTGTGGAGTTACTTCGTCGAATTTTTACAGAGCTCTTAGATTTTCCAGTACATCAATATTTTACAACCTGAAAAATTTTTCGACACCAAAAATTTCCAACAGAAAACTGATGTGGGCAAATACGGGTTTTTGGACATTTCGATCGATCGGAACTAAAAAACACATTACACAAAGCTAGAATAAGTTAATGGCCAGTCTCTGATACCACTGTAAGTGCACGGCGGCGCCCCGGCCGTCAATCCGACGCCGGAATGCGGAAGCGGTGAATAACTTAAATTTTTGCGGACTTAGCAAACCGGCACCACCGCGCACTATAACCCGGATCATAACCATTAACAAGTCTAAGCTAACTAGAAGATGGGTTAGAGATATACCGACAATCCAAGTCCTCCGGTCTTCTCGCCATCGGCCCGATCTCCTGCGGAATGTCCCGTCTCCTCCTCGTCACCGGAAGTGCACCACATCGCCTACTTTGTTTACGGGCTCCCACCTCAATGCCGAGGCAACTCGGGCACGAAGCCGGCTACTCGACGTGCCCAAGATTTGCTGTAGAACGCGTAGTACTCAAGTCTCACTTTGGGGTTCATGGAGATTGCCATTGTGGTGGAGGAAGAAGAACTTGAAGAGAGGTGAGGAAAAATGTATCATGCAAAGAATGAATGTGACAATTTTTTCTCACTCCCAAAAGAAAAAGCCCCCACCCTCACTAGTGGCCGGCCAAGCATGATGGTGGTAGGTGGGAATGGAGTGAAGTCAAATGAAAGACAAGGGAGTGGGTGAGCTATCATGGAAAGAAGTGATCATAAGCAAAACCACACACAACTCCACCATCATAACCTCACAAAGTCCAACACTCAAACCTTCCATCATCAACATCCATCATGAAAACAAAAGTCAAGTCATGATGAAGACAAGAAGTCAAGGTCAAAGAATGGCTATCATGATGCAACAAAAAGCAAAAGCCCCCCTCCACAAATACTTATTTGCAACAATGCAAATAAGCCCTCCTCCACCAATCTTCGGCCAATGAACGGAACAATGGAAATTGGCCGAAACGGAAAGCAAACTGGCAACTCCAGAAAACAGGTCCCGTAATAAATTACAGGAAAACCCCGATACTGTGCATACACACCCGCATCTGTATTTCGACCGAAATACAAATGCAATGAGACAAAGTCTACACTGTACTATACTAGGATCCGGCTTAAACCAAAGCCGGCTAGTAATATCCGTTCGATCCTGATCCGTGCAATACCGCACGTATCTGATCGAACCCTGCCATATAACCATACGGCCTATAGTACAAACTGTCCGATCCTGATCCGTGCAATACCGCACGTATCTGATCGGACCTTGCCATATCTCCATACGGCCTCTACAACCTTTCGCCCGAAAGCTGAGTAACTGAAATGTGGGGGACTCTAAAGACTCGTCAACACCTTGGTTGTGGATTTAACCACTAGCACGTTAGAGGTATAAGCCAATACATAACGGGCTACCAGGTATTGACCAAAAGGGATGTCTGTGAGTGAACTCAGCGTGACAACCCTACTGAGCCTGTCAGTGACAATATCCGTGCAGTCCGGTCCGTTCGTCTATGAGTATCGCATGGCGGGCCTAGGGGGTTGGTAAAAGTCAGACCCCCAAAAGCGGTACAAGTCGTGTCGGAGTGTAGCCCAGAACACCCTGAGATACTACTGGAATACCTACCAGTAAATCTCCTTGCCTTGGCCAAGGACTTTGTGTAATGGCTCTCCTAGACACAGCACGACCTCACCCCCAATACCGGGAGAGACGAACCCCTGAAGATACGCTCACTGCCTCCATGTGGCTCGGGACTGTACCCAACTAAAACCTGTTTGCACGACTCCTTTGAGCCGTGGTAGGGTAGTAATCAAAGTACAGTGGGAACTCACACGAGACAAATGACGATCCCCAGGTCGATGAACTAACCTGCACACATGTCACCAGGGAACTGCCATCTGACGTCTGGTATATGACCAACTAGCATGTTCCCGGCGAGTCCTGTCCGGTGTACTCATAACCCAATGAGCACCTGTATACATCTTAGGTGATCCAACTGACACCAGTGGCTTGTGAGACCGGCCACCGCCCCTCGTCGGGGTCTCGACTGTATACACTAGTCTACTAATGGAGTATCGATGCCCGGTCTCGAAACTCCCACGACTAGGGACCTTTTAAGGATATGCTTATAGACCCCCAGCTCCCACTTATATGATCGCCCTCATACTGCTGGTGGTCAAGCAAGAATCCTAGGGGCTCTATCAACGTGTAGTAGCGACGTGTCAGGTCACCTAAAACAGTACACGATGATAGAGGTAAACCAGATAGCATACTATCATCTCGAGTAAGACTGTCCTACCGGGATAGGTCCTCCCTCAATCATTACAATCACGTACCTGTGACCTAATAATTGACTCTGAGGGCACTATCTCCAACAGATGAGAGTAGCCCAGTGCAAACAGTGGTCTTATACCAACCGTGTTGGTCGTAGACTTAAGTGCGCAGTGGCAAACCATGTATTCCTGCGGATTTTTCCGATGAATGACGTGTTGGATTCTGGAAAGCTTGTCCCAGGATTGTAGGTCCTTTCGAGATCCTATAAGCGGTTTAGTTTCGTTGCCTTTAATTTAGCACTTCCGCCCAGATTGTTGAGTTTTCACCCCGTATTCCTTGTGATGTTACTTTACAATTACCTTCTTGACCTTTCTCACATGATTTAGCACCAGACCATTTAGCTTGACGCGGTCTTTCGTTCACCAGCAGCCAATGGTATTAATGGCTCGGCAGGTGGAGGAACAACGGTCAAGGGTCTTGCCATCTGTGAAGGGTTTTTCTTGGACGTAGCCGTATAGTGAGGTAATCACTTGGGAGGCTGCGAGCGAGATCTGAGAGTTTGTAATCTTCTCTTTGACGGTACGCTTAGTATATTTTTTAAATTCGGGGACGAATTTCTTTTAGGGGGGAGATTATAACACCTTAGAATGTGTTTTGTGGCTAATTATATTTTAATATATGGGGTTTTAATACAAGGTTTACCAAATTGTGTTTTATTTAATTTATCCTATTTTATGAATATTTTATTAGATTTTTCCTAGGCTTGCACACACTTGTGCATGATAACTAGGGTGTTAAGTGGGGTTAAACCATGATTAGCAATCATGGTGGATTAATCCACTTGCCTTATTCTAGTTTATAATTTGTTTAGGTGCTTTTGGGTTTAATAGTGTGCATGGTTGTTTTAAAAACAAAATGGATTTAAAAAGAATTTGAAAATGGTTTAAATTGTTGACTTTGTGTGAGAGAGAGGGCATGGGGAGCATGGTGTGAACCATGCCTCATTAATGAGGCAAGAGAAAGAGAAGGGAGGGGTTAGTGTTGCTCTCATTTTCTTTTCTCATTTCTCTTTTGCTCTGAATCTCACTCTCACACAAACACACACACACACAAGGCATCAGCATCAGCAGCTGAAGCAGCAACCCCAGAAGCACCACCAGCAGCAGACAGCCACAGCAACAACAACAATATCATCAACTTCAGCAGCAGAGGCAACACCATCAGCATCAGCTCCAGCAACTCGAGAGGCAGCAGCAGCAAGCAGCTCGAGCAGCAGCTGAAGCAAGCATCAGCACCAGAAGCAACAGGAGCTTGTAGCAGCAGCAACAACAATAACAGCAGGCAACAACAGCAGCAGCAGGAGCTCCAGCTACTTGCAAGCCCTCTTCTTCCCTCATTCACTTCTTCACCTGCCTTCTAGGGTTCATTAGGGTATATTTCTTGAACCCTATTTCATGGTTTGCTTAAGTTGTGCCTTGATTATTTTCGATTAGTGTTAAATAGTGAGTTTAGTGCTAATTATGGTGTTTTATGTGGAATGTTGATTAAGTGATGATTGTGTTAGTTAACCCTACTTATTTAAGTGTTGTTAGGGTCACCCTAACTGAGTTTAACCCTGGATTTCACTAAAATACCATAGGGTTTGTGTTTTGTGCAAAATCGGTGTTTTTAGGCGATATATTAGCATTCTGTGATCTGCTATTGACTTGGACCCTTCAGAACAAAATTGAAGAAACTGCAACATGCACACTAGGTCTAGAACACACCACCAGAACACGAGCCCCTAACTCTTACTTTGGGCCGCAGATTTAATAGGTTTGGCCGCAATTTGCGGCCAAGTAGGGAGCTGGGGTGTTGTGGTCTTGGCTAGGGTTCTCTGCTGTGTTATCTATTGTTTTGGCATGTATAGTTTTGTAAGATTTGACCTGTAGGAAAATCTGGGAGAATATATCGTTTTTCGTGTTCGTTGTGTTTGCGCGATACGCGCGATACGTGAGTGGGTTCTGCGATCCAGCGTGTCGTGGCGTGTCGCGGTAGTTTTAAACGCATATTCACACGTTTCAGCGTATCGTGCACATGCGCGTTTTGTTCGCGACGCGAGTTTCTCGTTTGGGTTCGATATCGCGTTTTGCGGAATATTTGGCATATATATGATTTCCATGTCTAAATTGCAGGTTTGCAGGTGGGGAATACGGACACTGCTACAGGGGGGAGAAGGTGGTAGGATTCACCTAGTGTGGAGAGTAGGTGAGTAGATTTAACATCTACAGGGAAATCGCCCGCATGGCGTTATGCGTCTGGGCTAGGATTCTAATACTTGTTACGTATTCTACGTCATTGTTAGAATTGCGCCTTACCCTATTTATTAGATATAATTGTACTGTGACTAGCGGCCGTAGGACACTGCCCATATTATTGACGGTTCATGTTGCACGAGCACGGATTGTATGCTACACTCACACCGTCAATAATTGCCATGTCACACGCAAACCATTATATATATCATATTGCTTGGTTAGGGACTTTACGACATCGATTCACATTTCTTATCACTTTGGACATTTAGTTACCGATATACCTTACTCACCTATTCCACTCATACCCGGAAGGGGTATACTTTATCAGTTCTTATAGGTAGATACTTATACATTGCTACACCTGTATGTTACACATATTCAGTTGCAGTTACATATTTACATTTACTGATGTTACTTAGCTGTACCTTATTGGTTTCGCATACATCTGGTTTCAGCTACATATTCTCATTTATATGCTCGCATTTTAGATATATCACATATATTTATTCCTGGATTTGCGCATTGTTTATTTGGATTTTAGATGATGTTTTCTGGATTTGGAAACCGCGGGAGTTCATGAAATTATGCATACATTGAAAAACCCGGTTTCCTTGATATGATATTTTCGCATCCACCATGAGCTTTATCGGTTCTGATTTATATATATACCCCTACGAGGAGGCGTCGAGGACGTAGAAGGTACATGGTGGGCCCCGGTATGGTTCCCCTCGGCAAGAAGATCGATGGACTTTACCGATTGAGCCTGGAGGCGGGCTAGTACCTACCGGTGACAGTACTAATGACTCGGCGGGGATCAAGGAGATACCGTTGGGAGTCATGCACGTATGCATACGTCGAAAGGCAAGGGTCAGACCTAGGCACTTGTGCTTTCGGGATATCGTATGATACGTACCTATCAGGATTTCTGTGTCGATGCTTGGCACATTGTTTTCATGATATTTCCTTTAAACACCTTTGTATATATAACAGGGGATTTAGCCGTTGTTATATATACCCTTATACCAATATTAGTGGAATGGAGCGCTAATATATGTGTATTGACCCCATCATATTTATTTTTTCAAATATATATACTTTTAGGATGTTAGAATTCTACTTGAGATTTGATTTGAGATATTAGGTGATTCATTGAGATTGGATATTGGACATACATATGGGATTACTGATTTGTACATTTGGGATATAGGAGATTACTCGATATTGTACATTGAGGAGATGTGAGACTTATATGATGTGAGAGCCCGACTTGGGGGCTGATTTGAAGAATTGGGATTTGAGTGTCTTGATGGATTGTGATCCTACCACGATGACAAGATTCCGTGGGATGGCATGTTTCACCCCATACCTCACACTTACCTATTTATGCACAATTTCATATATTGGTAGTACTTATTAGTGTACCCTTATGATTGCTGCATATCTACATTCTCATATCCCTATTGCATGGTTAGTGCATACTATTATCATGTTACTATTGCTTCATATATTGATTGTACCTACTAGTGTACTTTCCTTTTTTCTGCATTTCACATGACCTGTTATTACTGCAATTGTATATCTTAGATTCATGTTGTACGTACATTCCTGCGATTACCTGCATATGTTATTTACTATTCACGAGTTGGCAACTCACCCCCGTTGTGCCACAGGTATTGCAAGGTGTTCCCCAGAGTAGTCGAGGCAGGCTATTCAGCTATTTACCTATCATCTTTTACTACAGATACCGCATCGGCTCACAGTGTGCTATTTTGCTTAGGTGGGTTTTGGTGGTTATCTGTATTTTGTATTGTACATTCGTTGTATCTTATACTCTCCATCTACTATTATGTTATTGACTTAGAGACTTGGTGAGGACGATATTGTATATTATTGTGGCTTTGTCGTCTTTTATACAGCTTTCTCTCTATTGTCTTTATTTCTTCGCTACGGCGTCGTATATTTGTGATGTGGATTGTTTTCCGCCTTTGGGCCAGCTTTTACAAAAAGGGGTGTTCCCAAAATTTTAAATATAGAAAGTGGGACTTTTAAAGAATTTGGGTTGCGATTTCAAATGTTTCAAAACTGCTATTATCTTTTCTTATCTTCTTTTTATGGTTTAGATTTCTGGGTTTGGCTTTCTTTTACTGCGTTACGTCATTAGGCGTTGCATAGTATTAGGGCCGTCACGTGCCAATTTCGGGTCGTGACACTCCCTCAACAAAGTGAGTATGCTACTCAGCACTTCAAAGTACCCGGTATTTTGTGCACCCCACCTTGGGTCTATCCTAGGAGCAGAAAACAATAAAAGAAATAATATACAATGGTGGCTACAATCTCAACCCGGATGTGCGACCATAAAATAATATTACATCAATTTACAATTTACATCGAATGAAAAATGAAAAACACTCATCTCACATCCCTGGCTATTCATTCATGACAATCCAACAAGTTCACATACACAATCCAACACCACAGATCACAGATATGTACAACCCCCACTAATCAACGTATAGTGATTAGTAGATGTTCAATACATGTATCACATCACAGAAGTTCCGATTATCTAAAGTACTTAGAATTTCGATCGATTACTAGATTTGAATCTATCCCAAGCACAACACAGTACTCAAAAGATTCTGGGTGGAAACAAAGTATCATAAAAATCACAAAACACAAATCTGGACACTCTGCAGGAAAAATGAGTTGACTTGGCGTCGACTCGGCCGCGGATTCGCGGCGAAACGCATGGTTTCGCTGCGCTTTCGCGGCGGTCTGACCGATTCATGACCTCGTTTTTCTTGGGTGTCCCTCGAAAAGCCTGCACGTGTTTTTAAGGTCCCTGGAAAAAAATTTGGACCAATTTTTAAAAACGACAGAAACTGCAAGTTTTCGTTCGTGTTTTGCGATTTTTCCGGCGATCGAATTTATAACACTTTGCTAACATGCTAGTAATGGTTTAGCTAGGTTCTGATACCACTGTAAGTCTATGTTACCCACCCCGGTACTTACGGGGAGGCGGAAAAGGTAAAAATCAAATTTTTATCTGAAAGCAACATAGACTATCATTGTGAGGATCATTGCTAAACTGTTTCTAACAAGCTACAAGAGGTTCTATAAACTATGCAAGGATATTATATCTCATGCTACAAGTCCTTCGGTTCTTCTCCGCTATCCTCCTCGTCTCCGTAGGCTCCATGAGTCGGTCCGGATCGTGACTTCTTCAATGGCCTCCTTGAGTCGAAGATGTTCTACCTCAAGCACCGAGGTAACCAGGGAAACAAGTTTGCCACACTTGATGTCCTGGGTGATGTAGAGTATGATGGTGGATCTGTTTTTCTATTTGAACCCCAACTTGCTCAACACATGAGACCTTTTAGGATTTCTAATGAGGAAGAAGAAGAAGAGCAATATGAAAGCTCATTTTAGGAGAGAGAATGCAAATGAGATATTGAGCCATGGAAAAATAAAAACCATTCTTTTATTATGATAATTATGATGGCTAAGTTGATTTGACCACTATCATGTCTCATTTAATGCTAAGCAAGAAAATATCTTATGCTTAGCAAAGATATCTAGGTCAACATAAGTCAACAAGTCAAATGGTCAAACTCTAATCAGCCATGACACAATTATCATTAAAAAAGATTAGTAAACATTTTCCACCACCTCATAATGGTTCTAATCAAGTCAATGGTCAAAACCCTAATGAGGCATCTCCTTCTTCGTTCCTCACAACCGTGCATACACACCCGCATCCGTATTCGGAAGAATACGAATACCAAGAGACAAAACTGATCCATCTATACAATACAAGGATCCGTCTTAAACCAAAGCCCACCAGTATCATCCACCTAAACATCATAAGCGCACATGTGCACGTAAGTGATCGAAGCGTTGCCGTAAAACCATACGGCCTCTACACCTTTTGCCCAATGCAGTGAAACTCTCTGTGTGGGACTCTAAAGACTCGACACTACACTGGCAGTGGGTTTAAACATAGGCCACAAGCGGTACTAGCTGTACGTAATGGTCCCCAGGTAGATGTCGATAAGAAGGCCGATGAGGAAAACCCATCCGAACTCTTACTGAGCCTGAGTGTGACAATCTCCGTACAGTCCAGTCTGTCCATCTATGAGTATCGCATATCGGGCCTAGGGGGTGGTAAACGTCAGACCCCTAATAGCGGTATAAGTCGTGTCGGAGTGTAGCCCAGAACACCCTGAGAAACTACTGGAATACCTACCAGTAAATCTCGCTAGCCCTGGCCAGGGACTTTGTGTAATGGCTCTCCAGACACAGCACGATATCAACCCCCAATACTGGGAGAGACGAATCCTGTCTAACCGTCACTGCCTCCAAGTGCTTCGGGAATGTACCCAACTACTGCCTGTTTGCATGACTCCTTTGAACCATGATAGGGTAGTAATCAAAGTACAGTGGGAACACACTCGAGGCGAAGTGACAGTGTCAAGTCGATCGACTAAGCTGTACTCATGTCACCTGGGAACTGTTATCTGACAACAGGTATAATACCAACCAACAGTTCTCGACGAGTCCTGTCCGGTGTACTCGTAACCTAACGAGCACATGCATAATATCTCCAGTACGACGTACTGATGGATGTTGGACATACCATCTCCCCTACTGGGATGAGAAGCGTATACACTAGTCTACTCCGGAGTATCGATGCCCCGTCTCGATAATCTTACGACCAGGGACATGTATAAGGATGTGCTTATAGATTACCCAGCCCCCACTAGTGTGACTGCCATCACAACGCTGGTAATCAAGCAAAGATCCTAAGCGATATGCTAAAAGAAACACATGCACATATTGAAGTAGAAACAAACCAAGTAGCATACTACCATTTTGAGCAGGACTGTCATATACAACTATGAATATCCTAAGCTTCCATTAAGTAATATACAAGCTAGTATGATACAGTAATAGCCTTCAGGGCATATACACTAACAATTTGTTTGGGGCACGACCGGGTTAAGGTTGATGTCTCCTTTGTACATATTTTTTCTTTTCTGTACTAGGATTACCCCAAGGTGGAGTGCACGAATAGCCGGGTTCCAGAGGGAAATGGGTCCGCATCTCATGGCGTTGAGACGGAGGGGACCTTACTCTAGAATTGGCGGGCTATTCGCCACAATCGTAGGGGGTATAGGTTGACCCACGGAGGGTTGCCCAAGTTACCGGATTCCGTGAAGTGCTGGGTGGCCCATTCACGTTGATGATTGGGGTTGCCTCGGTTCTGGGATTGGCGGGTAACTTGTCATGCTAGTATGGGTCTAGGTTTTCATTGCACAGGCTATTCACTTGACAGGGAATGTCAGGTCTTATTTGCGGCTTAAGTGAAACCCGAGGCTCCAGGATTATCCACTGTTCTGTGTTGTTGGCTGAGATTCTGTGATGTTGCTTTATATCATGCCTGGGACGATTGTTATATATATTTATATATACTTGTAGATGATGTATGTGTTTTGCACACGTGCTAGTCTAGCTTCCGCTCTGTCGTTTGTAAAGTAACCTAACGGGTGATGACGGATCTCAGTGGCGAATGCGGATGGCCTATACGCACATCATATTTTCGTTCTTTTCTGGTGTGATATGTTTAATTGATGGGACTGTGTTGATTCTGATCAATGCAAGGAAATAAAACCTATATATATATGATGTTGTTGGAACCATGTTTTTAAAAACAGACATTATAGATGTTTTCTTTTGCTTTGCACGGTGGTATTCGATTGGGAATATCCTGCACCTCATTCGACGAGGCAAGGGCCGAGATCCCTTCTTCGAGAGTGACCACTTGGGCAGAAGGTTGCATCAACGTAATAACTTTACTATAATTGATTCTTTTGCTTTGCATTTGGGTATTCAGTTTGGAATATCTTGCACCTAATTCGATGAGGAAAGAGCCGAGATCCCTTCACTGGGAGTGACCTCTTTAGCAAAAGTTTGTGTCACTATACATTTGTAAAACCACTTGGATAATTTCCCAACCATTTGCATTCATCTAGAGGTGTTCGGTTTGAATATTGCACATATTAGCAAAACAGTCGTAAAATACCAGATTACCTGTGTTGTATACTACAACCGACATTTTAAGGGAAATTGAGTGTTTATCATGGCATTGCATCATCCTTGTATAGCGCAACACTTGTCTCGAGAATCTGTGCAGGAAATTGCAGGAGAAAAGCAGAAACAGTTAAAAGTGCTAACAAAAGTACGCCAAGTCCAAGACTTGGGATCTGACAGTGAAAGAGAAAATAAAAAAATATTCTTCACATGAAATAAGTGCCAAGAAGTCAGTACAAGAACATTCCAGAAAGATCAAGCAATGAAGGCTCCAGTTGACCGCGGCTCTGCGGCCAATGGGCGCTTCCCGCCGCAGATCCGCGGTGGAATGATGACATCAACTCCTCATCTTTTCTTCACGTGCTTCCTATAACGGCCTAAGCTTCCAGAAGTTTCCAGAATGCCACGTGGCTTCATCTAGAAGGCTTGGCCTAACAACCTAGCTCTAGAATATTCTTCATACTAGAATATTCGCTCCAACAAACTACTTCTAGAAGCCTCTCTCTAACAAACTTTTGGAGGGAAATTTGAAATTTGAATTCTAGATCTAGGGTTTTGGATGGCTTATAAAAGGAAACCTAGATCTAGGGTTAAGGGGCTGCTTCTCCTCTCTCCCCAAATTCAATACAAGTTGAGTGACACAACTTGTAAACCCTAATTCAAATTCTAAAGACAAATTCAAGATCCCGAGTACCAAATAAAGCAAGAAGCCTTCAACCTTTTAGGAGTGGAGCCGATCTTCAATCGAGCAAGTGATCCAAGCCGATCTGCGACTCAAGGAGACGAGTGAAGCCAAATGGACGATCGAGTTCTTCCTCTTGTAGTTCTTGAGCGAATTTTAATAGAATTGTTGATAAATAAAAGGTGAAATTATTTAATCTTGCTTTCTTTAAATTCTTGCATCATGATTCGATCTCAATTTGTGATTGTGGTTCTAGTTATGATGTTTGAGTAAAACTCCGCTCGTAAAGGAGTCGAGACGATCAATAGAATGATGATGTAACAAATCTTAAAACAATTCTTAAGTCCTACGAGTTTGTAAACCCTAGAAAATTGAAGAATCGACGACCTAGTTTCGATGCGATGCTTTCTTGATTGTGTTCGCTCGAAATTAGGGATCCACGATCGATTCTTGAATTTACTAGAGGCTAGAATGTGAATTATATCGGCGAAGGAACAAGGGATAGAAGATGAAACCCTAGTTTCACAAGAAATCCCTAATTCTCGTTGATCATCATCGATCTAGTATCAATTCATCGATGGATAAGAATACGTAATCGCTAGATTTCATCACATCTATAGATACGATTGATTCCTACGAGCCTCACTTCGATTCTTAATATTTGGATTGGAAACCATCACTTCTCAATTCTTGATTTTAATGTTTTCTAGTTATTAGATCTAGATTTTACTAGTTCTTGAACTTCAATTCTATAAATCATGAATTGTTTCTTTTCTTTTCTTTAAATTTTTTACTCATCTAATTTGAAATACGAATGATTACACTTTCCCTATGGACGATCCGCACTTACTAACACGCTACATTCGATACCGTTATTGATTGTGGTCAAATATTTTTGGTTGTGAATTTTATTCAATTTTCTACCGACACGAACCGGAAATTCAGTCAATCAAATGGCGCCGTTGCCGGGGATAGTGCGCTAATTCGTTCGTTTTTGAAATTTGAGTTGAAAAGTTTATTCCATCATAATTTTGAGATCAAAATTCGCGCAAACTCTAAACGTGTTGTTGTGATTTGTTGCGAGGAAATCTGGAATCTACCGTTCAATTGGAAATTTTTTTGGAGTATTCCAGACGACTCCAGAGGTGAACATGAACAACTACTGAAAAATTGGCACAGCGATCTCCTTACTAGACCGTGCTTCCGCGGCAACAGGGGACTTAAACCGCGGTTCCGCGGCGAGATTACCTTATCTCTGCACCAAAAGGTTTAGGTATAATTCTAACTTTCTTATCTCCTCCTAAATCTGCTCCAATTAACAATTTGCTGCAGGTTTCATTGCAAAAATTCGCAGCGCCGCAAAAAGCAAAATAAATTGTGCGTGTTTTTGATTTTTGGTTGTTTGCATATTAATACGGAATTTAAGGGGCACGGCTAAATCCAAATTAGGTGGGGAGTTCATTACCCTTCCTAAGCCCCAAAAATCACAAACTTGCATCCGCATTACCCTCATTAACTAAAAGAAATCTAGACATGACTCTAAGGACCGTCGCGCTCACTGATTGATTCAATTTCCGGTGTGTAGTTGGAAAATTGTAAAGAAATCACAACCAAAAATATTTGACCGCAATCAATAACGGTGTCGAATGTAGCGCGTTAGTAAGTGCGGATCGTCCACATGGAAAGTGTAATCGTTCGTATTTCAAATTAGATCATTCGAAAATTTAAAGAAAAGAAAAGAAACAATTCATGATTTGTAAATTGAAGTTCATGAATTAGGAAAATCTAGTCTAAATCAAGAAACGATAAAATCAAGAATTGAGAATTTGTGATGATTTCCAAACCAATAATCACGATTCGTAGTGTGGCTCGTAGGAGTAGATCGGATCTATAGATATGATGAGATCTAATGATTTCATATTCTTATCCATTAACGAATTGATACTAGATCGATGATGATTTATCGAGGTTAAGGATCTTGCGAAGAAGCTAGGGTTTCCTCATCTTATCCTTTGTCCTTTCGATGAATCTCATTCAAAAACTAGCTTCAAGTAAATCAAATGATCGATTGTTGATCTCTAGTTTCGAGCGAACACAATCAAGAAAGCATCGCATCGAAACTAGGTCATCAATCACTTAATTTACAAAATTTTACAAACGTTATAGGATTTAAGAATTGTGAAAGAATTTAAATCATCATCATTCTATCGATCGTCTCGACTCCTTTACGAGCGGAGTTTTACTCAAACATTATCACAAAGAACATATTCAAGAATCTATATTGAATCATAATGCTCGAATTCAAAAGATAAGCAAGATAAAAGAATTGTCACCTTTATTATATCAACAATTAGTTACAACTCTTAAGAACTATAAGAGGAAGGAACTTTGATCGTTGAATTTGGCGTCGCTTGGCTCCTTGAGTCGCGGATCGGCTTGGATCACTTGCTCGAATGAAGATCGGCTTCGCTCTCTAAAGGATCTAGGCTTCTTGCTTTGATTGAACTCGGAATTCTTGATCTTGGATTGGAATTGGAATTAGGGTTAGGGTTTACAAGTTGTGTCACTCAACTTGTATTGAATTTAGGGGAGATGAAGAACTAACTAATGATTAACAACTAATGATTCCACATTAACCCTAGATCTAGGTTTCCTTTTATAGACTTCACAACCCTAGATCTAGGATTCAAAATTCAAATTTCCCTCCAAAAGTTTGTTATAGGGAGAGGCTTCTAGAAGTAGTTTGTTGGAGTGATGCTTCTAGGCTCTAAGATAATTAAGGGGGAAGCTTGTTTAAGAAGCTTAATCATGATTAATAAGCTTTGCTGATCTGGCAGAAGACTCTGGATGATTCTGAAACTTGAAGTATATGAAATGAATGTGGGCCCTGCGAGAAGCAATCTGCAGTGAAAATCTTCTGATGAGGTGGCAATATAGCCGCGGATCCGCGGCACGTGCCTGCTCCGGCCGCGGATCCGCGGTCACGTGAGAGAGGCACTGCTTCATATTTCTTCTGTTGCTTTGTACTGACTTTGGGGTATTTATCTGATATGTTGAATTGTATAATTCCCTCTGTATTAATGCCAGATCAAACATCTTAGACTTGGCGTAATTTTTATCAGCACTTTGACAATTTTGGCTCGGTTCCAGAAATTTCCAGCACAGACTTCGAAACAAGTGTTGCGCTATACAAGGATGATGCGATGCCATAATAAACACACAATTTCCCTCGAAATGCCGGTTTTAGTATACAACACAGGTAATCTGGTATTTTACGACTGTTTTGCTAATATGTGTAATATTCAAAACGAACACCTCTAGATGAATGCAAATGGTAGGGAAATTGACGTGTTAAAAATACATTATTTTCGACTGATCAAATTCACCCAAACTTATTTTCGGTCGTCTCGACCGAATTGTTTTATTAAAAAGAAGAAGGAGAAAATAAAGAAAGAGAAAAACTAACTAGCACACTTTCGTAGGCAACACGATTGCACTGAGCACATGCAACAAGCATTTAAACCTTTAGGTGTCCCTAGTAGGAGGAGTGTTGTCTCCTGAGGGTTTTCAGCGGATTGCACCCACAAAATTCAATAACAAAAGGAAGACCGTGAATATTACATTTAAAGATAAGAATTGTAAAAGAAAAGCCTTGAAAATTAGAGTTTCCAACTATGCTAGCTTTTCGGTTGTCATGAGCCCTATCTTAATAGTCATGAAAAGATATTAGAAATCACATCATCCCTCAATAAAACATCGTCTTTATTCTTCATTCCTATCTTTCTTCCAAACATCGATCATATAACCCTACGTGTGTGTAAAGACATCCCTACACCCGGAGAATTCAATTCAAGCTATCATACTCTTGTCCATCCACCTCAGTACTTTTTAATTAATGAATATTTAGCTGAATTTTCTCACACACTTTCATGCGACCGTTAATACTTCTTGAGGTACTAACCGACCGATTACTCATGTGCTTGCTTATTTTGTGTTTTTCCTTGTCTTGCACCACCAAAGGCTTAGCAGTGACTCCCAGACCAGTTGGCCTTAGGGCACTAGGTGAAGAGGCACCCTCGCTATATTTTTTTATTGTTGCCTTGGCGATAACAAAACCAATGTCCATTTTTCTCACCATTTTATATTTTCTTTATTTTTTTTATTTCCTTCATACATTGTCTTTTAGACAAGAGCATTTCAAGGTATCCTCTACAATCCCGAGCTTCATGACGTGTGCAAGTGTAACGTTTTGAAAATCGTTTCGGTGAAATTTCGAAAAAACGGTAAAATAAGGGGGTTTTCTGTAAAAAGTCAAAATACAAATATCTTATTATAAAAATTAAATATACATATTCTAGCTATGTAATTGCTATTATTTGGTGTTTATTGAGCCGCTGGTGAAATTTCAAATTTTCTGAAAAAAATATTATTTTATTATTATTTTAAGCCGTCACTAATACATTTAATTAGGGAAAATTACAAATTGGAATGAGTTGAAACAAATTTTGTGCATCATAAAACATTAAATAAAATTTTATCATGTAGTTTTTGGAACGAAATCATTTGCCAAAACGGTTTAGAAATTATTGAAGAAAAAAGACTTTTTTTTAGCGTAAATGGATGCTTGGGGTATTGTATTTATCATTTTTCATCACCCCACACCCGTACCCACACCCACACACCCCCACTTACTCCTCCCCATGGCTGAATTCAGCAGCCACCATAATTTTCCCCACTTGATTTTCAAAGGAAAAGATATGAAAGAAAAGAAAATGGGTGAATTAGGTGGACTTTTGACCTTACCTTGACCTTGACTTTCCCCCACTTTCTCTACCTCCCTCCTTCTCCTCCCCCCCCCTAAATTTCTGGCCGACCCCTCCCTCTCCTACAGCAGCAACAGCCCCCCTTTTCCCCTTCTCTTTTCTCTTCAAAACTTCTTCAAAAATTGCCCCAAAATCCATCAAAAAAATCCCAAAACCCAAATCCGACTCCTACCCATTTTTTGCTTAGCCCTTATCGCATGGATTTTGGTGACAAGGGAGCATTTTGGAGGGCTATGTGTGCTTGTGGGATCTTCAATTTGTTTGGGTAAATTCTAACCCTTTTGCTTAAATCGTTGTTAATTGCTTGTAGTTAGCTTAATTAAGTGTTAATTTGGTTTTATGTGGGTTCAATTGTATGATTAAGAAATTCTAGATTAGGGTTGTGAATTTAAGTTGGGGTTCTTATAATTGATCATGGGAAAATTGTGTAGTTTAACATGTTGTTGTTATGCTAAAACTAATCTAGTTGGTAGTTTATATCTTTGTTAAATTTAAATTTGTATTAATTATGTAATTTGCAAACTAGGTTTTAGTGAAATACATATAAAATTGAGATTTAAAATGTAATTAAGGTTTTGATGACTTTATTAGCATTTTAATTTGTTGTTTAGCGACTTTGATCATGCAAAACCATGCTTAATTGATAAATTGTGAATTTTACTTTGAAAAGTGATAAAATCGATATTTGTTGCAAACTTGAATTTTGAGTTAATGCTAATTCGTGAGATTAAAAATATGGAGGTGATTTGTATGACCTGATTATGATATTAAGTGAGCATTTTGGCCATTAGAATCGTCAAAATATTTAGTTTGGGTAAAACATCAAGTTTTGAACCGAAATGGGAATTTGTGCTAACTAGGTTTTTGGAAAATAAAACGAATTGTTTAATTTTATGGTTTTGATGAACTAAACCCTATTTCTTATATAATTAGTGAGTTTTGAAATCACGATTGGTGTGTTTGGGTTTTCTCGATGGTTTGACGTTTGTACATCGACATCGGGGGTTGGTTTGACTATTCTTGCATGCGTAGGCGATAGGTTTGGATCTATGCGTGATACGCGTGCCGATTTGATTTTCGTATGCCGTTTCGATTTCGAATTTAGTTTTAATGCGATATGGTGCGTTATGATATGTAGGTACCCCATGTGAACTTCGGGACGACAAGCAAGCGCCTGGCGACGTCGGCACCGGCGACCGAGGACCAGGTGAGTAGATTTATATCTACGGGGAGAAGTCGGGTGGATGGCGTATAGCACCCACGCAGTCCGTGGTGGTGTATACGGATGCGTATACACACCAACAATTATTATATGTTATTTGGGATTAATAACGATGCTTAGGATGGATATTGGTGTGTTGGATTATTTTAGTGTTGCGAACCCTAGGGAAGTGTTGCACTACACATACACACATACATACCTGCATACATTCCTATTGATATGTGCTCATGGGATTCTTTATAGTATGTGTTCACATTGGTATGGGACTATGTGTTCACATACGGATTTGAGGATGATACTTGGGATTCAGCTGAGTCGATGAGATTCGATTTGAGGCCGTGAGATCGGTGATATAGCAGGGGTCGTATCTTAGATACGACATGACGTTGTAGCGGGTCCTTGACGTAGTGTTTCACACACGTCCATGCATACGTAGGCGGTATCAGTATGGTACTAGACGTAGATCAGTACCCCGATCATGATAATTGATAAAGAGGATACCAGGTGAATAGTATGATGAATGTGATATTGACCCGTACCCAGATTGGGATGCCGTACGACGGATTTACGTACGAGCTATATTGATGATTGATCCGCACTCTTGACTTGGGATGCCTGATTATAGATATGGTATCGGATATGATATTATTGAGGCGGGATCACCGACTATACATATACAGGTATGTATATGTATCGACTCAGATGATAGGCGGTTCCCTTACCTGTAGTTCAGCCGTATAGTTTAGTGTAGTTGTTAGATTAGATTAGACTTCTTACCTATTTCAAAGACTAACGAATCGTGGGTATTTTAAAAGACAGCCCAAGGGATCCTACGGATATTTCAAAAGACGTATCTTTTCATAAAAACACCGTAGCCCCTATTTTCAAAACCCCATGATTCGTGTTATTTCAAAAGGCACCATTTGTAGGACATATATTAGTTTAATACTGATTAGTTATCGTTGTGTCTAGTATTCTGCTTCCGCACATTATTGCTGTTCGCTCTGCCCCGCATACTTATTTTGCTGCATACTCCATTATTGATATCATGCTGTTAGGACATCAGCACCATTACCGATGATGCGTATGTACCACATACACTTACTTGCCGGCTCACACACATCTTCATCGGTAATTGCCATGTCACGTACACTTAGAAAATACTATTGCTTGGCTTAGCTTGTTAGTTAGTAGTTGATACGATATTAGTGTACCTGGGTTATATGCCAGTTTAGACATTGTAGTTATTACTTGTCACTTCATGCATACTGTTATTCCATTGTTCATGCCTAGTTATTAATCATGCATTGCAACTTGGTTATTGATACCATATACATTCATTAGCATTGACATATGCACTTGTGATGACTTCTTGAGATTTATGATATTTCTGGATTTCGGGGGAAAGCCGCAAAATTTCTAAACTTATTAACCTTTTAAAATATGTAAATTGCGGTTTTCTAGTGATGTAAGTGTCGTCCACCATGAGTTTGCTGTGGTTTTCGAGATCCGTGTCGAGGAGTGGAGGAACCGTCACGGGTACATGGTGGGCCCGGTATGGTACCCGGGGCAAGATGAATGTGGTGTTGACGTTGAGCCTGGCAGGGGACAGATTACCTACCGGTGATATTACCCGACGCGTCGGATATCCGGAGGATACCGTCATGGTCTTGAGATGGATGGTTGGGGCCGGTCTGGACTGACGGCGCCCTAGATATTGAGATTGAGACATTGATATTTCGAGACAGTGAGATTTATGTTTCGTGTCGATGCTAGATACTGTTGATACTGATTTTATTATGATACCTCAGTTTAAAAATACGAAGGAAATCTCACTAATTTATGAAAACAGTTTCTTCATTTACATGTATTCTGTTTTCATGCATTCATACCTCATTCATATGATATATTGCTACCTGAGGCACTGACACGGGCACATGAGATTTCACTCGGTTAGATATTACCCTAGCCATTGTTATAGGCTGCTTGTTATGTATATTTTTGAGGATATATTATGATCATTGACCTAGGTTGCGTTATTTATGCGATTTCTGTGCGTAGATGTTTTTCTATTCACGAGTTGGCAACTCACCCCCGTTGTGCCCCAGTTTCTTGCAGGTTTGCCGTACAGGTTTCATTACGGCGTTGCGGGCTCAGTTTCATTCGGGTGACTTGCTAGTAGGTGGGTTTTTCTTGTATCGTACCCATCATATTACCTTGTATAATATATTTCAGTTGTATCTAGTAAATTCCATCAACCAAACATCTATTTATTTTGAGATAGAGACCAGTGCTGTTTATTCTTTCGACCTTAGAGTCGCTCGTTATATTTCTGGTGGTTTTGAGTTCCTTTTGAGTTTTGATCCTCGCCGTTGGCGTTGTATATTATATTGCTTGTGTGGTTGTGACCGTCGATTGACGAAGAGCTAGCTCCCGCTTGGGGATGCCTTTTTATTGATTTCGTATACTATTCATGTTGTATCCCGTTTGGGAGCCAGTTTTTACAAAGGAGACTCTGCCGAAATTTTCAGTAAATTTTGATGTTCTTAAAAACCGCATAATTCGGCTTATGCTATTAAAACTACTTGTTTAAATTGGTTTTCCTGCACTCTACTACTTTTCTTGGTTTGGATTTCTGGGTTTTCGGTTTACTTAGATTACTTACGTCTCGAGACGTTCGTAGTTTAAGTGCCGGTCATGTTCCGTACTTTCGGGTCGTGACAAAGTTGGTATCAGAGCGTTAGGTTTTACCTTCGGAGCGTAGGATGACCCTTGGTTGATGGAATAGGTGACTAAAGTTGAGTAACGTACCGTGGGTATGTTCCGCGGCATATTTACGATACGCTACTCCACTTAAGAAGCCTTAGGATGTACATTTCTTTGCTCAGTATTATATTCATTCCGATCTAGCCTCATCAGTACCAGTTATTGGTTTGCTGCTACGGTTACGGGCAGGGAGAGCTACGGCTAGAGTTGCGGTCAGCACAAGCTCTTCACGAACGAGGACTGACCAGGGCGAAATTCCGGCGACACATGATTGCAGAGATGTGTCTTTTTACTGTGTTTCCGCGCCACGAGCGTTTGGAGGATCGCCTTTATGAGGTTACTCGGAGGTGCTGATCGACACTAGAGAATTGAGCCAATGATGGAGGCCAGCCAGATTTTGATGACCGTTGGTGTGTTGCTTATTCATGACGATCGAGGCACTGTTCAGCGTGCAGACGAGCGAGCCAGTTATTGCTGCGAACAACGAGATATTGCCCCAGATACTGGAAATCGTGCAGGACGAGTTGTACTAAGAGATGATAGGAGGTCGCTAGTCATCTAGGATGAATGACTAGGACATGTGGATCGTTCGCTTACCCCGATGCGAGGTCATCAGATAGATTGATTCCAGCTAGAGACGACTTCACGCAGAGACGTGAGGGTCGACAGAGACGATCGAATGTCGGAAACCTATTATTCCAAGTTTAAAGTAGTCGGAAAGACATGCAGGCAATTCTATGGTCCCTCTAGAAGAATGAAACCCTAACTCGACTTAATGACCGTGTGAAAGCCTTTGAACCTTAGGGTTTGCGGCAGTTCTGCGGCGCCATTAGTGAGGCTTGGGTTTGCCCTTCTACGGCTGGACCACCGATGCTGTGGTATGTATTCGATACTATTAAACTGTGCCCAAGATGTTGAGCTCTTGGGGGATTATGAGGTTTTGACGAATCGATCGGATGGCTTGACTTAATTCGGATGCTAGGTGGTGAGATGCATTTCTTGGGAGACTCCGGATACGAGGATAGCCGTTGGAGCTCAGTCCATGTAGCCACGATGAGACAAGTCCGAAGCAGTCGACATTAGAGAAAGTGGAGTAAAGAGGTCCGTACAAGATCTGGATAAGACGACGTTCCACTCCGCCGACATCAGAGATGCGATACGCATGCCGAGGCAGAGTACTGGATATACCTTCCAGAAGAGGTCGCGATGGGTATGCAGCCATTCCGGAGCAAGATGCAGATATAGGAAAGGACGATGACTTCCGGACAGTTGGCAGAGACGAGACATGGAAGAGACCGTGAGCAGGATTTCTTCCAGGACACTGTTACAATGATACTTGCACCCAGGGTCAGATGTGTCACGTACATTCAGAGAGCCAGAGGCCGACGCCAGTGATATGCTGTCTTACGAGTGGTCGCGATGATTGACCAAGAGATGACCGGAGAAGTGCCAGAACGGAATCGTCCCTGTTAGCACACCTGACAGGGCCGATGAGCCGATGGACCGAAAGATTGGTAATTCACAGTGAAGACCTTGACCCAGGAGTGGTCATGGTTACGCACACCAGCAGGCCAGAGTTCATGATCATCGACGAGACATCCCATTAGTGACCGCGACAGTTGGCCCGAGATTCTTAGAGGATGCACTTGAGCGATACTATTCCGCCATTATTGGTTTCGATGTTTTGGGTGATTTATTCGTATGATTTGATTTTGATGATTGAGGATTTACGATCTTTGCACAGTGTTGCACTTGATATCGTTTTCGTGCTTTAGTTTCACATGTTTGTGATTTTACGGTTTTAAACAGTTGAGTTGATTTTGTGCGTATGCACGCACGCGATTTGGTTCCTACACTCTGTATAGTTTATATATGCTGGCAGTGCAGTGACATATATTTTGTGCACTTGGATACACTGGATTTCGATTTCGAGGGTGATGCTCGACATTTGTTTTGTGCATTTTATGCACCGGATTGGATTTTTAGCGCCTGTTGGGCGCCTGTTACGAGATGCGATTTGGTGCACACCAGATGCACTAAATCGAGATTTTTTTTTGTGCATGTCAGATGCACCTGATTTTGCTGTCAGGCAAACCTGTTGCCTACGACAGATGTTTCGTGCACACCCGATGCACTTAGATGTTGTTTCTGTGCGCATGTATGGCACATTCATGGATTTTGATTTCCGTGCGCACCAGACGCACGTAGTATTCATGTGCATATTTTGGGATTGATTTCTTATAGAGTAGTACGTTTTTATGATATTGCTATGTGTTTTCGTACTGAGCAGGACTAGTCAGAGGACAGTACCTGAATATATTTTGTATGCATTGATAGTTATTGAAGGGATTTCCAAAAAGCGAGCTATAGCCTCAGTATTTACCTACGTGTCAGATATGACACGAAATGTTTAAAACAAGGAGACCCTTCTAAATTGTTTCCAAAACGGCGGAACGTACATTTCAAACAAAGGTATATATGTATATAGTTATTTTCTTATGATAGACGTCCGCCACTGTGCAGTGTTATACGCGTTGCACAGCGACTTAAGGAGATTTGGCATGCATTTCCTTCGGATACTTACAGATATAGATTCGATATTTACATGTATAGTTTCGAGTTATATCATATTGGTTTTGATTTGGATTTGGCATTGATGTCTTCTCCATGACTCCGATGATTGCGGGATGCTTGACGGAGTTTTGATTTGAGTTATATACTCATTTTTCAAGCGCATGCGCTGCGCTACGATTTGTTTTATGTATTTACAATTTCGGAGCCCTGACGACTTGATGGTTTTGGTTTAGATGTTTTAGTATTTGGGGAGAGTTTTAATTTAAATTCGGGGACCGAATTTCTTTAAGGGGGGAAGATTGTAACGTTTTGAAAATCGTTTCGGTGAAATTTCGAAAAAACGGTAAAATAAGGGGGTTTTCTGTAAAAAGTCAAAATACAAATATCTTATTATAAAAATTAAATATACATATTCTAGCTATGTAATTGCTATTATTTGGTGTTTATTGAGCCGCTGGTGAAATTTCAAATTTTCTAAAAAAAATATTATTTTATTATTATTTTAAGCCGTCACTAATACATTTAATTAGGGAAAATTACAAATTGGAATGAGTTGAAACAAAGTTTGTGCATCATAAAACATTAAATAAAATTTTATCATGTAGTTTTTGGAACGAAATCATTTGCCAAAACGGTTTAGAAATTATTGAAGAAAAAAGGCTTTTTTTTAGCGTAAATGGATGCTTGGGGTATTGTATTTATCATTTTTCATCATCCCACACCCGTACCCACACCCACACACCCCCACTTACTCCTCCCCATGGCTGAATTCAGCAGCCACCATAATTTTCCCCACTTGATTTTCAAAGGAAAAGATATGAAAGAAAAGAAAATGGGTGAATTAGGTGGACTTTTGACCTTACCTTGACCTTGACTTTCCCCCACTTTCTCTACCTCCCTCCCTCTCCTCCCCCCCCTAAATTTCTGGCCGACCCCTCTCTCTCCTACAGCAGCAACAGCCCCCCCTTTTCCCCTTCTCTTTTCTCTTCAAAACTTCTTCAAAAATTGCCCCAAAATCCATCAAAAAAATCCCAAAACCCAAATCCGACTCCTACCCATTTTTTGCTTAGCCCTTATCGCATGGATTTTGGTGACAAGGGAGCATTTTGGAGGGCTATGTGTGCTTGTGGGATCTTCAATTTGTTTGGGTAAATTCTAACCCTTTTGCTTAAATCGTTGTTAATTGCTTGTAGTTAGCTTAATTAAGTGTTAATTTGGTTTTATGTGGGTTCAATTGTATGATTAAGAAATTCTAGATTAGGGTTGTGAATTTAAGTTGGGGTTCTTATAATTGATCATGGGAAAATTGTGTAGTTTAACATCATGTTGTTATGCTAAAACTAATCTAGTTGGTAGTTTATATCTTTGTTAAATTTAAATTTGTATTAAATATGTAATTTGCAAACTAGGTTTTAGTGAAATACATATAAAATTGAGATTTAAAATGTAATTAAGGTTTTGATGACTTTATTAGCATTTTAATTTGTTGTTTAGCGACTTTGATCATGCAAAACCATGCTTAATTGATAAATTGTGAATTTTACTTTGAAAAGTGATAAAATCGATATTTGTTGCAAACTTGAATTTTGAGTTAATGCTAATTCGTGAGATTAAAAATATGGAGGTGATTTGTATGACCTGATTATGATATTAAGTGAGCATTTTGGCCATTAGAATCGTCAAAATATTTAGTTTGGGTAAAACATCAAGTTTTGAACCGAAATGGGAATTTGTGCTAACTAGGTTTTTGGAAAATAAAACGAATTGTTTAATTTTATGGTTTTGATGAACTAAACCCTATTTCTTATATAATTAGTGAGTTTTGAAATCACGATTGGTGTGTTTGGGTTTTCTCGATGGTTTGACGTTTGTACATCGACATCGGGGGTTGGTTTGACTATTCTTGCATGCGTAGGCGATAGGTTTGGATCTATGCGTGATACGCGTGCCGATTTGATTTTCGTATACCGTTTCGATTTTGAATTTAGTTTTAATGCGATATGGTGCATTATGATATGTAGGTACCCCATGTGAACTTCGGGACGACAAGCAAGCGCCTGGCGACGTCGGCACCGGCGACCGAGGACCAGGTGAGTAGATTTATATCTACGGGGAGAAGTCGGGTGGATGGCGTATAGCACCCCCGCAGTCCGTGGAGGTGTATACGGATGCGTATACACACCAACAATTATTATATGTTATTTGGGATTAATAACGATGCTTAGGATGGATATTGGTGTGTTGGATTATTTTAGTGTTGCGAACCCTAGGGAAGTGTTGCACTACACATACATACCTGCATACATTCCTATTGATATGTGCTCCTGGGATTCTTTATAGTATGTGTTCACATGGGTATGGGACTATGTGTTCACATACGGATTTGAGGATGATACTTGGGATTGAGCTGAGTCGATGAGATTCGATTTGAGGCCGTGAGATCGGTGATATAGCAGGGGTCGTATCTTAGATACGACATGACGTTGTAGCGGGTCCTTAACGTAGTGTTTCACACACGTCCATGCATACGTAGGCGGTATCAGTATGGTACTAGACGTAGATCAGTACCCCGATCATGATAATTGATAAAGAGGATACCAGGTGAATAGTATGATGAATGTGATATTGACCCGTACCCAGATTGGGATGCTGTACGACGGATTTACGTACGAGCTATATTGATGATTGATCCGCACTCTTGACTTGGGATGCCTGATTATAGATATGGTATCGGATATGATATTATTGAGGCGGGATCACCGACTATACATATACAGGTATGTATATGTATCGACTCAGATGATAGGCGGTTCCCTTACCTGTAGTTCAGCCGTATAGTTTAGTGTAGTTGTTAGATTAGATTAGACTTCTTACCTATTTCAAAGACTAACGAATCGTGGGTATTTTAAAAGACAGCCCAAGGGATCCTACGGATATTTCAAAAGATGTATCTTTTCATAAAAACACCGTAGCCCCTATTTTCAAAACCCCATGATTCGTGTTATTTCAAAAGGCACCATTTGTAGGACTTATATTAGTTTAATACTGATTAGTTATCGTTGTGTCTAGTATTCTGCTTCCGCACATTATTGCTGTTCGCTCTGCCCCGCATACTTATTTTGCTGCATACTCCATTATTGATATCATGCTGTTAGGACACCAGCACCATTACCGATGATGCGTATGTACCACATACACTTACTTGCCGGCTCACACACATCTTCATCGGTAATTGCCATGTCACGTACACTTAGAAAATACTATTGCTTGGCTTAGCTTGTTAGTTAGTAGTTGATACGATATTAGTGTACCTGGGTTATATGCCAGTTTAGACATTGTAGTTATTACTTGTCACTTCATGCATACTGTTATTCCATTGTTCATGCCTAGTTATTAATCATACATTGCAACTTGGTTATTGATACCATATACATTCATTAGCATTGACATATGCACTTGTGATGACTTCTTGAGATTTATGATATTTCTGGATTTCGGGGGAAAGCCGCAAAATTTCTAAACTTATTAACCTTTTAAAATATGTAAATTGCGGTTTTCTAGTGATGTAAGTGTCGTCCACCATGAGTTTGCTGTGGTTTTCGAGATCCGTGTCGAGGAGTGGAGGAACCGTCACGGGTACATGGTGGGCCCGGTATGGTACCCGGGGCAAGATGAATGTGGTGTTGACGTTGAGCCTGGCAGGGGACAGATTACCTACCGGTGATATTACCCGACGCGTCGGATATCCGGAGGATACCGTCGTGGTCTTGAGATGGATGGTAGGGGCCGGTCTGGACTGACGGCGCCCTAGATATTGAGATTGAGACATTGATATTTCGAGACAGTGAGATTTATGTTTCGTGTCGATGCTAGACACTGTTGATACTGATTTCATTATGATACCTCAGTTTAAAAATACGAAGGAAATCTCACTAATTTATGAAAACAGTTTCTTCATTTACATGTATTCTGTTTTCATGCATTCATACCTCATTCATATGATATATTGCTACCTGAGGCACTGACACGGGCACATGAGATTTCACTCGGTTAGATATTACCCTAGCCATTGTTATAGGCTGCTTGTTATGTATATTTTTGAGGATATATTATGATCATTGACCTAGGTTGCGTTATTTATGCGATTTCTGTGCGTAGATGTTTTTCTATTCACGAGTTGGCAACTCACCCCCGTTGTGCCCCAGTTTCTTGCAGGTTTGCCGTACAGGTTTCATTACGGCGTTGCGGGCTCAGTTTCATTCGGGTGACTTTCTAGTAGGTGGGTTTTTCTTGTATCGTACCCATCATATTACCTTGTATAATATATTTCAGTTGTATCTAGTAAATTCCATCAACCAAACATCTATTTATTTTGAGATAGAGACCAGTGCTGTTTATTCTTTCGACCTTAGAGTCGCTCGTTATATTTCTGGTGGTTTTGAGTTCCTTTTGAGTTTTGATCCTCGCCGTTGGCGTTGTATATTATATTGCTTGTGTGGTTATGACCGTCGATTGACGAATAGCTAGCTCCCGCTAGGGGATGCCTTTTTATTGATTTCGTATACTATTCATGTTGTATCCCGTTTGGGAGCCAGTTTTTACAAAGGAGACTCTGCCGAAATTTTCAGTAAATTTTGATGTTCTTAAAAACCGCATAATTCGGCTTATGCTATTAAAACTACTTGTTTAAATTGGTTTTCCTGCACTCTACTACTTTTCTTGGTTTGGATTTCTGGGTTTTCGGTTTACTTAGATTACTTACGTCTCGAGACGTTCGTAGTTTAAGTGCCGGTCATGTTCCGTACTTTCGGGTCGTGGCAGCAAGTGCGAATAGCAGGGTATCAACGTTCAAAATGTTTGGCTTCCAGAATAGAAACTATTTTTCAGACTTATTTTTATCCTCAAATTAGTGACTTCCTTCATCTTACTAACCCTTCGGACAACGGCTCATAACTACTTATTACTAGTTCGTATAAGAAAACATCTAATTTTCTTGGTTTTCTTTTTAGGGTTCCTAGGCACACTAATGAGGTCTCACAAGGCATCAACCATGCCAAATTCAAAAAATTCCGGTGCCGAGAAAACCTAATGCGATCGTTAACTAGATGATAAGGCGATGCAAGCAAGTAAACGACTTTATTGCTAAAGGAAAGTGACTACAACCTTTGTAGATCCGGTCCTCCACTTCTTATGCTCCGTGATGACGTCCCTCCGCTGTACCTATCGAAATCCGGACTCTCGTGAACGTTTCGTCGGAGAAATGATCGGGCTAGGTCGTCGACTTCGATGCCGAAGATGATCTACGTCGAGGCAACTCAAGATCAAACTCCAACTTCACCAAGTCATGAAACTTGTGAAGAAACACCCCATACTACTTGGCAAGTGGTAGAGGATGAAGAAATAGGAAGTGGGTTTACTTTAGAATTGGATTTCTCACTCTAAATCTCATGGGACCATTAGAGGTTCCAAGCTTTCTTCTTCTTGAAGAAGAAGAAGAAGAAAGAATATATGATAAGTATTATTAAAACCAATGATAAAACAAGTGAAGTTATCATAATGCAACCTTGGTTAAGTGTAGAGAATAAACTAGGGTTAGGTGAATGGTTAGGTTCGGCATGAAACAAAAATGGAAGACTTTTTCAAAGCTTCAAGAAGCTTCATTGTAAAACAAAGCAAGCCACCATTTCTATTTTCTTTTGCCAAAATGAATAAAGTAAATAAATAAATAAATCAAAACACTAACCATTTACTTAACCAAGGTTTAAATCAAACATACACCTAAGTTTGCATGTATCATGATACAAACTAGTGCACAAAACTATATCATATCTACAATGTGCACATCAAGTGAGAAAATCCATCTTAAGTGAACAAATACTAGTTAATGTAAAGTAATATATAAAATATATAATTATACATTAAATCATTAAATCAACACTTGATTTAACGATCCGGTCATATCGCATATAACCGACTAATATCAATAGTAACAACTTATCGAATCAACACTTGATCCGATAACCTGGCTATATCGCATATAACCGATCACTGTCACAAATCGCGAGAATCTAATACAGTATCACATACCGATATTATTCTCGGTCCCGCACATATCTCATATGCGCTCCTATTTCGTTTCGCTTGAGCCAGGAAAGCTCTGTGTAGGATTCTAAAGACTCGTCAATACGCCGGCAGCAGATGATGATCATATCAAGCACCCACAAGCCGCAAGCGGTCTGCTAAACGTAACGGCCACCCGGGTATTGAGCGATCAGAAGATCGACGAGCAAGCCCGCTCACACTCCTGTGAATCCAACCAGCAACACTTACCGTACAGTCCGGTCTGATCGTCTGATATGTCGCATATCTCGCCTAGGGGTGGTAAACGTCAGACCCCAATAACTCGAAAAGTCGTGTCGATATGAGGTCTATAACAGTTCGAGATACTACTGATAACACTAACCAGTAAATCTCAGCAACCCGGGCCAGGGATTTCCGGTTATAGCCAATCGAACACAGCGCAACATCAACTCCCTATACCGGGAGAGATGAATCCCTTCCTATCGCTCATTGCCTCCATGTGATTCGGGACTGTACCCAAAAGCCACCATTTTGCATGCCCTCTTGGACATGGTAAGGTGGAAATCAAAGCACAGTAGGAATCACACAAGACTCTATGACGATCTCGGGTCTACAGACTAACCTGTACCAGTGTCACCAGAGAACTGCCATCTGATGTAAGGTATAATACCATCTGGGAGTTCTCGGCGAGTTCGTCCAGTGTACCCAGTCCCCACTGAGCACCCGTATATCATCTCTGATGTCAAACACCAATGGATATAGGATCATCCATCGCCCATCTGTATGGGTCGAGAAGGTATACGCTAGTCTACTCTGGTATATCGATGCCCCGTCTCGATACACCCACGACTAGGGACCTTGAAGGATGTACTTATGAACTACCATGTCCCCACTAGTATGATCTGCATCATAGTCCAGGTAGTCAAGTACACATCCTAAGGGCTTTAGCAACATGTAACAGAGAGACAATCAGTGTACACGTTAAGGTAAAGAGCAACCAGATAGCATACTATCATGTCGAGCAAGAAAGTCCTCCCTATATATGTCCAAGCATCCACTACAATATACATCCTATGTATAGTAATGGCCTCTAGGGCATATATATAACTAACAATCTCCCACTTGCACTAGGGTCATCTGTAGCAGTGGTTGCAGTATCTCATACTCAACCATCCCATATAAGTCTCTCTTTGGGAAAAGGCCTTTGTGAGTGGATCCGCCGTATTGTCCTCTGAGTCTGCTCTCATAACCTTGATCTCCTTGGAGATCAACCATCTCCATGATCAGGTGATGCTGCCTCAGAATACGTCTGGGTCACTGATGGGACGGGCGTTTCATGGCATAAGCCACAACTCCATTGTCACACAATGGGAGGAACGAAGTTCATTTAATGAACTAATATATACCCAGACTGCCTCTTTGGTAGCATCTTAAGTAGCGATGTATCCAGCCTTTATCGTCTAGTATGCCACGGTATCTAGCTTGGAACTCTTCCAACATACCGTCCCTTTATTGAGGGTAAAGACAATGCCTGCGACTGACATTCAGTCGTCCCTATCACCCTGGAACCTTTCCAGTGATTCTCCCCAGGATCAATTGATACCTTCTCACTACAACTAGTGAGTATCCTAATATGCAATTAGATCTATCTCATAGATCAAAATTCCAGGATTCAGGAGGTATCATTATGATCCTATATGGAGAATCCTTGTGATAAGCAGAGATTGACCGAGCGTAGCATAGGAAACTCCTTTCTTATCAAGAGTATGTCATCCACGTACTCTACGAGGATCACTACCATACTCCCTACTACCTTTTTGTATATACAAGGTTCATCTACCATTTTGATGATGTCAAACTCTTTGACTACCACATCAAAACAGATGTTCCAACTCCGCGATACCTGCTTTATCACAAAAAACAACTTGCTTGCGTTTCCGCTGCTCCCACTGTCTACGAGGCCCTCTTGCTGTGTACTTATAGATGCACTCTTCTAAAACATCACTTAGAAAAGCAGTCTTGGCACCCAACCGCCAGATATCGTAGTCATGGTATGTAGCCGTGGCAAGTAGGATCTGGATGGACTTAAGCATAGCTACTTAGAAAAGGTTTCATCATAATCCATACCTGGTCAATGATGCAAACTTTTAACAAGTCTAGCTTTGAAAGTCTCAACTTTTCCATGTACACCAAGTAATCTTCTCAAGATATACTTGCTCCTGATGGGGATTTAACCCTTCAGATAAAGCAACTAAAGTCCATACTTTGTTAGTGTATCAGGATTCCATCTCAGATCGATAAACATCCGGCCATTCTTACAGAGTCCCACTCCTGATGACCAGCTCGAAACTAGTTGGGTCATCATCTCATGATGCAATTCTCCCTCCCTCTGTCATAGAGAAACCAAAGTATTTCTCTTGTGGGTGAGAAACCCTACTAGATCGGCGGAGAGGCTGAGGTTCATTGGTTGCTATTGAATACTTTGGTTCTGCCAAATCATTAGCTTCAGTTTGTATAGCTGGAACCTTTCTATTTCTACAGAACTGACCTTGCCTCGAGCTTGTCCAGATTTTGCTTTTAGACATAGGCCGGACAACCCCAAATCTTAAGATATGGGCTCTTGCCTTTCCATATCACATATGAAGTGGTAGGCAACTGATTTGATCAGAACCCTTATTCAATAGGTATGCAACTTCTCAAGTGCATAACTCCCAAAAGGAGATAGGAAACTCAGTAGTACTCATCATAGAGCACACCATATTATATAGGGTGCTATTGTTCTGCCCCGATATACCATCGTGCTATGGTGTATTCGGAGGAATAATGCTGAGAGAGAATCTCATTCTCCTTTAGAATAGTCCAAGAATTCCGTGCTCAAGTATTCTCCTCCCTGATCACATCAAAGAACATAATACTTATACCCGTATTTTGGTTCTCTACTTCTAAATCATATTATGTGAATATCTCAAAAGGTTCGGACTTGTGTTTCAACAGGAACATATGTCTGAATCTTGAGAGATTATCAGAGAATGTAATGAAGTACAAAGAACCGGTCTTGGCATGTGTAGACAGGGGACCTTATGTACATCAACATGTATCAATCCCAAGAGTTTACTAACTCTTTCTCTGCTTCCAATAAACAGAGCTATGGTCATCTTATCTCCGTGACATGACCGGCAAGTTTCATAAGATGTAAATTCAAACTAATTTAAATATGCATCTACAATGTAATTTAAGCTAGTCGGGTCACAATGATATGACCTAGTCTACAATACCTCAAGAAGGAATCGTTCATTTCTGAACTCTTCCTCTTGTGTGTGTTCTGTATACTAAGAACTGTAGTTTGATTTAGAACATCAATGCTTTTAGATAACATGCCTGAACCGATCAACTTTTGATATAGGAAATGTTCAAAACATTATCCAACAATACAAAATTTTATCATTTCTTTACTAATAAAGAGACTGATATGATTTTGTATATCAGGTTCGGTATCTAATAACATTCGTTCAGAATCAATGTATTGGTAATACAGGGTGACAGTGACCAACAGACTTGGCTGCAACACTTGCACCGTTTTCTGCCTCATGAAACTTATCACCCGTTCTCAGTTCTTTACCTATCTGTAGCCCATGTAACAGATTACATATGCGGGATCCTAATGCGGTATCATATACCCAGGACGTAAAGGACATTGAAAAACAGTTCTCTGTAATGAACACACCCGAAGATGATGCATCATATGCACTTTCTTCGTTTGGGCGGCACGGGAAATCTGGTATTCCCCAATTTCCTGCTCTGTCTTATAACAATTATAAGTTGGAGCGGGACCAACGTTCCCCAGCTCAGTATAACAAGCGGGTTCGGTCAATACATCTGTTTTATTATCTTGATTAAGGCGTGACATGGTCGCTACCTGGAGAGAGAGAGAGAAGAAAACACTCTGCGTGCGCTCTTGCAAGATCAGATTGGTTATTATTTTATCTAATCAGGATGGCTCCCACTGTTTTTATCAAATCTTCCTTCAAATCCTAAAAGGAAAGACTAGCCGGGATTAATTACACGCTACAAGTTCGCCAATCTTTCAGCCAGGCCAGTGTCGGTACTTTGAGGGAGGTCCCTCGTGCTTTCGCACGAACCTAATTAATGTAAACCTCGTTTTCCCAGAGGCGTAACCCCATTGAAACCTTTCTAGACACCTACTTGATCGGCTAATTGTAATGCGTAAAACTCTCCCAGGAGTAACTCTTACTCGCAGTGGGTTTCGAGATCCAACTATCTTATAGAAGGTATGCAATCTCATTGCAAATTTCAACACTTGAAATTCCCGATAATGTTTTGCCCCTAGCAGCTATATGACCTTAACATAGTCAACAAATCATAAGTGCTAGTTAAGTTCAACCCGTCATTTCCCAATTGAATTAAACCCACCCGCACGACCCTTAACATAGTCAACAAAGGCGCACGACAATCCTAATCCAATCCCATCATATGCTTATACAGATAAGCACTAATTAGCTACCGCACACTACGCCTTAACATAGTCAACAAACGTAGCACGAATACTAACTAGTACTTATCTGAAATGACGGAGGGCTACGACAGGTTTTTCTGAAAACCTATTGCGTAATGAACTTGATATCGTTGTAGAATCAAATGATTTTAAAATGGAGTGTTTTTTAGGCTTTTCTAGTTTTGCTAAAGGGGTCACCCCCGGTGAAAGGATCGTCGGCCCTTTCCTCATCGAATAAGGTGCAGGATATATCAAATATACCGCTGTGCAAAGAAAAAACTATAGAAGCAATCAAAATACAAACCGAGGGTTGTAGCATCTGCCAGTTATTGCTAAAGGAGTCACTCCCGGTGAAGGAATCTCGGTCCTTTCCTTATCGAATAAGGTGCAGGATGTTCTACAAGGAACACCGCGATGCAAAGCAAGAACTATAGCTACCTGTTTTATTTTGAAATTCGATTCCACAACATCTTAGGTTTCTTTTATTTCATTAATCTCATTAATGAAGTCCCATCATTTAAGCACCTAAACATCACAGATAAATACGACGTACGCTTATGCCATCCGCATTCGCCTCGATGTCCCCTCGTGCACCGTTAGGTTAGGTAACTAACGACAGAGCGGGGCAGGGCTAGCGCGGGTGTAAAACATAAGTAACGTCTATATAATATATCATATATACTATATACAGTATCCATCACAGCATATCAAATGATCACATCACAGATATCGCAGCAGAAGAAATCATATGAAATATTGGATATACTAGGACGTCCGTGTTTTCAATACGAGCCAGTATAAAACACGGATTCCACGGTCATGATGAATAGCCAAACCCACACCCCTGACCCCTACGAGACCGGCAAGCAACCCTACCAATTCTAGAGTTAGGAGACCCGGACTCGACTCCTCGAGTTGGTCTCCCACTGGACTCCAGAACCCGGTTACTTATGCCCTCCTCCTTGGGTCTATCCTAGTGCGGAAAAGTAAATAATATACAAATGGTGACATCTTCCGCTACCTGGAAGTGTCCCAATAAAAGAATATTACATACAAGTTTTTTACATGAATGAAAATGAAAAACACTCATCTCACATAAAAAACCCCCGGCTATTCAAACACGACGATCCAATATAACATATCCAGCAACACATAACATCACATGTCATCAACGTAAGTAAATATGCGCATCCTAATTGTCGTTGACATATAGCAACGAAACCGGCGATATCACATATTACACTTACGGTCACAGAAAAAAAGTGTAAAACTACAACAGTTGGAATCCGCAACTTCTTTAGACATCGCATGCCTAATCAAATGAATTCCTTAGACATCACATGCCTAATCAAATGAATTCCTTAGACATCACATGCCTAACAATTATAAACCCCGTATTTTAGTCTCATTATCGAAAACTCTTTTCAATATCAAGTCGGGTAATTCAACAAGATTCCCGACATCCTGATCGAATGCTCGTCGCAAACTTCAGTAGACGGCCGCACCCCCGATGCTGTCGACGAAGTGCACCAAGGCGGAACACCGCTGCTGCGAGCACCCAAACAGATGCTTTCGGCGACGGGGTTCTCCTACAGTCACTTGGTCGGGGCTATGGGGTGTAGCTTTCTATTAAGTTTACCCGGCGAGTATTCGCGTACGCTACGTGATTGCGACGGACTTTTGATCGCATCAAAATTCCGTGGCAACCGATCATTTGAGACTAAAGTGCTGTGTTTATAACATTCATTCAGTTATCTCATAACTACTAGTGAATTCCAATTATTGTATCACATTCCAGATAAATAGAAAATGTTAAACTTTCCGATCGAATAATCAAACACCCAAGTTTTCCCGAAACAGATCAACACATGATATAAGTTTAAAAACATTCACTTCATGCCTCAGTACCAACGGTCCAGCCGTAGAAGGGTTAAGCCAACGCCTCACATGTGGCACGCCGTACTGCCCCAAACCCTAAGGTTCAAAGGGCAGTTCAAGACGGTCACATAATCGAGTTAAGGTTTGTTGTCTTCTAGAGGGTCCATCGCATTACTTGCACTACTTAGAACGTTCTTAAACCACGGAAAAATCCAACACTTGGAAATTTTCCGGCAGGGGAAAAATTGGGTATTTATATCCAGTCGAACTTTTTAACATATTCTAAATTATCCGGAAAAACATAAACGAAGTTAAATTATCCGATCGAATTAACGAGTCCCCAATAAAACACTAGAAAACTCAACACTTGAGTGGAATTAAAAAATTCCCATAAAAAATTGCCAAGAAAGGACCTAAGAATAAATATATGAAATTTCAGGAATTAAGTCAAAATTTTGGCCGCGGCACCGCCGCAAAACCCATGGTTTTGCCGCGGTTCCGCAGTCAAATTATTGACTTAGTGGACCGTACTTCACAGTAATTCTTAGTTTTTCCTGCTTAATGTTTTGAGAATTTTTAATTCACAAATATCCACTATTTGAAAAATTGTACAGAGAGGGTTGAAATCGGGGGATATCTGGTTCGATCGGACTTCTAGCTTCGTCTACACATCGCCTAAAGCTCTAGCTAGGCTCTGATACCACTGTAGGGTTCCTAGGCACACTAATGAGGTCTCACAAGGCATCAACTATGCCAAATTCAAAAAATTCTGGTGCCGAGAAAACCTAATGCGATCGTTAACTTGATGATAAGGCGATGCAAGCAAGTAAAAGACTTTATTGCTAAAGGAAAGTGACTACAACCTTTGTAGATCCGATCCTCCACTTCTTATGCTCCGTGATGACGTCCTTCCGCTGTACCTATCGAAATCCGGACTCTCGCGAAGGTTTCGTCGGAGAAATGATCGGGCTAGGTCGTCGACTTCGATGCCGAAGATGATCTACGTCGAGGCAACTCAAGATCAAACTCCAACTTCACCAAGTCATGAAACTTGTGAAGAAAACACCCTATACTACTTGGCAAGTGGTAGAGGATGAAGAAATAGGAAGTGGGTTCACTTTAGAATTGGATTTCTCACTCTAGATCTCATGGCACCATTAGAGGTTTCAAGCTTTCTTCTTCTTGAAGAAGAATAAGAAGAAGAAAGAATATATGATAAGTATTATTAAAACCAATGATAAAACAAGTGAAGTTATCATAATGCAACCTTGGTTAAGTGTAGAGAATAAACTAGGGTTAGGTGAATGGTTAGGTTAAGCATGAAACAAAAATGGTAGAATTTTTCAAAGCTTCAAGAAGCTTCAATGTAAAACAAAGCAAGCCACCATTTCTCTTTTCTTTTGCCAAATGAATAAAGTAAAAAAATAAATAAATCAAAACCCTAACCATTTACTTAACCAAGGTTTAAATCAAACATACACCCAATTTTGCATGTATCATCAAACATGATACAAACTAGTGCACAAAACTATATCATATATACAATGTCCACATCAAGTGAGAAAATCCATCTTAAGTGAACAAATATTAGTTAATGTAAAGTAATATATCAAATATATAATTATACATTAAATCATTAAATCATCACTTGATTTAACGATCCGTTCATATCGCATATAACAGACTAATATCAATAGTAACAACTTATCGAATCAACACTTGATCCGATAACCCGGCTATATCGCATATAACCGATCACTGTCACTAATCGCGAGAATCTAATATAGTATCACATACCGGTATTATTCTCGGTCCCATACATATCTCATATGCGCTCCTATTTCGTTCGCTTGAGCCAGGAAACCTCTGTGTAGGACTCTAAAGACTCGTCAATACACCGGCAGCAGATGATGATCATATCAAGCACCCACAAGCCGCAAGCGGTCTGCTAAACGTAACGGCCACCCGGGTATTGAGCGATTAGAAGATCGACGAGCAAGCCCGCTCACACTCCTGTGAATCCAACCAGCAACACTTACCGTACAGTCCGGTCTGATCGTCTGATATGTCGCATATCTCGCCTAGGGGTGGTAAACGTCAGACCCCAATAACTCGATAAGTCGTGTCGATATGAGGTCTATAACAGTTCGAGATACTACTGATAACACTTACCAGTAAATCTCAGCAACCCTGGCCAGGGATTTCCGGTTATAGCCAATCGAACATAGCGCAACATCAACTCCCTATACCGGGAGAGACGAATCCCCTCCTATCGCTCATTGCCTCCATGTGATTCGGGACTGTACCCAAAAGCCACCGTTTTGCATGCCCTCTTGGACGTGGTAAGGTGGAAATCAAAGCACAGTGGGAATCACACAAGACTCTATGACGATCTCGGGTCTACAGACTAACCTGTACCAGTGTCACCAGAGAACTGCCATCTGATGTAAGGTCTAATACCATCTGGGAGTTCTCGGCGAGTTCGTCCAGTGTACCCAGTCCCCACTGAGCACCCGTATATCATCTCTGATGTCAAACACCAATGGATATAGGATCATCCATCGCCCATCTGTATGGGTCGAGAAGGTATACGCTAGTCTACTCTGGTATATCGATGCCCCGTCTCGATACACCCACGACTAGGGACCTTGAAGGATGTACTTATGAACTACCATGTCCCCACTAGTATGATCTGCATCACAGTCCAGGTAGTCAAGTACACATCCTAATGGCTTTACCAACATGTAACAGAGAGATAATCAGTGTACACGTTAAGGTAAAGAGCAACCAGATAGCATACTATCATGTCGAGCAAGAAAGTCCTCCCTATATATGTCCAAGCATCCACTACAATATACATCCTATGTATAGTAATGGCCTCTAGGGCATACATATAACTAACATTCTTAAATTCTTCTAATCTCATGGATGTAATTTTTCACTATCTAATCTTTTATTATCTTATTTATGTACAAAACTATATTTATTTTTTTGAAATTTTTTAAATTTTTATAGGTTTTCAAAATTGTTTTGTGCTTATGCAAAGTATGATGCAAATGATGCGAAAATAAGCACAAACCTCCCCCAAACTTGTTTTCAACAGTGTCCTCACTGTTGTCACCCGCTAAATCTCGAAAAACCTGTAAGCTTGGGAGGAAATTTAGTAACGGGGGCAAAATATTTAAGTGAAGATCCTCTCCCAAACTTATTTTTGGCTCATTATTTTGTAAAAAAAATTTCATTTCAAGAGCCAGATAATGTACCCCCCCAAACTTGAGTTAAGTAATGTTAATCTTTTGAAAATCACATGAGGGGGTTAAAAATCATTGGTCGATGCCAAGCTTTACAAAGATTGAACGTCAACACCAACCATTCGAAAATTTTATCAATGCAGTGCTCTGGTTGGTGGAAGAAGAAGTGGGGAAAGGGTAAGTGGTGGAATAGAATGTGTGTGCGTCTCATTTTGGAGAGACGATGTGTAACGTTTTGAAAATCGTTTCGGTGAAATTTCGAAAAATCGGTAAAATAAGGGGGTTTTCTGTAAAAACTGAAAATACAAATATCTTATTATAAAAATTAAATATACATATTCTAGCTATGTAATTGCTAGTATTTGGTGTTTATTGAGCCACTGGTGAAATTTCAAATTTTCTGAAAAAAAAATTATTTTATTATTATTTTAAGCCGTCACTAATACATTTAATTAGGAAAAATTACAAATTGGAATGAGTTGAAACAAATTTTGTACATCATAAAACATTAAATAAAATTTTATCATGTGGTTTTTGAAACGAAATCGTTTGCCAAAACGGTTTAGAAAATATCGAAGAAAAAGGCTTTTTTCGGTGAAATTAGTGTTAATGGGAATTGGGGTTTAGCATTTAACTTTTTCCTAACCCACACACCCACACCTCACCCTCTCCCTATGTGGCCGGCCCCACCATGACAGCCCTCCCCCTCTCCCTCTCTCCAATCACTTCTTTTTTCAAAAGAAAAGAAAAAGAAAAGAGTAGAAAATGATAGAATTAGAGCGGACTTTGACTAGAGTGGACTTTCCCCACCTCACTCTCTCTCTTCCCTCACCCAATCCCCACCAATTCGGGCCAAAATCTGAACCCACAACAGCCCCTTCATTCTTCATCTCCTTCTATTTAAAAAAGTTCATCAAAATGCTTGAAAAATCCACAAAAAATCAAGCAAAAATCCAAATCAAAATCCACCTCCTACCCATATTCCCTTGGCTACCATAGCATGGATCTAGGGATTTAGATATCAATTTGGGAGGCTAAGTGTGCTTGTGGGATCTTCAAATTATTTGGGTATAAATTATAACCTTTTTGCTTAATGTGTTGTCAATTGCTTAGGTTGGCTTAATTAATTGTTTAATTAGGTTTTTAATTAGTTCTAGGTGCATGATTTAAAATTCAAGAGAGGGGTTTGATTTCAAATTGGTATTTTGTGTTGTGAGATTTAGTTTATGTGTAATGATTGACATATTAATGTTATGCTAAATCCAATTTAAGTTGCTAGTTTGCATATTTGTTGATTTAAAAGTGATAATTATATAATTGGTAAACTAGGTTTTTTAAATAATTATATTCTTATGAGATAAAATTCAAATTTAGGTTTCATGTCATTATAAAGATTATATTGAGTGGTTTAATACTTTTAGTTCATGAAAATCCAAGCTAGATTGTAGTTTGTGCATTTTTGCTATAAAATTGTTAAAATTTAGGTATTTTGTAAACTAGAATTTTAACGTTTATGGAAATTAATGAGATTAAATTATGGGAATTGTTTTTATGACTTAATTAAGATATTTAGTGAATATTGTGGCCGCTAGATTCGTTTATACATCGAGTTTTGTACTAAAACGGCGAATTGTGCTTGCTAGATTTTCGGAAAAATGACTTTTTAAGTGAAATTGGGGTTTTTGTGAGTTTTAACCTATTTTATATTAAAATTAGTGTTCGTGAATGTGAAAATGAGTGTATTTGGGTTTTTCTCGACTGTCTGGCGTTTGTACACCGACGTCGAGAGTTTTTGGGTTGATTTGTGAAAGCAACCATAGGTTTTGACCTATGTGGGATTCGTGTGTCGTTTTGGTCATGAGTCGGATTTTAATACGATACGATACGTTGTGATATGTAGGTACCCCCATGTAGACCTCGAGACAACAAGCAAGCGCGTGGCGACGTCGGCACCGGCGAGCGAGGACCAGGTGAGTAGATTTATATCTACGGGGAGAAGTCGGGTGGATGGCGTATAGCACCCCCGCAGTCCGTAGTGTAGCTTATATATATATATATGTTTATATAGGTGTTTTATGATACGAGAATGTTTATTCATGTTATGATTATGTGTTCATGGATTAGCTTTGGGTTAGTTGCGAAACCCTAAAGTAGTTGTTATACCCACATACGCACACACGGACTTGCATACTTTACTTTCATGTGCGCAGATTGGGATGTGTATACATGTATATATGCGTGGGTATGGGACTATGCATATGTACATTCATATACGCATGCATGGATAATGATGATAGTACTTGGGATTTATGATTAGTCGATGAGATTTGATTTGAGGCCGTGAGATCGGTGATATAGCAGGGTTCGTATTTGAGATACGACATGACATTGTAGCGGGTCCTTGACATAGTGTTTCACACACGTGCATGCATACATTAGGCGGTATCAGTATTGTACTAGACGTAGATCAGTACCCTGATCATGATATTTGATAAAGAGGATACCAGATGAATAGTATGATGAATGTGATATTAACCCGTACCCAGATTTGGGGATGTCGTACGACGGATTTACGTACGAGCTATATTTTGAAGATTGATCCACACTCTTGACTTGGGATGTCTGATTATAGATATGGTATCGAATATGATATTATTGAGGCGGGATCACCGACTAATATATATACAGGTATGTATATGTATCGACTCAGATGTCAGGCGGTTTCCTTACCTGTAGTCCAGCTTGTTAGCTTAGCCCTTTAGTTTAGTTTAGTTGTTAGATTAGATTCGATTCTTACCTATTTAAAAAACTAACGAATCGTGGGTATTTTAAAAGACAGCCCAAGGGATCCTACGGATATTTCAAAAGACGTATCTTTTCATAAAAACACCGTAGCCCCTATTTTCAAAACCCCATGATTCGTGTTATTTCAAAAGGCACCATTTGTAGGACTTATATTAGATTAATGCAGATTAGTTATAGTTGCGTCTAGTATTCAGCTCCCGCTCATTATTGTGGTTCGCTTCGTATCACATGCTTATATTTTGTTTCATACTCCTATTATTAATATCATGCTGTTAGGACACCAGCACCATTACCGATGACGCGTATGTACCACGTACACTTACTTGCCGGCTCACACACATCTTCATCGGTAATTGCCATGTCACGAACACTTTAGAAAATACTATTTCATTTGACATAGGTTGTTAGCTAATAGTTTAAACATGATATTAGTGTACTTGCCTTATATGCTAGTTAGACATTGTAGTTATTGTCTACTACTTCATGCATGTTATTATTCACTCATGTGTCGCATTCAAGGATTCTCATGCCTATATTCACTGTTTACATGCTATTGATGACTTGGATTCGGATTTCATGAGATTTCTTGGATTTGGAGAAAAACCGCAAAAACATAAATAAACCTTTTCTCTCTTTTAAAATAAAAAGTGCGGTTTTCCCATGATGTATGAGTCGTCCACCATGAGTTTGCTGATGGATTTCGAGACCCGATTCGAGGAGTTGGATAAACCGTTTTGGGTACATGGTGGACCCGGTAAGGTACCCCGGGGCAAGAAGCTCGTGGTGATGACGATGAGCCTGGCAGGGGGAGACTACCTACCAGTGATTTTACCCGACGCGTCGGATATCCGGAGGATACCGTCGTGGTCTTGAGATGGATGGTAGGGGCCGGTCTGGACTGACGGCGCCCTAGATATTGAGATTGAGACATTGAGATTTCGAGATATTGAGGTATTGAGATTTGATGATATAGGCCGGTCCGGATAGCCGGAGCCTGAGGCTTTGAGACATTGAGATTTATGTTTTGTGTCGATGCTAGACACTGTTGATGCTGATTTCATTTATGATACCTCATTTTAAAAATACAAAGGAAATCTCACTAATTTATGAAAACAGTTTCTTCATTTACATGTATTCTGTTTTCATGCATTCATATCTCATTCATATGATACATTGCTACCTGAGGCACTGGCACGGGCACATGGAATTACACTTGGATTAGATATTTACCCTAGTCATTGTTATAGACTGCTGGTTTTATTTGAGGATTATATATATTGATCGTATGACCTAGGATTGCGTCATACATGCGATTTCTATTCGTAGATATTTTTCTATTCACGAGTTGGCAACTCACCCCCGTTGTGCCCCAGTTTCTTGCAGGTTTCGCCGTACAGGTTTCTTTACGGCTTTGCGGGTACAGTTTCGTTCGGGTGACTTGCTAGTAGGTGGGTTTATTTGTATCGTACCCATCATTATACATTGTATATTATTATTCAGTTGTATCTAGAAGTTCCATCAACTAAACATGTATTTAGTTTGAGATAGAGACCAGTGATGTTATTCCTTCGACTTTAGAGTCGCGCGTTATTTTTCTGTGGTTTTCTTGTGGTTTTGAGTTTCCTTTTGAGTTTTTATCCTCGCCGTTGGCGTTGTATATTATATTGCTTGTGTGGTTGTGGCCGTCGATTGATGAAAAGCTAGCTCCCGCTTGGGGATGCCTTTTTTTTTGATTTCGTATACTATTCATGTTGTATCCCGTTTGGGGGCCGGTATTTACAAAGGAGACTCTGCTGAATTTTTCAGGAAAATTTTGATGTTTTTAAAAACCGCATAATTCGGCTTATGCTATTGAAACTACTTGCTTTAAGTTGGTTTTTCCTGCACTCTACATCTTTTCTTGGTTTGGATTTTTGGGTTTTCGGTTTACTTAGATTACGTACGCCTCGAGACGTTTGTAGTTTAAGTGCCGGTCATGTTCCGTACTTTCGGGTCGTGACACGATGTAGTGAATGTGATGGATTGCTCGCATTCTATTTACAGTTCAGAAGAAGGGGTGGAGGTTCAATTTCATTGATTGGGAGATGATTCATCTCAACACCCGTGTCATTCAAAAATGCGAGTTCATCAGCGAAGATTTCCTCAAAAGTTCCATCAATACCCCGATGAATAATGTCATCACAAAGTGCGGGGTGATCTTCAGACTCTAAAAGCAGTTCATAATCAGTGTTAGATGTTGACCCGGACATCTCAGTAGAAGAGTCTGTATGTGTATGATACATAGTTGGGTCAAACAATAACGTATGAGAAGAGTCCGTATGTGTATGATACATAGTTGGGTCAAACAATAACGTATGAGAAGAGTCTAGATCGGTATCATGAGGATCATCAAATTCGCTGATGTCGATATCCATTAAGTCGACAGAACAGACCTGAGCAGTAGGTTCGGAGGGTACACTTCCCAACTTGTAAATGTTCAGCTCTATTGACCTATTCCCGAAGGATAGGGTCATAGAACCATTACGACAGTTGATGATAGCGTTGGAAGTGGCCAAAAAGGGGCGACCTAAAATCACCGGAATTTGATTCCGTGGGTTCGCTACAGGCTCTGTATCAAGTACAATAAAGTGCACAGGGAATACAAATTCCCCGATTTTTATTAACACATCCTCCAGTTCACCCCTAGGTTTGGTGATTGACCGGTCAGCCATCTGGAGAGTTATGCTCGAGGGCTTTAAAACTCCGACACCTAGTTGCTCATAAACCGAATATGGAAGCAAGTTAACACTAGCGCCAAGGTCTAATAGAGCACGGTTGATGTGTTTCTCCTCAATAGAAATAAAAATAGTAGGACAACCAGGGTCCTTACGTTTCCGTGGTACTTGTTGGGGGAAATCCGTGTCTACAGTCTTTGCCATGAATATATTTTTGGGCACTTGAGTCTTCATCTTCCTAGTGCATAAGTTCTTAAGAGTTTTCGCATAGACCGGAACTTGTTGATTGGCATCTAGGAGAGGGATGTTGATGTTAACTTGCTTAAACATGTCCATAATCTTGTCCATATGTGGACTCGATGTGTTAGCACTTAACCGATTATGATAAGGTGCTTTAGCAATAAGCGCTGGGTCCATCATAGGAGAAGGAAGTGTGTGTGGAACCGATCCCAGAATAGAAGTGGGGATCGTCGGTGGTAGACTAGAAGAAATGGGCTGAGGTGGCGAGACTTGTGGGAAACGAAGAATAGGCTCGCAAGAAGGTGGTGGGGTAGAAGAACCGGGGTCAGAATTAGTAGTAGAAGTGGAAGGAAAGGTCTCAGCCGGGGTATCATCTATAGATTTTTCAGTATCATCAAACTCTTCCCCAATGTGATTGTCAAGCACTTTTCCAGATCTCAACGTTATTGCATTCACATGATGTGAATAGCCAGGATTGGGCAAAGGTTGAGCTGGAAGTTTTCCTTTCTCTCTTGCACTCATTTCGGCTTTTAATCGTGTAATTTCTGCTTCCTTCGATTTAAGACGCAGAGTTTTTCTCAATTTTATCGACAGAAGACTTTATTTCAGCTAAAACTTGCATGATATTTGTTAAGACCAAATTCATGTATTGAGCAAATGAAGATGATTCATCAGTCCCGGTCAACTGCAAAGGATTAGACGGTGCAGGTGTGTTGACCGGATTTTGGAAGTTTTGTGCTTAGAAGGGGTGCTGACTCAATTGTGGTTGCTGTTGTGGTGGAGGGGCCGTTTGGAAATTGTGTTGGTTTGGAACCGTATTTTGATTTTGTGATTGGTTCCAAGCAAACATCGGGTGATTCCTCCAACCCTGATTGTACGTGGAAGAATATGGATCGTTTCTAGGTCTTTGTTGGTAAGCAGAATTGATATGCTCGTGACCTTGAAACGGAGAATTTATTGGACATTCTTCCGTCAAATGAGAAGGATCAGAACAGCAGCCACATACAGTTTTGGAGAGTGACATTTGATTTAGGGCGGCTAAAAATTTGTTTTCCATAGTCTCGAGTTTCTTTTGCATAGCTGAAATGTCAGCTCTAACTCCTATGGAAATATTATTGCCATCCCTAGACGATTGACTCACACCCTCCCACAGTAAAGATTTTTCAGCGAAATCTTCTAGAAATTTCCAGGCTTTCCCATCATCTTTGGTCATGAAGTTGCCTTGACACATGGATTCAAGGGTCTGTCTTGTGTTAGGATTAATGCCCTCATATATGATTCTGCACAGATCCCATCTAGGGATTCCGTGATGTGGACATTGGACTAACAAATCCTTGAAGTGTTCAAGACATTTTGAAAATGGTTCATTTGGAAGCTGGGTGAATTGATTTATTTCGCTACGGACTCGAGCTGTCTTTTGATGTGGGTAGAATTTCTTAAGGAATGCTTTGACGAATTCTCCCCAATTTGAGATGGAATGTGCGGTAGTGTTATACAGCCACTTCTCGGCTATATCGCACAAGGTAAATGGGAGAAGACGAAGACGCATAGCATCCACAGAAAATTGTAAAGTACCCATCATTACGCATACATTTTCAAATTTGGTGATAAAGGCATACGCGTCTCCAGACTCGGTACCGTGAAATTTTGGTAGAAGGTTGATGTATTGGGGTTTTATTTTAAATTTTCCCCATTGGCTGGTGGAATAGAAAGACAGGTCGACAGAGGACCTCGTGTTGGATAGCACCTCTCTTGGAGAGAGATGCGGGGTGGATTCTGCGCACCAACGGACGGCGGCAGAGTAGTGGTAAAGAGGTTCGATGGAGAAGGATCCATCGGTGTGGGTGTGGTGGTGGGTAAAAAAGAGGTAAATGTAGAAATACCGACTTCGGGGTCGATCGGGGGAACGCGGACAAGTAGGGCACTAGAATCCCGTGTCCAGCTTATCTTGCACTAAAAGGGTTTAGTACAAGTGGCAGCGTGACTTATAATTAGGGGAAATGAATGAAGTGTTTTGGTGTTTGTTTTGAAAATATACGGATTTTTGAAAAAATGATGCAATCACAACAAATGCAACAAGCAACCCTAAAATCTAGTGGTCACCTAGGTCAAAGCTCTAGACCGCACCTAACTGCCAAAAGACAAGTCGCAGGATCAATCCTCCACTGCCTCTTTGTCTCTCCTGTGGCCAGGTAAGTGCCAGGTAAGTGGGAGGTTCTCCACTACGTAAGTAGTGGGCCTAATTAAATAACCACTAGCCTTCGACACAGTTGCCTTAGACACCACAAAAGAAACGCGGATAAGCAATGAATTACCCACGGCCTTCTTCTGTCCTAAGTGAGCGCGACGGTCCTTAGAGTCATTTCTAGATCTTTTTTAGTTAATGAGGGTAAATGCGGATGCAAGTTTATGATTTTTGGGGCTTAGGAAGGGTAATGAACACCCCACCTAATCTGGATTTGGCCGTGCCCCTTAATTTCCGTATTATTATGCAAACAACCAAGAATCAAAACACGCACAATTTTTATTGCCATTTTGCGGCCCTGCGAATTTTGCAAAGAAACCTACAACAAAGTGTTAATTGGAGCAGATTTAGGAAGAGATAAGAAAGTGTAGAGGATTACCAGAAAATTTAGCACAGCAAATCCCTTGGATGGCCGCGGATGCGCGGCATTAAGCTTCTTAGACCGCCGAAATGCGGTGACTTAGACTGTTCACTCCACCAAACTTTTTCAGCAAGCCTCTGTTCAATTCATCAGCTCTCTGGAATGTTTAGAAAATTTTTTCCACAGCCCCACAAATTCCAGATTTCCTCGCAACAAATCACAACGATTCGTTTAGTGTTTTGCGCGAATTTTGATCTACAAATATAAATGGAATAAACTTTTCAACTCAAATTTCAAAATACGAACAAATAGCGCACTATCCCCGGCAACGGCCCCAATTGATTGAAACGATTTCGGGTTCGTGTAGTTTTAGAAAATGTATAGAAATCACAACCAAAAATATTGGACCGCAATCAATAATGGTGTCGAATGTAGCGCGTTAGTAAGTGCGGATCGTCCACAGGGAAAGTGTAATCGTTCGTATTTCAAATTATATGAGTCGAAAATTTATAGAAAAGAAAAGAAATAATTCATGATTTGTAAATTGAAGTTCAAGAATTAGGAAAATCTAGTCTAAATCAAGAAACGATAAAATCAAGAATTGAGAATTTGTGATGATTTCCAAACTAACAATCAAGATTCAAAGTGTGGCTCGTAGGAGTAGATCGGATCTATAGATGTGATGAGATCTAACGATTTCATACTCTTATCCATTAACGAATTGAAACTAGATCGATGACAATTTATCGAGGTTAAGGATCTTGCGAAGAAGCTAGGGTTTCCTCATCTTATCCTTTATCCTTTCGATGAATCTCATTCACAAACTAGCTTCAAGTAAATCAAATGATCGATCGTTGATATCTAGTTTCGAGCAAACACAATCAAGAAAGCATCGCATCGAAACTAGGTCATCAATCACTTGATTTACAAGAATTTACAAACGTTATAGGATTTAAGAATTGTGAAAGAATCTAAATCATCATCATTCCATCGATCGCCTCGACTCCTTTACGAGCGGAGTTTTACTCAGACATTATCACAAAGAACATATTCAAGAATCTAGATTGAATCATAATGCTCGAATTCAAAAGATAAGCAAGATAAAAGAATTTTCACCTTTAGTATATCAACAATTAGTTACAACTCTCAAGAACTACAAGAGGAAGGAACTTTGATCGTTGAATTTGGCGTCGCTCGGCTCCTTGAGTTGCGGATCGGCTTGGATCACTTGCTCGAATGAAGATCGGCTTCGCTCTCTAAAGGATCCAGGCTTCTTGCTTTGATTGAACTCGGAATTCTTGATCTTGGATTGGAATTGGAATTAGGGTTAGGGTTTACGAGTTGTGTCACTCAACTTGTATTGAATTTGGGGGAGATGAAGAACTAACTAATGATTAACAACTAATGATTCCACATTAACCCTAGATCTAGGTTCCCTTTTATAGACTTCACAACCCTAGATCTAGGATTCAAAATTCAAATTTCCCTCCAAAAGCTTGTTATAGGGAGAGGCTTCTAGAAGTAGTTTGTTGGAGGGATGCTTCTAGGCTCTAAGATAATTAAGGGGGAAGCTTGTTTAAGAAGCTTAATCATGATTAATGAGCTTTGCTGATCTGGCAGAATACTCTGGATGATTCTGGAACTTGAAGTATATGAAATGAATGTGGGCCCGGAGATAAGCAATCTGCAGTGAAAATCATCTGATGAGGTGGCAATATAGCCGCGGATCCGCGGCATGTGCCTGATCCGGCCGTGGATCCGCGGTCACGTGAGAGAGGCACTGCTTCATATTTCTTCTGTTGCTTTGTACTGACTTTGGGGTATTTATCTGATATGTTGAATTGTATAATTCCCTCTGTATTAATGCCAGATCAAACATCTTAGACTTGGCGTAATTTTTATCAGCACTTTGACAATTTTGGCTCGGTTCCAGAAATTTCCCGCACAGACTTCGAAACAAGTGTTGCGCTATACAAGGATGATGCGATGCCATGATAAACACACAATTTCCCTCGAAATGCCGGTTTTAGTATACAACACAGGTAATATGGTATTTTACGACTGTTTTGTTAATATGTGTAATATTCAAACCGAACACCTCTAGATGAATGCAAATGGTAGGGAAATTGACGTGTTAAAAATACATTATTTTCGACTGATCACTCACTTAGGATAGAAGAAGGTCGTGGGTAATTCATTGCTTATCCGCGTTTCTTTTGTGGTGTCTAAGGCAAGTGTGTCGAAGGTTAGTGGTTACTTAATTAGGCCCACTACTTACATAGTGGAGAACCTCCCACTTACCTGGCACTTACCTCGCCACAGGAGAGACAAAGAGGCAGTGGAGGATTGATCCCGCCACTTGACTTTTGGCAGTTAGGAGCGGTCTAGAGCCTTGACCTAGGTGACCACTAGATTTTAGGGTTTCTTGTTGCATTTGTTGTGATTTGCATCATTTTTTCAAAAATCCGTATATTTTTTCAAAACAAACAACAACACTTTATTCATTCCCCTAATTATTACCAACGCTGCCACTTGTGCTACAACCATTTAGCACAATGTTAGGCTGGACACGGGATTCCATTTCCCTTCTTGTCCGCGTTTCTTTTATCGACCCCAGAGTCGGTAATTCTTCGTATTCTTCCCCACCACTCACCACGACCGCGATGGACCCAAATCCATCAAACTTTAACACCACTCTGCCACCGCCCGCAGGTGCGCAGAATCCTCCACGCATTTCTCTCCAAAAGAGATGCTATCCTACACGTATTCCCCTTCCCACCTATCTTTCTATACCACCTGCCAACGGGGAAAATTTTGAAATCAACCCCCAACTCATCAAACTGTTACCCAAATTTCACGGTCTTGATTCTGAAAACTCATACATGTTTATTTCTAAATTCGAAAACGTATGTGCTTTGATGGGAAATTCACAACTGTCTTTTGATGCTCTGCGTTTACGTCTTCTCCCATTCACTTTATGCGACTTAGCCGAGAAGTGGCTTTACGACGCACCCGCACATTCTATTTCAACATGGGACGAATTTGTTGCAGCATTCCTTAAGAAATTTTATCCCAATCACAAGACCAGCCGTATTCGGAGAGAAATCTTCAAATTCACCCAACTTCCAAATAAACCATTTTGGAAATGCTTTGAACGGTTCAAGGATCTTCTTATCCAATGCTCTCATCACGGAATCTCCAGATGGGATTTGTGTCGAATTATCTATGAGGGTATTGATCTCACTACTAGACAGATGCTTGAAATCATGTGTCATTGCCAATTCCTATATAAAGATGATGGTGAATCTTGGAAATACCTAAAAGATTTTGCTCAAAACACATCACAATGGGAAAGTGTTAGACCAACACCGCCAAGGGAAGAGGTCAATCAGCTCGATGTTTCCGTCACAATGAAATCCGAAATGGCCACAATACAAAGGAAACTCGATGCTATAGAAAACAAAATCTCTTCAGCCTCCCTAAACCAATACACACTTCCCAAAACCGTGTGTGGCCGCTGTTCAAACCCTTCACATTTGACGGAAGAATGTCCTTTGAATGTACCGTTTCAAGGTCACACTAATGCTGCATTTCAGCAAAGACCTGGAAACGATCCTTCTTCTTCCTCATATAATCAAGATTGGAGGAATCACCCTGATTTTTCTTGGACCCAACACCAACCTCAATACACGGATCTAAACCAGAACACTTTCCAAAGGGTCCCTCCACAGCAACAGCAACCACCACAACCGAGTCAGCACCCCTTCCAACCACAAAATTTTCAAAATCCGGCCAACACTTTTGCACCACATGAAAACTTTTTGAAATTGGCTGGTACTGATAATACCTCTGCACTAGTACAAACCTTGGTTACTTTCACGAAACAATCCATCCAAGGGTCGGCAAGATTTCAATCTTCTGTCGATAATATGATGAAGATCATTCTCACTCAAAATGAGAATATTAAATCGATGGAAGCATAAATTGAACTAATAACAGCTGAAAAAAGTGCTAGAGAAAAAGGGAATCTTCCATCTCAACCCCTACCTGATCTTGGACCTTCACATTGCACTAATGTGGATGCTTTTATAATGTTGAGATCTGGAAGAGTGCTAGACAATCATGTGGGTAAACAGATTGATGTTAAGGAATCAAGTGAACCCCAGGCTTTCACTTTCACTTCCACTCACACTTCTACTTCTTACCCTATTTCGTCTAATTTACCGTCTTCTTCCGAGCTTATTATCCGTTCTCCCAAAGGCTCAAACCCTCCACCCACCTCACCTTTTCCACCCCCGCAACCTTCTCCACAAATGTTGGACCCAACACTTATTGATAGAGCTCCATTTACGAATAGGTTGAGGCCCAACAAACATGATGCCCAAATAGAGAAGCTTGTAGACATATTTAAGCAAGTTAACATCAACATCTTTCTCCTAGATGCTATTCAACAAGTTCCGTCCTATGCGAAAGTTCTTAAGAACTTGTGCACTAGGAAGAGGAAGACTCAAGTGCCCAAGAAGATATTCAAGGCAAAATCTGTAGACACGGCTTTCCCCCAACAATTACTACGGAAACGTAAGGACCCTGGCTGTCCTACTATTTTCAATTTCTATCGGGGAGAAACACATCAACCGTGCTTTACTTGACCTTGGCGCTAGTGTTAACTTGCTTCCATACTCGGTTTACGAGTAGTTAGGTATCGGAGTGCTAAAGCCCTCGAGCATAACTCTCCAGATGGCTGACCGATCAATCACCAAACCTAGGGGTGAACTGGAGGATGTGTTAACAAAAATCAGGGAATTTGTATTCCCTGTAGACTTTATTGTTCTTGATACACAGCCTATAGCGAACCCACGGAACCAAATTCCGGTGATTCTGGGTCGTCCCTTTTTGGCTACTTCCAATGCTGTAATCAACTGTAAAAACGGCTCTATGAACCTATCTTTCGGGAATAGGTCAATTGAGCTGAACATTTACAAGTTGGGAACTGTACCCTCCGAACCTACTGCTCAGGTCTGTTCTGTCGACTTAATGGATGTCGACAGCAGCGAATTTGATGATCCTCATGATACTGATCTAGACTCTTTTCGTATGTTGTTGTTTGACCCAACTATGTACATACACATACGGACTCTTCCACCGAGTTGTCCGGGTCAACAACTAACACTGATTATGAAAAGCTTTTAGAGTCTGAAGATCACCCCGTGATTTGTGATGACATTATTCTCCGGGGTATTGATGGAATCTTCGCTGATGAACTCGCATTTTTGAATGACACGGGTGTTGAGATGAATCATCTCCCAAACAATGAAATTGAACCTCCACCCCTTCATATGGACTGTAAAAAGAATGCGAGTAATCCATCACATTCACTGCATCGTCTCTCCAAAATGAGACGCACATGTAAGTGCACGGCGGCTCCCCGGCCGTCAATCCGAGGCCAAAATGCGGAAATGATACTTTTACTAAACTTGTAAACCGGCACCACCGCGCACTAAAATCCTGGATCGGGCCATTAATCTAATCCTAGCTAACTAGAGAAAGGGTAGAGAGATATACCGAGCGATCCGTGTCCTTCGGTCTTCTCGTCGTCGTCCCGATCTCCCCGCGGAATCTCCGGTCTTCATCTCCTCGTCGGAAGGGCACCACATTGCCGGGTTCTTTTACGGGCTCCGACCTCTGGACCGTGGCAACTCGGGCATGAAGTTGGCGAGTCGACGTGTCCAAGAATTGCTGTAGAATAGTGTAGTGCTCTTTGTCTCTATTGGGGTTGAAGTTGCCATGGTTTTGGTGGAGGAATGATATGAAAGCTTTTTGAGATGGACAAGGGGATTTTTGCAAGCATCAAGAGATCAAAATCCTTTCGCAAATTTTTGGACAGCCCCATCCTAGCTTGGTCGGCCATCACACATCAAGAGAGAGAATGGGGGGGTATGAGAAATGAAGGAGTGAGCCAAGATAATGTAAGAGAGAGGAATGATAATAATCATGAAGAAAGTCACCTCAATAATCATACCCATATCCATCAACCATCATGTCACCAAAAGTCAAGCAATGATGAAGCACGATCATGAAGCAAGAAGTCATGATGAACCAAAAGTCTTCTCCTTTGTTAAATGCACAATTGCAAATAACCCCCTCCACCAAATTTCAGTCAAAGAAAGGAAACAAAGGAAAATGGCCGAAACAGAATGCAAACTGGCAACTCCAAAAAACTGATCCCGTAATAAATTACAGGAAAACCCCGCTACTGTATATACATACCCGCATTTGTATTCCGACCGAATACAAATGCAATGAGACAAAATCTAAACAGTACAATACTAGGATCCGGCTTAAACCAAAGCCCGCTAGTATTATCCGTACGATCATAATCCGTGCAATACCGCACATATATGATCGAACCCTGCCATATCTCCATACGGCCTGTACAGCGTTTCGCCCGAAACTTGAGAAAACGGTCTTTGGGGAACTCTAAAGACTCGTCAATACTTTGGCTGTGGATTTAACCACTAGCACGTCAGAGGTATTAGCCATACGTAACGGGTTACCAGGTATTGACCAAAAGGGACGCCGATGAGCGAACTCATCCTGACACCCTACTGAGCCTGTCAGTGACAATATCCGTACAGTCCGGTCTGTTCGTCTACGGGCATCGCATGGCGGGCCTAGGGGGTTGGAAAAAGTCAGACCCCCAAAAGCGGTACAAGTCGTATCGGAGTGTAGCCCAGAACAACTTGAGATACTACTGGAATACCTACCAGTAAATCTCCTGCCTTGGCCAAGGACTTCGTGTAATGGCTCTCCTAGACACAACGCGACCTCACCCCCAATTCCGGGAGAGACGAACCCCTGCAGATCCGCTCACTGCCTCTATGTGGCTCGGGACTGTACCCAACTAAAACCTGTTTGCACGTCTCCTTTGAGCATGGTAGGGTAGTAATCAAAGTACAGTGGGAACTCACACAAGACAAATGACGATCTCAGGTCGATGAACTAACCTGTACACATGTCACCAGGGAACTGCTATCTGACGTCAGGTATAAGACCAACTAGCATATTCCCGGCGAGTCCTGTCCGGTGTACTCATAACCCAATGAGCACCTGTATACATCTTAGGTGAACCAACTGACACCAGTGGCTTGTGAGACCAGCCACCGCCCCTCGTCGGGGTCTCGACTGTATACATTAGTCTACTCTGGAGTATCGATGCCCTGTTTCGAAACTCCCTCGACTAGGGACCTTTTAAGGATGTGCTTATAGACCCCAGCTCCCACGTATATGATCGCCCTCATACTGCTGGCAGTAAAGCAAGAATCCTAGGGGCTCTATCAACGCGCAATAGTGACCTGTAAGGTTACCTAAAGCAGTACACGATGATAAAGATAAAACAGATAGCATACTATCATGTTGAGTAAGACTGACATACTGGGACAGGTCCTCCCTCAATCATAGCAATCATGTGCCTGTGATCCAATAATTGACTCTGAGGGCACTATCTCCAACAATCTCCCACTTGCACTCAAGGCTAATTATTGCGATGTCGCATACTCACAGCCCGTGTGATACCGAACACCCAACTCCTATACTAATCAGTCTCACAAAACCAGTTTGCAAAACTAATGTGTTCGAGGAATAGCCTCGGTGAGTGGATCCGCCCTAATATTTCTTTCTATGTCTCTCTTTATCTCAAGTTCACGGAGAAAGCCATCTCCTGAAATGAGCAATACCTGTCTTATAATGTGTCTGGATATCTGATGGGACCTAGCTCATAAATGAACTCCAAATCCAAACTTCTTAGACTGTATCGTCAACTGAACTTAATCAGTATCCTGCGTCATGCCTCCCTCAGTATCCCCTTGGACCACCTGTCCAAAATACTGCCCCTCGTCAGAAGGAAAACTATAACTCTGACAACCTCTCTGTTATCCATGTCTCCTTGGAAGCCTGGAATGATAACTGTCTTCCGAATGAGGCTGTCGTTATCATATCCCTAGAACATCCACTTATGTTCTATAATTGCTTTCGATCGTTTCTCCAGGATTGGATTAATATCAACTTATTGCATCTACTTCAAAAACAACATCTGGTGTGGTACTTGATATCTCATGATTGACTCAATTGCCTAAGCAAGTGATCTGCCAACCATGCACATCCCTCTCCCTTTTAGTCTATAAGACACCTTTAGAGAGGGTGACTCCATCACCTGCAGGTATACTACCATGCCAGGAGTCGTCCATTCACCTTCAGAATGCTGTCTAAGTACCCTAATTGGGAAACTACCCAAATCTAGATCTAAAACCATAGATCCAGTAACCAGAATGTCTTGATATTATATCCAAGTCCGATGTGGAGAAACCATTGTGTGACAACCAAAGTATAACCGATCGTAGTATAGGAACATCACTTCCTACTCTGTGTATGTCATCCAAATGCCAGGACATCACACCCTACTACCTTCTTAACAGATCCATCCCCTATTCTGATGAAGTCAAACCTATCACTGTCACATCAGAAATTGATGATCTATCTCCGCTATTTCTGCTTTAGTCTATAAATAGACATAAGCCACTTGTCCACCAATGCTTCCGCTGCTCCCACTGACTATGACAACCCTCTGGCAGAGTCATATACACGTACACTTCTAAAGCTAGTTTAGAACGACGCTATACTCATCCTCCTGCCGGGTCTCGCAGCCTGGAACAACAGCAATGGAAAGTCTGGATAAACAAGAACCTCCATGTCACCATCCTTGAGGATACCGGAGTACCTCTCGGGTGCCTGAGGTTACCCACCGTATCTGTGGAGTGTCCAATGGAATGTCAAACCAAATTGAATCTTTAGGTTCTTATCAAATTTTCAGTAATCGTCTGCGGTTCTGGAATCACTTCCAGTTGTACCATACTCCCACTATTGTTTTCTGAAAAATCCATTTTTGTTAAAACTGTGGCGAGTCAAGAATAATATCACTATTGATCTTCCAGATGGTAGAAAGTCAACCCTCGTCATAGCCTGGGTCAACCCACAAACAACCATTACAGAAACGTGCCTTGAGTTATCCAGAGTCTGGTTTTAAGCATAAGCCGGACAACTCCCCGTACCTTAACATCGTTAAGATATGAACTGTTCTATATCCAATATAGAACCAGAGGCACTGATTTAATTGAACCAGATTCAAATCATGCAGCTGTCTCCAGTGCATGTCAACTAAATGGAAAGAGGCCGATCAACATTACTCAACTTAGGAGTGCTTCCAATTATGAGTAATCTGAAAGAGAAGCAAGTTCTTTTAAAACCATTATTAACAACTGAATACCATACACAAGTATCTACTTCTTCGATCACCTTGAAGAATCCTGATACTTGCAATACCTGGTTCTCTACTTTATTCATATACCTGTAACTTCTCAAAACTTGGACCCTGTGTTTCTACGCAACACCTGTCTAAAAAATAGAGAAGTCATAAGTAAACCGAATATAGTACGAGAACCAACCCCTCTGTCCTTATGGACGCTGGACAACATACAATACTCTGTATAAGTCCTTTGAGTCTAATAACTCATTCCATGTGTGTCGTAGGTTGAAAACTGTACTTATGGTTAAGAAGAATTACACCGCTGTTCAATACTCCTTACCAACCATCCACTGATATAGGTAAATGCCATGGACATAATTTCAAAAAGGTATATCTCACTCTACAAAATTAGACGTACAGATATATCAATTTGAAATTGGTGCATAACAGCGGATATTCAAAACCAAATATTTGCCGTCCGGCAAACAACCCAGGCGATTTCCTCAAATATCACCAATTACAACGAATTCCGATATAATGAGGACAATCACCTAATTCCCAATAACTTACTCCCACTCATCATCTGTAAAACCATACAGATGTGAGAATCATACCTGGTAAATACATACCCTGGACCAAGAGTTAATTGGGAAATCAGTTTTCTTTTAACAATACACAGCGAAACTGAAACATTGAAATGTTTCGTAGGGGTATCCGGGTATTCCTAGTAATGCCTCTACCATTATCCAGATTCACAACTGTAACCGTATATTTCTTTGTCATCTCTCCAAATCCCTTCATATGTCTTTAGTCATTACCTTCTGTACACCCTCTTAGGCTAAATGGTTTTCTTCCTTCCCTACCGTTCGGCACCAGCCTATGGTTTGGAAGAAGACTATCCAATAAGCATAATGGGTGTACTGTCCTAATCTTAGGAGCACTCGCAATGCGAGATAAGGTGAAGATAAAAGACAACCGAATAAACCTTATTCCTATTTCTCCTGAACCAGAATCCATCCCCGAACTGGAAGAAGTTCCTTTCGAGTTCGTATATAACCATACGATGGAGTATCTAATAAACTGTGGATCTTCGTAGTGATACGGAGTGTCCTGGAGAAATACAAAGGTGAAATGGGAGTGGTAATGGAATACTTGGGTTGGTTGTGAATAGCAGTCGCAATTTACTTTTCCCTCTTACTAATCCCTTGATATGTCTTTACTTAATACCTTCTATACACCATCGTTATGCTAATTAGTTTTCTTCATTTCCCCACCGTTCGGCACCAGCCTACGGTTTGGAAGAAGACTATCCAATTTGTGTAATAGGTGTACTATCTCCAAAACCAAGGAGTACTCGCAACCTGAGTGAAGGTAAAAGGAAAAGACAACTGAATAGTCCTATTCGTTTTCTCCAGAACCGGAAACCATCCTCGAATAAATTCCTTCGAGTTCGTATATAACCATACGATGGTTTTATCGAATGGAAGTGGACGTTCGTAGTAACACGGGGTGTCCTGGAGAAAAGGGTAAAAGTATGAGTGGCAATGAGGTATGCAACTCTGACAATCCAAAAGGCAGTGTTTAAGAAGGTTCGGTTAATTTTGGTCACTGAGTCATAGTCTTAGGGTCGGGTCATGGTCGCTGCCAAAGAGAGAGAGAAAAGAAACACTCAGCGTGCACTCTAACCTAGATCAGAATGGTTATCACTTTATCTAATCAGGAAACCTCCCACTGTAACGTCAAATTCTTCTCCAAACCTGAAAGAAGAATTAGTCGGGATCACCCGAGGAGTAAACCAACTCATCAGTGGGAATCGGGATTCAACTATCATCGCATGACGGAATCCGCTCACGTTATCACACTCTAGAAGGTATGCGCATATGTGGCAAGTTTCAGTTTCTTTAGAAACCCCCGATGTGATTGTTGCCCCATGCTCTTATGACCTTGACGAAGGCCAACAAATCATAAGTCACATGTCAAGTTCTACCCGTCATTATCCAGGTTAATTTGAACCCACCCGTACCTACCCTTGACTTTGGCCAACAAGGCAGTACGACTGTCCTAAACCAACGCATCTATCTATGCAGCAGAAAGGTAACAAGCAGCTACCATACACTATGCCTTGACGAAGGCCAACAAACATAGCATGAATACTACATGCTACCCGTATGAAATGACGGAGGGCTACGAATGGTTTCTGGTGAAAAACCTTTAACGTAATGAACTTGATATCGTTGAAGGAACCGGATAGCTTTTATAAAAATATAGTAACGAAAACCTTTGCTAAAGAGGTCACTCCCGGTGAAGGGATCTCGGCTCTTTCCCCGTAGAATGAGGTGCAGGATATTCCAACTGAATACCACGATGTAAAGCAAAAGTAATCGGCTATAGTGAAGTTATTACCCTGACGCAAACTTCTGTCCAAGGGGTCACTCCCGGTGAAGGGATCTCGGCCCTTGCCTCATCGACTGAGATGCAGGATATTCCAACTGAATACCACTGTGCAAAACAAAAGTGAACGTCCTTGCAATAACAGCTTTTTGAAAAGTGTTCCAACAACATCAGAATAGGTTTGTTTAGCTTGCATTGATCCGAATCAATGTAGTCCCATCAATTGATTACACTAATAAAGAACGAAAATAATGATGTATGTATATGCCATCCACATTCGCCCCTGGGTCCCGTCATTACCCGTTAGGTTACTTAACTAACGACAGAGCGGGGACTGGACTAGCGCGGATGCAAAACATATACAACATCTACTAGTATATATATCAATATATAATATTCGCTCAAGACGTGATAAAATGCAACATCACAGAAATGTAATAAGCATCACAGAACAATACAGATATCTGGGATCCCCGGGTTTCATAGAGCCGCTACTGAAACCCGACGTTCCCCTGGTCGTGTGGATAGCCTGTGCAATGAAATCCTAGACCCCTACGGGCGTGATAAGTTACCCACCAAAACCTGAAGCGAGGCAGCCTCCTTCAGCAACGTGAATGGACCACCCAACACTTCACGGAATCCGGTAACTTGGGCACCCCTCCTTGGTCAACCTGTACCCCCTACGAGTGCGGCGAATAGCCCGCCAATTCTAGAATGAAGCCCCCTCCGTCTCAACGCCATGAGATGCGGGCCCGTTGCCCTCTAGAACCCGGCTATCCATGCACCCCATCTTGGGGTAATCCTAGTACAGAAAGTAAAATATACATACAACAGGTACATCGACCTCAGCCCGGTCGTGCCCCAAAAGAATAATATACAAACAGGAAGTAACGGCAGTCCACATGTCGGACGCTCGCCCCGCAATATCAAATGTACATATACAACCAAACTGTACTAACATTGCATCCAGGCTATCCACCACGACAATCCACAACATCACAGCACAACACAGAACATCAATGTGAATGCCACGTTCGTAAATCCGTCTAAAAGGTCTATAGCAGTTAGACAGGATTTACCGATCAAATGACATTCACCGTCGCATATATAATGTAAATACTGTGAACTAACATGTTTAAAATTTTCGATCGACTAAATTTTCCCGAAGTGGGCCCCAAGCACAACTGTAGCACTCAAAGAAATCTGGGCCCAAACAGAACATTCCAAAATCCCCATTTTAAACTCAGAAGCTCTCTGTAAAATTTTGGTGCATTGAACAGTAAAAGTGGCGTTGGAACCGCGGCCCAAGCATGGGTTTGGCCACGGTTCCGCGGTGTAATAGTGATAACATGCGACCAAATTTTCACAGAATGCATAAAAAACCCTGCACGTATTTTTACAATGTACCAAATAATTTTTTGAGTACTGCAAAAATTCGACAGAAATTGATGCTAGAAAATACGGTTTTTGGAAAATCCGATAGATCGAACTTGTAAACACGTTAGAGTAAGCTAGACTAGTTTAATGGCGTGTCTCTGATACCAGTGTAAGTGCACGGCGGCACCCCGGCCGTCAATCCGAGGCCAAAATGCGGAAACGATACTTTTACTAAACTTGTAAACCAGCACCACCGCGTACTAAAATCCCGGATCGGGCCATTAATATAATCCTAGCTAACTAGAGAAGGGGTACAGAGATAAACCGAGCGATCCGTGTCCTTCGGTCTTCTCGTCGTCGTCCCGATCTCCCCGCGGAATCTCCGGTCTTCATCTCCTCGTCGGAAGGGCACCACATTGCCGGGTTCTTTTACGGGCTCCCACCTCAGGACCGAGGCAACTCGGGCATGAAGTTGGCGGGTCGACGTGTCCAAGAATTGCTGTAGAATAGTGTAGTGCTCTGTCTCTATTGGGGTTGAAGTTGCCATGGTTTTGGTGGAGGAATGATATGAAAGATTTTTGAGATGAACAAGGGGATTTTTGCAAGAATCAAGAGATCAAAATCCCTTCCCAAATTTTTGGACAGCACCATCCTAGCTTGGCCGTCCATCACACATCAAGAGAGAGAATGGGCGGGGGGGGTATGAGAAATGAAGGAGTGAGCCAAGATAATGCAAGAGAGAGGAATGATAATAATCATGAAGAAAGTCACTTCAATAATCATACCCATATCCATCAACCATCATGTCACCAAAAGTCAAGCAATGATGAAGCACAATCATGAAGCAAGAAGTCATGATGAACCAAAAGTCTTCTCCTTTGTTAAATGCACAACTGTAAATAACCCCCTCCACCAAATTTCAGCCAAAGAAAAGAAACAAAGGAAAATGGCCGAAACGCAATGCAAAGTGGCAACTCCAAAAAACTGATCCCGTAATAAATTACAGGAAAATCCCGCTACTGTATATACATACCCGCATTTGTATTCCGACCGAATACAAATGCAATGAGACAAAATCTACACAGTACAATACTAGGATCCGGCTTAAACCAAAGCCTGCTAGTATTATCCGTCCGATCATGATCCGTGCAATACCGCACGTATATGATCGAACCCTGCTATATCTCCATACGGCCTCTACAGCGTTTCGCCCGAAACTTGAGAAAACGGTCTGTAGGGGACTCTAAAGACTCGTCAATACTTTGGCTATGGATTTAACTACTAGCACGTCAGAGGTATTAGCCATACGTAACGAGCTACCAGGTATTGACCAAAAGGGACGTCGATGAGCGAACTCATCCTGACACCCTACTGAGCCTGTCAGTGACAATATCCGTACAGTCCGGTCCGTTCTTCTATAAGCATCGCATGGCGGGCCTAGGGGGTTGGTAAAAGTCAAACCCCCAAAAGCGGTACAAGTCGTGTCGGAGTGTAGCCCAGAACACCCTGAAATACTACTGGAATACCTACCAGTAAATCTCCTGTCTTGGCCAAGGACTTCGTGTAATGGCTCTCCTAGATACAGCGTGACCTCACCCCCAATACCGGGAGAGACGAACCCCTGCAGATCCGCTCACTGCCTCCATGTGGCTCGGGACTGTACCCAACTAAAACCTGTTTGCACGTCTCCTTTGAGCGTGGTAGGGTAGTAATCAAAGTACAGTGGGAAATCACACGAGACAAATGACGATCTTAGGTCGATGAACTAACCTGTACACATGTCAGCAGGGAACTGCTATCTGACGTCAGGCATAAGACCAACTAGCATGTTCACGGCGAGTCATGTCCGGTGTACTCATAACCCAATGAGCACCTGTATACATCTTCGGTGAACCAACTGACACCAGTGGCTTGTGAGACCGGCCACCGCCCCTCGTCGGGGTCTCGACTGTATACACTAGTCTACTCTGGAGTATCGATGCCCTGTCTCGAAACTCCCTCGACTAGGGACCTTTTAAGGATGTGCTTATAGACCCCAGCTCCCACGTATATGATCGCCCTCATACTGCTGGCAGTCAAGCAAGAATCCTAGGGGCTCTATCAACGCGCAATAGTGACCTGTAAGGTCACCTAAAGTAGTACACGATGATAAAGATAAACCAGATAGCATACTATCATCTTGAGTAAGACTGTCCTACTGGGACAGGTCCTCCCTCAATCATTGCAATCACATGCCTATGATCCAATAATTGACTCTGAGGGCGCTATCTCCAACAGCACACACATTCTATTCCACCACTTACCCTTGCCCCACTTCTTCTTCCACAAACCTGAGCACTACATTGATAAAATTTTCGAATTGTTGGTGTTAACCTTCGGTCTTTGCAAAGCTTGGCATCGACCAATGATTTTTGACCCCCTCTTGTGATTTTCAAAGATTAACATTGCTTAACTCAAGTTTGGGGGGTATAATCTGGCTCTTGAAATGAATTTTCTTTACACAAAATGATGAGCCAAAAATATGTTTGGGGGAGGATTTTAACTTATATATTTTGCCCCCATTTAATAAATTTCCTCCCAGGCTTACAGGTTTTTGTAGATATAGCGGATGGCAACAGTGAGGACACTGTTGAAAACAAGTTTGGGGGAGGTTTGTGCTTATTTTCGCATCAAATGCATCATACTTTGCATAAGCACAAAACATTTTCGAAAAAACCTATAAATTTTTTTTTAAAAATTCAAATATAAAAATATTTTTTGTATATAAATAAGATAATAAAAGATTAGATAGTGAAAAATTACATCCAAAAGATTGGAAAAATTTAAGAAAACCAAGAAAATTAGAAGTTTTCTTATACGAACTAGTAATAAGTAGTTATGAGCCGTTGTCCCAAGAGTTAGTAAGATGAAGGAAGTCACTAATATGAGGATAAAAATAAGTCTGAAAAATAGTTCCTATTCTGGAAGCTAAATATTTTGAACGTTGATACCCTACTATACGCACTTACACACGTCTCGAAACTCGGGATAGTAGAGGATACCTTGAAATGCTCTTTTCTAAAAGCCAAAGTATGAAGGAAATAAAAAAATATGAATAAAATATAAAGTGGTGAGAAAAATGAACACTGGTTTTGTTATCGCCAAGGAAGCAATAAAAAAATATAGCGAGGGTGCCTCTTCACCTAGTGCCCTAAGGCCAACTGGTCTGGGAGTCACTGTTAAGCTTTAGGTGGTGCAAGACGAGAAAATACACCTAATAAGCAAGCACATGAGTAATCGGTCGGTTAGTACCTCAAGAAGTATTAACGGTCGCATGAAAATGTGTGAGCAAATCTAAATATTCATTAATTAAAAAGTACTGAGGCAGATGGACAAGAGTATGATAGCTTGAATTGAATTCTCCGGATGTAGGGATGTTCTTTACACACACGTAGGGTTATATGATCGATGTTTGGAAGAAAGATAGGAATGAAGAATAAAGACGGTATTTTATTGAGGGATGATGTGATTTCTAACATCTTTTCATGACTATTAAGATAGGGCTCATGACAACCGAAAAGCTAGCATAGTTGGAAACTCTAATTTTCAAAGCTTTTCTTTTACAATTCTTATCTTTATATGTAATATTTACGGTCTTCCTTTTATTATTGGATTTTGTGGGTGCAATCCGCTGAAAACCCTCAGGAGACAACACTCTTCCTACTAGGGACACCTAGAGGTTTAAAGGCTTGTCGCACGTGCTCAGTGCAATCGTGTTGCCTACGAAAGTGTGCTAGTTAGTTTTTCTCTTTCTTTATTTTCTCCTTCTCTTTTTAATAAAACAATTCGCTCGAGACGACCGAAAATAATTTTGGGGGAATTTGATCAGTCGAAAATAATGTATTTTTAACACGTCAATTTCCCTACCATTTGCATTCATCTAGAGGTGTTCGGTTTGAATATTGCACATATTAGCAAAACAGTCGTAAAATACCAGATTACCTGTGTTGCATACTAAAACCGACATTTTAAGGGAAATTGAGTGTTTATCTTGGCATTGCATCATCCTTGTATAGCGCAACACTTGTCTCGAGAATCTGTGCAGGAAATTGCAGGAGAAAAGCAGAAACAGTTAAAAGTGCTGACAAAAGTACGCCAAGTCCAAGACTTGGGATTTTGCAGTGAAAGAGAAAATAAAAAAATATTCTTCACATGAAATAAGTGCCAAGAAGTTAGTACAAGAACATTCCAGAAAGATCAAGCAATGAAGGCTCCAGTTGACCGCGGATCCGCGGCCAATGGGCGCTTCCCGCCGCGGATCCGCGGTGGAATGATGGCATCAACTCCTCATCTTTTCTTCACGTGCTTCCTATAACGGCCTAAGCTTCCAGAAGTTTCCAGAATGCCACGTGGCTTCATCTAGAAGGCTCGGCCTAACAACCTAGCTCTAGAATATTCTTCATTCTAGAATATTCCTTCCAACAAACTACTTCTAGAAGCCTCTCTCTAACAAACCTTTGGAGGAAAATTTGAAATTTGAATTCTAGATCTAGGGTTTTGGATGGCTTATAAAAGGAAACCTAGATCTAGGGTTAAGGGGCTGCTTCTCCTCTTTCCCTAAATTCAATACAAGTTGAGTGACACAACTTGTAAACCCTAATTCAAATTCCAAAGCCAAATTCAAGATCCCGAGTACCAAATCAAGCAAGAAGCCTTCAACCTTTTAGGAGCGGAGCCGATCTTTAATCGAGCAAGTGATCCAAGCCGATCCGCGACTCAAGGAGACGAGTGAAGCCAAATCGACGATCGAGTTCTTCCTCTTATAGTTCTTGAGCGAATTGTAACAGAATTGTTGATAAATAAAAGGTGAAATTCTTTAATCTTGCTTTCTTTAAATTCTTGCATCATGATTCGATCTCAATTTGTGATTGTGGTTCTTGTTGTGATGTTTGAGTAAAACTCCGCTCGTAAAGGAGTCGAGACGATCAATAGAATGATGATGTAATAAATCTTAAAACAATTCTTAAGTCCTACGAGTTTGTAAACCCTAGCAAATTGAAGAATCGATGACCTAGTTTCGATGCGATGCTTTCTTGATTGTGTTCGCTCGAAATTAGGGATCCACGATCGATTCTTGAATTTACTGGAGGCTAGAATGTGAATGATATCAGCGAAGGAACAAGGGATAGAAGATGAAACCCTATATTCATAAGAAATCCCTAATTCTCGTTGATCATCATCGATCTAGTATCTATTCATCGATGGATAAGAATACGTAATCGCTAGATTTCATCACATCTATAGATCCGATCGATTCCTATGAGCCTCACTTCGATTCTTGATATTTGGATTGGAAATCATCACTTCTTAATTCTTGATTTTAATGTTTTCTAGTTATTAGATCTAGATTTTACTAGTTCTTGAACTTCAATTCTATAAATCATGAATTGTTTCTTTTCTTTTCTTTAAATTTTCGACTCATCTAATTTGAAATACGAACGATTACACTTTCCTTTTGGACGATCCGCACTTACTAACTCGCTACATTCGACACCGTTATTGATTGCGGTCAAATATTTTTTGTTGTGAATTTTATACAATTTTCTACCGACACGAACCGGAAATTCAGTCAATCGCACCTCATTCGATGAGGAAAGAGCCGAGATCCCTTTACTGGGAGTGACCTCTTTAGCAAAAGTTTGCGTCACTATACATTTGTAAAACCACTTGGATTCCTTCAACGATATCAAGTTCATTACATTAATGGTTTTTTGCCAAAAACCAGCCGTAGCCCTCCGTCATTTCGGATAAATAGTACATAGTATTCGTGCGGTGTTTGTTGGCCAAAGTCAAGGCATCATGTGCGGTAGCTGTGTGTTGCTTGTCCTTTGCATGGATATGCATTGGTTTAGAATAGTCGTACCTGTAACACCTTAGAATGCGATTAATGTTAATTAGGCGATAATGCGGGTTTTCTGTAAAAATTTTACCAATTTGGTTTTCTCATATTTTATAACATTTAATTAATAATTTATTATTATTTGTTATGTCTTGCACACACTTGTGCATGTTAATGTGAGGGTTTGTTTGTGTTAATCTAGTTTAGCAACCATGACAACTTAAGCTAATCCTAATCCTTTGTTTAAACCTTAACCCTAACCCTAGATATTTGTTTGGATGAGAGGAGGTGGCAAGGTGAATCATGGAGGGCATTAATGGGCTTTAATGGAGGTGAGAGGGAGAGAGTAAGATTAAGGACTTATCTCACCCTACACTCACCTCTCTCTCTTTTCACCTCACACACTCTCAATCTTTTTCTCTTTCTCATTATTCTTCATCCCTCATTACCTCAACTGAACCCTACACTACACCTTCACTAAACCATCACAAACTTCATCAAACCTTCACCAAATCACTTCCTAAACCTTGTTTTGCCTCTTGGATGCCTTGGAGCTTGGAAAGATAGGATCTTTGAGCTTTTATGGATATGTAATGATCTCTAACTGTTAAATAGGATGTTATAGTGCTGTGAAGCTTATTCGTTTTAGTTTAGAACACATAAAGTTTAGTTTCGTGCATATATCGTATTTTTAGTGTCATATTATGATATCTATGATCTGCTGTGACGCCGATTGTGTACTGGAAAATCTAGTAATGTAGTTGTGTTGTACCGTGACCCTAAGCCTACACCTAAAGCACGAAACCCCTAGGCTCAGATTTGGCCGGCGGCAAGAATAGGAAATTCCGGCGAGCTCAGTTTTAGGGTGGAGTTGGTTTTTGGTTTTTGGTGGGTAGCTGTCTGTAGTTGTTTTAGTGTGTTTGGTCTTGCTGGATTTTTATGTTTTTATTGTATACAAAATATGGGATCACTTTGCTAGTTTCTTGTGTTACGACTACGCGTGTTATGTTATACGACATGGCACGTGTACTTTATGTAGCTTTTGCTCTTGGGTTGGTTTCATAGTGTCGCTATGCACGTTAGCCACTAAACGAACGCTTGAAAGTATATTTGGAGTTGATGCGTCGGTCAAACGTAGTTTGTACGTGTTATTGGTCGATTGCTAATGTACACTTGTTAATGTTGTTTTATGATCTTAGGGAAGCAGGTGAGGACGCAGGGCGCTACGAAGAAGGGAAAGCAAGTGGTTGGCTTTACTTAGCCCAAGATCATCTGTGAGTAGATTTAACATCTACAGGGGAATCGCCCGCATGGCGTTATGCGTCTGGGCTAGATATGATATGACATTAGCCGCATGTTTATTTGCATATATAGAGATTGTGCATGAACTTATTTCATATCATTACTTGTTGTGCTTAGACTTGTACCTATTGGACATTGCACCATTATTGATGGTTCATGTCGCACGAGCACTGATTGTATGCCACACACACCGTCGATAATTGCCATGACACGCACAACACACATACCTATGTAATATTGTATGGTTAGTGACATTTAGATATTTATTCATGTCCTTTGCGCATATGACATATAACATACCTGTATACCTACATGCTTACACATATGCCTTGCCATACCTACATGCTAGCTTCACATATACCTATATGATAGGGTACCATTAGTGACAGGTATATACACATATAAGATATAGCTACATATACATCTTCCATACATACTTACATATACACCATTATACCTTGTTATACATAGATGTACACCAATATACCTTATTATACTTACATGTACACCAATATAACTTGTTATAGTTACATGTACACCTTTATATGATGTTGCGTTGGATTTTGGATATTAGGAACCGCATGATATATTTAATAACTTATTGTAGTTAAATAGCGGTTTTTCCTTTATATGCTCATATTACTGTTTATGTTGCGTATATTATATTTCATGGATTTTCGCATTGAGATATGGATTTCCTATGATGTTTTCTGGATTTGAGGACCGTGGTAGTTCAAGAAATTATGCATTATTTGAAAGACCCGGTTTCTCTTGATATGATATTTCAGTGCGTTGACCATGAGATTTCTCGGTTCAGAGATTTGAGATATATACCCGATGCAAGGAGTGGAGTGGGCCGTGTGCGGGTACATGGTGGGGCCCGAAGGTACCCCGGAGCAAGATTGTCGCAGATGATGGCGATGAGCTCGAAGCAGGGGAGTACTACCTAACCAGCGACAGTATTGGACTCGTCGGTGATCGCGGAGATACCGACCGGAGTCATGTACGTGTGGATATATGGAATTTCGAGTGTCGAAGCTGGGCATTCTGGTTTCGGTAGCGTATGATACGTACCTGTCAGGGCCAGTCGTGGTGACGACGCCTGATTGATCAGTTTTTATGTGTCGATGCTGGGCACTAGTTTTCATGATGTTTTCGGTGTCGATGTTTGACACTCTGGTTCCGTGAGACTTACAGGATATGAGGGCCGATATTATGCTCGCTATGAGGACCAATTTTATGGTCCATGTGAGGGCCGATTTTATGGTTGATATCAGGGCCTTTCTGAGGGCCGATTTGAGGAATTTGGGATTTAGATTGTTTTGATTGACACTGGTCCTGCCACGATGAGGATTCCGTGAGGATGACATGTTTTATCCCATACTCTGCATTTATTTGATATGAATTGCTTCATGTATTAGTAGTACCTGATAGAGTACCATTCATGACTGTTGCATATACATATTGCCATTTGTTGCTATCATCTTGCATGTGTTAGATGTCACAGTACATGCATACTTGCGATTTCCGGCATATGTTATTTACTATTCACGAGTTAGCAACTCAACCCCGTTGTGCCACAGGGTTGTACAGGTTGTCCCTCAGAGCAGTCAGAGGCAGGGTTTTCTTCTTCATCACATCGTATCATCTTTTGCAGCGGATACCGCTACGGCTGACTGGGTGCAGTTTTGCTATAGGTCGGTTTTGCGGTTATCCGATATTGCTCATTGTATATTCGTTGTATCCAGTACTCTCCATCTACCATTTTCATGTATTGACTTAGAGACGAGTTGTGAGGATGATATTGTATATTATTTCTGACTTGGAGGTCTTTTATGCAGTTTCACTTTATATCGTCTTTTTCTTCGCTACGGCGTCGTATATCTGTTGTGGTGGTTGTTTTCCGCCTTTGGGTGTGGTTTTGCTCGCGTTTGAGGATGTTTTTACTTATATTTATGTTGTACCCTTTTTGTGGGCTTGTTTTACAAAGGAGGTGCTGCCAAATTTTAAAGGAAGTAAATTTGGACTTTAAAGATTTTTACTTGAGATTTCAAAAGTTTTAACAATGTTCTTATCACTTACTACTTTTGATGGTTTAGATTTCTGGGTTTTTGGCTTAATTTAATTACGTTACGGGTGATGTTACGTAGTTTAAGGGCCATCACATGCCAAATTTCGGGTCGTGACAAAGTTGGTATCAGAGATAGGTTTTAATTTTCGGAGTATAGGATGACCTTGGTATGATGGAGTAGGTAGCTTAAGCAGAGTGATGTAGCGTGTGTATGTCCACGGCATACTTACAACATGGTACTCCGCCTAAGTGACCTAAGTACTAATTGCTTGAAATTCCTTTCATGATGATACATATCCTTGTGATTCGATTTCCGTGTTCTTATCGATTCCTATTTCCATTTATAGCCTTTTGCCGTCGATGACTATGATGGCTCAGAGAGAGGCAGTGAGAGCCGAGGTCAGAGTTGACTCGTTTGGGACAAGGACTGACTGGGACGGTACGCTCGTTGCACAGGAGCAGTTTGATCCGCCTTCGATAGATCGTATCGCTGGGCTTGAGGCAGATATGCAGGACTTGCGCCAGATGATGAGGTCGTTGGTTGAGGCCAGTCGAGTGCAGCGACAGGAGGTTACCACCCCTGTTACCAAGTTATTCCTTGCTATCAGCATACAGCATTGTGTTACATATACAGCAGCAGTGGATGCAACCCCTTTAGCTGAGGAGCGTCTTCCCGAGACTTTGGAAGTTCCGGAACCGAGGAGGGCTCGTACAGGTGTATCGGCCTAGAGACAGAGGCTTAGTCGCCGTGACAAATTTCGTTTGCATCGTGGGAGTAGCAGAGGCTTGGGACAAGGACAGTTGTTTAGCTCTTATCCCTAGGAGGATCAGGAACCATCGTATGGATGTTTCCGGTATGGGAGTTTCCATCACCTCGTCAGAGATTGTACCTTGGTACGCCAGAGGAGGGCAGCAGTACCTTATGTTACTTTGTCACCTTCACCTCAGGGAGAGTCGTCTTTTGCGCCTGTGATTGATCCGCGTCAGACTTATGTTCAGAGAGGTCGTGGTCGCGGAGGATTTGTTCCGAGTGTACAGGATGGCAGAGGAGGAGGACTACCTGTTGCAGGTAGAGGAAAGGCGCGAGTTTTGGTTTCGACCCATCGGGACGCGCGGGCGTCCAATGTAGAGTTTTCAGGTAATCTTTTTCATATGTTCCTTTGATGCGTATGTTGTTTAATTCGGGATCTATGCACTCGTTTGTTCCACACCCTTCGTGCCGTGGTTGGGCCGAGAGTTCTTTTTGCTAGATCAGCTGTTTGTTGTGTTTACTCCTGTTAGCGATTCCTTAGTTGCGCAATACGTGTTTCGGTCGTGTGCCAATTGGTTAGGAGATAGATATTCATCTGTCGATTTGATCCTTCTAGAGATCTTGGACTTTGACGTTCTCCTGGGCACGGACTGGTTAGCTACGTGCTATGAGTCTGTGGACTGCCGCGAGAAAACAGTCAGGTTTTGTTTTCCCGGCGAGTCAGTTCTTGTTGTGCAGGGGGACAGTGGTGCCGCCCCTCATAGCTTGATTTCATCCTTTTTCACTAGTCAGCTTTTGAGGAGAGGATGTAGAGAATTCTTGGTTTCCATTCGTGATACCGGAGCCACAGTGGGCTCGTTGGACCGGGTTTCTGTTGGGCGAGATTTTTTGACGTTGTTCCAGATGAGCCGGCGGAGCTTAGGGAGCTTAAGGATCTGTTGCAGAGTTGCTAGATAGGGGGACTTATACGTCCAAGTAATTCGCTTTGGGGAGCTCCTATTCTGTTAGTCAAGAAGAAGGACGACAGTTTTTGGTTGTGCATTGATTGATCATCAATTGAACCGAGTTACGGTGGGGATAGGTATCTTTTACCCCGCATTAACGATTTCTTTGATCAGCTCCAGAGTGCGAGACATTTTCTAAGTTTGTTTGGGATCGGGTCATCATTAGTTGCGGGTTCGGAGTGATGACATTCCGAAGACTGCTTTTGTGCTCGCTACAGGCTTTATGAGTTTTTGGTGGTGTCGTTGGACTCACCATTGCCCTAGCAGCATTCATGGATGTGATGAACCTGATTCCTTCAGGCCGTTCCTCGGCCAGTTGATTGTTGTGTTATTGAAGACATTCTGGTCTTTTCCAAGAGTCGTGAGGAACGTGAGCAGCACTTTAGGATTTGCTCTGCAGACATTAGGAGAGTACAAGCTGTTTGCTAAATTCTCAGAGTGTTCCTTCAGGCTTGATCGTGTTGACTTCCTAGGTCATGTGGTTACGGGAGACGGTATTCGTATGGACACGAGGGAGATCGACGCCGTACAGCTTTGGCCTAGACCAATTTAGGGACAGGGGTCCCCAGATTTTTGGGCTTAGTCGGGTTTTTTTAACGCCGTTTCGTGCAGGATTGCTTGTGTATCGCTGCACCGTTGACCGTACTGACAAGGAAGGGAGTTCCTTTTATTTAGACTGTGGCATGCGTACTGAGTTTTTAGCAGTTGAATACTCGGGTGACGACTGCACCAGTTCTATCTTTGCTTTCTGGATCGGGCGACTTTGTTGTTACTGTGATGTTTCGCGAGTGGGGCTCGATTGTGTACTGATGTAGAATGATAGAGTTATCGCTTTTGCTTCCCGACAGTTGGAGGAAGTACGAGCAGGATTTATCCCACTCATGATCTGGAGATGGCCGCGGTGGTCTTGCGCTGGAGATTTGGGGACACTACTTATACGGAGAGTCGTGTCAGATTTTCACGGACCACCAGAACTTAGTGTACATCTTCCTGCAGCGGGTTTTGATTGTTGAGACAGCGCCGTTGGGTGGAGCTTGTGAAGGATTGTGATTGTGAGATACTTTATTTCCCATGGCAAGGCGATTGTAGTAGCTGATACTTTGAGTCGTAGTGTAACTCTTTGAATTTCTTTAGGTCAGTTTCGCGTTAATTATCTTTAATGGTTGTTTTCATAATTCCCGTTAACTAATATTTTCCCACTTAAAAAGGAATAAATCTACTTTTAATTGTGATAGTATGTAATTATATATGTAGTAGTGTTTTATTAAGTATTAATTAGTTTAGTGTTCACTTAATTAACAAATTTTTCTTAACTATATTTCCTAAGCAAAATTAGTTATCATACACAACCCTAATCACCTAGGTTAAGTGATAACTTTTTTTCATTTTCTTTTCCCTCTTGCATGGTTCTATTATCCTCACAAATCAAGTCAAACCTTTAATTTAAAATGAAATAAAAAGAAATGGGAGGCATGGTGGGTATTAGGTGAAGAATGGTCTTAACTTTTGACCATACCCTCTCACTTATCTCTCTCTCCCTCTCATTTTCTGCAACAACAGCAGAGGAAGCAGCAGCAGCAGCATATTCTTCATCTTCTTCTTCTTTTTCTTCTCCTTGCTTTCAAACACCAACCCCTACACAAAAAATTCACCTTTTCTTCATAAAACAATTGCAAAACACCTCCTTTGTCGGTCTTGGTGGCAAATCCTTCCCTATGAAGGCAAGTGCAGCAAGTTAGACTCCCCTAAGACCAGTTTGAGGTATTAAACTCACCCAAATCACTTTATTGCTAAACTTGTAGTCTTTATTAGCTAAAAATTGTGTTTTTGTGCGTTTTAGTGCTAATGAGATGGTTTAAGTGAAGATTAGGGTAAGTTAGGGTTTTTAGGATTTGATTAACTTAATTAGGTGCTATTAATGTTGTTTAAACCAAGTTATTTTTTCAGTTTATACTAAAATACCATAATGTTGCAATTTAGTGTTTTTAAAACATTTTTAAAACCAAGTTATAGGATACGGTGTATCTGCTGTATCAGTGAGTATTTTCTTGATGAGCAAACATATACACTAGACTATAATTTGTGCTAGAAGTGTAGTGTAAAATCCTGGACCATTTTCACCTGAATTTGGCCAAGATCACCCCTACAGGGGCCGGCCCATTTTTATTGGATCATGTTGAAACTTTGCAGGTAGCTTTCTGTAGGTATTATAAGAGGTTTGGTCTTATTTGTTTTTCTTGTTTTTGCACCAGATAAAATCTGGGACTTTTTACCTATAATTTGCGTAGCGGGACTTGCGCGACACGTACGATACGAGTTGAGTTGGTGTTGCTGTGTGTCACAGCGTGTCGCGGTGGTTTTTGGCGTATGCACACACGTTGCGTATAAACACGTATTTAGATCGCGACGCTAGTTCTTGTTTGGACTTGATATCGCGTTTTTGCAGAATTTTGCCTTATGTGCGTTATTTGTGTAAATTCTATGTTCGCCGGCGGGCACTTCGGACGCCGCAAACAAGGCGAAGCAGGTAGTCGGCTACACTTAGCATGAGATCGCGGTGAGTATATTTAACATCTACGGGGAAATCGCCCATATGGCGTTATGCGTCAGGGCTTGATAGGATATTGTAGTCGCGTGTTGTATTATATAGTTATGTTAGTCGTGCATACGGACCATTGTAGCATACCCTCCTTATTGCATATAGACATAGTAATTATGAGACACTGCACCGTTACTAACGGTTCATGCTGCATGAGCACAAATTGCATGTTACACACACACCGTTAGTGATTGCCATGACACTCGCACTATAGGATTGCTATGAACCATAGGTCGTTTAACTTACCTCATTATCGATGATTAGACATGGTTCTGTTCCTTTGCGTGCATACATATTGTACACTAAATCCTTCGTATATACCTACTTATATATCTTGTGCATTCATGCATACATATTTCACCTACATAGATGATGCTGGCTTGATTTCTAGAGAAATGGAGACCGCATGAACTATTTCAAAAATGGATGCATATAAAAGAGCGGTTTTCCCTTATTTTACATGTAGTACGATTTTATGCGGCATACGACTTATTGCATAGATTCACGTACTGAGTTTTGATTTTCATGTGATTTCTGGATTTGAGAACCGTGGTATTATTTTAAGAAAGTACACACTGTTTGAAAACCCGGTTTCTCTTGATTTGATATTTCAGTGCGTCCACTATGCGTTTTCTCGGTTCTGAGATGTATGGCATGTGAAACACGATTCGAGGAGCTAGGATGAGGCCGATTGCGGGTACATGGTGGACCCGGTATGGTACCCCGGGGCGAGAACGGATTGTTGTGCTGCAGACGATGAGCCTGGTAGAGGGACTACTACCTACCGGTGATTGGTTGGACCTGGCGGTTATCCGGAGGATACTGACCAGAGTCGAGAGATGGATACAGGCCGGCCCATACTGCCGGGGCCGAGGGCCAATTCCGCAGATGGAGCCCGTGGGCCGGTCCGGATTGACAGAGCCGATATATGAGGATTTGCGTGTCGATGCTGGACATGAGTATTTCATGATGTTTTTGGGTGCCGATGTTGGGAACCCCGTTTCTATAAGATTTACAGGATTGAGGGCCGGTTGAAGTGACGGCGCCTGAGTTATCGGGATTTTGGGGTGTTTTTAGTAGACACCGTGTTTTTCCACGATGATGATTTGTGTAGATGATATTTTATCCCATGCTCAGCATTCATTGTTATGCATTGCATCATGTAGTCATTGTACCTGATAGAGTACTTTGCATGATTACTGCGTACCCAATTCATCATATATATGTTATCAGATTGTACATGTTAGAGTATCGCAGTGCGTGCATACTCGCGAGTACCTTTATATGTTATTTACTATTCACGAGTTGGCAACTCATCCCCGTTGTGCCACAGTGTTTGCAGGTCGACCCTCACAGTAGTCGCGGCAGGGCTACTTCATTGTATCTTTTTGGCTACGGATACCATTGCAGTTGTCGAGTGAGCCGTTTTGCCTTAGGTGGGGTTTTGCGGTATCCATTTTTTTCCATTGTACTCTCTTTTGTATCTAGTACTCTCCATCTACCATATCATGTATTGACTTAGAGACCAGTTGTGAGGACGATGTTGTATATTATTCCGTACTCTGGATGTCGAGCTCGTGTGAGCCGGCTTTATTTATGCAGTTTTATCTCTTATACTGTTTTCACTCGTAATGCTCATTTCTTCGCTACGGCGTCGTATATTATTTTGTGGTGGTTGTTTCCGCCGTTGGGCGTGATTGCTCCCATTTGGGGATGCTTTATTCCTGTTATCGGTCATTTTACTTATATCATGTTTTGTACCCGTTTTCAAGGCTAGTTTTTACAAAGGAGGTGCTGTCGAATTTGTAAGAAAATAACTTAAACTTTAAAGATTTTTACTCAAGATTTTCTAAATGTTTAAACTAATGTTTTCTTCACTCACTATTTTAATGGTTTTGATTTCTGGGTTTTGGCTTACTTAATCGCGTTACGCCTGTAGACGTTATGTGGTTAAGCGCCGGTCACGGGCCGAACTTTGGGTCGTGACAAAGTTGGTATCAGAGCGTAGGTTTTACCTTTCGGAGTGTAGGATGACCTTGGTATAATGGAGTAGGTAGCTGAAGCAGAGTGGCGTAGCGTGTGAATGTTCCGCGGCATACTCACGACACGGTACTCCGCCTAAGTGACCTTAGGACTTATTGATTGAAATTCCTTCATGATTATATGCATTCTTGTGATTCGATTTCCGTATCCTTATCGAATCCTATTTTCTTTTCAACTATTATGCCACCAAAGACTATGAGGGCGCAGAGAGCGGCCGCGAGAGCCGAGATTAGAGTTGACTCGTCTGAGACGAGAACTGACCCGGGCAGTACTCCTATTGTACCAGAGCAGACTGTTCCTCCTTCGACGGACCAGATTGCTATGCTAGGGGCCGGTATGCAGGTGATGCTCCAGATGATGGGGTCGTTAGTGGAGGCACTTTGAGCGCAGCGACCAAAGGTAGTTCTACCCGTTATGGGGACCGCGATGGTACCTACAGTTCAGGCAGTTGCACCTGCAGCTACAGAGGTTATTACAGTATCGCTATCTGAATTTATGAGGATGAAGCCTCCGGTCTTCACAAGCACCGATGCAGCCGAGGACCCGCAGTCATTTATCGATAGGATGGCCCAGATATGTCGTTCACTCAGATGCGAGATGGGTAGAGTTCGCGAGATTTCGCCTGGAAGGTCTTGGGCAGAAGTGGTGCGAGTCGGTAGAAAAGGGCAGAGCAGCAGGTCTTCCTCCTATGACCTGGACTTAGTTTGTGGCAGTGTTTCTAGCCCGTTTCCTTCCATAGAGTGTCAGAGATTCTAGAGCACGCAGGTTTGAGTCATTACGCCAGACGCCGGATATGACGGTGGTGGAGTATGACGTGCAGTTCACCGAGCTATCTTTTTATGCCCCGTATTTAGTGGCTACTGAGGAGATGCGAGTTAAGAGGTTTGTTCGAGGCCTGCTTACACTATTGTTTCTTGCGATCAGCGCACAGCATTGCGAGACCTATGCAGCAGTTGTAGATGCATCCCTATTAGTCGAGGAGCGCCTTGCTGAGACTTCGGTAGTTCCCGAGCCGAAGAGAGTTCGTACTGATACACCAGCACAGAGACGAACGTTTAGGTGCCGCGACAGACTTCATGCAGGTGGAAGAGACTTGGGGCGAGGCCGACTGTTTAGCTCTTATCCCCGGGAGGGTCAGCATCAGACACCGTATAGATGTTTCCAGTGCGGGAGTACATATCATCAGGTGTGAGATTGTCCTGAGCCACGTGAGGACAAGACCGCCGTACCACACATCACTTTACAACCTTCACTACCCCAGAGGGCATTGCCTCTTATACCTGCTGTTGCTCCGCGTCAGACTCATGCACAGAGAGGTCGTAGTCACGGAGGGTTTACTCAGAGAGGACGAGGGGGCTGAGGCAGAGGACAGCCGGTTGCTAGTAGGGGACCGCCAATCGCAGGCAGAGGACAGGCACGGGTATTAGATTTGACGCATCAGGACGCACAGGTGTCCAATGCAGTGGTCTCAGGTACTCTTTCAGTATGTTCTGTTGACGCACACGTGTTGTTTGATCCGGGATACACGCACTCGTACGTTTCCGCACAATTCGTGCCGAGTTTGGGTAGAGAGTCTGGTTTGCTTGATCAGCCGCTTGCTGTGACCACTCCTGTGGGCGAGTCGTTTATTCCTAGACACGTGTTCCGGTCGTGTGTTTTCCGTATTGGTGAGAGAGAGTTGCCTGTTGACTTGATCCTACTTGAGATGTTGGACTTGGACGTTCTCCTGGGCATGGACTGGTTAGCCACATGCTACGCGTCTGTGGACTGCCGCGAGAAGACGGTTAGGTTATGTTTTCCCGGCGAGTCGGCTTTTGTTGTGCACGGAAACCGTGGTGCCGCCCCTCACAGTTTGATTTTGTCTCTTCACGCTGGACAGCTTTTGAGGAAAGGATGTCAGGGATTTCTAGCCTATGTTTGCGATACTAGAGCTACAGAGGTTCCGTTGGACCAGGTCCCGATTGTTAGTGAGTTCCCTGATGTCTTCCCTGACGAGCTTCCTGTGCTACCGCTTGAGCGCGATATTGTTTTCTGCATTGACTTGATTCCCGGCACAGGGCCCATTTCCATACCGCCTTATCGGATGGCCCCGGCGGAGCTTAGAGAGTTGAAAGGTCAGTTGCAAGATTTGCTGGATAAAGGGCTTATTCGACCTAGCGTGTCTCCTTGGGGTGCATCTGTCATGTTTTTCAAGAAGAAAGACGGCAGTTTGCACTTGTGTATTGATTACCACCAGCTGAACAGGGTTACCGTACAGAACAGATATCCTTTACCATGTATCGACGATTTGTTCGACCACCTTCAGGGTACGGGATACTTTTCGAGGATTGACTTGCGATCAGGCTACCATCAGTTGCGGGTTCGGCAGGAGGATATTCCGAGGACGGCTTTTCGCACACGTTATGGACACTATGAGTTTTTGGTGATGTATTTGGACTCACCAACGCCCCAGCAGCGTTTATGGACTTGATGAACCGTATTTTCAGGCCGTATCTTGATCTGTTCATCATCGTATTTATTGACGACATTTTGGTGTATTCCCGGAGTCGAGAGGAGCACGAGCAGCACCTGCGGATCACATTTCAGACTTTAAAGGAGCACCAGCTGTTCGCGAAGTTCTCCAAGTGCGCATTTTGGCTTGACAGCGTAGATTTCTTGGGTCACGTGATTACGCGAGATGGTATATGTATAGACCCGAAGAAGATCGAGGCCGTTCAGCATTGGCCCAGACCAGCATCAGTTACAGAGATCTGCAGCTTTCTAGGACTGGCCGGCTACTGCCGACGATTTGTACAGGACTTCTCCCGTATTGCTGCACCGTTGACCGGGTTGACCCGGAAGGGAGTTCCTTTTGATTGGACAGAGGCGTGTGAGCATAGCTTTCAGCAGTTGCAGACTCGTTTGACTACGGCGCCGGTGTTATCATTGCCTTCGGGATCGGGCGGATTTGTGGTCTATTGTGACGCTTCTCGTGTGGGGCTAGGGTGCGTATTGATGCGGCACGACAGGGTTATCGCGTATGCTTCTCGGAAGCTGAAGAAACACGAACAGAACTACCCTACTCACAATTTGAAGATGGATGCAGTGGTCTTTGCATTCAAGATCTGGCGACATTACCTATACGGCGAGTCAGATATTCACGGATCACAAGAGCTTGAAGTACATATTTCAGCAGCGAGACCTGAATCTTAGACAGCGCCGTTGGATGGACTTAGTGAAGGACTACGATTGTGAGATCCTTTATCATTCGGGCAAGGAGAATGTAGTGGCGGATGCTTTGAGTCGGAGGCCCGGAGGTAGTCTATCTTGTTTGAGCGCAGTACAGAGGCAGTTGTCGGCAGATTGGAAGATTTTATGCGATAGCCGAGTGCAGTTCGAGTTCACTCCGATCGGGGGACAGCTTGCGCATGTCCGTGCACGTCCGAAGTTGCTTGACCGTATCCGCGAGGCGCAGCCCAGTGACGACCGTCTTTCAGAGATCAAGGAGCAGATTAGACAGGGAAGAGACTCTGAGTTCGTGATTGATGATCAGGGGATACTGCGATTTGGGACCCGACTATGTGTACCAGATTCTGAGGGACTAAGGCGTGAGACTCTCGAGGAGGCGCATCGATCAGTGTACAGCGTTAATCTAGGTTCCACCAAGATGTACTATGATCTGAGAGATGTTTACTGGTAGGAAGGGATGAAGAAGGACGTCACAGACTTCGTGTCGAGATGCCTGACTTGTCAACAAGTCAAGGCCGAGCACTAGAAGCCCACGGGAGAGCTACAGTCGTTGCCCATTCCGGAGAGGAAATGGGAGAAGATTTCTATGGACTTCATTATAGGTATACCCAGGACTAGTTGAGGGTATGACTCCATTTGGGTGATCGTGGATCGATTGACGAAAGCGGCTCACTTCCTGCCGGTGAAGAACACTTTCGGATTTGCTCAGTATGCCCAGATATACATCGACAAGATCGTACGACTGCATGGAGTCCCGAAATGTATTGTGTCTGACCGAGGCACCCAGTTCACCAGCCGACTATGGCAGAGGCTTCAGGAGGCTTTGGGCACCCGCTTGAGTTTCAGCACAGCTTTTCATCCGCAGACTGATGGCCCGTCAGAGCGGACTATTCAGACTCTTGAGGACATGTTCCGAACGTGAGTTTTGGATTTCGGAGGTAGCTGGGATCACTATTTGCCCTTAGTTGAGTTCTCATACAACAATAGCTTCCAGGAGACCATTCAGATGGCACCATTCGAGGCTCTATATGGGAGGAGATGCAGATTGCCCGTCTATTGGACAGAGCTCGGCGAGAGCAGTATTTTGGGGCCGCAGATTGTTGAGGAGACGACCGCGAAGATCCAGTTGATTCGCGATAGGATGAGAGCAGTCCAGAGCAGGCAGAGATCTTATGCGGACCGTCGTCGGCGCAGACTTGAGTTTTCTGTTGGCGATCGTGTTTTCTTGAGGGTCTCCCCAATGAAAGGTGTGATGAGATTTGGGAAGAAGGGGAAGCTTAGTCCCAGATTTGTGGGCCCTTTCGAGATCCTCGAGCGTGTTGGTGCAGTTGCGTATCGGTTAGCTCTTCCGCCCGGTTTTCCAGATGTTCACCCCGTATTCTACGTTTCGATGCTCCGCAAGTATCTTCATGATCCTTCGCATGCGATTCAGCACCCGACGATCCAGCTGGAGCGTGACCATTATTTTGCAGAGCAACCGGTGGTCATCCTAGATCGGCAGGTGAAGAAATTGTGACCGAAGGTTATACCGTCCGTCAAGGTCCTTTGGCATGGCCCGAGCAGCGAGGAGGTCACCTGGGAGACCGAGGACGAGATGAGGAAGAAATATCCCCATCTCATTGAAGGTACGCGTGGTTAGATTTTTAAATTCGGGGACCGAATTTCTTTAAGGGGGGAAGATTGTAACGCTTTGAATTTCGTTAGGTTAGTTTCGCGTTAATTAGCTTTAATGCTTGTTTTCATAATTCCAGTTAACTAATATTTTCCCACATAAACTGGAATAAATCTACTTTTAATTGTGATAGTATGTAATGATATATGTAGTAGTGTTTTATTAAGTATTAATTAGTTTACTATTCACTTAATTAACAAATTTTTCTTAACTATATTTCCTAAGCAAAATAAGTTATCATGCACAACCCTAATCACCTAGGTTAAGTGATAACTTGTTTTCATTTTCTTTTTCCTCTTGCATGGTTCTATTATCCTGACAAATCAAGTCAAACCTTCAATTTAAAATGAAATAAAAAGAAATGGGAGGCATGCTGGGTATTAGGTGAAGAATGGGCTTGACTTTTGACCATACCCTCTCTCTTTTCTCTCTCTCCCACTCATTTTCTGCAACAATTACAGAGGAACCAGCAGCAGCCGCATATTCTTCATCTTCTTCTTCTTTTTCTTCTCCTTGCTTTCAAACACCAATCCCTACACAAAAATTTCACCTTTTCTTCATAGAACCTTTGCAAAACACCTCCTTTGTTGGTCTTGGTGGAAAATCATTGCCTATGAAGGCAAGTGCAGCAAGTTAGACTCCCCTAAGACCAGTTGGAGGTATTAAACACACCCAAATTACTTTATTGCTAAACTTGTAGTCTTTATTAGCTTAAAATTGTGTTTTTGTGCGTTTTTGTGCTAATGAGAAGGTTTAAGTGAAGATTAGGGTAAGTTAGGGAGTTAGGGTTTGATTAACTTAATTAGGTGCTATTAATATTGTTTAAACCAAGTTATTTCTTCAGTTTACACTAAACTACCATAATGTTGCAATTTAGTGTTTTTAAAACGTTTTTAAAGCCAAGTTATAGGATACGGTGTATCTGCTGTAACAGTGAGTATTTTCTTGATGAGCAAACATATACATTAGACTATAATTTGTGTTAGAAGTGTAGTGTAAAAACCTGGACCATTTTCACCTGAATTTGGCCGAGATCACCCCTATAGGGGCCGGCCCATTTTTGTTGGATCATGTTGAAACATTGCTGGTAGCTGTCTGTAGGTATTATAAGAGGTTTGGTCTTGTTTGTTTTTCTTGTTTTTGCACCAGATAAAATCTGGGACCTTTTACCTATAATTTGGGTAGAGGGACTTACGCGATACGTACGATACGAGTTGAGTTGTGTTGCTGTGTGTCACAGCGTGTCGCGGTGGTTTTTGGCGTATGCATACACGTTGCGTATACACACGTGTTTAGATCGCGACGCTGGTTCTCGTTTGGACTTGATATCGCGTTTTTGCAGGATTTTGCCTTATGTGCGTTATTTGTGTAAATTTTAGGTTCGTAGGCGGGGACTTCGAACACCGCAAAGAAGGGTAAGCAAGTAGTCGGCTACACTTAGCACGAGATCGCGGTGCGTAGATTTAACATCTACGGGAAAATCGCCCGTATGGCGTTATGCGTCAGGTCTTGATAGGATATTGTAGTCGCGTGTAATATTATATAATTATGTTAGTCGTGCATACGGACCATTGTAGCATACCCTCCTTGTTGCATATAGACATAGTAATTATGAGACACCGCACTGTTACTAACGGTTCAAGCTGCACGAGCATAAATTGTTAGTTATATGTATGCCCTAGAGGCCATTACTATACATGAGATGTATATTGTAGTGGATGCTTGGACATATATAGGGAGGACTTTCTTGCTCGACATGATAGTATGCTGTCTGGTTACTCTTTACCTTAACGTGTACACTGATTGTCTCTTTGTTACATGTTGGTAAAGCCCTTAGGATGTGTACTTGACTGCCTGGACTATGATGCGGATCATACTAGTGGGGACATGGTAGTCCATAAGTACATCCTTCAAGGTCCCTAGTCGTGGGTGTATCGAGACGGGGCATCGATATACCAGAGTAGACTAGCGTATACCTTCTCGACCCATGTAGATAGGCGATGGATGATCCCATATCTATTGGTGTTTGACTTCAGAGATGATATACGGGTGCTCAGTGGAGACTGGGTACACTGGACGGACTCGCCGAGAACTCCCAGATGGTATTATACCTTACGTCAGATGGCAGTTCTCTGGTGACACCGGTACAGGTTAGTCTGTAGACCCGAGATCGTCATAGAGTCTTGTGTGATTCCCACTGTGCTTTGATTTCCACATTACCACATCCAAGAGGGCGTGCAAAACGGTGGTTTTTGGGTACAGTCCCGAGTCATATAGAGGCAATGAGCGATAGGAGGGGTTTCATCTCTCCCGGTATTGGGGGTTGATGTTGCGCTATGCTCGATTGGCCATAACAGGGAAGTCCCTGGCCAGGGCTGGTTTAGAGATTTACTGGTAAGTGTTACCAGTAGTTTCTCGACCCGTTATGAGCCTCGTATTGCCATGACTTATCGGTTATTGGGGTCTGACATTTACCACCCCTAGACTTGATATGCGACATATCAGACGAGGAGACCGGACTGTACGGTAGTGTCACTGTCAAACTTTTTGCAGGAGTTGGAGCGGGCTTGCTTGCTGATCTTCTGATCGCTCAATACCCGGGTAGCCGTTACGTCCAGCTAGTACCGTTGATGGCTTGTGGGTGCTTGATATGATCATCACCTACTGCCGGCGTATTGACGAGTCTTTAGAATCCTACATAGAGGTTTTACTGGCTCAGGAAAAATGAAATAGGAGCGCATATGTGATATGTGCGGGACCGAGAATAATGCGTGTATGTGATACCGTATTCTATTCTCGCGACTATTGTTTCAGCCGGTTATATGAGATATAGCCGGGTTATCGAATCAAGTGTTGATTCGATAAGTTGGTACATTTTGTGTCGGTTATATGAGATATAACCGGATTATTAAGTCAAGTGTTGATTTAATAATTTAGTGTATAATTGTATATGTGATATACTAATTTACATTAACTAACATTGGTTCACTTAAGCATTTGTTTTTCTCACTTGTGCACAACTTAATATATATGTGATATATATTAATTTGTGTTCATTTTGTATCACGGTTGTTGATACACACTACATGGGTGTATGAGACATACACCATTATAATTAATTGGTTGGGTTTTATATTTAAAGTAATTCTAAAAACAAATGGATAATGAGCTCACATGCTTGAAGCTTCATGAAGCTTATGGTTGCATTGACTTAGTCCACTAGTTTTGTTTTACTTAAGATATTAATTAACCTAACCACTATAATTAGCCATGGTTATGTCTTTACATGAGTTAGTATATGATACTCACTCACCATGGTTAGCTATCTCTCTCTCTTGATAAGTTTTCATTCTCATTTTGAGCTCATCTTTTTCCTCCTTCAATTTCTTTCTACGGTTTCATAAAGAGAGAGATACATTGTGAGAAAAGATATTCTAATGTGTACCCATTTCCTATTTCATCATCCTCTACTAGACTAGAACTTTAGTTTAGGGTGTTTGCTTCCCTAATTCTTTGGTTAGTGAAGTAGAAGCTTAAGTTCGTATTCCCTCGACGTAAATCATCTTCGGCCTCGAAGACTTCAAGCAATACCGTTGCCTCTTCTCATGGAGCCGTCCGAGAGTCCGGGTGTTCGATGATCGCAGCGAAGGGACTAAAAAAAGGAGCTTTAGAAGTGAAGGACCGATCTACAAAGGTTGTATTTCGTATTCACTTAGTGATAATTGTTATCTACTAGCATGTGTTACCCTAATTATCTAGCAAAGATCTTGTTCAGAGATATTCGGCACGGCTAAAATTTTAATTGGGCATGGTAGATGCCTTGTAGAACCTTCTTAGAGTGCCTAGTAATCCTACAGTGGTATCAGAGCCTAGCTAGAGTATTAGGCGGCGTGTTTACGAAGTTAAAACTCCGAACGAACTCCGAATCCCCCGATTTTACCCCTCTCTGGACATTTTTGAAAATGTTGAGTTTTCTGGGTTGTATTGGGAACTCATTGATTCGATCGGAAAGTTTAACTTCGTCTATGTGTTATTCCGGGTAATTTTTAGAACGTGTTAAAAAGTTCGAACGGATATCAATAACTCACTTTTTTCCCTGCCGGAAAATTTCCAAGTGTTGGATTTTTCCGTTGTTTAAGAACGTCTAAATCATGCAAGTTACGCAATGGACCCTCTAGAAGACAACAAACCTTAACTCGATTATGTGACCGTCTTGAACTGCCTTTTGAGCCTTAGGGTTTGGGGAAGTACGGCGTTGCCACATGTGAGGCGTTGGCTTGACCCTTCTACGGCTGGACCATTGGTACTGTGGCATGTGATGGATGTTTTTAAACTCCCCTCAAGTGTTGAGAACTATTTGGGAAAACTTGGGTGTTTGATTATTCGATCGGAAAGTTTAACATTGTCTATTTATCTGGAATATGATACAATATTTGGAATCCACAAGTAGTTATGAGATAACTAATTTGGATGTTATAAACATAGCAGTTTAGTCTCAAATGATCGGTTTCCACAGAATTTTGATGCGATCAAAATTCCGTCGCAATCACATAGCGTACGCGGATACTCGCCGGGTAAACTTAATAGACAGCCATGCCCCATAGCCCCGACCAAGTGACTGTAGGAGAACCCCGTAGCCAAAAGCATCCGTTCGGGTGCTTGCGGCAGCGGTGTTCCGCCTTAGTGCACTTCGTCGACGACATCCGGGGGTGCGGCCGTCTACTAAAGTTTGCGACGAGCATTCGATCAGGATGTTGGGAATCTTGTTGAATTGCTCGACTAGATATTGAAAAGTGTTTTCGATATAGAGACTAAAATGCGGGGTTTATAATTGTCAAGCATGTGATGTCTAAGGAGGTTGCGGATTCCAACTGTTGTAGTTTTACACTTTCTTTTCTGCGACCGTAAGTGTAATATGTGATATCGCCGGTTTCGTTGCTATATGTCAACGACAATTGGGATGCGCATATTTACTTACGTTGATGACATGTGGTGTTATGTGTTGCTGGATATGTTATATTGGATCGTCGCGTTTTGAATAGCCGGGGGTTTTATGTGAGATGAGGGTTTTTATTTTCATTCATGTAAAATTCAATGTATGTAATATTCTTTTATTGGGGCACTTCCGGGATGAGGTTGCTGTCACCATTTGTATATTATTTACTTTTCCGCACTAGGATAGACCCAAGGAGGAAAGCACAAGTAACCGGGTTCTAGGGTCCAGTGGGAGACCAACTCGAGGAGTCGAGTCCGGGTCTCCTAACTCTAGAATTGGTAGGGTTGCTTGCCGCTCTCGTAGGGGTCTAGGGGTGTGGGTTTGGCTATTCATCGCGACCATGGAATCCGTGTTTTATAGAGGCTCAAAATAAAACACGGACGTCCTAGTATATCCAATGTTTCATATGTTTCTTCTGCTGCTATATCTGTGATGTGATCATTTGATATGTTGTGATAAATACTGTATATAGTATATATGATATATTATATAGACGTTACTTATGTTTTACACCCGCGCTAGCCCTGCCCCGCTCTGCCGTTAGTTACCTAACCTAACGGTGCATGAGGGGACATCGAGGCGAATGCGGATGGCATAAGTGTACATCGTATTTATCTGTGATGTTTAGGTGACTTAAATGATGGGACTTCATTAATATGATTAATGAAAGAAAAGAAACCTAAAAGATTTTGTAGAATCGAATTTTCAAAAACAGGTAGCTACAGTTCTCTCTTTGCATCGCGGTGTTCCTTGTAGAACATCCTGCACCTTATTCGATAAGGAAAGGGACGAGATCCCTTAACCGGGAGTGACCCCTTTAGCAATAACTGGCAGATGCTACAACACCCGGTTTGTCTTTTGATTGCTTCTGGAGTTTTTGCTTCGCATAGCGATATATGTGATATATCCTGCACCTTATTCCATAAGGAAAGAGCCGAGATCCCTTCACCGGGAGTGACCTCTTGTCACGACCCGAAAGAGCACGTGACTGGCCCTTGAACCATATGAAGTCTATAGGACCCCATCTGATCCAAGTAAGCCAAAATCCCAGAAATCTAAAACCCTTTAAAGAGTAAATAAGGAAAACTGGTTTTAAGAATTAAAGAAATCAAAGTTTTTAAATAACTAAGCTGAATATGCATTTTTAAAATGTGTAACCTTTCCTGGAAATTTCGGCAGAGTTTCCTATGTAAAAACTGGCCCCGAACGGGGTACAACAAGAATAATATGTATGAAATGATAAAAGGCATCCCGAAGCGGGAGCTAGCACTTTGTCAATCGACGGTCACAACCACGCAAGCAATAATAATATACAACGCCAAAGGGCGAGGATAAAAATCCAAAAAGAACTCAAAACAGCCAGAAAACCGTAATACTACAGCGCGACTCTAAGGTCGAAATAATACAACACTGTTTTCTAAGTCTGAAACAATATACAAGTTTTGGTTGATGGAATTTCTAGATACAATGAATAATACAGGAACAATGGCGGTTCCGATACAAAAGAACCCACCTACCAACGCAAGTCACCTATATGGAAGCAGTGTGCCAGAAATGCCGCTATGGAATCTGTACGGCAAAAACCTGCAAGGACTGTGGCACAACGGGGGTGAGTTGCCAACTCGTGAGTAGAAAATATCTACAAGCAGAGATCGAATGTATGACCCATCCTAGGTCAATACGATCAGGTATAAATAAACCTCAATATGAATAAATCTGAAGCATGCTAAACTGGCAATGTAATCTCTATACATGAGTGTAGTGCCAAGTGCTCGTGCCAGTGCCTCAGGTAATAGCATATCATAAATGTGAGGTATAATCAATGTAATCAAATCTGCATGCACGTGGATCCCGTCCACTCGTCACCCAATGACAAAACCATCATGCATGTAAATATCATCAGCATAAGCATGGAAATATGAGGATATAAACAACCTGTGTCCCTCGCGACACATCAAAATCATGGAACCGGAGTGTCCAGCATCGACACTCGAAAACATCATGAAAACTGTGCCCAGCATCGGCACATAAATCCTCAAATAACGGGCTCCGTCAGTCCGGATCAGCCCACGGGCTCCGTCTGCGGAATCGGCCCACGGCCCCAGCAGTATGCCCATATCCATCTATCGACACTGGTCGGTATCCTCCGGATAACCGCCAAGTCCAACCAATCACCGGTAGGTACTCGCCACCCTGCCAGGATCATCGTCTACTCCACGAAAAACATTTCTTGCCCCGGGGAACCATACCGGGTCCACCATGTACCCGTAATCGGCCTCTTCCGCCTCCTCGAATCGGGTTTCACATGTCGCTCTCAGCACCGAGAAAACACATGGTGGACGCACTGAAATATCATATCAATAGTAACCGGGTTTTAAAAAGTTACATATTCCCTTTTTAAACACCCACGGTTCCCAAAACAAGAAATATCATGGAAACAACATATCTCAATACGTATAATCAGCAAGCATGATGTGTGTGACATGTAAAAGAAATGTAAGCACATCAGTCTGTCATGCAAGAATCATATCCTGAATGCAACAGTACTACAGTGTAGTGACATGGCAATTATCGATGATGAAGTGTGTGAGCCGGCAACAGTGTACGTGGAACATACGCATCATCGATAATGGTGCTGGTGTCCTAGCAGCATGACGGTAATATATCAATAAACACAGGCAATGCAATGCAAATAGCATGAATATGCGGAAATCGAATAATCAGCGCAACAGTAAAGAACCTGCCTCAATAAATATATCATGCAGCCTTGCCTTTTGAAATAAGACGAATCAGGGTTTTTGGTAAAATAAGGGCTACGGTGTTTTAAGAAAAGATGTTTCGTTTGAAAATATCCGTAGAAACCCTTTTGCCTATCTTTAAAATATCCCCGATTCGTTAGTTTTGAAACAGGTATAACTCGGGTCTAGTCTGACGCCTACTATGCGAACTACGAACCCAACAATCAAGTCAATCGGGAGGGGTATGAAAACCACCTAAATCTATGTCAATATCACATTATCTCATCACATAACAAGTATCACTACCATAATATCACATCTCCAATACGAACTCTGTCATGTCGCCAAATCTCACGGCCTCAATCGAATCTCGTCGACTCATCTCAATCCCACGTATCATACTCAAATCTCGTATATGAACACATACTCCCATACCCATGTGTAGATATACACACCATCATATGCGCACAGATAAATGAAAGAATGTATGCAAGTATGTGTGTATGTGTGTATGTGTGAGTGCACCCACTACTCTAGGGTTTCGCACTACTAAACCAAGACGTCCTTACCATCAATGATTCCATTATTACCATCAATAGTCCTAACAACACATAATAAATATATGTGTGTATACGTATTCGTATACATCACCATGGACTGCGGGGGTGCTACACGCCATTCACCCGACTTCTCCCCGTAAATATAAATCTACTCACCTTGCTTCTCGTGTGCCGATGCCGATGTCGCTATCTTCATCTTCTTCGCCTCAACATCACGTAGGGTACCTATAAGTATATCACAACGCTAAAGCACATGAAAATCACATCGGAAACCAAAATAGCACACGCTACTCGCATAGGTAAAAACCTATCGTCTCGCATGTAAACACGATCAATATCCACTTGTCGTTGACATCCAAACGCCACCCGACAGGAATGAATCACCAAATACCAAAATCCATGCTAAAACAAGTCGTAAATCATATGCCAACTCAAGAAAATCAACCCAGATTTTACCCTAACTGGAATCAGTCAAAACTAGACATACCCAGGGTCAAGTCTACAGGGTATAAGGCTACAGAACAAAAACGAGCACCAGAACCCCTGCTCTGGCCGCAAATTACGGCCAGGGGGATTAAATCTGCGGCCAAGAAAATGAGTTGGGGGCTAGGGTTTGGTGTAGTGGTTCCATGGTGCCTGCACATCTCACTGTCAACTCAGTTTTATTTTTAGGTTCTCGGGGTGAAAGCAGATTCCTAATTACGATCACAGATTCACAGTTTTGCCTGATGTCGATTCCGTAAATCCGTAATCTGGTTTCATGTTCAGGTTTGGGTCCAAATTAGCATCACACAAGGGGTTCTAAGGTCACAACAAGCCTCAATTTCACTTTGATTTCAGGTCTAACCCTAAAACCTAACTTGAATTCTCCAAAGTCCACAAAACGACATAATATCGATATGAAACTAGAATTGATGCACAAGAAATGAGATACTACTCTAATAGGTGCAGAAATTACCTCCTTTGGCAACTCAAGAAAATTCTTGAGTTGCTCAAAGTCCTCCAAATCCAATCTTGCTAGGTTCAAAGTGTAGCTAGTGAGATTGGGAGCAAGTTTTGTGAAATAGGAAAATGGTTTTGAGGTGTATTTCATGGTGGATCTAGGGTTTTGTGAAGAGGGAGGGAGAGGGAGCAGGAGCAGCAGCAGAATTCAGGAAGAGAGGGGAGAGAAAATGGGAAGGAAAATGATGGGGGTGCATGGGTCAAAAGAGGTTTGACCTTGTCATTCTCTATCATCATCATCATCAAACATTTTCTTTTCTTTTCTTTTCCTTTTTCTCACTCCAATAGTGAACCCAAATGATCAACCATGGCAATAGAAATGTAACACAAGTGTAACAAATGTGGAAAATGATATGTGCACATTTTTGCACAAAAATGCTAAAAATCCAATTAGCGATTTTTAATCGCGATTAGCACTAAATTAGCATATAACTAATCTTAAAAAACTTTAAAATGGTATAATTCCATAAAATACCCTATTTTAGAATTTTCCATAATTTTCCTCATTTATTTGTATTTAATTATACCAGAATTTAAAATAATATTAAATTATAAAAATTCCCAAAAATCATATTTTATTATTTTGAAAACGTTACAATATACCCCCCTTAAAGAAATTCGGTCCCCGAATTTAAATTTAAACCCCCAAATATTAAAATATTTCAATACAAATTCCAAGTCATCGGGGCTCCGAAATCATCTAGACATAAAACATCATAGCGCAATGCATGCGGATGAGTACTGAGCAGATAACTCAAAAGTAATACTCCGTCAAGCATCCCGCAATCATCGGAGTCATGGTAAAGACACAAATGTCAAATCCAATACAAAACCAATATGATATAGATCGGAACTATACATGTAGACATCCGGTCTATACATGTGAATAGCTGATGTAAATGCATGCCAAATCTTTTTAAATTGCCGTGCGATGCACGTAACACTGCACCGTGGCGGATGTTTTTCATAATAAAAATAACTATATACGTATATATCCTTTGTTTACTATGTACGTCCCGCCGTTTTGAAAACAATTTAGAAGGATTTCCTTGTTTTTAAAACGTTTCGTGTCATATCGGACACGTAAATATATATGCCGAGACTATAGCTCGCTCTTTGGAAATCCTTTCGATAACTATCAATGCATGCAAAATATATCCAGGTACTGTCCTTTGACTAGTCATGCTCAGTATGAAAACAAATATCCAATATCATAAGAATGTACGGCTCCAAAAAGAATAAATCTCAAAAATGCACATAACACCACCCTGTGCGTCTGGTGCGCACGGAAATCAAAATCCATATATGTGCCATACAGGTGCACAAAACAACATCTAGGTGCAACGGGTGTGCACGGAGTATCTGTCATAGGCAACCGGTGTGCCTGACAGCAAAACCAGGTGCATCTGACATGAACGAAGAATCTCGATTTAGTGCATCTGGTGTGCACCAAAATCGTATCTCAAAACATGCGCCCAACATGCGCGAAAGTCCAAATCGGTGCATCCATCGTGCACGAATGAAAATCTAAACCCTGCACACTCAACATGCATGGAATCACGAAATCCAATAGCAAACGTCGAACATGCGTAAGTCCAGTCAAAAGCATGGAGTGCAAGAATTAACATCAATATCAGAATCAAAATCGATATATCGAATGACATCAAATGCGTAAGCAGCAACACCAAGTGTACCCAGGTATAAAGGAAATCATAAACGTGCGCAACTGCGTGCACAAAACACATATCAATGAACTACAAGCACATATAAGCTATACCGGGTGCAAAATCAAATCGTGTGCGTAATATATGCACAACCTCAAATCAGCCGTATGAAATCCATGAAGTCATAATCAGGTGCAGCCAAGGCACGAAACAATGTACAATGCGACTCAATCAAAATCAGGTGTACCGCGATGGAGAATCTCACAACCTCGTGCATCAGCATGCACAAATTAAATCAAAATACTAAAAATACATGAAAACTATGCTGGAAGCGTAAATCAAATCACCGGCATAAAATAGGCATGAAATCACAATCAATACCTCAAGAGTAATAACTATGCGCAAGGTATAAATACCCAGTAGGTGCAACCATGGTGCACAAACCAAATATCATGGAACTCAGTCATCAAGACTAAATCATGCGAATAGATCGCCCAAAATACCGAAATCCAAAGTGACGGATACGTGATAGTCAAATCACAAAATCACAAATCATAAATACCGTCGTCGGTATATGCTCCTTCGAAGTCGAGAAGGTGCCGGTACATCCAATGCTAGCGGCGCAAGATATCTACTTGCCTCTTGCTCACGGCTGGCGTCCTCTGCCTCTGGTTCCTTATCTCCCCTGTGGATTACCAATCTCGCAATTCATCGGCTCATCGGCCCGGTCAGGTGTGGTAACAGGAACGATTCCGTTCTGGCACTTTTCTGGTCATCTCTCGGTCAATCCTCACGACCGTTCGTAAAGCAGCACATCTTTGGCGCCGATCTCTGGTCCTCTGAATGCACATCATACATCGGCTCCTGGTGCAAATCTTATTGCAGCAGTGTACTGGAAGGAATTCTGCTCAAGGTCTCTTCTGATCTCGCATAAGCCAAACCGTACGGAGGCTGGTACTCTGGCGTAATCCTTTCTCGCTCTCTGGACATCTGCGTCCTTAATACAACATCTGCTCGAAAGCTGGTCGCATCCCTGCGCCTCTGTATGCATCTCCGACCTTTAATCTTAACGGGGAATAGTAACAGCTCATCCGCATCACGCACGAACTTCTTGTCCTGCTTGTCTTTATCATCGTCCATTTCGACATCGCGTCTCCATCTGCGCACTACAATGTCCTCGGCTACGGTCCCTCTAAAGTCTCTAACACGGACTCGAAATCACAAACTCGGTATCTTTGTCACTCGGTAGGAGATATCTAGCCGATCACGTCCTCAACGTGCATATCGCATCTCTGATGTCAGTGGAGTGGAACGTCATCTCGTCGAAATCTCATGCGAACTCTTTACTCCACTCTGCTTCAATATCGACTGATTCGGACTCATCTCATCGTGGCTACATAGACTGCGCTCCAACGGCTATGCTCGTATCTGGAGTCTCCCAAGAAGTGCCCCATCACAATATCCGAAAGATGTCGAACCATCCGATCGACTCTTCAGAACCTCACAATCCCCCAAAAGCTCAACATCTCGGGTACAGTTTAATTGTATCGAGTACATACCACAGCATCGGTGGTCCAGCCGTAGAAGGGCAAACCCAAGCCTCACTAATGGCGCCGTGGAACTGCCACAAACCCTAAGGTTCAAAGGCTTTCACACGGTCATTATGTCGAGTTAGGGTTTCATTCTTCTAGAGGGTCTATAGAATCGCTTGCATGTCTTTCCGAATACTTTAAACTTGGAAAATGGGTTCCTGACATTCGATCGTCTCAATCAACTCTCAACGAACCTGCGTGAAGTCGTCTCTAGCTGGAATCAATCTACCTGATGACCTCGCATCGGGGTAAGCGAACGAACCATATGTCCTAGTCATTAATCCTCGGTGACTAGCGACTCACTATCATATCTCTAAGAATATTCTCATGCTGCAGTAGCTCCAATCATCTGGGCGATATCTCATCACTCGCAGCAACAACTGGATCATCCGTCCGTACGCTGAACAGCGCCTCAATCGTCCTGGATAAGCGATAATATCAACGGTCATCACATCCTGGCTGGCCTCTATCAGTGGCTCAATCCTCTGGTGCCGATCAGCACATCAGGGAAATCTCGTAAAAGCGATCAATCCAACGCTCATGGCACGAAAACACAATAAGATGACGCCTCAATATGCAATCGTATGTCTCTGGAATCACGCCCTGGTCAGTCCTCGTCCACGACGAGCTCATGCTAACGCAACTCGAGCCGTAGCTCACTCTGCCCGTGCAATCGTGGCAGCAAAACCATAACCAGTATCGATGAGGATAGATCATAGGAATGAATATAATACTGTGCAAGGAAATGTACATCCTAAGACTCCTTAAGCGGAGTAGCGTGTCATAAGTATGCCGCGGAACATACCCACGGTACGTCACTCTACTTTAGTCACCTATTCTATCAACCAAGGGTCATCCTACGCGATGAAAGCTCGGGTCTAATACCCCCTCGACTAAGTCTAAGTTCCGTAAGGTCCAGCCTAAGTTCCGTATATAGATAACGCCTTAGGCACCACATAGTCAAACTTAGACTCGAACCAAGGTCAACCTAGCGCTCTGATACCAACTTTGTCACGACCTGAAAGAGCACGTGACTGGCCCTTGAACCATAGGAAGTCTATAGGACCCCATCTGATCCAAGAAAGCCAAAATCCCAGAAATCTAAAACCCTTTAAAGAGTAAATAAGGAAAACTGGTTTTAAGAAGTAAAGAAATCATGTTTCGAAAATCAAAGTTTTTAAATAACTAAGCCGAATATGCATTTTTAAAATGTGTAACCTTTCCTGGAAATTTCGGCAGAGTTTCCTTTGTAAAAACTGGCTCCGAACGAGGTACAACAAGAATAATATGTATGAAATGATAAAAGGCATCCCCAAGCGGGAGCTAGCTCTTCGTCAATCGACGGTCACAACCACGCAAGCAATAATAATATACAACGCCAAAGGGCGAGGATAAAAATCCAAAAAGAACTCAAAACAGCCAGAAAACCGTAATACTACAGCGCGACTCTAAGGTCGAAATAATACAACACTGTTTTCTAAGTCTGAAACAATATACAAGTTTTGGTTGATGGAATTTCTAGATACAATGAATAATACAGGAACAATGACGGTTCCGATACAAAAGAACCCACCTACCAACGCAAGTCACCCATATGGAAGCAGTGTGCCAGAAATGCCGCTATGGAATCTGTACGGCAAAAACCTGCAAGAACTGTGGCACAACGGGGGTGAGTTGCCAACTCGTGAATAGAAAATATCTACAAGCAGAGATCGAATGTATGACCCATTCTAGGTCAATACGATCAGATATAAATAAACCTCAATATGAATAAATCTGAAGCATGCTAAACTGGAAATGTAATCTCTATACATGAGTGTAGTGCCAAGTGCTCGTGCCAGTGCCTCAGGTAATAGCATATCATAAATGTGAGATATAATCAATGTAATAAAATCTGCATGCACGTGGATCCCGTCCACTCGTCACCCAATGACAAAACCATCATGCATGTAAATATCATCAGCATATGCACGGAAATATGAGGATATAAACCACCTGTGTCCCTCGCGACACATCAAAATCATGGAACCGGAGTGTCTAGCATCGACACTCGAAAACATCATGAAAACTGTGCCCAGCATCAGCACATAAATCCTTATATAACGGGCTCCGTCAGTCCGGATCAGCCCACGGGCTCCGTCTGCGGAATCGGCCCTCGGCCCCAGCAGTACGCCCATAGCCATCTTTCGACTCTGGTCGGTATCCTCCGGATAACCGCAAAGTCCAACCAATCACCGGTAGGTACTCGCCACCCTGCCAGGTTCATCGTCTACTCCACGAAAAACATTTCTTGCCCCGGGGAACCATACCGGGTCCACCATGTACCCGCAATCGGCCTCATCCGCCTCCTCGAATCGTGTTTCACATGTCGCTCTCAGCCCCGAGAAAACACATGGTGGACGCACTGAAATATCATATCAAGGGTAACCGGGTTTTAAAACAGTTACATATTCCCTTTTTAAACACCCACGGTTCCCTAAACCAGAAATATCATGGAAACAACATATCTCAATGCGTATAATCAGCAAGCATGATGTGTGTGACATGTAAAAGAAATGTAAGCACATCAGTCTGTCATGCAAGAATCATATCCTGAATGCAACAGTACTACAGTGTAGTGATATGGCAATTATCGATGAAGAAGTGTGTGAGCCGGCAACAGTGTACGTGGAACATACGCATCATCGATAATGGTGCTGGTGTCCTAGCAGCATGACGGTAATATATCAATAAACACAGGCAATGCAATGCAAATAGCATGAATATGCGGAAATCGAATAATCAGCGCAACAGTAAAGAACCTGCCTCAATAAATATATCATGCAGCCTTGCCTTTTGAAATAAAACGAATCAGGGTTTTTGGTAAAATAAGGGCTACGGTGTTTTAAGAAAAGTTGTGTCGTTTGAAAATATCCGTAGAAACCCTTTTGCCTATCTTTGAAATATCCACGATTCGTTAGTTTTGAAATAGGCATGACTCGGGTCTAGTCTAACGCCTACTATGCGAACTACGAACCCAACAATCAAGTCAATCGGGAGGGGTATGAAAACCACCTAAATCTAAGTCAATATCACATTATCTCATCACATAACAGGTATCACTACCATCATATCACATCTCCAATACGAACTCTGTCATGTCACCAAATCTCACGGCCTCAATCGAATCTCGTCGACTCATCTCAATCCCACGTATCATCCTCAAATCTCGTATATGAATACATAGTCCCATATCCATGTGTAGATATACACACCATCATATGCGCACAGATAAATGAAAGAATGTATGCAAGTATGTGTGTATGTGTGAGTGCACCCACTACTCTAGGGTTTCACACTACTAAACCAAGACATCTTTATCATCAATGATTCCATTATTACCATTAATAGTCCTAACAACACATAATAAATATATGTGTGTATACGTATTCGTATACATCACCACGGACTGCGGGGGTGCTATACGCCATCCACCCGACTTCTCCCCGTAGATATAAATCTACTCACCTTGCTTCTCGTGTGCCGATGCCGATGTCGCTATCTTCATCTTCTTCGCCTCAACATCACGTAGGGTACCTACAAGTATATCACAATGCTAAAGCATATGAAAATCAAATCGGAAACCAAAATAGCACACGCTACTCGCATAGGTAAAAACCTATCGTCTCGCATGTAAACACAATCAATATCCACTTGTCGTTGACGTCCAAACGCCACCTGACAGGAATGAATCACCAAATACCAAAATCCATGCTAAAACAAGTCGTAAATCATACGCCAACTCAAGAAAATCAACCCAGATTTTACCCTAACTGGAATCAGTCAAAACTAGACATACCTAGGGTCAAGTCTACAGGGTATAAGGCTACAGAACAAAAACGAGCACCAGAACCCCTGCTCTGGCCGCAAATTGCGGCCAGGGGGATTAAATCTACGGCCAAGGAAATGAGTTGGGGGCTAGGGTTTGGTGTGGTGGTTCCATGGTGCCTGCACATCTCACTGTCAACTCAGTTTTATTTTTAGGGTCTCGGGGTGAAAGCAGATTCCTAATTACGATCACAGATTCACAGTTTTCCCCGATGCCGATTCCGTAATCCGTAATCTGGTTTCATGTTCAGGTTTGGGTCCAAATTAGCATCACACAAGGGGTTCTAAGGTCACAACAAGCCTCAATTTCACTTTGATTTCAGGTCTAACCCTAAACCTTAACTTGAATTCTCCAAAGTCCACAAAACGACACAATATCGATATGAAACTAGAATTGATGCGCAAGAAATGAGATACTACTCTAATAGGTGTAGAAATTACCTCCTTTGGCAACTCAAGAAAATTCTTGAGTTGCTCAAAGTCCTCCAAATCCAATCTTGCTAGGTTCAAAGTGTAGCTAGTGAGTTTGGGAGCAAGTTTTATGAAATAGGAAAAGGGTTTTGAGGTGTATTTCATGGTGGATCTAGGGTTTTGTGAAGAGGGAGGGAGAGGGAGCAGGAGCAGCAGCAGAATTCAGGAAGAGAGGGGAGAGAAAATGGGAAGGAAAATGATGGGGGGGCATGGGTCAAAAGAGGTTTGACCTTGTCATTCTCTCTCATCATCATCATCAAACTTTTTCTTTTCTTTTCTTTTCCTTTTTCTCACTCCAATAGTGAACCCAAATGAACAACCATGGCAATAGAAATGTAACACAAATGTAACAAGTGTGGAAAATGATATGTGCACATTTTTGCACAAAAATGCTAAAAATCCAATTAGCTATTTTTAATCGCGATTAGCACTAAATTAGCATATAACTAATCTTAAAAAACTTTAAAATGGCATAATTCCATAAAATACCCTATTTTAGAATTTTCCATAATTTTTCCCCATTTATTTGTATTTAATTATACCAGAATATTAAAATAATATTAAATTATAAAAATTCCCCAAAATCATATTTTATTATTTTGAAAATGTTACACCACTTTAGCGAAACTAGTAAAAGACTCAAAAACACTTCATTTTAAAATCTTTTGATTCTACAACGATATCAAGTTCATTACGCAATAGGTTTTCAGAAAAACCTGTCGTAGCCCTCCGTCATTTCAGATAAGTCCTACTTAGTATTTGTGCTACGTTTGTTGACCTCCGTCAAGGCGTAGTGTGCGGTAGCTAACTAGTATTTATCTGCTTATGCATATGATGCAGATTGGATTAGGGTAGTCGTACGACCTTGTTGACCTCCGTCAAGGGTCATGCGGGCGGGTTTGATTCAATCAAGAAATGACGGGTTGAACTTGACTTGCACCCTGTGCTTTTTTGACCTCCGTCAAGGTCATAGGATGCTTGGGGCAAAATTATCGGGAATTTCAAGTGTTGAAATTTGCAATAAGATTGCATACCTTCTATGAGATAGTTGGATCCCGATACCCACAGGGAGTAATTGTTACTCCTGAAAGAGTTTTACACATTACAATTAGCCGATCAAGTCGGTGTCTAGAAAGGTGTCAACGGCGTTACGCCTCTGGGAAAACGAGGTTTAATTTAATTAGGTCCGTGCGAAAGAATGGGGAACCTCCCTCAAAGTACCGACACTGGCCTGGCTGAAAGATTGGCAAAGTTATAGGGTGTAATTAATCCCGGCTAGTCTTTCCTTTTAGGGTTTGAAGGAAGATTTGATAAAAAAAGTGGGAGCCATCCTGATTAGATAAAATAATAACCAATCTGATCTTGCAAGAGCGCACGCAGAGTGTTTTCTTCTCTCTCTCTCCAGGTAGCGACCATATCATGCCTTAATCAAGATAATAATACAGATGTATTGACCGAACCCGCTTGTTATACTGACCTGGAGAACGTTGGTCTCGCTCCAACTTATAATTGTTATAAGACAGAGCAGGAAATTGGGGATTACCAGAATTCCCGTGCCGCCCAAACGAAGAAAGTGCATGCTGATGCATCTTCTTTGGGTGTGTTCATTACAGAGAACTGTTTCTCAGAATCTTTTACGTCCTGGGTATGAGATACCGGATCAGGATCCCGCATATGTAATCTGTTACATGGGCTACTGATAGGTAGAGAACTGAGAACGGGTGATAAGTTTCATGAGATAGAAAATGGTGCAAGTGTTGCAGCCAGGTCTGTTTGTCACTATCACCCTGTCTTACCAGAATACATTGATTCTGAACGAATGTTATTAGATACCGAACCTGATATACAACATCATATCAGTCTCTTAATTAGTAAAGAAAGGATATAATTTTGTATTGTTGGATAATGTTTTGAACATTTCCTATATCAAGAGTTGATCGGTTCAGGCACGTTATCTAAAAGCATAGACGTTCTAAATCAAACCACAGTTTTTAACGTACAGAACACGCACAAGAGGAAAAGTTCAGAAATGAACGAATCCTTCTTGAGGTATTATAGACTAGGTCATATCAATGCGACCCGACTAGCTGAAGTTACATAAAGATGCATATTTAAATTAGTTTAAATTTACATCTTGTGAAACTTGCCGGTCATGTCATAGAGATAAGATGACCATAGCTCTGTTTATTGGAAGCAGAGAAAGAGTTAGTGAACTCTTAGGATGATACATGTTGATGTATGAAGTTCCCCTGTCTACACATGCCAAAACCGGTTGTTTGTACTTCGTTACATTCTCTGATGATCTCTCAAGATTCAGACATATGTTCCTGTTGAAACACAAGTCTGAAGCTTTTGAGATATTCATAGAATATAAGTTAGAAAGTAAAAAACCAAAACGGGTATAAGTATTATGTCCTTTGATGTGATCAAGGAGGAGAATACATAAGCACGGAATTCCTAGATTATTCTAAAAGGAGAATATGATTATCTCTCAGCATTATTCCTCCGCAGACACCACAGCACGTCGATGTATCGGGACGGAGCAATCACACCCTATGTGATAAGGTGTGCTCTATGATGAGTACTACTCAGTTACCTATTTCCTTTTGGGAGTTATGCACTGGAGAAGTTGCATACCTATTGAATAGGGTTCCGATCAGATCAGTTGACTACCACTTCATATGAGATATGGAAAGGGAAGAGCCCATATCTTAAGTTTGTTAATATTTAGGATTGTCCAGCCTATGTCTAAAAGCATAATCCGTACAAGCTCGAGGCAAAGTCAGTTCTGTAGAAATTTGTTGGATATCCCAAGCATTAGCAAGGGAATATCTTGTACCAAAAGATGTTTTGTTTCTCAGCATGCCACCTTTGTGAAAGTGAATTTCTTGTGAAGAAATTAGAGGACATAAGGTAGAACTAGAAGGAGTTCCAGCTATACAAACTGCAGCTGATGATTTGGTAGAACCAAAGGATTCAATAGCAACCAACGAACCTCAGCCTCTCTGCCGATCTAGTAGGGTTTCTCACCCACCTGAGAGATACTTTGGTTTCTCTTTGACAGTGGGAGCGAGGATTGCATCATGAGATGATGACCTTACTAGTTTCGAGCTGGCCATCAGGAGTGGGACTCTGTAAGAATAGCTGGATGCTTAGCGATCTGAGATGGAATCCTTATACATCAACAAAGTATGGACTTTGGTTGCCTTATCTAAAGGGTTAAATCCCCATCAGGAGCAAGTATATCTTGATAAGATTACTTGGTGTACATGGAAAAGTTGAGACTTTCAAAGCTAGACTTGTTAAAGGTTTGAATCATTGACCAGGTATGGATTATGATGAAACCTTTTCTAAGTACCTATGCTTAAGTCCATCCAGATCTTACTTGCTATGGCTACATACCATGACTACGATATCTGGCGGTTGGGTGTCATGACTGCTTTTCTAAATGATGTTTTAGAAGAGAGAGTCTATAAGTACACAGTCAGAGAGCTTCGTAGACAGTGGGAGCAGTGGAAACGTGTGCAAGATGTTTTATGTGATAAAGCAGGCATCGCGGAGTTGGAACGTCTGTTTTGATGTGTTAGTCAAAGTGGTTGACTTCATCAAAATGGTAGATGAACCTTGTATATACAAAAGGGTAGTAGGGAGTATGGTGGTGATCCTCGTAGAGTACGTGGATGGCATACTCTTGATAGGGAAGGAGTTTCCTATGCTACGCTCGATCAATCTCCGCTTATCACAATGATTCTCCACATAGGATCAAAGTGATACCTACTAAATCCTGGGTTTTTGGATCTATGAGATAGATCTAATTGGATGTTAGGATGCTCACTAGCTGTAGTGAGATGGTATCAATTCAACCTGGGGAGAATCGCTGGAAGGGTTCCAGGGTGATAAGGACGACTGAATGTCAGTCACAGGCATTGTCTTTACCCTCAGTAAAGGGACGGTATGTTGGAAGATTTCCAAGCTAGATACTGTGGCATACTAGACGATAGAGGCTAGATACATCGCTACCAAAGATACTACCAAAGATACTACACAAGAGGAAGAGTTCAGAAATGAACGAATCCTACTTGAGGCATTGTAGACTAGGTCATATCAATGCGACCCGACTAGCTAGAGTTACATAAAGATGCATATTTAAATTAGTTTGAATTTGCATCTTGTGAAACTCGCCAGTCATGTCACAAAGATAAGATGACCACAGCTCCGTTTACTGAAAACAGAGAAAGAGTTAGTAAACTCTTGGGATGATACATGATGATGTATGTAGGTCCCCTGTCTACAAATGCCAAGACCGGTTCTTTTTACTCATTACATTCTCTGATAATCTCTCAAGATTCAGACATATGTTCCTGTTGAAACACAAGTCCGAACCTTTTGAGATATTCACAGAATATAAGTTAGAAGTAGAGAACCAATACGGGTATAAGTATTATGTCCTATGATGAGATCAAGGAGGAGAATACTTAAGCACGGAAATCCTGGATTATTCTAAAGGAGAATGAGATTCTCTCTCAGCATTACTCCTCCGAATACACCATAGCACGATGGTATATCGGGGCGGAGCAATAACACCCTATATAAGGTGTGCTCTATGATGAGTACTACTGAGTTACCTATTTCCTTTTGGGAGTTATGCACTTGAGGAGCTGCATACCTATTGAATAGGGTTCCAATCAAATCAGTTGCCTACCACTTCATATATGACATGGAAAGGGAAGAGCCCATGTCTTAAGCTAGTTAAGATTTGGGATTGTCCGGCCTATGTCTAAAAGCAAAATCCGGACAAGCTCGAGGCAAGGTCTGTAATGTAGAACTAGAAAGGTTCCAGCTATACAAACTACAGCAGATGATCTGATAAAACCAAAGGATTCAATAGTTACCAACGAACCTCAGCCTCTCTGCCGATCTAGTAGGGTTCCTCACCCAACTGAGAGATACTTCGGTTTCTCGATGACAGTGGGAGCGAGGATTGCATCATGAGATGATGACCCAACTAGTTTCGACCTGGCCATCAGGAGTGGGACTCTGTAAGAATGGCTGGATGCTTAGCGATCTGAGATGGAATCCTTATACACCAACAAAGTATGGACTTTGGTTGCTATATCTGAAGGGTTAAATCCCCATCAGGAGCAAGTATATCTTGAGAAGATTACTTAGTGTACATGGAAAAGTTGAGACTTTCAAAGCTAGACTTGTTAAAGTTTTGTCATCAACCAGGCGTGGATAATGATGAAACCTTTTCAGTGCCTATGCTTAAGTCCATCCAGATCCTACTTGCCAGGGCTACATACCATGACTACGATATCTGGTGGTTGGGTGTCATGACAGCTTTTCTAAATGATGTTTTAGAAGAGAGTGTCTATAAGTACACAGCCAGAGGGCCTCGTAGACAGTGGGAGCAGCGGAAACGTGTGCAAGATGCTTTATAGGATAAAGCAGGCATCGCGGAGTTGGAACATCTGTTTTGATGAAGTAGTCAAAGAGTTTGACATCATCAAAATGGTAGATGAACCTTGTATATACAAAAAGGTAGTAGGGAGTATGGTGGTGATCCTCGTAGAGTACGTGGATGACATACTCTTGATAGGGAAGGAGTTTCCTATGCTATGCTCGATCAATCTCCGCTTATCACAATGATTCTCCACATAGGATCCAAATGATACCTGCTAAATCCTTGGTTATGGATCTATGAGATAGATCTAATTCGATGTTAGGAATCTCACTAGTAGTAGTGAGATGGTATCAATCGATCCTGGGGAGAATCACTGGAAGGGTTCCAGGGTGATAATGACGACTGAATGTCAGTCACAGACATTGTCTTTACCCTCAGTAAAGGGACGGTATGTTGGAAGAGTTCCAAGCTAGATACCGTGACATACTAGACGATAAAGGCAGGATACATCGCTACTTAAGATGCTACCAAAGAGGCTGTTTGGGTGTATATAGGTTCATGAGATGAACTAGGTTCCTACCATTGTGTGACAATGGAAGTGTGGCTTTGGCCAGGGAACCCCTGTCCCATCAGTGATCCAGACATATTCTAAGGCAGTATCACCTGATCGTGGAGATGGTTGATCTTCATGGTGATCAAGGTTAGGAGAGCAGACTAAGAGGACAACACGGCGGATCCACTCACGAAGGCCTATTCCCAGAGAGAGACTTTTAAGGGATGGTTGAGTATGAGATACTACAACCACTGCTACAGATGGCCCTAGTGCAAGTGGGAGATTGTTAGTTATATGTATGCCCTAGAGGCCATTACTGTACATAGGATGTATATTGTAGTGGATGCTGGGACGTATTTAGGAAGGACTTTCTTGCTCGACATGATAGTATGCTATCTGGTTACACTTTACCTTAACGTGTATACTGATTGTCTCTCTGTTACATGTTGGTAAAGCCCTTAGGATGTGTACTTGACTACCTGGACTATGATGCGGATCATACTAGTGGGGACATGGTAGTCCATAAGTACATCCTTCAAAGTCCCTAGTCGTGGGTGTATCGAGACGGGGCATCGATATACCAGAGTAGACTAGCGTGTACCTTCTCGACCCATACAGATGGGCGATGGATGATCCCATATCCATTGGTGTTTGACATCAGAGATGATATACGGGTGCTCAGTAGAGACTGGGTACACTGGACGGACTCGCCGAGAACTCCCAGATGGTATTATACCTTACGTCAAGTGGCGGTTCTCTGGTGACACTGGTACAGAGTAGTCTGTTGACCCGAGATCGTCATAGAGTCTTGTGTGGTTCCCACTGTGCTTTGATTTCCATCTTACCACGTCCAAGAGGGCGTGCAAAACGGTGGTTTTTGGGTACAGTCCCGAGTCACATGGAGGCAATGAGCGATAGGAGGGGATTCGTCTCTCCCGGTATAAGGGGGTTGATGTTGCGCTGTGTTCGATTGGCTATAACAGGAAATCCCTGGCCAGGGTTGCTGAGATTTACTGGTAAGTGTTACCAGTAGTTTCTCGAACAGTTATAGACCTCATATCGACACGACTTATCGAGCTATTGGGGTCTGACGTTTACCACCCCTAGGCGAGATATGCGACATATCAGACGATCAGACCGGACTGTACGGTAGTGTTACTGGTTGGATTCACTGGAGTGTGAGCGGGCTTGCTCGTCGATCTTCAGATCGCTCAATACCCGGGTGGCCGTTACGTTTAGCAGACCGCTTGCGGCTTGTGGGTGTTTGATATGATCATCATCTGCTGCCGGCGTATTGACGAGTCTTTAGAGTCCTACACAGAGGTTTCCTGGCTCAAGCGAAACGAAATAGGAGCGCATATGAGATATGTGCGGGACCGAGAATAATGCGTGTATGTGATACCGTATTTCATTCTAGCGAACAATGTGTCAAATGGTTGTATGCGATATAACCTAGTTATCGAATCGAGGGTTGATTCGATAAGCCGATACATTTGATACTAGTCGGTTATATGCGACATGACCGGATCGTTAAATCAAGTGTTGATTTAATGATTTAATGTATAATTATATATTTGATATATTACTTTGCATTAACTAGTATCGGTTCACTTTTAAATGGATTTTCTCACTCGGTTTGTGCACATTGTATATGTGATATACTTTTGTACACATGATTGTATCATGTTTGATGATGCATGTTTACTTGGTTAAGTGTAAAGAATAAACCATGGTTAAACTAATGATTAGGGTTTTATTTATCCATTACTTATTTATTCATTTATTAATTTGTTTATTCTTTTTGGAAAATAAATGGCATGAATATAAAATGGTGGCTTGATTTGTTTTGTAGTTGAATCTTCATGAAGGTTTGACTTTGTAACCATTTTGTCTTCATGCTTAACCCTAACCATTTAATCAAACCATGGTCTACTCTCTACACTTAACTAGGGTTAGGAGATGATAAGTATTCTTATTATTTTCTTTTTAGAAAATAACTTATCATAACATTATTATTCTTCTTCTTCCTTTCTTCACTTGAAGAAAGCAAGCTCCATCAATGGGGATTGATGGAAATGAGTGAGAAATCCAATTCTAAAGTCTACCCACTTCCTATTTCTTCATCCTCTACCTCTTGCCAAGTAGTAGAGTGTGTTTCCTTCACAAGTTTTCATGGCAAGGTGAAGGTGGAGCTTGATCTAGCGATGCCTCGACATAGATCATCTTCGGCATGGATATCGACGACCTAGCTCGCCTATTCTCCGATGAAGCCGACGCTAGAGCCCGGATTCTTTTTGGATAGCAAAGGAACTTCGTTGCGGAGCTATGGAGGTGGAGCACCGGATCTACAAAGGTTGTATTTCCGTTTCCCATTAGTTAAGTTGTTAACTACTTTATTGTTTCGCCTAGATTTCTAGCCAACGGTCCGTAGTCGGGTTTCTCGGCACCGTTAAATTTTGAAATTGGCATGGTTGATGCCTTGTGAGACCTCATTAGGGTGCCTAGGAACCCTACAGTGGTATCAGAGCCAAGCTAGAGCCTTAGGCGAAGTCTAGACGGAGTTTGAAGTCCGAACGAACCCGAAAACCCATTTCAAAAATGCTCTCTGTCCTTTTTCTAAAAACAGGGATTTTTGTGAATTAAAAATTGCCAAAAAAATTCCGCAGGGAAACCTATGAGTTACTTTGAAGGACGTGGCTCTAAATCGATCAATGCGACGCGGAACCGCGGCCCCACCCTGGGTTTAGCGGCGGTTCCGCGGCCATGTTGGTGATTTAGACCACGTGTCTTGCACAGTAATTCTTATGTCATAGTGCTGAGTCTTCTGCGAATTTTTATATTTTATTCAAGAGTTGAATTTTCTGGAGTTGTTTTGGGGATTCGGTGTTTTGATCGGAGTATCAGATTTTGTCTAAGTGGCTTTCCGGATAATTTATTGAATATGTTAAAAAGTTCGACCGGATATAAATACCCAATTTTTCCCCTGTCGGGAAATTTCCAAGTGTTGGATTTTTCCGTAGTTTAACGACGTTCTAAGTAGTGCAAGTAACGCGATGGTCCCTCTAGAAGACAACAAACCTTAACTCGATTATGTGACCGTCTTGAACTGCCCTTTGAACCTTCGGGTTTGGGGCAGTACGGCGTGCCACATGTGAGGCGTTGGCTTGACCCTTCTACGGCTGGACCGTTGGTACTGAGGCACGAACTGAATGTTGTTAGACTTATTTCATGTGTTGACCTGTTTCGGGAAAACTTGGGTGTTCGAATGTTCAATCGGAAAGTTTAACATTTTCTGTTTATCCGGAATGGGATACAATAATTGGAATTCACAAGTAGTTATGAGATAACTGAATGAATGTTATAAACATAGCAGTTTTGTCTCACTTGATCGGTTGCCACGGAATTTTGATGTGATCAAAACTCCATCGCCATCACGTAGTGTACGCGGATACTCGCCGGGTAAACTTAATAGACAGCCTCACTCCATAGCCCCGACCAAGTGACTGTAGGAGAACCCCGTCGCCGAAAGCATCCGTTCGGGTGCTCGCGGCAGCGGTGTTCCGCCTTGGTGCACTTCGTCGACAGCGTCGGGGGTGCGGCCGCCTACTAAAGTTTGCGACGAGTATTCGATCAGGATGTCGGGAATCTTGTTGAATTACCCGACTTGATATTGAAAAGTGTTTTCGATTTTGAGACTAAAATGCGGGGTTTATAATTGTTAGGCATGCGATGTCTAAGAAATTCATTTGGTCAGGCATGCGATGTCTGAGGTGGTTGCGGATTCCAACTGTTGTAGTTTTACACTTTCTTTTCTGTGACCGTAAGTGTAATGTGTGATATTGCCGGTTTCGTTGCTATATGTCAACGACAATTGGGATGGACATATTTACTTACGTTGATGACATGTGATGTTATGTGTTGCTGGATATGTTATATTGGATCGTCGTGTTTGAATAGCCGGGGTTTTTTATGTGAGATGAGTGTTTTCATTTTCATTCATGGAAAAAATTTGTATGTAATATTCTTTTATTGGGGCACTTCCAGGATGCGGAAGATGTTACCGTTTGTATATTATTTACTTTTCCGCACTAGGATAGACCCAAGGAGGAGAGCACAAGTAACCGGGTTCTGGAGTCCAGTAGGAGACCAACTCGAGGAGTCGAGTCCGAGTCTCCTAACTCTTGAATTGGTAGGGTTGCTTGCCGCTCTCGTAGGGGTCTAGGGGTGTGGGTTTGGCTATTCATCACGACCGTGGAATCCGTGTTTTATACTGGCTCGTATTCAAAATACGGACGTCCTAGTATATCCAATATTTCATATGATTCTTCTGCTGCGATATCTGTGATGTGATCATGTGATGTTCTGTGATAGATACAGTATATAGTATATATGATATATTATATAGACGTTACTTATGTTTTACACCCGCGCTAGCCCTGCCCTGCTCTGCCGTTAGTTACCTAACCTAACGGTGCACGAGGGGACATCGAGGCGAATGCGGATGGCATAAGTGTACGCCGTATTTATCTGTGATGTTTAGGTATATAAATGATGGGACTTCATTAATGTGATTAATGAAATAAAAAGAAACCTAAGATGTTGTAGAATCAAATTTCAAAATAAAACAGGTAGCTACAGTTCTTGCTTTGCACAGCGGTATATGTGATATATCCTGCACCTTATTCGATAAGGAAAGGACCGAGATCCCTTCACCGGGAGTGACTCCTTTAGCAAAAACTGGCAGATGCTACACACTCGGTTTGTCTTTTGATTGCTTTTAAGAGTTTTTGCTTTGCACAGTGGTATATGTGATATATCCTGCACCTTATTCGATGAGGAAAGGACCGACGATCCCTTCACCGGGAGTGACTCCTTTAGCAAAACTAGAAAAGCCTCAAAAACACTCCATTTCAAAATTCATTCGATCCTACAACGATATCAAGTTCATTACGCAATAGGTTTTCAGAAAAACCTGTCGTAGCCCTCCGTCATTTCAGATAAGTTGTATATAGTATTCGTGCTGCATTTGTTGGCTTTCGTCAAGGTGCAGTGTGCGGTAGCTATATGCTGCTTATCTGCTAGCATACGATGCGATTGGATTAGGGTAGTTGTGCGGCTTTGTTGGCTTTCGTCAAAGGTCGTGCGGGTGGGTTTAATTCAATCAAGAAATGTACGGGCTGAACTTGACTAGCGGGCTATGGTTTGTTGGCTTTCGTCAAGGTCATAGCACGTTAGGGGCAAAATATTATCGGGAATTTCAAGTGTTGAAATTTGCAATGAGATTGCATACCTTCTCTGAGATAGTTGGATCCCGATACCCGCTGCGAGTAAGAGTTACTCCTGGGAGAGTTTTATACATTACAATTAGCTGATCAAGTAGGTGTCTAGAAAGGTGTCAACGAGGTTACGCCTCTGGGAAAACGAGGTTTTCATTAATTAGGTTCGTGTGAAAGCACGGGGGACCTCCCTCAAAGTACCGACACTGGCCTGGCTGAAAAATTGGCGAACTTGTAGTGTGTAATTAATCCCGGCTAGTCTTTCCTTTTAGGGTTTGAAGGAAGATTTGATAAAAAGCAGTGGGAGCCATCCTGATTAGATAAAATAATAACCAATCTATTCTTGCAAGAGCGCACGCTGAGTGTTTTCTTCTCTCTCTCTCCAGGTAGCGACCATATCACGCCTTAATCAAGATAATAATACGGATTATTGACCGAACCCGCTTGTTATACTGAGCTGGGGAACGTTGGTCCCGCTCCAACTTATAATTGTTATAAGACAGAGAAGGAAATAGGGATTACCAGAATTCCCGTGCCGCCCAAACGAAGAGAGTGCATGCTGATGCATCATCTTCGGGTGTGTTCATTACAAAGAACTGTTTCTCAGTATCCTCTACGTCCTGGGTATGTGATACCAGATCAGGATCCCAGATATGTAATCTGTTACATAGGGCTACAGAAAGGTAGAGAACTGAGAACGGGTGATAAGTTTCATGAGGCAGAAAACGGGGCAAGAGTTGCAGCCAAGTCTGTTGGTCACTGTCACCCTGTGTTAACAGAATACATTGATTCTGAACGAATGTTATTAGATACCGAACCTGATATACAAAATCATATCAGTCTCTTTATTAGTAAAGAAATGATAAAATTGTTGGAGATAGTGCCCTCAGAGTCAATTATTAGGTCACAGGTACGTGATTGCAATGATTGATGCAGGACCTATGCCGGTAAGACAGTCTTACTCGAGATGATAGTATGCTATCTGGTTTACCTTTATCATCGTGTACTGTTTTAAGTGACCTGACACGTCGCTATTACACGTTGATAGAGCCCCTAGGATTCTTGCTTGACCACCAGCAGTATGAGGGCGATCATATAAGTGGGAGCTGGGGGTCTATAAGCATATCCTTAAAAGGTCCCTAGTCGTGGGAGTTTCGAGACAGGGCATCGATTCTCCATAGTAGACTAGTGTATACAGTCGAGACCCCGACGAGGGGCGGTGGCCGGTCTCACAAGCCACTGGTGTCAGTTGGATCACCTAAGATGTATACAGGTGCTCATTGGGTTATGAGTACACCGGACAGGACTCGCCGGGAACATGCTAGTTGGTCATATACCAGACGTCAGATGGCAGTTCCCTGGTGACATGTGTGCAGGTTAGTTCATCGACCTGGGGATCGTCATTTGTCTCGTGTGAGTTCCCACTGTACTTTGATTACTACCCTACCACGGCTCAAAGGAGTCGTGCAAACAGGTTTTAGTTGGGTACAGTCCCGAGCCACATGGAGGCAGTGAGCGTATCTTCAGGGGTTCGTCTCTCCCGGTATTGGGGGTGAGGTCGTGCTGTGTCTAGGAGAGCCATTACACGAAGCCCTCGGCCGAGGCAAGGAGATTTACTGGTAGGTATTCCAGTAGTATCTCAGGGTGTTCTGGGCTACACTCCGACACGACTTGTACCGCTTTTGGGGGTCTGACTTTTACCAACCCCCTAGGCCCGCCATGCGATGCTCATAGACGAACGGACCGGACTGTACGGATATTGTCACTGACAGGCTCAGTAGGGAGTCAGGCTGAGTTCGCTCACAAACGTCCCTTTTGGTCAATACCTGGTAGCCCGTTATGTATTGGCTTATACCTCTAACGTGCTAGTGGTTAAATCCACAACCAAGGTGTTGACGAGTCTTTAGAGTCCCCCACATTCTGTTACTCAAGCTTTCGGGCGAAAGGTTGTAGAGGCCGTATGGAGATATGGCAAGGTCCGATCAGATACGTGCGGTATTGCACGGATCAGGATCGGACAGTCTGTACTATAGGCCGTATAGTTATATGGCAGGGTTCGATCAGATACGTGCGGTATTGCACGGATCAGGATCGAACAGATATTACTGGCCGGTTTTGGTTTAAGCCGGATCCTAGTATAGTACAGTGTAGACTTTGTCTCATTGCATTTGTATTTCGGTCGGATTACAAATGCGGGTGTGTATGCACAGTATCGGGGTTTTCCTGTAATTTATCACGGGACCAGTTTTCTGGAGTTGCCAGTTTGCTTTTCGTTTCGGCCGATTTCCTTTGTATCGTTCATTGGCCGAAGATTGGTGGAGGAGGGCTTATTTGCATTGTTGCAAATAAGTATTTGTGGAGGGGGTCTTTGCTTATTGGTTGGATCATGATGGTTGCTCCATTGACCTTGACTTCTTGACTTCTTCATGATGGCTTGACCATTTGGAGTCATCATGGTTGCTTTGGAGTGTTTGTTTTTGTTTGTGATGATATTGTTTTGATCATCACTCATTATTCTTCCTTCCATGATAGCTCACCCACTCCCTTGTCTTTCATTTTGACTTCACTCCATTCCCACCTACCACCATCATGCTTGGCCGGCCACTAGTGAGGGTGGGGGCTTTTCTTTTGGTAGTGAGAAAATTGTCACATTTTTCATTCTTTGCATGATACATTTTTCCTCACCTCTCTTCAAGTTCTTCTTCCTCCACCACAATGGCAATCTCCATGAACCCCAAAGTGAGACTTGAGTACTACATATTCTACAGCGAATCTTGGGCACGTCGAGTAGCCGGCTTCGTGCCCGAGTTGCCTTGGCATTGAGGTGGGAGCCCGTAAAAGAAGTAGGCGATGTGGTGCACTTCCGGCGACGAGGAGGAGACGGCACATTCCGCATGAGATCGGGACGATGACGAGAAGACCGGAGGACTTGGATCGTCGGTATATCTCTTTCCCATCTTGTAGATAGCTAGGACTAGTTAATGGTTCGATCCGGGTATTAGTGCGCGGCGGTTTGCCAGTTCAAGAAAATTTAAGTTTATCACCGCTTCCGCATTTGGCCGTCGAATTGACGGCCGGGGCGCCGCCGTGCACTTACAGTGGTATCAGAGCCTCGCCATTAACTTAGTCTAGCTCGGTTTAATGTGTTTGCATTTCCGATCGATCAAAAAGTTCCAAAACTGCATTTTAGTTCGCATCAGTTTCTGTTGAAAATTTTTGGTCTCGAAAAATTTTTCAGGTTGTAAAAAAGTGATGCACTGGATGTTATAAGAATACTGTAGAAATTCGACACATTCAGTCGAACAACAGAGCGCGGAACCGCGGCCAAAACCCCACTTGGGCCGCGGTTCCGCCGCTGAACAGTGTCGTTGCTGTGTGAAATTTCTTCAGTAGCTTTATGGGGTTTAAATTGGGGTTTTGGAATATTAATTTTGGGCCCAGAATTTCCTGATGTGCTACAGTATTGCTTGGGGCCCACTTGTTAAAATTTGATCGATCGGATATTTTAAACACATTATTTCACAGTATTTACATTATATCTGCGACCGTGAATGTCACTTGATCGGTAAATCCGGTCTAACTGCTATAGCCCGGTTAGACGGATTTGCGAACGTGACTTTCACGTTGATGTTCTGTTTTTGCTGTGATGTTGCGGATCGGTCGTGGGGGATAGCCTGGATGCAATGCTAGTACAGTTTTGTTGTATCATGTACATTTGATATTGCGGGGCGAGCGTCCGACATGTGGACTGCCGTCACTGCCTGTTTGTATTATTATTTTAGGGCACGGCCAGGTTGCGGTCGATGTACCCGTTGTATGTATATTTTACTTTCTGTACTAGGCTTGCCCCGCGGAGGGGTGCACGGATAGCCGGATTCTAGAGGGCAACAAGCCCGCATCTCATGGCATTGAGACGGAGGGGGCTTCACTCTAGGATTGGCGGGCTATTCGCCGCACTCGTAGGGGGTACAGGTTGACCCAGGAGGGGTGCCCAAGTTGCCGGATTCCGTGAAGTGCTGGGTGGTCCATTCACGTTGCTGAAAGGGGCTGCCTCGCTTCAGGTTTTGGCGGGTAACTTACCGCGCCCGTAGGGGTCTAGGATTACATTGCACAGGCTATCCACACGACCAGGGGAACGTCGGGTTTCAGCGGCTCTGTGAAACCCGGGGATCCTAGATATCTGTATTGTTTCTGTGATGCTGTACATTTCTGTGATGTTGCATTTTATTCACGCCTTGAGCGAATATAATATATTGGTATATATATTAGTAGATGTTGTATATGTTTTGCATCCGCGCTAGTCCAGTCCCCGCTCTGTCGTTAGTTAGCTAACCTAACGGGTAATGACGGGACCCAGTGGCGAATGCGGATGGCATATACGTACATCAGTATATTTTCGTTCTTTTTGGTGTGATCAATTGATGGGACTGCATTGATTCGGATCAATGCAAGTTAAAAACAAACCTAATCTGATGTTGTTGGAACACTTTTCAAAAAGCTGTTATTGCAAGGACGTTCACTTTTGTTTTGCATCGTGGTATTCAGTTGGAATATCCTACTCCTCAGTCGACGAGGCAAGGGCCGAGATCCCTTCACCGGGGTGACCCCTTGGACAATAAGTTTGCGTCAGGGCATTAACTTCACTATAGCTGATTACTTTTTCTTTGCACCGTGGTATTCAGTTGGAATATCGTGCACCCCATTCTACGGGGAAAGAGCCGAGATCCCTTCACCGGGAGTGACCTCTTTAGCGGAAGTTGTCGTCACTATATTTCTAAAAAGCTATCCGTTCCTTCAACGATATCAAGTTCTTTACGTTAAAGGTTTTCGCCAGAAACCATTCGTAGCCCTCCGTCGTTTCATATGGGTGGTCAATAGTATTCAAGCTGTGTATGTTGGCCAAAGTCAAGGCACAATGATTGGTAGCTATTGGGGTATTCATATGCAGCATAGATAGATGCGTTGGTTTGGGACAGTCGTACTGCCATTTTGGCCAAAGTCAAGGGTATGTACGGGTGGATTCAAATTAACCTGGAGAATGACGGGTAGAACTTGACATGTGACTTATGATATGTTGGCCAAAGTCAAGGTCATAAGAGCATGGGGCAGAAATCACATCGGGAGTTTCAAAAGAACTGAAACTTGCCAGATATGCGCATACCTTCTGGAGTGTGATGATGTGAGCGGATTCCGTCACGTTATCATGCGATGAGAGTTGGATACCGATTCCCACTGATGAGTTAGTTTACTCCTCGGGTGACCCCGACTAATTCTTCTTTCAGGTTTGGAGGAGAATTTGACGGTACAGTGGGAGGTTTCCAGATTAGATAAATTGGTAACCATTCTGATCTAGGATAGAGTGCACGCTGAGTGTTTCTTTTCTCTCTCTCTTTGGCAGCGACCATTGACCCGACCCTAAGACCATGACTCAGTGACCAAGTTGACCGAACCTCCTAAACACTGGCTTTTGGATTGTCAGAGTTGCAAACCTCATTGCCACTCCTACTTTTACCTTTTTCTCCAGGACACCCCGTATTACTACGAACGTCCACTTCCATTGGACAAAACCATCGTATGGTTAGATACGAACTCGAAGGAATTTATTCGAGGATGGTTTCAGGTTCTGGAGAAAACGGATAGGATTATTCAGTTGTCTTTTCCTTTTTTCCTTCTCTCAGGTTGCGAGTACTCCTTGGTTTAGGAGATAGTACACCTATTACGCAAATTGGATAGTCTTCTTCCAAACCTTAGGCTGGTGCCAACCGGTAGGGAATGAAGAAAACCAATTAGCCTAATGATGGTGTACAGAAGGTATTAAGTTCAGACAAAGCAAGGGATTAGTAAGAGGGCAAAGTAAATTGCAACAGATATTCACGACCAAACCAAGTATTCCTTCGCCAATCCTAAAATCACCTTTGTATTTCTCCAGGACACTCCGTATCACTACGAAGATCCACAGTTTATTGGATACTCCATCGTATGGTTATATACGAACTCGAAAGGAACTTGTTCCAGTTCGGGGATGGATTCTGGTCCAGGAGAAATAGGAATAAGATTTATTCAGGTGTCTTTTATCTTCACCTCCTCTCGCATTGCGAGTGTTCCTAGGATTGGGACAGTACACCCATTATGCTTATTGGATAGTCTTCTTCCAAACCATAAGCTGGTGCCGAACGGTAGGGAAGGAAGAAAACCATTTGACCTAAAGGGGTGTGCAGAAGGTAAAGACTAAAGACATATGAAGGGATTTGGAGAGGTGGCAAAGAATTATACGGTTACAGTCGTGAATCTGGAAGAGGCATTACTAGGAATACCGGGATACCCCATCGAAACATTTCAATGTTTCAGTCTCACTGTGTACTGTTAAAGGAAAACTGATTTCCCGATTAGACACTTGCTCCAGGGTATGTATTTACCAGGTATGATTCTCACATCTGTATGGTTTTACAGATGATGAGTGGGAGTAGGTTATTGGGAATTGGGTGATCATCCTCATTATATCGGGATTCGTTGTAATCGGTGATATTTAAGGAAATCACCTGGGTAGTTTGCCGGTCGGCAAATATTTGGTTTTGAATATCCGCAGTTATGCATCAATTTCAAATTGATATATCTGTACGTCTATTTTCATAGAGTGAGATATACCTTTTGAAATTATGTCTACGACATTTACCTATATCAGTGGATGGTTAGGTAAGGAGCATTAAACAGCGGTGTAATTCTTCTTAACCATAAGTACAGTTTTCAACCTACGACACACAGTGAGTGAGTTATCAGACTCAAGGGACTTGTACAGAGTATTGTATGATGTCCAGGGTCCATCAGGACAGAGGGGTTGGTCCTCGTACTATATTCGGTTTACTTATGACTTCACTAGTTTTTAGACAGGTGTTTCGTGGAAACACAGGGTCCGAATTTGGAGAAGTTATAGGTATTTGAATAGAGTAGAGAACCAAGTGTAGCAAGTATCGGGATTCTTCAAAGAGATCGAAGATGTAGATACTTGTGTACGGTATTCAGTTGATAGTAATGATTTAAGAGATCTTGCTTCTCTTTCAGGTTACTCATGATTGGAAGCATTCCTAAGTTGAGTAACGCTGATCGGCCTCCTTCCATTTAGTTGACATGCACTGCAAACAATTGCATGATTTGGATCTGGTTCAATTAAATCAGTGCCTCTGGTCCTATATGGGATATAGAACAGTTCGTATCTTAACGTTGTTAAGGTACGGGGAGTTGTCCAGCTTATGATTAAAACCAGACACTGGACAACTCAAGGCACGTTTCTGTAATGGCTGTTTGTGGGTTGACCCAGGCTATGACGCGGGTTGATTTTCTACCATCTGGATGAACAATAGCAATATTGTTCTAGACTCGCCACAGTTTTATTAAAAATGGATTTTTTCAAAAACATTAGTGGGAGTATGGTAGAACTGGAAGTGATTCCAGAACCACAAACGATTACTGAAGATTTGATAAGGAACCTAAAGATTCAATCTGGATTGACATTCCATTGGCCACTCCGCAGATGAGGTGGGTAACTTCAGGCACCCGAGAGGTACTACGGTAGCCTCAAGGACGGTGACAGGGAAGTTCTTGCTTACCCACACTTTCCATTGCTGTTGTTCCAGACTATGAGACCCGGCAGGAGGATGAGTATAGCGTCGTTCTGAACTCGCTTCAGAAGTGTACGTGTATATGACTCTGCCAGAGGGTTATCGTAGTCAGTGGGAGCAGCGGAAGCATTGGTGGACAGGTAGCTTATGTCTATTTATAGACTAAAGCAGATATAGCGGAGATAGATCATCTATTTCTGACGTGACAGTCATGGGTTTGACTTCATCAGAATAGGGGATGGATCTGTTAAGAAGGTAGTAGGGTGTGATGTCCTGGTATTTGGATGACATACACGGAATAGGAAGTGATATTCCTATACTACGATCGGTTATACTTTGGTCGTCACACAGTGGTTTCTCCACAAGGGACTTGGACATTATATCAGACATACTGGTTACTAGATCTATGGTTTTAGATCTAGATTTGGGTGGTTTCCCAATCAGGGTACTTTGACAGCATTCTAAGAGTATTTAGAATAGATGACTCTTGGCACGGTAGTATACCTGCAGGTGATGGAGTCGCCCTCTCTAAAGGTGTCTTATAGACTAAAGTAGAGAGGGATGTGCATGATTGGCAGATCACTTGCTTAGGCAATTGAGTCAATCATGAGATGTCAAGTACCACATCAGATGTTGTTCTTGCACTAGATGCAATAAGTTGACATTAATCCAATCCTGGAGAAACAGTCGGAAGCAGTTTTAGAACATAAGTGGATGTTCTAGGGATATGATAACGATAGCCTCATGCAGGAGACAGTTATCAATCCAGGCTTCCAAGGTGACATGGACGACAAGGAGGTTGTCAGAGTTATAGTTTTCCTTCTAACGAAGGGCAGTATTTTGGACAGGTGATCCAAGGCAATACTGAGGGTGGCATGGCGCAGGATACTGATTAAGTTCAGTTGACGATACAGTCTAAGAAGTTTGGATTTGGAGTTCATTTATGAGCTATGTCCCATCAGACATCCAGACACATTCTAAGACAGGTATTGCTCTTTTCGGGAGATGGCTTTCTCCAAGAACTTGAGATATAGAGAGACATAGAAAGAAACAACAAAGCGGATCCACTCACTGAGGCTATTCCTCGAACGCAATAGTTTCGCAAACGAGCTTTGTGAGACTGACTAGTAGAGGAGTTGGGTGTTCGGTATCACACGGGCTGTGAGTATGCGACATCGCAATAATTAGCCTTGAGTGCAAGTGGGAGATTGTTGGAGATAGTGCCCTCAGAGTCAATTATTAGGTCACAGGTACGTGATTGCAATGATTGATGCAGGACCTATCCCGGTAGGACAGTCTTACTCGAGATGATAGTATGCTATCTGGTTTACCTTTATCATCGTGTACTGTTTAAAGTGACCTGACACGTCGCTATTACACGTTGATAGAGCCCCTAGGATTCTTGCTTGACCACCAGCAGTATGAGGGCGATCATATAAGTGGGAGTTGAGGGTCTATAAGCATATCCTTAAAAGGTCCCTAGTCGTGGGAGTTTCGAGACAGGGCATCGATTCTCCATAGTAGACTAGTGTATACAGTCGAGACCCCGACGAGGGGCGGTGGCCGGTCTCACAAGCCACTGGTGTCAGTTGGATCACCTAAGATGTATAAAGGTGCTCATTGGGTTATGAGTACACCGGACAGGACTCGCCGGGAACATGCTAGTTGGTCATATACCAGACGTCAGATGGCAGTTCCCTGGTGACATGTGTGCAGGTTAGTTCATCGACCTGGGGATCGTCATTTGTCTCGTGTGAGTTCCCACTGTACTTTGATTACTACCCTACCACGGCTCAAAGGAGTCGTGCAAACAGGTTTTAGTTGGGTACAGTCCCGAGCCACATGGAGGCAGTGAGCGTATCTTCAGGGGTTCGTCTCTCCCGGTATTGGGGGTGAGGTCGTGCTGTGTCTAGGAGAGCCATTACACGAAGCCCTCGGCCGAGGCAAGGAGATTTACAGGTAGGTATTCCAGTAGTATCTCAGGGTGTTCTGGGCTACACTCCGACACGACTTGTACCGCTTTTGGGGGTCTGACTTTTACCAACCCCCTAGGCCCGCCATGCGATGCTCATAGGCGAACGGACCGGACTGTACGGATATTGTCACTGACAGGCTCAGTAGGGAGTCAGGCTGAGTTCGCTCACAGACGTCCATTTTGGTCAATACCTGGTAGCCCGTTATGTATTGGCTTATACCTCTAACGTGCTAGTGGTTAAATCCACAACCAAGGTGTTGACGAGTCTTTAGAGTCCCCCACATTCTGTTACTCAAGCTTTCGGGCGAAAGGTTGTAGAGGCCGTTTGGAGATATGGCAAGGTCCGATCAGATACGTGCGGTATTGCACGGATCAGGATCGGACAGTCTGTACTATAGGCCGTATGGTTATATGGCAGGGTTCGATCAGATACGTGCGGTATTGCACGGATCAGGATCGAACAGATATTACTGGCCGGCTTTGGTTTAAGCCGGATCCTAGTATAGTACAGTATAGACTTTGTCTCATTGCATTTGTATTTCGGTCGGATTACAAATGCGGGTGTGTATGCACAGTATCGGGGTTTTCCTGTAATTTATCACGGGACCAGTTTTCTGGAGTTGCCAGTTTGCTTTTCGTTTTGGCCGATTTCCTTTGTATCGTTCATTGGCCGAAGATTGGTGGAGGAGGGCTTATTTGCATTGTTGCAAATAAGTATTTATGGAGGGGGTCTTTGCTTATTGGTTGGATCATGATGGTTGCTCCATTGACCTTGACTTCTTGACTTCTTCATGATGGCTTGACCATTTGGAGTCATCATGGTTGCTTTGGAGTGTTTGTTTTTGTTTGTGATGATATTGTTTTGATCATCACTCATTATTCTTCCTTCCATGATAGCTCACCCACTCCCTTGTCTTTCATTTTGACTTCACTCCATTCCCACCTACCACCATCATGCTTGGCCGGCCACTAGTGAGGGTGGGGGCTTTTCTTTTGGTAGTGAGAAAATTGTCACATTTTTCATTCTTTGCATGATACATTTTTCCTCACCTCTCTTCAAGTTCTTCTTCCTCCACCACAATGGCAATCTCCATGAACCCCAAAGTGAGACTTGAGTACTATATATTCTACAGCGAATCTTGGGCACGTCGAGTAGCCGGCTTCGTGCCCGAGTTGCCTCGGCATTGAGGTGGGAGCCCGTAAAAGAAGTAGGCGATGTGGTGCACTTCCGGCGACGAGGAGGAGACGGCACATTCCGCATGAGATCAGGACGATGACGAGAAGACCGGAGGACTTGGATCGTCGGTATATCTCTTTCCCATCTTGTAGATAGCTAGGACTAGTTAATGGTTCGATCCGGGTATTAGTGCGCGGCGGTTTGCCAGTTCAAGAAAATTTAAGTTTATCACCGCTTCCGCATTTGGCCGTCGGATTGACGGCCGGGGCGCCGCCGTGCACTTACAAAAATTTTGTATTGTTGGATAATGTTTTGAACATTTCCTATATCAAAAGTTGATCGGTTCAGGCACGTTATCTAAAAGCATTGATGTTCTAAATCAAACTACAGTTCTTTAGTATACGGAACACACACAAGAGGAAGAGTTCATAAATGAACGAATCCTACTTGAGGCATTGTAGACTAGGTCATATCAATGCGACCCGACTAGCTAGAGTTACATAAAGATGCATATTTAAATTAGTTTGAATTTGCATCTTGTGAAACTCGCCAGTCATGTCACAAAGATAAGATGACCACAGCTCCGTTTACTGAAAACAGAGAAAGAGTTAGTAAACTCTTGGGATGATACATGATGATGTATGTAGGTCCCCTGTCTACAAATGCCAAGACCGGTTCTTTTTACTTCATTACATTCTCTGATAATCTCTCAAGATTCAGACATATGTTCCTGTTGAAACACAAGTCCGAACCTTTTGAGATATTCACAGAATATAAGTTAGAAGTAGAGAACCAATACGGGTATAAGTATTATGTCCTATGATGAGATCAAGGAGGAGAATACTTAAGCACGGAAATCCTGGATTATTCTAAAGGAGATTGAGATTCTCTCTCAGCATTACTCCTCCGAATACACCATAGCACGATGGTATATCGGGGCGGAGCAATAACACCCTATATAAGGTGTGCTCTATGATGAGTACTACTGAGTTACCTATTTCCTTTTGGGAGTTATGCACTTGAGAAGCTGCATACCTATTGAATAGGGTTCCAATCAAATCAGTTGCCTACCACTTCATATATGACATGGAAAGGGAAGAGCCCATGTCTTAAGCTAGTTAAGATTTGGGATTGTCCGGCTTATGTCTAAAAGCAAAATCCGGACAAGCTCGAGGCAAGGTCTGTAATGTAGAACTGGAAAGGTTCCAGCTATACAAACTACAGCAGATGATCTGATAAAACCAAAGGATTCAATAGTTACCAACGAACCTCAGCCTCTCCGCCGATCTAGTAGGGTTCCTCACCCAACTGAGAGATACTTCGGTTTCTCGATGACAGTGGGAGCGAGGATTGCATCATGAGATGATGACCCAACTAGTTTCGACCTGGCCATCAGGAGTGGGACTCTGTAAGAATGGCTGGATGCTTAGCGATCTGAGATGGAATCCTTATACACCAACAAAGTATGGACTTTGGTTGCTATATCTGAAGGGTTAAATCCCCATCAGGAGGAAGTATATCTTGAGAAGATTACTTAGTGTGCATGGAAAAGTTGAGACTTTCAAAGCTAGACTTGTTAAAGGTTTTTGTCATCAACCAGGCGTGGATAATGATGAAACCTTTTCAGTGCCTATGCTTAAGTCCATCCAGATCCTACTTGCCAGGGCTACATACCATGACTACGATATCTGGTGGTTGGGTGTCATGACAGCTTTTCTAAATGATGTTTTAGAAGAGTGCGTCTATAAGTACACAGCCAGAGGGCCTCGTAGACAGTGGGAGCAGCGGAAACGTGTGCAAGATGCTTTTTAGGATAAAGCAGGCATCGCGGAGTTGGAACATCTGTTTTGATGAAGTAGTCAAAGAGTTTGACATCATCAAAATGGTAGATGAACCTTGTATATACAAAAAGGTAGTAGGGAGTATGGTGGTGATCCTCGTAGAGTACGTGGATGACATACTCTTGATAGGGAAGGAGTTTCCTATGCTACGCTCGATCAATCTCCGCTTATCACAATGATTCTCCACATAGGATCAAAATGATACCTGCTAAATCCTTGGTTATGGATCTATGAGATAGATCTAATTGGATGTTTGGAATCTCACTAGTAGTAGTGAGATGGTATCAATCGATCCTGGGGAGAATCACTGGAAGGGTTCCAGGGTGATAATGACGACTGAATGTCAGTCAGAGACATTGTCTTTACCCTCAGTAAAGGGACGGTATATTGGAAGAGTTCCAAGCTAGATACCGTGACATACTAGACGATAAAGGCAGGATACATCGCTACTTAAGATGCTACCAAAGAAGATGTTTGGGTGTATATAGGTTCATGAGATGAACTAGGTTCCTACCATTGTGTGACAATGGAAGTGTGGCTTTGGCCAGGGAACCCCTGTCCCATCAGTGATCCAGACATATTCTAAGGCAGTATCACCTGATCGTGGAGATGGTTGATCTCCATTGTGATCAAGGTTCGGAGAGCAGACTAAGAGCACAACACGGCGGATCCACTCACGAAGGCCTATTCCCAGAGAGAGACTTTTAAGGGATGGTTGAGTATGAGATACTACAACCACTGCTACAGATGGCCCTAGTGCAAGTGGGAGATTGTTACTTATATGTATGCCCTAGAGGCCATTACTGTACATAGGATGTATATTGTAGTGGATGCTGGGACGTATTTAGGAAGGACTTTCTTGCTCGACATGATAGTATGCTATCTGGTTACACTTTACCTTAACGTGTATACTGATTGTCTCTCTGTTGCATGTTGGTAAAGCCCTTAGGATGTGTACTTGACTACCTGGACTATGATGCGGATCATACTAGTGGGGACATGGTAGTCCATAAGTACATCCTTCAAAGTCCCTAGTCGTGGGTGTATCGAGACGGGGCATCGATATACCAGAGTAGATTAGCATGTACCTTCTCGACCCATACAGATGGGCGATGGATGATCCCATATCCATTGGTGTTTGACATCAGAGATGATATACGGGTGCTCAGTAGAGACTGGGTACACTGGACGGACTCGCCGAGAACTCCCAGATGGTATTATACCTTACGTCAGATGGCAGTTCTCTGGTGACACTGGTACAGAGTAGTCTGTTGACCCGAGATCGTCATAGAGTCTTGTGTGGTTCCCACTGTGCTTTGATTTCCATCTTACCACGTCCAAGAGGGCGTGTAAAACGGTGGTTTTTGGGTACAGTCCCGAGTCACATGGAGGCAATGAGCGATAGGAGGGGATTCGTCTCTCCCGGTATAAGGGGGTTGATGTTGCGCTGTGTTCGATTGGCTATAACAGGAAATCCCTGGCCAGGGTTGCTGAGATTTACTGGTAAGTGTTACCAGTAGTTTCTCGAACAGTTATAGACCTCATATCGACACGACTTATCGAGCTATTGGGGTCTGACGTTTACCACCCCTAGGCGAGGTATGCGACATATCAGACGATCAGACCGGACTGTACGGTAGTGTTACTGGTTGGATTCACTGGAGTGTGAGCGGGCTTGCTCGTCGATCTTCAGATCGCTCAATACCCGGGTGGCCGTTACGTTTAGCAGACCGCTTGCGGCTTGTGGGTGTTTGATATGATCATCATCTGCTGCCGGCGTATTGACGAGTCTTTAGAGTCCTACACAGAGGTTTCCTGGCTCAAGCGAAACGAAATAGGAGCGCATATGAGATATGTGCGGGACCGAGAATAATGCGTGTATGTGATACCGTATTTCATTCTAGCGAACAATGTGTCAAATGGTTGTATGCGATATAACCTAGTTATCGAATCGAGGGTTGATTCGATAAGCCGATACATTTGATACTAGTCGGTTATATGCGACATGACCGGATCGTTAAATCAAGTGTTGATTTAATGATTTAATGTATAATTATATATTTGATATATTACTTTGCATTAACTAGTATCGGTTCACTTTTAAATGGATTTTCTCACTCGGTTTGTGCACATTGTATATGTGATATACTTTTGTACACATGATTGTATCATGTTTGATGATGCATGTTTACTTGGTTAAGTGTAAAGAATAAACCATGGTTAAACTAATGATTAGGGTTTTATTTATCCATTACTTATTTATTCATTTATTAATTTGTTTATTCTTTTTGGAAAATAAATGGCATGAATATAAAATGGTGGCTTGATTTGTTTTGTAGTTGAATCTTCATGAAGGTTTGACTTTGTAACCATTTTGTCTTCATGCTTAACCCTAACCATTTAATCAAACCATGGTCTACTCTCTACACTTAACTAGGGTTAGGAGATGATAAGTATTCTTATTATTTTCTTTTTAGAAAATAACTTATCATAACATTATTCTTCTTCTTCTTCCTTTCTTCACTTGAAGAAAGCAAGCTCCATCAATGGTGATTGATGGAAATGAGTGAGAAATCCAATTCTAAAGTCTACCCACTTCCTATTTCTTCATCCTCTACCTCTTGCCAAGTAGTAGAGTGTGTTTCCTTCACAAGTTTTCATGGCAAGGTGAAGGTGGAGCTTGATCTAGCGATGCCTCGACGTAGATCATCTTCGGCATGGACATCGACGACCTAGCTCGCCTATTCTCCGATGAAGCCGACGCTAGAGCCCGGATTCTTTTTGGACACCAAAGGAACTTCGTTGCGGAGCTATGAAGGTGGAGCACCGGATCTACAAAGGTTGTATTTCCGTTTCCCATTAGTTAAGTTGTTAACTACTTTATTGTTTCGCCTAGATTTCTAGCCAACGGTCCGTAGTCGGGTTTCTCGGCACCGTTAAATTTTGAAATTGGCATGGTTGATGCCTTGTGAGACCTCATTAGGGTGCCTAAGAACCCTACACTCAACTCATGAGATATGTGAACCATAGAGTCAAGAGAGGGAGCAAGAGGAAGAGGGTGAAAGCAAGAGCAAGAGAGCTCAAGAACAAGAGAGAGAATGAGCAAGAAAGAATGAGCAAGCCTTTTGTCTTTTTTTTCTCTCATAATCCAAAACCATCATAACTCATTATACCAAATCAAGTGTTATGTGATGGTTGAAGCAACCATATCCATATCATTTCATGCACTCATTTTGCACAAATGAGCAAGCAAGCAAAAGTCTTTGCCATGAAATGATGGCTATGGTTATCATGATGGTCAACTAGTCAAGCCTAGTCAACCGGTCAACAAAGTCAACAAGTCAACAAAAGTCAACAAGTCAACAAAGTCAACAAAAGTCAACAACCATGTCACCATAATACTTAATTAATATAATAGTTAATCACATATCATATTCTCATTAGGGTTGAGCAAAAAGTCAATAGTTAACGGTCAACTGTCAACAACCCTAATGAGAATCCGCTGCCTCTGTCTCCCCGTCAACTTTGCATGCACACCCGCATCCGTGTTCCGAGGAACACGAATGCATACTGGATAAATCCAATCCCAAAAGGTACACTAGGATCTGGCTTAAACCAAAGCCCGCTAGTGTAAACTGTCCGGACACTGTACGTGCAAAAGTGCACGGATGTGACCGAACTCTGTCGCAAAACCATGCGACCTCTACTCTTTTGCCTAAAGGCGAAAAGCTTTCTGTGTGGGACTCTAAAGACTCTACACTACGCTGGCAGTGGGTTTAACCACAGACCGCAAGCGGCACTAGCTGTGCGTAACGGTCCCCAGGTAATGCCGATAAGAAGACCGACGAGGCGAAACCCATCTGAACTCCTACTGAGCCTGAATGTGACATTCTCCGTACAGTCCGGTCTGTTCGTCTGATTCATCGCATGGCGGGCCTAGGGGGCGGTAAACGTCAGTCCCCCAATAGCGGTACAAGTCGTGTCGGAGTGAAGCCCAAAACACCCTGAGATAACACTGGAAGCCTACCAGTATATCTCGTTTGCCCTGGCCAGGGACTACTCGTGTAATGGCTCTCCTAGACACAGCGCGATGTCAACCCCCAATACCGGGAGAGACGAATCCTGTCTAACCGTCACTGCCTCCAAGTGCTTCGGGACTGCACCCAACTACTACCTGTTTGCACGACTCCTTTGAGCCGTGGTAGGGTAGCAATCAAAGTGCAGTGGGAACACACTCGAGGCGAAGTGACAGTGTCAAGTCAGCGGACTAAGCTGTACTCATGTCACCTGGGAACTGATAACTGACGATAGGCATAATACCAACTAGTCAGTTCCCGACGAGTCCTGTCCAGTATACCCGTAACCTAACGAGCACCCGCATACTATCTCAAGTACGACGTACTGACGGCTGTGGGACAGACCGTCTCCCACACTGGGATGAGAAGCGCATGCGCTGGTCTACTCCGGAGTATCGATGCCCTGTCTCGATAGTCCTGCGACCAGGGACCTGCATAAGGATGTGCTTATAGATTACCCAGCCCCACTAGTGTGACGGCCATCACATCGCTGGTAATCAAGCAAAAATCCTAAGGGCTCCACTAATGTGTATAGGCGATATACAAAAATAAACACATGTACACATTGAAGTAGAAACAAACCAAGTAGCATCCTACTATTTTGAGCAAGATTGTATATACAAGGTGAATATCCCAAGCTTCCATTAAGTAATATACAAACTAGTATGATACAGTAATGGCCTCTATGGCATATACACTAACAATCTCCCACTTGCACTAAGGACATGTACTGGCGTATCGAAGACCTATCATCTCGATCAGCCGCTCGAACTGAGTCTGGGGCAGGGCCTTGGTGAATGGATCTGCAGTGTTATCTTCTGAAGCGACTCTCCGAACCTCGATCTCCTGGCGATCCACGATCTCCCTGATCAGGTGATACCGCCTCAAGATGTGCCTGGATCTCTGATGGGACTTGGGTTCCTTCGCTAAAGCTATAGCCCCATTGTTGTCGCAATACAGAGGTATTGGATCAACAATGGACGGAACCACCTGAAGTTCTTTCAAGAACTTCCTCATCCAGACAGCTTCTTTTGCGGCATCAGATGCAGCGATGTATTCCGCTTCCATCGTCGAGTCCGCAACGGTTTCTTGTTTGGAACTCTTCCAACACACCGCCCCTCCATTGAGGGTAAAGACAAAACCCGACATGGACTTGGAATCATCCTTGTCACTCTGGAAGCTGGAGTCAGCAAAGGCCTCGATCTGGAGGTCTTTTCCGCCATACACCAAGAACATCTCCTTAGTCCTTCTCAGGTACTTGAGAATGTTCATTACCGCTATCCAGTGTTTCTCCCCAGGGTTTGACTGATACCGGCTTACCACACTCAGTGCATAAGCTACATCCGGTCTGGTACACAACATCGCATACATTATAGAGCCTACCGCAGAAGCGTAGGGTATAATAGACATGCGATCCCTCTCCAAATCAGTCTTGGGAGACATCTCTTTAGAGAGGGTGATCCCGTGACAAGCCGGTAGGTTACCGCGCTTGGAATCTTCCATACTGAATCTTTTCAGTACGGTGTCGATGTACCTGGACTGTGAAAGTCCTAATATTCTCTTGGATCTATCACGATGGATCCGGATCCCCAGGATGTATGAGGCATCACCCAGGTCTTTCATGGAGAACCTGTGTGACAAGAACCCCTTGACAGATTGTAGCATAGGAATGTCATTTCCTGTTAAGAGAATGTCATCCACGTATAAAACAAGGAATACTACAGTTCTCGCTACAAATCTACTATAGATGCATGGTTCATCTGGATTTTTGATAAAGCCAAATTCTTTGACCGTCTCATCAAAGCAGATGTTCCAACTCCGCGATGCCTGCTTTAGTCCATAGATGGACTTAAGCAACTTGCACACCTTTCCGCTGCTCCCACTCTGAATGAAACCCTCTGGCTGGTCCATATAGACACACTCCTCTAAATTTCCATTTAGAAAAGCGGTCTTTACGTCCATTTGCCAGATCTCATAATCGTGGAAGGCAGCAATGGCAAGAAGGTTCCGAATGGATTTCAGCATAGCCACTGGAGAAAAGGTTTCGTCATAGTCCAAGCCAGGTCTTTGACGGAAACCCTTTGCTACAAGTCTAGCTTTATAGGTCTCAACCTGTCCATCTACACCAATCTTCCGTTTGAAGATCCACTTGCATCCTACGGGTTTTACCCCGTCTGGAGCAATGTCCAACGTCCATACTTTGTTGGTGTACATGGACTCCATTTCGGTCCGCATTGCATCCAGCCATTTCACTGAGTCAACGCTCTGAACGGCCTGCTGGAAGCTAGTAGGCTCATCATAATCTATGATGCAATCCTCTCTATCCCCGTCTATGAGAAAATCGTAGTATCTCTCAGGCGGATGAGTCTGCCTACTACTCCTGCGAAGCGGCGTAGGAATGTCCTGTTCTTTTGAACCTTCTGGTTCCACTAAGCTGTCAGTAATAGTCTGTGTTTCTGGAATTTCTTCCAGTTCTACTGCGCTCCCACTGATTTCCTTTTCCAAGAACTGGTGTTCTAGAAAGTGGGCATTACGAGAAACAAGGACTTTTTGTTCCTCTGCGTGGTAGAAAAGATACCCCCTGGTGTTCTTTGGGTATCCCACAAACTTGCACAGTACTGAGCGTGCCTCAAGTTTGTCCGCATGCTGCTTTTTGACAAAAGCTGGACATCCCCAGATCTTCAGATATTGAAGATAGGGTTTCTTCCCACTCCATAACTCATAAGGTGTGGTAGTCACAGTCTTAGTAGGAACTCGATTCAAAAGGTACGCAGCTGATTCTAGCGCATACCCCCAGAATGATCGCGGTAACTCAGCGTTACTCATCATGGACCGTACCATATCCAATAGGGTTCGGTTCCGTCTCTCCGATACACCGTTATGTTGCGGAGTGTATGGAGGAGTAAGCTGAGAGAGAATTCCGTTCTCTTTTAAATAGTCCAGGAACTCGGCACTTAAGTATTCTCCACCTCGATCCGATCTTAGAATCTTGATACTTTTGCCGGTCTGTTTTTCTACTTCATTCTTATATTCCTAGAACTTTCCAAAGGCTTCGGACTTATGTTTCATTAAGAAGACATGTCCGAACCTTGAAAAGTCATCCGTAAAAGTGATGAAGTAAGAATAACCGCTTCTCGCATGTGTAGACATTGGACCGCACACGTCGCTGTGTACGAGTCCCAAGAGCTCGCTTGCTCTTACTCCGTGTCCAGTAAACGGAGTCTTTGTCATCTTTCCTTTGAGACAGGATTGACAAGTGGCATATGATTGATATTCGAACGGATTCAAATATCCTTCTGTATGTAACTTAGTCAACCTTCTCTCATTGATGTGACCCAGTCTACAATGCCATAAGAAAGCCTGATTAATTTCCGGAGACTTTCTCTTGTGTGTATTCTGGATGCTGAAAATCTGTGGTTGGGTTAACACGTATATACCATTACTCAATGTACCTGACCCAATCAAAACTTGATTAAGGTGAATGTTTACAACATTACTTACAAACGCAAATTCATAATCTTCTTTAGAAACTAAAGATACAGAAATGATATTACAAGTTGCGTTGGGTACAAAAAAGCAATTACGCAAAACCAAAACATGTCCATCTGACATTCCCAGGTGATAGTCCCCAACGGCTTTAGCATCCATGCTAGCTCCGTTCGCAACTCTGAGGGTCATGTCACCTGCCTTCAAAACACTACGGTTTCTCAACGCCTGCAAAGAATTACAGATATGAGATCCTGATCCGGTATCCAATACCCAGGAAGTAGAGTTTATTGAAAGACAGTTTTCAATAACATACACACCTGAAGCTGAAGCTGCAACCTGCTTCAATTCCTGTGTTCTGGCCTTCCAGGCCCTGCAATCATTCTTCCAGTGTCCTTTCTTATGACAATAGAAACATTCTTCCTTATCCACAAGCTTCCCCGCTTTCTTTGTTGCTTTTGCTTTTCCCTTCGTATCCACTTTACTAACACCGCCCCTTGGTTTGGCGGGGGCTTTCTTCGTCTTTCCCTTGGCTTTCGCCTTGGACTTAGAAGAAGATGATCCTCCTACAAACAAAGTGGATGTTTCCCTACTTTTCTGTAGGGTGCCCTCTGCGCTCCTCAGTATGTTGAGGAGCTCTGAAAGTTCAACCTCTTTTTCTTGTATGTTGAAGTTCAGTATAAACTGGACGTAAGTGGAAGGAAGGGATTGGAGAACTATGTCCGTATAGAGCTCACTCTCCAATGTGGTTCCTAGGTCCGCGAGCTCCTCAATGTAGCCGATCATCTTTAGCACGTACTCGGCTACTGATGATCAGACGGCCATCTTTGCCGAAAATAACTTTTTCGACGTTTCGTATCTTGCGATACGAGATTGCTCTCCATACAGTTCTTTTGTATGGAGAAATATGGATTCCAGGTCCATATTGTCGTGCCTCCTCTGATGTTCATTGTCCATCGAGGAAAGTACGAGGCACTTAGCCTTCGCGCTATCAATCTCCCAAGTCTTGCGGATTTCCTTATCCGCGACGCTGGAAGTGGGACCAGGGACAGGGGGAGCTTTGGTGGTAAGAAAATACCCCAGCTTGTCGTAAGTGATTGCCGTCTTGACATTCCTGAGCCAATCTTTGTAGTTTGACCCTGTCAGTATATTTTTATCTAGAAGTAACTTAAGTCCAGTCATGTCGATTGGTCGCTGCAATTAGGAGAGAGAAGAAGAAACACTCAGCATGATGCTCTTGCAAGTTTAGAGTGGTTTTTAGTTTGTCTAAACAGGATGGCTCCCACTGTTTCTCGAATCCCTCCTCAAACCATAAAGGAAGAATTAGTCGGGATCAATCCCACCGCACAATACTTGCTTAACCTTTCAGCCAGGCCAGTGTCGGTACTTCGAGGGAGGTTTTCCAACGCTTTCGCGAAGTTCCTTAATTAAATAACCTCTTTTCCCTGGGGGCGTAGCCCCGCTAACACCTTTCTAGGCACCTACTAGGTTTATAGCATTGATCGTTAAGTGAGAAATTTCCGGAGGAGTAGCATATACTCACAGTAGGATCGGGATCCAAATATCATCGCGTGATGAAACTGAAGGAATCCTACCAGAATCATCACACTCCAAATGGTATGCAAATCTAGCAAGTTTCAGTACTTATGAAACTCCCGATGTGGATTTTTGCCCCATGCTCTTATGACCTTGGCGTGAGGTCAAAATGTCATAAGTCACATGTCAAGTTCTTCCCATCATTATCCAGGTTAATTTGAATCCACCCGTACCTACCCTTGACGTAGGCCAAAATGGTAGTACGACTGTCCCAAACCAACGCATTCTATCTATGCAACAGATAAATATCCGGCAGCTACCAATCACTATGCCTTGGTGTGAGGTCAAAATACATAGCTTGAATACTACCGAATATTTAACTGAAATGATGGAGGGCTACGAATGGTTTTGGCGAAACCGTGAACGTAGTGAACTTGATATAGTCGATGGAACGAGATAGCTTTTAAAAGGAGTGGCTCAAGCTCCGCATTTAAAAGTTGGTTTTGAAAAGAACCGAGTGGTTTTTCGAAAGTGTTCTAACGACTTTAACTTAGTTTATTATCTTGCATTAGTTCTTTTAATGCGTGATATTCTTGCATTAGTTCTTTTAATGCGTCCCATCATTTAATCCTACCATTGCAGAAAACAACCAAAATATGACGTACGCTTATGCCATTCGCATTCGCCACTGGGCCCCGTCATTACCCGTTAAGTTACTTAACTAACGACAGAGCGGGGGCTGGGCTAGCGCGTCTGTAAAACATAAGCAACGCCTAAATAATATCATATATAGATATACTGCAAAGATAAACATTTCAGATCACAGATGAATACATTGGATAAACTAGGAATCTGTAATTCGCACGAGCCTGTAACGAAGAACAGATTACACGGTCACGGTGAATAGCCAATACCCCACCCAAGACCCCTACGGGTGCGGCAAACTACCCGCCAAGTACCCGAAGCGTAGCAACCTCCCTCATCTCCATGAGTAGGCCACTCGACACTTCGGCATACCCGGTAGTTTGTGCACCCCCTCCATGGGTCTATCCTAGGAGCAAAAACAGTAAAAAGAAATTATACAATGACGGCTACAACCCCGACCCGGTTGTGCGGCCATACAAATAATTATTACATCAATTTACAAATTTACATGAATTGAAAGAAAAGAAAACTCTCGTCTCACAACCCCCGGCTATTCACCCGCGACAATCCAACATATTCATATACACATTCCAGCAACATTACAGATCACAGATTTGTATAATCCCCACTAATCGACATATAGCGATTAGTAGACGTTCAATACAAATATCACATTACAGAAAAAAACCCGTTAGCTTAAGTCTTTTAGAAGTTCGATCAAAAATACGGATTTTCGGGACCCCAAAAATAAAATTTTCGTTCTGGAAAATCTGGGCAGAAAACACATATACCAAAAATCCCAAAACAACCCCAGAATAACACTGCACCAAAGATGGACCTCGGCCGAGTCAACTCGGCCGCGGATCCGCGGCGGGAGCGTGCTCCCGCAACGTTTCCGCGGCGCTTTGACTCGATCGTTGGACCATTTTTGGTGGTTATTCTAATAAAACCCTGAGTCGATTTTAGAGATGAAAATAATCAACTTTTGAACAGTATAAAAATCGACAGAAACTTGAAATTCTCGGGTTCGTTTTCGGGACTTTTTCTTTGATCGATCTTCTAGTTACTTGCTAACATGTTAGATAGAGTTTAACTAGGCTCTGATACCACTGTAAGTCCATGCTACCTCTCCCGGTACTTTCGGGCATGCGGAATTTGGAAAAAAACGATTTTTATAGAGGTGGTAACATGGACCTATAACCCGGATCTTGGTTAAACATCTAACTAACAACCTAACTACGAGTTTCTAACTACTCGGTTAGGGGGTTATACCTTGTTTGTCTTGAACTCCTTCGTCTTCAAGCTCCGATGGTGGTCTGGATAGGCTTCTTCCCGTCGTCTCCGTACGCTGAAGATAGATCCACCTGAAAGCTCCAACCTTTGGCTCCTTCTTCGAACTTTGAAGAAACTAGTTCACTCGGTTTGCTAAACCTTGTGAACTAGAATGAGTAGAGAAGAGTTTGTATGGGATTTTATCTATGGTTCTTGATTCTCAACACATGAGATATGTGAACCATAGAGTCAAGAGAGGGAGCTAGAGGAAGATGGTGAAAGCAAGAGCAAGAGAGCTCAAGAACAAGAGAGAGAATGGGCAAGAAAGAATGAGCAAGCCTTTTGTCTTTTTTTCCTCTCATAATCCAAAACCATCATAACTCATTATACCAAATCAAGTGTTATGTGATGGTTGAAGCAACCATAACCATATCATTTCATGCACTCATTTTGCACAAATGAGCAAGCAAGCAAAAGTCTTTGCCATGAAATGATGGCTATGGTTATCATGATGGTCAACTAGTCAAGCCTAGTCAACCGGTCAACAAAGTCAACAAGTCAACAAAAGTCAACAAGTCAACAAAGTCAACAAAAGTCAACAACCATGTCACCATAATACTTAATTAATATAATAGTTAATCACATATCATATTCTCATTACGGTTGAGCAAAAAGTCAATAGTCAATGGTCAACTGTCAACAACCCTAATGAGAATCCGCTGCCTCTGTATCCCCGTCAACTGTGCATACACACCCGCATCCGTGTTCCGAGGAACACGAATGCATACTGGATAAATCCAATCCCAAAAGGTACACTAGGATCTGGCTTAAACCAAAGCCCGCTAGTGTAAACTGTCCGGACACTGTACGTGCACAAGTGCATGGATGTGACCGAACTCTGTCGCAAAACCATGCGACCTGTCGCAAAACCATGCGACCTCTACTCTTTTGCCTAAAGGCGAAAAGCTTTCTGTGTTGGACTCTAAAGACTCGACACTACGCTGGCAGTGGGTTTAACCACAGACCGCAACCGGCACTAGCTGTGCGTAACGGTCCCCAGGTAATGCCGATAAGAAGACCGACGAGGCGAAACCCATCTGAACTCCTACTGAGCCTGAATGTGACATTCTCCGTACAGTCCGGTTTGTTCGTCTGATACATCGCATGGCGGGCCTAGGGGGCGGTAAACGTTAGTCCCCAAATAGCGGTACAAGTCGTGTCGGAGTGAAGCCCAAAACACCCTGAGATAACACTGGAAGCCTACCAGTATATCTCGTTTGCCCTGGCCAGGGACTACTCGTGTAATGGCTCTCCTAGACACAGCGCGATGTCAACCCCCAATACCGGGAGAGACGAATCCTGTCTAACCGTCACTGCCTCCAAGTGCTTCGGGACTGCACCCAACTACTACCTGTTTGCACGACTCCTTTAAGCCGTGGTAGGGTAGCAATCAAAGTGCAGTGGGAACACACTCGAGGCGAAGTGACAGTGTCAAGTCAGCGTACTAAGCTGTACTCATGTCACCTGGGAACTGATAACTGACGATAGGCATAATACCAACTAGTCAGTTCCCGACGAGTCCTATCCAGTGTACCCGTAACCTAACGAGCACCTGCATACTATCTCAAGTACGACGTACTGACGGCTGTGGGACAGACCATCTCCCACACTGGGATGAGAAGCGCATGCGCTGGTCTACTCCGGAGTATCGATGCCCTGTCTCGATAGTCCTGCGACCAGGGACCTGCATAAGGATGTGCTTATAGATTACCCAGCCCTACTAGTGTGACGGCCATCACATCGCTGGTAATCAAGCAAAAATCCTAAGGGCTCCACTAATGTGTATAGGCGATATACAAAAATAAACACATGTACACATTGAATTAGAAACAAACCAAGTAGCATACTACTATTTTGAGCAAGATTGTATATACAAGGTGAATATCCCAAGCTTCCATTAAGTAATATACAAACTAGTATGATACAGTAATGGCCTCTAGGGCATATACACTAACAGCTTGAACATATATAGGGAGGACTTTCTTGCTCGACATGATAGTATGCTAACTGGTTACTCTTTACCTTAACGTGTACACTGATTGTATCTCTGTTACATGTTGGTAAAGACCGTAGGATGTGTACTTGACTTCCTGGACTATGATGCGGATCATACTAGTGGGGACATGGTAGTCCATAAGTACATCCTTCAAGGTCCCAAGTCATGGGTGTATCGAGACGGGGCATCGATATACCAGAGTAGACTAGCGTATTCCTTCTCGACCCATGTTGATGGGCGATGGATGATCCCATATCCATTGGTGTTTGACATCAGAGATGATATACGGGAGCTCAGTGGAGACTGGGTACACTGGACGGACTCGCCGAGAACTCCCAGATGGTATTATACCTTACGTCAGATGGCAGTTCTCTGGTGACATTGGTACATGTTAGTCTGTAGACCTGAGATCGTCATAGAGTATTGTGTGATTCCCACTGTGCTTTGATTTCTACCTTACCACGTCCATGAGGGCGTACAAAACGGTGGTTTTTGGGTACAGTACCGAGTCACATAGAGGCAATGAGCGATAAAAGGGGTTTCATCTCTCCCGGTATTGGGGGTTGATGTTGCGCTATGCTCGATTGGCCATAACAGGGAAGTCCCTGGCCAGGCTGGTTTAGAGATTTACTGGTAAGTGTTACCAGTAGTTTCTCGACCAGTTATGAGCCTCATATCAGCATGACTTATCGGTTATTGGGGTCTGACGTTTACCACCCTTAGACTTGATATGCGACATATCAGACGAGGAGACCGGACTGTACGGTAGTGTCACTGTCAGGCTTTTTGCAGGAGTTGGAGCGGGCTTGTTTGCTGATCTTCTGATCGCTCAATACCCGGGTAGCCGTTACATCCAGCTAGTACCGCTAACGGCTTGTGGGTGCTTGATATGATCATCACCTACTGCCGGCGTTTTGACGAGTCTTTAGAGTCCTACATAGAGGTTTTACTGGCTCAGGCAAAACGAAATAGGAGCGCATATGTGATATGCGTGGGACCGAGAATAATACGTGTATGTGATACCGTATTCTATTCTCGCGACTTTTGTATCGGCCGGTTATATGAGATATAGTCGGGTTATCGAATCAAGTGTTGATTCGATAAGTTGGTACATTTTATGTTAGTCGGTTATATGAGATATAACCGGATTATTAAGTCAAGTGTTGATTTAATAATTTAGTGTATAATTGTATATGTGATATACTAATTTACATTAACTAACATTGGTTCACTTAAGCATTTGTTTTTCTCACTTGTGCACAACTTAATATATATGTGATATATATTAATTTGTGTTCATTTTGAATCATGGTTGTTGATACACACTACATGGGTGTATGAGACATACACCATTATAATTATATTGGTTGGGTTTTATATTTAAAGTAATTCTAAAAACAAATGGATAATGAGCTCACATGCATGAAGCTTCATGAAGCTTATGGTTGCATTGACTTAGTCCACTAGTTTTGTTTTACTTAAGATATTAATTAACCTAACCACTATAATTATCCATGGTTATGTCTCTACATGAGTTAGTATATGATACTCACTCACCATGGTTAGCTATCACTCTCTCTTGATAAGTTTTCATTCTCATTTTGAGATCATCTTCTTCCTCCTTCAATTTCTTTCTAGGGTTTCATAAAGAGAGAGATACATTGAGAGAAAAGAAATTCTAAAGTGTACCCATTTCCTATTTCATCATCCTCTACTAGACTAGCACTTTAGTTTAGGATGTTTGCTTCACTAATTCTTTGGTTAGTGAAGTAGAAGCTTGAGTTCGTATTCCCTCGACGTAGATCATCTTCGGCTTCGAAGATTTCAAGCAATACCGTTGCCTCTTCTCATGGAGACGTCCGAGAGTCCGGGTGTTCGATGATCGCAGCGAAGGGACTACAACAAGGAGCTTTAGAAGTGAAGGACCGATCTACAAAGGTTGTATTTCGTATTCACTTAGTGATAATTGTTATTTACTAGCATGTGTTACCCTAATTATCTAGCAAAGATCTTGTTTAAAGTTATTCGGCATAGCTAAAATTTTAATCGGGCATGGTAGATGCCTTGTTGAACCTTCTTAGAGTGCCTAGTAACCCTACACAAATTGCGTGTTACACACACACCGTTATTGATTGCCATGACACTCGCACTATAGGATTGCTATGAACCATACATCGTTTAGCTTACCTCATTATCGATGATTAGACATGATTCTGTTCCTTTGCATGCATACATATTGTACACTAAATCCTTCGTATATACCCACTTATATATTTTGTGCATTCATGCATACATATTTCACCTACATAGATGATGCTGGCTTGATTTCTAGTGAAATGGGGACCGCATGAACTATTTCAAAACTGGATCCATTGAAAAGAGCGATTTTCCCTTGTTTTACATGTAGTACGATTTTATGCGGCATACGACTTATTGCATAGATTCACGTACCGAGTTTTGGATTTCATGTGATTTCTGGATTTGAGAACCGTGGTATTATTTTAAGAAAGTACACACTGTTTTGAAAACCCAGTTTCTCTTTATATGATATTTCAGTGCGTCCACCATGCATTTTCTCAGTTCTGAGACGTATGACATGTGAAACCCGATTCGAGGAGCTGGATGAGCCCGATTGCGGGTACATGGTGGACCCGGTATGGTATCCTGGGAAGAGAACGGATTGTTGTGCTGTAGACGATGAGCCTGGCAGAGGGATTACTACCTACCGGTGATTGGTTGGACCTGGCAGTTATCCGAAAGATACTGACCAGAGTCGAGAGATGGATACGGGTCAACCCGTACTGCCGGGGCCGATTCCGCAGACGGAGCCTGTGGGCCGGTCCCGATCGACGGAGCCGATATATGAGGATTTGCGTGTCGATGCTGGACATGAGTATTTCATGATGTTTTTGGGTGCCGATGTTGGGCACCCCGTTTCTATGAGATTTACAGGATTGAGGGCCGGATAGAGTGACGGCACCTGAGTTATCGGGATTTTAGGGTGCTTTTAGTAGACACCGGGTTTTTCCACGATGATGACTCGTGTAGATGATATTTTATCCCATGCTCAGCATTCTTTGTTATGCATTGCATCATGTAGTCGTAGTACCTGATAGAGTACTTTGCATGATTACAGCGTACCCAGTACATCATATATAAGTTATCAGATTGCACATGTTAGAGTATCGCAGTACGTGCATACTCGCGAGTACCTTTATATGTTATTTACTATTCACGAGTTGGCAACTCACCCCCGTTGTGCCACAGTGTTTGCAGGTCGACTCTCAGAGTAGTCGCAACAGGGCTACTTCATTGTATCATTTTGGCTACGGATACCATTGCAGTTGGCGAGTGAGCCGTTTTGCCTTAGGTAGGGTTTTGCGGTATCCGTTTATTTCTATTGTACTCTCTTTTGTATCTAGTACTCTCCATCTACCATATCATGTATTGACTTAGAGACCAGTTTTGAGGACGATGTTGTATATTATTTCGTATTCTGGATGTCGAGCTCGTGTGAGCTGGCTTAATTTATGCAGTTTTATCTCTTATACTGTTTTCACTAGTATTGCTCATTTCTTCGCTACGGCGTCGTATACTATTTTGTGGTGGTTGTTTCCGCCGTTGGGTGTGATTGTTCCCGTTTGGGGATGCTTTATTCCTTTTATCAGTCATTTTATTTATATCATGTTTTGTACCCATTTTCGGGGATAGTTTTTACAAAGGAGGTGCTGCCGAATTTTTAAGAAAATAACTTAAATTTTACAGATTTTTACTCAAGGTTTTCTAAATGTTTAAACTAATGTTTTCTTCACTCACTATTTTAATGGTTTTGATTTCTGGGTTTCGGCTTACTTAATCGCGTTACGCCTGTAGACGTTATGTGGTTAAGTGCCGGTCACGGGCCGAACTTTGGGTCGTGACACGTAGGCCCGGGGTTAGCTTGTTCCAGTTGTGCGCAGTTCAGAGACAGTCTTATGCAGATTTACAGTTCTTGTGGGACCGTTGAGTACAACTTAAGTTCGCCTCTACTGAGGGGACAGCTTGCTCATGTCCGCGCCCGTCCACTTTTACTTAATCGTTGTCGTGAGGCACAGCCCGTCGATACTCGTTTTTTTGAGATTCTGAGCATGTTTGGCAGGGTAAAGATTTGGAGTTCTTGATTTATGACCAGGGTGTGCTATGTTAGGGACTCGATGGCGTGTACCCGATACTGATGGGTAGAGATATGATGTCCTAGAGCAGGCACATCAGTCAATTTTCAGTGTTCATCCAAGTGCCACCGAGATGTAACGTGGCTTTAGAGTTGGTTACTGGTGGGCTGGGGTGAAGAGTGAAATTTTGGATTTTGTTTTGAGGTGCTTGGCTTGTTGCGAGCTATGGTTGAGCATTGGAGACCGGATGGAGAGTTGCAACCTTTAACCGTTCCAGAGTGGGAATGGGAGCAGATCTCCATGATGTTCGTTGTGGTGTCTACCCAGGTCTAGACAGGGTATGACTCCATTTGGGTGTTTGTTTTCCGGTTATGCTCAGTTATTCTTTGTTAAGTTTTTGCGTTCGCACGGAGTTCCTTCATGCATTGTATCCAATAGAGGCACCCAGTTCGTGTAGGGTTCCTAGGCACTCTCAAGAGGTCTCACAAGTCATCAACCATGCCAATTTCAAAAATTACGGTGCCGAGAAACCCGACTACGGATCGTTGGCTAGAAGTTTAGGCGAAAACAATAACTAGTTAACAACTTAACTAAATGGTAAACGGAAATACAACCTTTGTAGATCCGGTTCTCCACCTCCATGGCTCCGCGATGATGTCTCATCGCTGTCCAAATGTAAACCCGGGCTCTAGTGTCGGCTTCATCGGAGAAAAAGCGGGCTAGGTCATCGACGACGATGCCGAAGATGATCTACGTCGAGGCATCACTAGATCAAGCTCCACCTTCACCAAGCCATGAAAACTTGTGAAAGAAACACACTCTACTACTTGGCAAGAGGTAGAGGATGAAGAAATAGGAAGTGGGTAGACTTTAGAATTGGATTTCTCACTCTTTTTCATCAATCACCATTGATGGTCCAAGGTTTCTTCATGTTGAAGATGAAGAAGAAGAAGAAGAAAATGTTATGATAAGTATTAAGTAAAATGAAAATAATAATAATACTTATCATCTACCAACCATGGTCAAGTGTAGAGACTAAACTAGGGTTAGTGGGAATGGTTAGGGTTAAGCATGAGACAAAAATGGTCACTTAGGTCAAAGCTTCATGAAGCTTCAACTAGAATACAAATCAAGCCACCATTTTCTTTTCATGCCTTTCATTTTCCAAAAATCAATAGATAAATAAATAAGTGAATAAAACAAAACCCTAACCATTAACATGTAACCATGGTTTGATCTTTACACAAAAACCCTAGCAAACATGTATCATCAAACATGATACAATCAAGTGCACAAAAGTATATCACATATACAATGTGCACATCCGAGTGAGAATATCCATTTAAAGTGAACCGATACTAGTTAATGCAAAGTAATATATCAAATATATAATTATACATTAAATCATTAAATCAACACTTGATTTAATGATCCGGTCATATCGCATATAACCGACTAATATCAACAGTAACAACTTATCGAATCAACACTTGATCCGATAACCCGGCTATATCGCATATAACCGATCAATGTCACAAATCGCGAGAATCGAATACAGTATCACATACTGGTATCATTCTCGGTCCCGTACATATCTCATATGCGCTCCTATTTCGTTTTGCTTGAGCCAGGAAACCTCTGTGTAGGACTCTAAAGACTCATCAATACGCCGGCAGCAGGTGATGATCATATCAAACACCCGCAAGCCGCAAGCGGTCTGCTAAACGTAACGGCCACCCGGGTATTGAGCGATGAGAAGATCGACGAGCAAGCCCGCTCACACTCCTGTGAATCCAACCAGTAACACTTACCGTACAGTCCGGTCTGATCGTCTGATATGTCGCATATCTCGCCTAGGGGTGGTAAACGTCAGATCCCAATAGCTCGATAAGTCGTGTCGATATGAGGTCTATAACAATTCGAGATACTACTGGTAACACTTACCAGTAAATCTCAGCAACCCTGGCCAGGGATTTCCTGTTATAGCCAATCAAACACAGCGCAACATCAACTCCCTATACCGGGAGAGACGAATCCCCTCCTATCGCTCATTGCCTCCATGTGATTCGGGACTGTACCCAAAAACCACCGTTTTGCACGCCCTCTTGGACGTGGTAAGATGGAAATCAAAGCACAGTAGGAACCATACAAGACTCTATGACGATCTCGGGTCAACAGACTACTCTGTACCAGTGTCACCAGAGAACTGCCATCTGACGTAAGGTATAATACCATCTGGGAGTTCTCGGCGAGTCCGTCCAGTGTACCCAGTCTCCACTGAGCACCCGTATATCATCTCTGATGTCAAACACCAATGGATATGGGATCATCCATCGCCCATCTGTATGAGTCGAGAAGGTATACGCTAGTCTACACTGGTATATCGATGCCCCGTCTCGATACACCCACGACTAGGGACCTTGAAGAATGTACTTATGGACTACCATGTCCCCACTAGTATGATCTGCATCATAGTCCAGGTAGTCAAGTACACATCCTAAGGGCTTTACCAACATGTAATAGAGAGACAATCAGTGTACACGTTAAGGTAAAGAGTAACCAGATAGCATACTATCATGTCGAGCAAGAGGTTGGCAAGGTGAATCATAGAGGGCATTAATGGACATTAATGAAGGTGAGGGGGAGAGAGTAAGATTAAGGACTTATCTCACCCTACACTCACCTCTCTCTCTTTTCACCTCACACACTCTCATTCTCACTCTATCTCTTTCTCTTTCTCATTATTCTTCATCCCTTATTACCTCAACTGAACCCTACACTACACCTTCACTAAACCATCACAAACTTCATTAAACCTTCACAAAATCACTTCCTAAACCTTGTTTTGCCTCTTGGATGCCTTGGAGCTTGGAAAACTAGGATCTTTGAGCTTTTGTGGATAAGTAATGATCTCTAACTGTTAAATAAGATGTTATAGTGCTGTGTAGCTTATTCGTTTTTGTTTAGAACACTTAAAGTTTAGTTTCGTGCACATATCATATTTTTAATGTCATATTATGATATCTGTGATCTGTTGTGACCCCGATTGTGTACTGGAAAATCTAGCAATGTGGTTGTGTTGTACCAGTGACCTTAAGCCTATACCTGAAGCACGAAACCCCTAGGCTCGGATTTGGCCGGCGACAAGCAAAGGAATTCCGGTGAGCTCGGTTTTAGGGTGGAGTTGGTTTTTGGTTTTTGGTGGGTAGCTGTCTGTAGTTGTTTTAGTGTGTTTGGTCTTGCTGGAATTTTATGTTTTTACTGTATAGAAAATCTGGGATCACTTAGCTAGTTTCTTGTGTTACGACTACGCGTGTTACGTTATACGACACGACATGTGTACTTTGTGTAGCTTTTGCTCTTGGGTTGGTTTCGTAGTGTCGGTACGCACGTTAGCCACTAAACGAACGCTTGAGAGTATGTTTGGAGTTGATGCGTCGGTCAAACGTAGTTTGTACGTGTTATTGGTCGATTGCTAATGTACACTTGTTATTGTTGTTTTATGATCTTAGGGACGCAGGCGAGGTCTTCGGACGCTGCGAAGAAGGGAAAGCAAGTGGTTGGCTTTTCTTAGCCCAAGATCATCTGTGAGTAAATTTAACATCTACAGGGGAATCGCACGTATGGCGTTATGCGTCTGGGCTAGATATGATATGACATTAGCCGCATGTTTATTTGCATATATAGAGATTGTGCATGAACTCATTTCATATCATTACTTGTTGTGCTTAGACTTGTACCCATTGGACACTACACTATTATTGACGGTTCATGTCGCACGAGCACTGATTGTATGCCACACACACCGTCGATAATTGTCATGACACGCACAACACACATACCTATGTGATATTGTATGGTTAGTGACATTTATATATTTATTCATGTCCTTTGCGCATATGACATATAGCATACCTGTATACCTATATGCTTACACATATGCCTTGCCATACCTACATGCTAGCTATACATATACCTATATGGTAGGGTACCATTAGTGACAGCTATATACACATATGAGATATAGCTACATGTACATCTTGCATACATACTTACATGTACACCAATATACCTTGTTATACTTACATGTACACCAATATACCTTGTTATACTTACATGTACACCTTTATATGATGTTGCGTTGGATTTTGGATATTAGGAACCGCATGATATATTTAATAACTTGTTGCAGTTAAATAGCGGTTTTTCTTTTATATGCTCATATTACTGTTTATGTTGCGTATATTATATTTCATGGATTTTCGCATTGAGATATGGATTTCCTCTGATGTTTTCTGGATTTGAGGACCGTGGTAGTTCATGAAATTATGCATTATTTGAAAGACCCGATTTCTCTTGATATGATATTTCAGTGTGTCCACCATGAGATTTCTCGGTTATGAGATTTACGATATATACCCGATGCGAGGAGTGGAGTGGGCCGTGTGCGGGTACATGGTGGGGCCCGGAGGTACCCCGGAGCAAGATTGTCGCAGATGATGGCGATGAGCTCGAAGCAGGGGAGTACTACCTTACCGGTGACAGTATTGGACTCGGCGGTGATCGCGGAGATACCGACCGGAGTCATGTACGTGTGGATACGTAGAATTTCGAGTGTAAAAGCTGGGCATTCGGGTTTCGGTAGCGTATGATACGTACCTATCAGGTCCAGTCGTGGTGACGATGCATGATAGATCAGTTTTTATGTGTCGATGCTGGGCACTAGTTTTCATGATGTTTTCGGGTGTCGATGTTTGACACTCCGGTTCCGTGAGACATATAGGATATGAGGGCCGATATAAGGGCCGTTCTGAGGGCCGATTTGAGGAATTTGGGATTTAGATTGTCTTGATGGACACTGGTCCTGCCACGATGAGGATTCCGTGAGGATGACATGTTTTATCCCATACTCCACATTTATTTGATATGCATTGCTTCATATATTAGTAGTACCTGATAGAGTACCTTTCATGACTGTTGCATATATATATTGCAACTCACCTTGCATGTGTTAGATGTCGCAGTACGTGCATACTTGCGATTTCCTGCATATGTTTTTTACTATTCACAAGTTAGCAACTCACCCCCGTTGTGCCACAGGGTTGTACAAGTTGTCCCTCAGAGCAGTCAGAGGCAGGGCTTTCTTCTTCATCACATCGTATCATCTTTTGCAGCGGATACCGCTACAGCTGACTGGGTGCAGTTTTGCTATAGGTGGGTTTTGCGGTTATCCGATGTTGCTCATTGTATATTCATTGTATCTAGTACTCTCCATCTACCATTTTCATGTATTGACTTAGTGACGAGTTGTGAGAACGATATTGTATATTATTTGTGACTTAGAGGTCTTTTATGCAGTTTCACTTTATATCGTCTTTTTCTTCGCTACGGCGTCGTATATCTATTGTGGTGGTTGTTTTCCTCCTTTGGGCATGGTTTTGCTCCCGTTTGAGGATGTTTTTACTTATATTTATGTTGTACCCTTTTGGGGGGCTTGTTTTACAAAGTAGGTGCTGCCAAATTTTAAAGGAAGTAAATTTGGACTTTAAAGATTTTTACTTGAGATTTCAAAAGTTTTAACAATGTTCTTATTACTTACTACTTTTGATGGTTTAGATTGCTGGGTTTTTGGCTTACTTTAATTACATTACGCCTGGTGACGTTACGTAGTTTACGGGCCGTCACGTGCCAAATTTCGGGTCGTGACAGTACCACTTTATTGGCCAAAGTCAAAAGTGTGTGCGGGTGGGTCTAAATCAATCAGGACAATGATGGGTAAAACTTGACTTGCGTGTTATAATTTGTTGGCCAAAGTCAAGGTCATAACTTCTTGGGGTAAAAATCACATCGGGAGTTTCAAACATACAGGAAACTTGCCATGCATGCGCATACCTTCTGGAGTGTGGTGACTTGAGTGGTTTCCATCAAGTTATCATGCGATAATAGTTGGATCCCGATTCTCACTGATGAGTAGGTCTTACTCCACGGGTGATTTTAGATGATCCTGACTAATTCTTCTTTTGGGTTTAGTGGAGAATTCGAGGAAACAGTGGGAGACATCTTGATTAGATAAAGTGATTAACCATTCTGATCTAGGTTAGAGTACACGCTGAGTGTTTCTTTTCTCTATCTCTCTTTGGCAGTGACTATGGCCCGACCCTAGACTAAAACTCTTGAACCAAGTTAAACCAAACCTTCTAAAAACACTTTGGTTTTTGGATTGTTATTAGTCGCATATATCATTGCCGATCCTATATCACCTTTCCATTTCTCCAGAACACTCCGTATCACTACGAAGATCCACATTTCTTAGATATTTCCATCGTATAGTTACATACGAACTCGAAGGAACTGTTCCAGTTCGAGGATGGATTCTGGTTCTGGAGAAATTGAATCGGATTATTCGATTGTCTTTTCCCTTTACCTTCTCTCAGGTTGCGAGGGCTCCTGGTATTAGGAGAGTACACCTATTGCGCTTATTGGATAGTCTTCTTCCAAACCTCAGGTGGTGCCGAAAGGTAGGGAAGGAAGAAAACCAGTTAGCCTAAGTGTAGTGTGCAGAAGGCAATAAGTAAAGACATATAAAGGGATTAGCGTAATGGTAAAGGAATTTGCGACTGCTATCATTCACGACAAAACCGCGTATACCCTTACCACTCCTAAATCCACTTTGGATTTCTCCAGAACACTTCGTATCACTACGAACGTCCATAATGCTTGGATACGCCATCGTATAGTTTCATACGAACTCGAAGGAACTTGTTCCAGATTCGAGGATGGTTTCTAGTTTAGGAGAAATTGAATAGGATTATTCAGTTGTCTTTTCCCTTTACCTTTTCTCAGGTTGCAAGGGCTCCTGGTATTAGGAGAGTACACCTATTACGCTTATTGGATAGTCTTCTTCAAAACCTTAGGTTGGTGCCGAAGGGTAGGGAAGGAAGAAAACCAACCAGCCTAAAAGTGGTGTCAAGAAGGTAATAAGTAAAGACATACTATAGGGATTGGAATGAGGGCAAGAAAGTATACGGTTACTGCCATGAATTAGGATAGTGAAAGAGGCATTACTAAGAATAACCGGTTACCCCTTCGAAACATTTTTCATGTTTCAGATTTTCTTTGCGATGTTAAGTGAAAACTGTTTTCCCAATTGGATTCTGACTCCAGAGTATGTATTTACCAGAGTTGTTTCTCACATCCGTATGGCGTTACCAATGATGAGTGGGAGTAGGATATTGTGAATTAGGTAATTAGATCCTCAATGTATATCATAATTCTTTGTAATTAGTGATATTTGGTGAAATCACCTTGGTTTTTTGCCTGACGGCAAATTTTTGGTTTGGAATTTCCGTCGTTATATACCAATTTCAAACTCATATATCTGTACATTTATTTTATAAAGTGAGATATAACTTTTTGAAATTATGTCTATGACATTTACCTATATCAGTTGGTGATTAGGTAAGGTGCATTCAACAGCGGTGTAATTCTTCTTACCCATAGCTCAGTTTTCAACCTACGACGCATAGGGTTTGAGTTATTAAACACAGGAGATTTATACAAAGTATTGTATGTTGTCCAGTGTCCATTAGGACAATGATGTTGGTACTCGTACTATATTCCATTTACTCATGACTTCTCTTGTTTTAGACAAGTATTTCTTTGAAATACAAGGTCTAAGTTTTGAGAAGTTATAGGTATATGAATAAAGTAGAGAACCATATGTTGTAAAGTATTAGGATTCTTCAAAATGATCGAAGATGTAGATACTTATTCTGGGCATTCCGTTGATAGTAATGGTTTTGAGAACTTGCTTCTCTTTCAGTTTACACATATGTGGATGCACTCCTAGATGAGTAATGCTGCTTGGCCTCATTCCACGTAGTTGACATGCAATGGAGACAGCTGCATGATTTGAATCTGGTTCCAATTAAATTAGTGCCTCTGTTTCTATATTGTATATGGAATGGTTCATATCTTAACGATATTAAGGTATATGGATTTGTCCGGCTTATACTTAAAACCAGACTTTGGAAAATCTCAAAGCACGTTTCAGTAATGGCAGTTTGTGGGTTATCCCGGGCTTTGACGCGGGTTAACTTTCTACCATCTAGAAGATCAATAGTTATATTGTTCTAAACTCGCCACTAGTTTTAGTAATATGGATTCTTTTCAGAAAACATTAGTGGGAGTATGGTAGAACTGGAAGAGATTCCAGAACCACAAACGATTACTAAAAATTTGATAAAACCTGAGGATTCAATTTGTTTCGACATTCTATTAACCACTCCGTAAATTTGGTGGGTAACCTCAGGCACCTGAGAAGTACTTCGGTCTTCTCAGAGACGGTGATAGGGAGGTTCTTGTTTACCCAGACTTGCCATTGCTGTTGTTCTAGACTATAAGACCCGGCAGGAGGATGAGTATAACGTCGTTCTAAACTAGCTTTGGAAGTGCACGCGTATATGACTCTGCCAGAGGGTTGTTGTAGTCAGTGAGAGCAGCCGGAAACATAGAGGGCAAGTAGTTTATGTCTATTTATAGACTAAAGCAGGTATAGCGGAAATAGATCATCTATTTTTGATGTGACAGTCATTGGTCTTGACTTCATCAGAATAGGAGATGGATCTGGTAAGAACATAGTAGAGAGTGATGTCCAGGTATTTGGATAACATGCACTTGATAGGAAGATATATTCCTATACTACGATCAGTTATACTGTTGTTGTCACAAGGTGGTTTCTCCACATAGGATATGAATATAATATCAGGGATTCTAGTGACTAGATCTATGGTTTTAGATCTAGATTTGGGAAGTGTCCCAATTAGGGTACTTTGACATCATTCTAAAGTGTTTTAGAATGGATGACTCCTGGCGAGGTGGTGTTCCCATAGGTGGTGGAGTCACCCTCTCTAAATGGATGTCTTACAGACTGATGGGGAGAGGGATTTGCATGACTGATGATTGAATGTTTTTCTTGATCCGTTATGAAAAGTGTTATCGCAATCAAAGAATTTATAGCCGCAATTAATAACGGTGTTGTTGTAGTTCGTTAATGAGAACGGGTCGTCCACTGAGATTCGTGTATTTATTCCTTTTTGCTTTAGTTGAGTCAAAAGAAATGATAAAGAAAATGAATCGAGATTTATAGGATGAAATAGCTTCAAGAAAATTAAGAAAGAGTTTAGGATTTAGAAATCAAGAAAATGTCCAATATCAATTTTAGTTATCAAGACAATGAAGAATAGCTTGTAGGATTCGATAAGAATTAGTAGCAATGATGAATACTAAAATTGACTAATCTTATCTATTGATGAATTATAGCCAGAACGATGGTGATGAATGAAGATTAGGGATCTATTGAAGAAACTAAGGTTTCTCCTTCACTATCCTTTGTTTTTCATTTATCATCATTCAATTCTAGCCTTTAGCAAAGAAAATCATCAATCATTTAATCCCAAATTGCAATGAAATTATCAAGAATGGTGATCTCGTTACAATTTTGGTCATTGATGATTCTTTTTCTTAAAGTTCATAATTCTCATAAGACTTAAGACTAGTTTAGGATTTCATCACCATTTGATCATCCGAATTCCTTCGAATCCTTAACAAGCGGAGATTCACTCACGCATCATGAAAATAAAAGAATCAAGAATTTGGAATTTCATAATACGAGAATTTAAAGAAAGCTAGAATTAACAAATGATCACCTTTATTAAATCGACGCCTAATTACACTTTCCCTCAATCCGAGGTTACAAGAATTGCTCTCGATCTCTCCCTTGAAGAGGTAACTAATTCTGTCAAAATTCGCTTTGCTCTATCTTCATGATTCGTCGATCTATCGTGGATCTCGTGCTCTTGATGATGATCAGTTTCGCGTAAAGGATCTTCGATGTCTTCACTTGATGTTGTTCTCAACGAATCTTGATTTGGATCTTGATTTTGAATTGGCTATAGGTTTTGGTTTGTGTGCTAGAAATATACTAAGATTTAACAACCACTCAACAACCTTTACAATGTAACCCTAGGTTCCCTTTTATAGCCCTTCACCAATCTTCCACTAGAAGCTAGGTTAATCTTCCCCAAGAAGCTAGGTAGTTGTATAGAGCCTTCCAGAAGAAGCTAGGTAGTTATGAAGCGTCTTCAAGAAGCTAGGAGGTTGAAGAGACTGTTCTGGAGAAGTCTCGAACCCGGCGCACACAACTCGGCCGCGGATCCGCGGCGGATCGGCGTGACTCGGCCGCGGTTCCGCTGCCGTTTGGTGTGATTGAGGCTTCAATTACTCTGTGTACTCTGGTGTTAGCCTTTGGGTGTTATTGTGATATTTGGAATCCTTTTATCTCATCTGAATCTCTGCCAGATTTTAACTTTTTGACTTGCTGTGTTTTATCGGCGAATTTGCGATTCCGATATATGTCCTGAAATAATTTTCTGCACAAAATCTCAATGAAAAGTGTTGGAGATATAGAATATTATGCATACAATTTCCTTAAAAAAATGTTGATTATATATATAACACGTGGTATTTGATAATTTGCATACGAACTTGTAATATATGTTATATTTATATCAACTATCCTTAAATGATTAAAAAAGTGAGGAAACTGTTATGTTCAAGATTGCAATATTTTCGACTGAATAAATTCCCCCAAACATAATTTTGATCATCTCGAGCAAACTTCTTTTATTCAAGAGAAGGAGAAAATAGAAAGAAAAAAGAAAAAAACTAACTAGCACACTTTCCTAGGAAACACGATTGCACTGAGCACGTGCAACAAGTATTTAAACTTCTAGGTGTCCCTACTAGGAGGAGTGTTGTCTCCTGAGGGTTTTCAGCGGATTGCACCCACAAAATCCAATAATAAAAGAAAGACAGTGAAAGTTACATATAAAGATAAGAATTATAAAAGAAAGACTTTTAAAATCAGAGTTTCCAACTACACTAGCTTTTTGGTTATTATGAGCCCTATCTTAGTAGTCATGAAAAGATGTTAGAAATCACATCATCCCTCAATAAAACATCGCCTTTATTCTTCATCCCTACCTTTCTTTCAAACACCGATCATATACCCCTACATGTGTGTAAAAGACATCCCTACACTCGGAGAATTTAATTCAAGTTATTATACTCTTGTCCATCTACCTCAGTACTTTTTAGTCGGTGAATATTTTAGATGGAATTGCTCACACATTCTTCATGCGACCGTTAATACTTCTTGAGATACTAACCGACCGATTACTAAATGTGCTCACATATTAGGCGTAATTAGCAATTTTCTCGTCTTGTAACACCTAAGGCTTAGCAGTGACTCCCAAACCAGTCGGTCTAAGGCACTAAGTGATGAAGCACCCTCGCTATATTTTTTATGCTGCCTTGGTGATTACAAAACTAGTGTTCATTTTTTTTCCACCATTTTATACATTTATGCCTCATTTATTCTCTTCGTACTTTGGCTTTTAGACAAGAGCATTTCAAGGTATCCTCGACTATCCCGAGTTTCAAGACGTGTGTAAGAGCGTATAGTAGGGTATCAACATTCAAATATTTGGCTTCCAGAATAGGAACTATTTTTCAGATTTATTTTTATCGTCAGATTAGTGACTTCCTTCATCTTACTAACCCTTGGGACAACGGCTCATAGCTAGTTATTACTAGTTTCGTTTAAGAAAACATCTAACTTTCTTGGATTCCTTAAACTTTTCCAATCTTTTAAATGCAATTTTTCACTTTCGAATCTTTTATTATAATTTTTTTATATATGTTTTGTGCTTATACAAAGTGTAATGCAAAGAGATACGTAAATAAGCACAAACCTCCCCCAAACCTGTTTACATCAGTGTCCTCACTGTTGTCATCTTTTAAATCTCAAAAACATGTAGACTTAGGAGGAAGAGTTATTCATGGGGGTAATAATAAGTGAAAGTGAAAATCCTCCTCCAAATTTATTTTTTTTATTTATTTACAATTTTTTTATTTTTTATTATTAAATTATTTTTTTTTATATATGTATGTACAATTTGACTCACCTCCATTCTAAAGACGAGACAATATTATCAAGACATGGAGGTGAGGTGGAGGAAGATTAGTCATTATAAAGCGGCTCCTGTAAAAAACAGGAGCTCCTCCGAGGGGTCAGTGGAAAAATACGGTTTTAATCTATGTCTATTCACTTTGAAAATTGTACCGTTTTTTCTATTTTCAATTTCAACTGCCCCGTGCGGGTAGACATACCTCATAACAAATGGTCCTTTCGAACGAGATCGTAGCTTACCCGCATGAAGATGGAGACGGGAATCATAAAGAAGGACTTGTTGACCTGGTATAAAAGTTTTTCTCAAAATATTTTTATTGTGAAATACCTTCGTCCGGTTCTTTACTATCACCGCATTATCGTAAGCTTCATCGCGGAGTTCGCTTAGCTCATTTAATTGCAACTTCCCAAAGTTGCAGGCTTGATTTAAATCAAAGTTTAGTTCTTTAATGGCCCACATTGCTTTATGTTCAATCTCGGCAAGAAGGTGGCAAGCCTTTCCAAACACTAGGCGGTAAGGAGACATACCAAGTTCGGTTTTATAAGCGGTACGAAATGCGCAAAGAGCATCCATCAATTTGGTTGACTAATCTTTCCGGTTTTTAGAAATTGTTTTCTCCAATTTTTTTTTGATCTGCCTATTTGAAATCTCAGCTTGCCCGCTTGTTTGGGGATGATAGGGTGTGGAAAGTTTGTGGTTGATTGCATATTTCCGCATCAAAGTCTCGAAAGACCGATTACAGAAATGCATCCCGTTGTCGCTTATGATAGCGCGAGGGTGTCCAAATCGCGAAAAGATATTTTCTTTTAGGAACTTAATGACAACCTTTTTGTCACTAGTGCGACAAGGAATAGCTTCAACCCATTTCGAGACGTAATCAACCGCTAACAAGATGTACAAATTCCCAAAAGAGTTAGGAAAAGGACCCATAAAATCAATACCCCAAACGTCGAAAATTTTTATAACCAAGATAGGGTGAAGTGGCATCTCATTTCTTTTAGAAATCCGACCCGTGTGTTGACATTGTGAACAGGTTTTGCAATGATCAAATGCATCTTTGAATAAAGTCGGCCAATAAAAACCGCATTGCAAAACCTTCTCCGCCGTCTTTCATGGACCAAAGTGACCACCGCATGCCTGATCATGACAAAAAGATAGAACACTCTTGAATTCATCATTGGGGACACATTTGCGAATGATTTGGTCAGGACAATATTTAAACAAATAAGTTTCATCCTAGTAAAAATGCTTTACTTGGGATAGAAATAGATAATTGTCCTGTTTAGACCATTCGCTTGGAATAAGTCCTATTGCAAGATAATTCACAATATCCATGAACCAAGATTCCCAGGATGTGGTCAAGAGCTGTTCGTCAGGGAAAGAGTCGTTTATTGGCAAGGTCACAGGTGAAGAAGAGATACGTGAAAGATGGTCGGCTACTACGTTTTCATATCTTTTCTTATCTCGAATGACAAGATCAAATTCTTGTAATAATAGGATCTAACGTATTAACCTGCCTTTAGCATCCTTCTTCGATAAAAGATGTTTTAGGGCGGAGTGATCAGTGTAAACCACAATCGGTGAGCCAATCATATGAGGCCTGAATTTTTCTAATGCAAATAAAACTTCCAAGAATTCTTTCTCGGTAGTTGTATAATTAATTTCGGCATCATTCAAGGTCTTACTTGCATAATAAATCACATGTGGCATCTTCTCAATGTGTTGTCCTAAGACTGCACCAACAGCAAAATCTGATGCATTACACATTAGCTCAAACGGGTGATTCCAATCAGGATATGACAGAATGGGGGCTGTAGTGAGGGAATTTTTAAGTGAGTCAAATGTAGCTGTTAGTTATATGTATGCCCTAGAGGCCATTACTGTACATTGGATGTATATTGTAGTGGATGCTGGGACATATATAGGGAGGACTTTCTTGCTCGACATGATAGTATGCTATCTGGTTGCTCTTTACCTTAACGTGTACACTGATTGTCTCTCTGTTACATGTTGGTAAAGCCCTTAGGATGTGTACTTGACTACCTGGACTATGATGCGGATCATACTAGTGGAGACATGGTAGTCCATAAGTACATCCTTCAAAGTCCCTAGTCGTGGGTGTATCGAGACGGGGCATCGATATACCAGAGTAGACTAGCGTATACCTTCTCGACCCATACAGATGGGCGATGGATGATCCCATATCCATTGGTGTTTGACATCAGAGATGATATACGGGTGCTCAGTGGAGACTGGGTACACTGGACGGACTCGCCGAGAACTCCCAGATGGTATTATACCTTACGTCAGATGGCAGTTCTCTGGTGACACTGGTACAGAGTAGTCTGTTGACCCGAGATCGTCATAGAGTCTTGTGTGGTTCCCACTGTGCTTTGATTTCCACCTTACCACGTCCAAGAGGGCGTGCAAAACGGTGGTTTTTGGGTACAGTCCCGAATCACATGGAGGCAATGAGCGATAGGAGGGGATTCGTCTCTCCCGGTATAGGGAGTTGATGTTGCGCTGTATTCGATTGGCTATAACCGGAAATCCCTGGCCAGGGTTGCTGAGAATTACTGGTAAGAGTTACCTGTAGTTTCTCGAACTGTTATAGACCTCATATTGACACGACTTATCGAGCTATTGGGGTCTGACGTTTACCACCCCTAGGCGAGATATGCGACATATCAGACGATCAGACCGGACTGTACGGTAAGTGTTACTGGTTGGATTCACAGGAGTGTGAGCGGGCTTACTCGTCGATCTTCTGATCGCTCAATACCCGGGTGGCCGTTACGTTTAGCAGACCGCTTGCGGCTTGTGGGTGTTTGATATGATCATCACCTGCTGCCGGCGTATTGACGAGTCTTTAGAGTCCTACACAGAGGTTTCCTGGCTCAAGCGAAACGAAATAGGAGCGCATATGAGATATGTGCGGGACCGAGAATAATGCGTGTATGTGATACCGTATTCTATTCTCGCGATGATTGTATCGAATGGTTGTATGCGATATAACCTAGTTATCGAATCGAGGATTGATTCGATAAGCCGATACATTGTATACTAGTCGGTTGTGTGCGACATGACCGGATCATTGAATCAAGTGTTGATTTAATGATTTAATGCATAATTATATATTTGATATATTACTTTGCATTAACTAGTATTGGTTCACTTTAAATGGATTTTCTCACTTGAAGTTCACAAGTTGTATATGTGATATACTTTTGTGCACTTGATTGTATCATGTTTGATGATACATGCTTACTTGAGTTTGTGTAAAGATTAAACCATGGTTGTGTAATGGTTAGGGTTTTCATTTAATTATCTATTTATTTATTCTTTATTCTTTTTAGAAAATAATTAGCATAATGAGAAAATGGTGGCTTTCTTTGTATGTATTATGAAGCTTCATGAAGCTTTGACTAAGTGACCATTTTGTCTCATGCTTAACCCTAACCATTCCACTTAACCCTAGTCTATTCTCTACACTTTACCATGGTTGAATTATGATAAGTATTCATTTTATTTCCTTTTTGAAAATAACTTATCATAATATTCATCTTCTTCTTCTTCTTCTTCACTTGAAGAAAGCATGCCTCCATCAATGGCAACTTGATGAAATGAGTGAGAAATCCAATTCTAAAGTGAACCCACCTCCTATTTCTTCATCCTCTACCTCTTGCCAAGTAGTAGAGTGTGTTTTCTTCACAAGTTTCATGACTTGGTGAAGTGGGAGCTTGATCTTGTGATGCCTCGACGTAGATCATCTTCGGCACGAAGCCGACGACCTTGCCCGTCCATTTTTCCGATGAAGTCGACGCTAGAGCCCGGGATTTCATTTGGACAGCGGAGAGGACTTCATCACGGAGCCGTGGAGGTGGAGGACCGGATCTACAAAGGTTGTATTTCCGTACTCTTAGTTAAAGTAGTTAACTAGTTGCTTTGTCGCCTAAACTTCTAGCCAAGGATCCGTATTAGGGTTTCTCGGCACCGTAAAATTTTGAAATTGGCATAGTTGATGCCCTGTGAGAACTCATTAGTTTGCCTAGGAACCTTACAGTGGTATCAGAGCTACTAGGCATTAGATGTCGACCTATGGGGGGTTCTCACTGTGTGACAGTGTGGCGAAGCATAGGCTCTTACCCCCAAGGTGTCCCGAGACCGGAAGGTGTTCCGGTGGGTTGTAGTTCTCGCGAGGGGGCATGCGTAAAAAGTAGCTGCTGAGGGACCCGTAGGTGCCACGGTGACCCCATTAGATGGGGTGCCTGCCTGACCTACAGTGGTATCAGAGCCTAGCTAGAGCCTTAGGCGATGCGTAGACGGAATTAGAAGTCCGATCGGACCGAAACCCAAACCCTAAAATGCTCTCTGTACATTTTTTGAAATTCGTGGATTTTTGTGAATTAAAAATATGCAGAAAAGTAAGCAGGAAAATCTAAGAATTACTGTGAAGTTTGGGCCCCTAATTCCATAATTCGACCGCGGAACCACGGCCAAACCAGGGGTTTGGCGGCGCTTCCGCGGCCCAAATTTGGACTTAGTCCCTCAAATTTCATATATTTATTCTTAGGTCCTTTCTTGGCAATTTTTTATGTGAATTTTTTAATTCCACTCAAGTGTTGAGTTTTCTAGGGTTTTATTGGGGATTCGTTAATTTGATCGGATAATTTAACTTCGTTTATGTTTTTCCGGATATTTTAGAAACTGTTAAAAAGTTCGACCGGATATAAATACCCAACTTTTCCCCTGCCGGAAAATTTCCAAGTGTTGGATTTTTCTGAGGTTTAAAGGCGTTCTAAGTAGTGCAAGTAACGCGATGGTCCCTCTAGAAGACAACAAACCTTAACTCGATTATGTGACCGTCTTGAACTGCCCTTTGAACCTTAGGGTTTGGGGCAGTACGGCGTGCCACATGTGAGGCGTTGGCTTGACCCTTCTACGGCTGGACCGTTGGTACCGAGGCACGAAATGAATGTCTTTGAACTTATTTCATGAGTTGAGCTGTTTCGGGAAAACTTGGGTGTTCGAATGTTCGATCGGAAAGTTTAACATTTTCTATTTATCTGGAATGGGATACAATAATTAGAATTCACAAATAGTTATGAGATAACTGAATGAATGTTATAAATCTAGCGGTTTGGTCTCATTTGATCGGTTGCCACGGGATTTTGATGTGATCAAAAGTCCGTCGCAATCACGTAGTGTACGCGGATACTCGCCGGGTAAACTTAATAGACAGCCTCACTCCATAGCCCCGACCAAGTGACTGTAGGAGAACCCCGTCGCCGAAAGCATCCGTTCGGGTGCTCACGGCAGCGGTGTTCCGCCTTGGTGCACTTCGTCGACGGTATCGGGGGTGCAGCCGCCTACTAAAGTTTGCGACGAGTATTCGATCAAATTGTCGGGAATCCTGTTGAATTGCCCGACTTGATATTGAAAAGTGTATTCGATAATGAGACTAAAATGCGGGGTTTATAATTGTTAGGCATGCGATGTCTAAGGAATTCATTTGGTCAGGCATGCGATGTCTGAGGAGGTTGCGGATTCCAACTGTTGTAGTTTTACACTTTCTTTTCTGTGACCGTAAGTGTAATATGTGATATCGTCGGTTTCGTTGCTATATGTCAACGACAATTGGGATGCGCATATTTACTTACGTTGATGACATGTGATGTTATGTGTTGCTGGATATGTTATATTGGATCGTCGTGTTTGAATAGCCGGGGGTTTTTATGTGAGATGAGTGTTTTTCATTTTCATTCATGTAAAAACTTGTATGTAATATTCTTTTATTTGGGGCACTTCCAGGTTGCGGAAGTTGTCACCCTTTGTATATTATTTACTTTTCCGCACTAGGATAGACCCAAGGAGGGGAGCACAAGTAACCGGGTTCTGGGGTCCAGTGGGAGACCAACTCGAGGAGTCGAGTCCGGGTCTCCTAACTCCAGAATTGGTAGGGTTGCTTGCCGCTCTCGTAGGGGTCTAGGGGTGTGGGTTTGGCTATTCATCGCGACCGTGGAATCCGTGTTTTATACTGGCTCGTATTGAAAACACGGACGTCCTAGTATATCCAATATTTCATATGTTTCTTCTGCTTCGATATCTGTGATGTGATCATGTGATGTTCTGTGATAGATACAGTATATAGTATATATGATATATTATATAGGCGTTACTTATGTTTTACACCCGCGCTAGCCCTGCCCCGCTCTGCCGTTAGTTACCTAACCTAACAGTGCACGAGGGGACATCGAGGCGAATGTGGATGGCATAAGTGTACGTCGTATTTATCTGTGATGTTTAGGTAATTTAAATGATGGGACTTCAGTAATGAGATTAATGAAATAAAAGAAACCTAATGATGTTGTAGAATCGAATTTCAAAATAAAACAGGTAGCTACAGTTCTTGCTTTGCACAGCGGTGTATATGATATATCCTGCACCTTATTCGATAAGGAAAGGACCGAGATCCCTTCACCGGGAGTGACTCCTTTAGCAATAACTGGCAGATGCTACACACTCGGTTTGTCTTTTGATTGCTTTTAAGAGTTTTTGCTTTGCACAGTGATATATATGATATATCCCGCACCTCATTCGACGAGGAAAGGACCGACGATCCCTTCACCGGGAGTGACTCCTTTAGCAAAACTAGAAAAGCCTCAAAAACACTCCATTTCAAAATTCATTCGATCCTACAACGATATCAAGTTCATTACGCAATAGGTTTTCAGAAAAACCTGTCGTAGCCCTCCGTCATTTCAGATAAGTACTAGTTAGTATTCGTGCTGCGGTTGTTTGGCATGCGTCAAGGCGTAGTGTACGGTAGCTAACTAGTGCTTATCTTCTAGCATACGATGCGATTGGATTAGGGTATTCGCACGGCGTTGTTTGGCATGCGTCAAGGGTCGTGCGGGTGGGTTTAATTCAATCAAGAAATGTACGGGTTGAACTTGACTAGCGGACTATGGGTTGTTTGGCATGCGTCAAGGTCATAGCACGCTAGGGGCAAAATATTATCGGGAATTTCAAGTGTTGAAATTTGCAATGAGATTGCATACCTTCTATGAGATAGTTGGATCCCGATACCCGCTGCGAGTAAGAGTTACTCCTGGGAGAGTTTTACACATTACAATTAGCCAATCAAGTAGGTGTCTAGAAAGGTGTTAACGAGGTTACGCCTCTGGGAAAACGAGGTTTACATTAATTAGGTTCGTGCGAAAGCACAGGGGACCTCCCTCAAAGTACCGACACTGGCCTGGTTGAAAGATTGGCGAACTTGTAGTGTGTAATTAATCCCGGCTAGTCTTTCCTTTTAGGGTTTGAAGGAAGATTTGATAAAAAGCGGTGGGAGCCATCCTGATTAGATAAAATAATAACCAATCTATTCTTGCAAGAGCGCACGCTGAGTGTTTCCTTCTCTCTCTCTCTAGGTAGCGACCATATCACGCCTTAATCAAGATAATAATATGGATGTATTGACCGAACCCGCTTGTTATACTGAGCTGGGGAACGTTGGTCCCGCTCCAACTTATAATTGTTATAAGACAGAGCAGGAAATTAGAGATTACCAGAATTCTCGTGCCGCCCAAACGAAGAGAGTGCATGCTGATGCATCATCTTCGGGTGTGTTCGTTACAAAGAACTGTTTCTCAGTATCCTCAGCATCCTGGGTATATGATACCGGATCAGGATCCCAGATATGTAATCTGTTACATAGGGCTACAGATAGGTAGAGAACTGAGAACGGGTGATAAGTTTCATGAGGCAGAAAACGGGGCAAGTGTTGCAGCCAAGTCTGTTGGTCACTGTCACCCTGTATTCCAAATACATTGATTCTGAACGAATGTTATTAGATACCGAACCTGATATACAAAATCATATCACTCTCTTTAATAGTAAAGAAATGATAAAATTTTGTATTGTTGGATAATGTTTTGAACATTTCCTATATCAAAAGTTGATCGGTTCAGGCACGTTATCTAAAAGCATTAATGTTCTAAATCAAACTACAGTTCTTAGTATACGGAACACACAAAAGAGGAAGAGTTCAGAAATGAACGAATCCTTCTTGAGGCATTGTAGACTAGGTCATATCAATGCGACCCGACTAGCTAAAGTTACATGTAGATGCATATTTAAATCAGTTTGAATTTACATCTTGTGAAACTTGCCAGTCATGTCACAAAGATATAATTACACCAGCTCTGTTTATTGGAAACAGAGAAAGAGTTAGTGAACTCTTGGCATAATACATGATGATGTATGTAAGGTCCCCTGTCTACATATGCCAGGACTGGTTCTTTGTACTTCATTACATTCTCTGATAATCTCTCAAGATTCAGACATATGTTCCTGGTGAAACACAAGTCCGAACCTTTTGAGATATTCACAGAATATGATTTAGAAGTAGAGAACCAAAACGGGTATAAGTATTATGTCCTATGATGAGATCAAGGAGGAGAATACTTAAGCACGGAATTCCTGGATGATTCTAAAGGAGAATGAGATTCTCTCTCAGCATTACTCCTCCGTATACACCATAGCACGATGGTATATCGGGGCGGAGCAATTGCACCCTATTCGATATGGTGCGCTCTATGATGAGTACTACTGAGTTACCTATTTCCTTTTTGGGAGTTATGCACTTGAGAAGATGCATACCTATTGAATTAGGTTCGAATCAAATCAATGCCTACCACTTCATATGTGATATGGAAAGGGAAGAGCCCATATCTTAAGTTAGTTAAGATTTGGGGTTGTCCGGCCTATGTCTAAAAGCAAAATCCGGACAAACTCGAGGCAAGGTCAGTTATGTAGAACTGGAAAGGTTCCAGCTATACAAACTACAGCAGATGATTTAATAAAACCAAAGGATTCAATAGTTACCAACGAACCTCAGCCTCTCCGCCGATCTAGTAGGGTTCCTCACCCACCTGAGAGATACTTCGGTTACTCTATGACAGTGGGAGCGAGGATTGCATCATGAGATGATGACCCAACTAGTTTCGACCTGGCCATCAGGAGAGGGACTCTGTAAGAATGGCTGGATGCTTAGTGATCTGAGATGGAATCCTTATACACCAACAAAGTATGGACTTTAGTTGCTTTATCTGAAGGGTTAAATCTCCATCAGGAGCAAGTATATCTTGAGAAGATTACTTGGTATACATGGAAAAGTTGAGACTTTCAAAGCTAGACTTATTAAAGGGTTTGCATTATTGACCAGGTATGGATTATGTTGAAACCTTTTCTAAGGATCTATGCTTAAGTCCATCCAGATCCTACTTGCCACGGCTACATACCATGACTACGAAATCTGGTGGTTGGGTGTCATGACTGCTTTTCTAAATGATGTTTTAGAAGAGGGCGTCTATAAGTACACAGCCAGAGGGCTTCGTAGACAGTGGGAGCAGCGGAAACGTGTGCAAGATGTTTTATGTGATAAAGAGAGCATCGCGGAGTTGGAACATCTGTTTTGATGTAGTAGTCAAAGAGATTGATATCATCAAAATGGTAGATGAACCTTGTATAAACAAAAAGGTAGTAGGTAGTATAGTGATGATCCTCGTAGAGTTCGTGGATGACATACTCTTGATAAGAAAGGAGTTTTCTATGCTACGCTCGGTCAATCTCCGCTTATCACAATGATTCTCCATATAGGATCAAAATGATACCTCCTAAATCCTGGGTTTTGGATCTATGAGATAGATCTAATTGGATGTTAGGATTCTCACTAGTTGTAGTGAGATGGTATCAACCGATCCTGGGGAGAATCACTGGAAGGGTTCCAGGGTGATAAAGACGACTGAATGTCAGTCGCAGGCATTGTCTTTACCCTCAGTAAAGGGACGGTATGTTGGAAGAGTTCCAAGCTAGATACCGTGGCTAACTAGACGATAAAGGCAGGATACATCGCTACTAAAGATACTACCAAAGAGCAAGTCTGGGTGTATAGAGGTTCATAAGATGAACTTTGTTCCTCCCATTGTGTGACAATGGAGTTGTGGCTTATGCCAAGGAACGCTGGTCCCATCAGTGATCCAGACATATTCTAAGGCAGTGTCACCTGATCACGGAGATGGTTGATCTTTAAGGGATCGAGGTTAGGAGAGTAGACTCAGAGGACAACAAGGCGGATCCACTCACAAAGGCCTTTTCCCAGAGAGAGACTTTTGTGGGATGGTTGAGTATGAGATACTACAACCACTGCTATCAGATGGCCCTAGTGCAAGTGGGAGATTGTTAGTTATATGTATGCCCTAAAAGCCATTACTGTACATTGGATGTATATTGTAGTGGATGCTGGGACATATATAGGGAGGACTTTCTTGCTCGACATGATAGTATGCTATCTGGTTGCTCTTTACCTTAACGTGTACACTGATTGTCTCTCTGTTACATGTTGGTAAAGCCCTTAGGATGTGTGCTTGACTACCTGGACTATGATGCGGATCATACTAGTGGGGACATGGTAGTCCATAAGTACATCCTTCAAAGTCCCTAGTCGTGGGTGTATCGAGACGGGGCATCGATATACCAGAGTAGACTAGCGTATACCTTCTCGACCCATACAGATGGGCGATGGATGATCCCATATCCATTGGTGTTTGACATCAGAGATGATATACGGGTGCTCAGTGGAGACTGGGTACACTGGACGGACTCGCCGAGAACTCCCAGATGGTATTATACCTTACGTCAGATGGCAGTTCTCTGGCGACACAGGTACAGAGTAGTCTGTTGACCCGAGATCGTCATAGAGTCTTGTGTGGTTCCCACTGTGCTTTGATTTCCACCTTACCACGTCCAAGAGGGCGTGCAAAACGGTGGTTTTTGGGTACAGTCCCGAATCACATGGAGGCAATGAGCGATAGGAGGGGATTCGTCTCTCCCGGTATAGGGAGTTGATGTTGCGCTGTGTTCGATTGGCTATAACCGGAAATCCCTGGCCAGGGTTGCTGAGAATTACTGGTAAGTGTTACCTGTAGTTTTTCGAACTGTTATAGACCTCATATCGACACGACTTATCGAGCTATTGGGGTCTGACGTTTACCACCCCTAGGCGAGATATGCGACATATCAGACGATCAGACCGGACTGTACGGTAAGTGTTACTGGTTGGATTCACAGGAGTGTGAGCGGGCTTGCTCGTCGATCTTCTGATCTCTCAATACCAGGGTGGCCGTTACGTTTAGCAGACCGCTTACGGCTTGTGGGTGTTTGATATGATCATCACCTGTTGCCGGCGTATTGACGAGTCTTTAGAGTCCTACACAGAGGTTTCCTGGCTCAAGCGAAACGAAATAGGAGCGCATATGAGATATGTGCGGGACCGAGAATAATGCATGTATGTGATACCGTATTCTATTCTCGCGATGATTGTATCGAATGGTTGTATGCGATATAACCTAGTTATCGAATCGAGGATTGATTCGATAAGCCGATACATTGTATACTAGTCGGTTGTGTGCGACATGACCGGATCATTGAATCAAGTGTTTATTTAATGATTTAATGCATAATTATATATTTGATATATTACTTTGCATTAACTAGTATTGGTTCACTTTAAATGGATTTTCTCACTTGAAGTTCACAAGTTGTATATGTGATATACTTTTGTGCACTTGATTGTATCATGTTTGATGATACATGCTTACTTGAGTTTGTGTAAAGATTAAACCATGGTTGTGTAATGGTTAGGGTTTTCATTTAATTATCTATTTATTTATTCTTTATTCTTTTTAGAAAATAATTAGCATAATGAGAAAATGGTGGCTTTCTTTGTATGTATTATGAAGCTTCATGAAGCTTTGACTAAGTGACCATTTTGTCTCATGCTTAACCCTAACCATTCCACTTAACCCTAGTCTATTCTCTACACTTTACCATGGTTGAATTATGATAAGTATTCATTTTATTTCCTTTTTGAAAATAACTTATCATAATATTCATCTTCTTCTTCTTCTTCACTTGAAGAAAGCATGCCTCCATCAATGGCAACTTGATGAAATGAGTGAGAAATCCAATTCTAAAGTGAACCCACCTCCTATTTCTTCATCCTCTACCTCTTGCCAAGTAGTAGAGTGTGTTTTCTTCACAAGTTTCATGACTTGGTGAAGTGGGAGCTTGATCTTGTGATGCCTCGACGTAGATCATCTTCGGCACGAAGCCGACGACCTTGCCCGCCCATTTTTCCGATGAAGCCGACGCTAGAGCCCGGGATTTCATTTGGACAGCGGAGAGGACTTCATCACGGAGCCGTGGAGGTGGAGGACCGGATCTACAAAGGTTGTATTTCCGTACTCTTAGTTAAAGTAGTTAACTAGTTGCTTTGTCGCCTAAACTTCTAGCCAACGATCCGTATTAGGGTTTCTCGGCACCGTAAAATTTTGAAATTGGCATAGTTGATGCCCTGTGAGAACTCATTAGTGTGCCTAGGAACACTACAACAGCCTCACAGTCCGAATCAAAGTGAAAAGTGGTATCCTTGGCCAAAAGAAGAGTTAAGGTTCTTGCAATTTTGCTAAAATCCTTAATGAATCTCCTATAAAATCCTGCATGACCAAGGAAAGATCGTATGTCTTTATATATTATTGTGCTTATATTAGGTTTTATTCATAAATTACAAAGGAGGTGCTGCCGATTTTTAAAACATCTTGGATTCTTTTCAAACACACTTAGTTAGACTTAAATGAGTATGATAAACTGATTCCATCTAATGACTATTTTTTTTAAACTTCATCTCCAATATTTTCGTAAAAAGGTTTAGATTTCGGGTTTTCGGCTTACTTGGACCGCGTTGACGTCTTTAGATGTCATGTGATTTAAGAGATGGTCACATGCCACTTTCGGGTCATGACACTATCACACCAAAAAAAGAACAAAAATAAAAGGTACGTATATGCCATCCGCATTCACCACGGGGCCCCATCATGCACCGTTAGGTTACTTAACTAATGGAAGAGCGGGGGCTTGACTTGTGTGAATGCAAAACATATACAACATCTACTAATATATATAAATAAATATATATAACAATTCTTCCCAGGCATGATATAAGCAACATCACAGAACAACGATAAGCAACATGGAATAGCGGATAATCTAGGAGTCCTTGGTTTCATTTGAGCTGCAAATGAAACTCGACGTTCCCTGGTCGTGTGGATAGCCTGTGCAATGATGAACCTAGACCCCTACGAGTGCGACAAGTTACCCACCAATCCCGGAAGTGAGGCAACCCCAATCAACGAAGTGAATGGTCTACCCAGAACTTCATAGAATCTGGTAACTTGAGCACCCCTCCGTGGGTCATCCAAAACCCCCGACGAGTGCAGCGAATAGCCTGCCAATTTTAGAGTAAGGCCCCCTCGGTCTCAATGCCATGAGATGCGGGCTCGTTGCCCTCCAGAACCCGGCTATTCGAGCACTCCTCCGCAGGGTAATCCTAGTACAGGAAAGAAAATATATATACAAATGGTGATATCGACCTCAACCCGGCCATGCCCCAATAAAAGAATATACAAACTAGCAGAGACAGTAGTCCACACGTCGGACGCTCGCCCTGCAATAATGAATATACAAATGAATCTAAACTGTACAACTACCATTGCACTAGGGGCTATCCTATATGATAATTCGAATAAACCATCACAGCAACAAAAGCAAGTATGTGCAACCCCATCGAAATGACATATAGCAAATAGACGACGTTTGAAAACACATACACCACATCACAGAGATCAATGATTCGAAAGTTTCAAGCTCTAAACTTTCCAAGTTTCCCCAAAGCAAAGATAACACTAAGTGAAATCTAGGACAAATCAAACAAGATCAAAATTACCAATTTCAAAAACCCATGACAATGGATGAAAAACGAGGACCAGAAGACATAGAAAAACCGCCCATTGCTGTCAAAATGGGATTTTTGGCTGTTTTTTCATGGTGGATTTTCCTCGTTTTCATTGTGTGTCACTATCATATCAAGAGTAAGGCTCTACACTTGTTTACAAAAATTTCAGAGATCAAAACTTTTTCGAACAGAAAGCAGGTTTTGAATATCGATATTGTTTTCGGTTTTGAAACTAAAATGTCATCTACTACTACTTTAAGGTTTTTGGGTGGCTCTGATACCATGTTGATATGTAGTTCTCACGCCGCGAAAGCCGTGGCCAAGACGGAAGCGAAAACAATAATTTTATGCAAGCACAAAACACACATACCCTAGAATTCACACCAAACACCTAAACTAGCAAACTAATGATGCAAGGGTTTAGAAAATCACAACCTTAGACGTGTGTCCACCTAATTGTGGAAGACCCCTCTATGCTCGTAGATGTCGGGAACGTGTTTGAATGTCGACCACCCTTGCCAAAGATGATCCACCCGAGGGAAACCGATAAAGGCTTCGACCGACGCTCCAATCATGCTAAGGATGGATTGTAAGTGATGTAGGAATTTTTTTCACTAATTTTTCCTCTCAATATCCATGCTCAAGAATGCAAGAAGAAGATGGAGGAGGGGGTGAGGAAAGTGGCTAAGTCTTGAGAATTTCTCACATGTGTGTAGAGCTTCTTAAGAACAGTAAAATAGCATGGCTCATTTTATTTTTGCAACCATACATCAAAAGTGCACCCAAGTGAATATATCAATATAAAAACCCAAGGACATACCTCTCTACTATACTCCATGCCACCTCACCCTCCACCCCATTTCCATTTTTTTTCTAAAAAGAAAATCAAATATGAGGTGTCCTTCTTCTAGAAGCATTCCCATATAAATACGGAATACTTCACCCGGTATATGTATCGCTACATATACGCACATCTGTATAAAAATACGGATAACACCAAAGAGAGAAAATGAATAGTGAACAATAGTACTAAAATATATATTTCAATATATATATAAATATAAATTATTAAATCAAAACCTGATTTAATAATCCATCTTAATCATAAGCCGTATCAACCGTCCGATTAAAGTCCGTGTATCCCATAAACGTATTTAATCAGACCCCTGCACGTACTAACGTATGGCCCCTACATCTATCACCTAAACCGGGAAAGCCCTCTGTGAGGGACTCTAAAGACGCGATAATACGCTTGCAATGGTTTTAACCACAAGCACGTCAGCGGTACTACCTATACGTAATGACTACACAGGTACTTGCTGAAAGGGAAGTCGACAAACAAGTACGTCCTTACCCTATTGAGCCTGAATGTGACAATCTCCGTACAGTACGGTCTCATCATCTTAGACTATTGCATATCGGGTCTAGGGGGTGGATAACGTCAAACCCCTAATAACCCGATAAGTCGTGTCGGAGTAAAGCTCATCACCAACAGAGATACTACCGATCAACTATCAGTAAATCTCATCTACCGTGGCCATGAATTTAGGGTGATGGCCAACCGAACACAGCGCGGCATCAACTCCTAATACCAGGAGAGATGAATTCCAAACAATCGATCACTGCCTCCATGTAGCTCGGGACTGTACCCAACTAAAACCTATTTGCACGATTCCTTTAAGCCGTGGTAGGGTAGTAATCAAAGTACAGGGGGAACTCACACGAGACATATGACGATCTTAGGTCAAAGGATTAACCTGTACTCATGCCACCTGAGAACTTCCATCTGACGATAGATATAATACCATCTAGAAGTTCTCGGTGAGTCCGTCTGGTGTACTTACCTCTAGTGAGCAACTGTATACTATCTTAGATGACACAACACCAATAGCTTGTGAGACCGGCCACCGCCCCTCGTCGGGGTCTAAAAATGTATACACTAGTTTACTCCGGAATATCGATGCCCAGTCTCGATACTCCCACGACTAGGGACATTTATGGATGTGCTTAAGGACAACCCAGATCCCACGTATATGATCACCATCATAATAGTGGTAGTCAAGCAAGAATCCTACGGGCTTTATCAGTGATGAAGACAAACCAGATAGCATATTATCATTTCGAGCAAGACTGTTCTACTTGTATAGGTCCTCCCTCAATTATCATAATCGCCTACTTGCAATCATAATAATTGCCTTGAGGGCACTATATCCAACAATTTCAGGAAGTAGAGTATTTAGTATTCGTGCCGCGTTTGTTGATCTCTAGTCAAGGCATAGTGTATGGTAGCTAAGTGATGTCTTCCTGCTTGCATGTGATGCGATTAGCTAGGATATTTGTACGACTTTGTTGATCTTTAGTCAAGGGTCATGTGGGTGGTGATTAGTCGAAAATATTGCATATTTGAGCCGGCAATTTCCTCATCATTTGCATTCATATAGAAGTGTTCGGTATCCGTATTTCACATATTAGCAAATCTATCACAGATTATCAGATTACATGTATTAGACCTTAAAACCGGCATTTCTAGGGAAATTGACTGCATTGCATGGCATCGCAATATTTCTATATGTCGCAACCCGTGTTTCGAAGTCTGTGTAGGAAAAGGAGAAGCTCGCTCAAATTTACACCGCTCAAATATTGCGTCAACTCACTGAATTCAAATCTGGTATCAATCCAAAGGAGAAATCACAAATCAACATATCATACAAAGCCCCAAATAGCAGTACAAGACCACTCCAGAAAGCACAAGACCCAAGCCCCTCAAGGAGCCGCGGATCCGCGGCCATAGCCTCCTTGTGCCGCGGATCCGCGGCCTATTGATGAAGTTATCTCCTCAAATTTGGCCCAAGTTGCTTCTCTCAGTGGCTACAGTTCAGAAAAGTATGTCAACTTCCAGAAGACTCCAGAGGTTTCTGCCAGATCAGCAAACAAGGGTTTCTAAAGATTAATTAATCCTAGCTTAAACCCTAAGCTAGCTCCTAACAAACTACCTTCTAGAAGACTCAACAAACTTTTGGAGGGAACTACCATTTCAAACCTAAACCTAGGGTTTGAGAAGTCTATAAATAGAAGCCTAGACTTAGGGTGAAGAATCTAATCTTGGAATCCCCAATCTAGTATCAAACTAGAGCCATTCCAATCTCCTTCTTCATCTCCTTCATCCTCAAGTCTAGTGAGAGGGCTTGTGGGAAACCCTAACCCTAATTCCAATTAAAGATCAAGATCCCGAGTACCCATTAAGCAAGAAGCCTTACAACCTTTAGGAGCGGAGCCGATCTTCAACGGAGCAAGCGATCCGAGCCGATCCACGACTCGCGAAGCCGAGCGACGCCCGATCAACGATTTAGATTCTTCCTCTTGTAGTTCTTGAAGCGAATGTAATCAAAATTGTTGAGATAAATAAAGGTGATATTCTTTTATCTTGTTTTCTTTAAATTCTGTATCATGATATCTTTACAATTTGTGAATCTTTTCTGTGTGGTGATGTGTGAATGAAACTCCGCTCGTCGAGGAGTCGAGACGGTTAATAGAATGATGATGTAACATAGCTTTAATCGATTCTTGAGTCCTACGAGTTTTGTAAACCCTAGCAAGTTCAAGAAACGACGACCCATTTCGTTTCGATGCTTTCTTGATTGACATCGATCGAAATTGGGGAGTCACGATCGTTTCTTGAATTTGGTAGAGGCTAGAAAAGGAATGATATCGACGAAAGAACAAGGGTTAAAAGATGAACCCTAGTTTCATCAAGAAAGCCCTAACTCTCGTCGATGATCATCGATCTAGTATCAATCCTTCGAAGGACAAGAACACGATATCTTTATATTACATTACGTCTATTGATCCTATCGATTCCTACGAGCCTCTTTTAGATTCTTGATTGTTGATTGGAAATATCATCGATACACCGATTCTTGACTGTTTATCTTTTTCTTGATTCTTGAATAGAATAGTGACACTTGAAAATCAATACTCTTGAATCATGTTTTCGTTTATCTTAGCTTAACTTTTCAATTCAAACATATCAAAGATATAAATGAATCGTGCAATCCCTGTGGACCATCCGCACTCATTCATGAACTACAATTGACACCGTAGTTTGATTGCGGTCAAAATAATTTTTGGTTGTGATTTCTTTACAATTTTCTACAAACACAACGGAAAATCTTAACAATCAAAATGACGCCGATGCCGGGGATTACGCGCTAATTCGTTTCATATTATAGTTTGAATTGAAAGAATTATTCCATTGTTGTTTTTGAGATCAAAATTCGTGCAAACCCTAAACGATTTGCTGTTGTTCATTGCAAGGAAATCTGGAGCTGTTTGGAAATTGAAAAAAAAATTTGGAATATACCAGAGAACAGAGGGAAGCAACAGGAGCTTCCTAGTGAATTTTGGTGCAGAGATCACACCAGAGGACCGCGTTTCCGCGGCCATTGCCTACCATTTGCGGCGGAACCGCCACGCACTTGAGGGATCACTGCAAAAAATTTTGCTGCAGGTGATTTCTTGCTCTCTCCCCTCTTCTCTTTTAGCTCCAACTAACACTTTTCTGCAGGATTCTTAGCAAATAATCGCAGCGCCGGAAAAGCAAAATTAAAATTGTGCGTGATTTTGATTTCTTGGTTGTTTGCATTCTAATACGGAAATTTAAGGGGCACGGCCAAATCTAAATTAGGTGGGGATTTCATTACCCTTCCTAGGCCCCGAAAATCGCAAAACTTGCATCCGCATTACCCTCATTAACTAAAAGAAATCTAGAGAAGACTCTAAGGACTGTCGCGCTCAATTAGGACAATAGAAGGCCGTGGGTAATTCATTGCTTATCCGCGTTTTCTTGTGGTGCCTAAGGCGAGTGTGTCTAAGGCTAGTGGTTTTTAAGTAGGCCCACTACTTACGTAGTGGAGTACCTTCCCACATACCTGGCACTTATCCGGCCATAGGGGGATAAAGAGGCAGTGGAGGATTCTATCCTGCGACTTGTCTTTTGGCAGTTAGGAGCGGTCTAGAGCCGGACCTAGGTGACCACTAGATTCTAGGGTTGTGTGCTGCATTTGTTTTGTCGCATCATTTTTTCAAAAATCCGTCCCTTTTTAAAAAGCAAACACCGCATTCATTTACCCCTAATTATAAGTCAACGCTGCCACTTGTACTAACCCTTTTTAGTACAAGATAGGCTGGACACGGGATTCTAGTGCCCGTTTAGTCCGCGTACCCTTTATCTACTCCGAAGTCGATATTTCTCCATTTACCTTTTCTTTACCCACTACCACATCCACACCGATGGATCCGAATCCATCGAACTTCTTTAACCCTAATCTACCGCCATCCGTTGGTGCGCAGAATCCACCCCGCATTTCTATCCAGGAAAGATGCTATCCACATAGAGGTCCCCTTTCGACCTTCTTATCCACACCACCAGCCAATGGGGATAACTTTGAAATCAAGCCCCAATATATCAATCTTTTACCCAAATACCACGGACTAGAGATTGAGGACGCTTACGTTTTCATTACCAAATTTGAAAACGTATACGCAATGATGGGTACGTCACAACTTTCAGTGGATGCGATGCGTCTACGACTTCTTCCATTTACATTGTGCGATATAGCCGAGAAGTGGCTATACAACACTACCGCACATTCTATTACGAATTGGGAAGAATTCGTCGCTGCATTCCTTAAGAAATCCTACCCACACCAAAAGACAGCTCGAATCCGTAGCGGACTGAACCAATTTGCCCAGCTCCCTGCTGAACCATTCTCTAAATACTTTGAACGTTTCATGGATCTATTGGTTCAATGTCCTCATCACGGCATCCTGAGATGGGAGCTTTGCCGAATCATATATGAGGGCAGTAACCCTAACACTAAACAAAGCCTTGAAAACATGTGTCAAGGTACATTTATGACTAAGGATGATGGGGAAGCTTGGAGGTACTTAGAAGAGTTCGCTGAAAAATCACTACAGTGGGAGAGTGGAACCCAACCATTGAATAGGGGTGGCGTACACCAAATAGATGTGTCCATAGGTGTTCGAGCTGAAATGGCAGCAATGCAAAAGAAGCTCGATGCTATGGAACACAAATTTGCAGCAGCCTCCCTAAACCCAGTGTCACTCCCCAAAACTGTTTGTGGGTGCTGTTCTGATCCGTCACATTTAACGGAAGAATGTCCATTAAACTCGGCGTTTCATGGTCACGAGCATTCTAATGCCACATTTCAAAGACCTCGAAACGATCCATATTCTTCCACGTACAATCAGGGTAGGAGAAATCACCCGAATTTTGCTTGGTACCAAAATCAATCTCAAAACACGGTTCCAAACACGAATAATTTTCAAAGGGCTCTTCCTCCACCACAACAGCAACCCCTTCAACTCACTCAGCACCCCTATCAGTCACAAAATTTCCAAAACCAGGGCAACAAGCCTGCACAGTCTAATCCTATGCAGTTGTCCTGTCCTGACGATTTCTCTCAATTCACTCAAACCATGAAATCACTTTTATCAAATTTCATAGAGGTTTCGGCTGAGGTTAGATCTTCCGTCGGTGAGATAAAGAAAAACTCAGCGTCCCAAGCTGAAAGTATCAGAACGATGGAAGCTGAAATCGCACGACTTAAAGCCGAAATGAGTGCGAGAGAAAAAGGGAAACTTCCCTCTCAACCCCTACAAAATCCTGGGCATTACAATGTAAATGCCGTCACAACGTTGAGATCGGGAAGAGTGCTGAATAATAATGTCGGGGAAGATATTGATAATACTGAAAATCATATCAACACCCCGGCTGAGTCCTTTCCACACACACACACTTCTCCTTCTGATCCTTCTTCTTCTACCAAACCACCTTCTCACGAGCCTATTCTCCATTTCCCATTAGGCTCAACACCTTCACCCAACCCTTATAGTTCTCCACAGACGGTCCCTACACCTCCTTTGGGACCTCGTCTACCCCCCTTTCCTTCTCCTGTGATGGACCCTGCGCTTATTGCGAAAGCTCCTTACCCGAACCGGCTAAGGGCTAATAGAACGAGTCCTCATATGGAGAAAATTTTAGAAATGTTCAAACAGGTTAACATCAATATCCCTCTCCTAGATGTGATTCAGCAATTCCCCGCTTATGCGAAAATTCTTAAGGACTTGTCCACTAGGAAGAGGAAGACCCAAGTGCCGAAGAAGGTCTTTATGTCTAATAATATCAGCACTGCTTATATACCCCAGCTTCCAAAGAAAATAAAGGACCCAGGATATCCTACAATATCGATTTCTATTGGGGGTAAAAACATAAATCGTGCTCTTTTAGACCTTGGCGCAAGTGTTAACCTGCTCCCTTATTCTGTCTATGAGCAATTAGGGATTGGAGAGCTGAAACCTTCTCACTGCACTCTCCAGATGGCAGACCGATCTATCACCAAACCAAGGGGTGAATTAGAGGATGTATTGATAAAGGTCGGGGAATTTGTTTTCCCTGTAGACTTCATTGTGCTCGACACACATCCTGTAGCAAACCCCCGGGGCCAAATTTCGGTGATTCTGGGTCGTCCTTTCCTTGCCACTTCCAACGTTGTTATAAACTGTAGAAATGGTTCAATGAATTTATCATTTGGAAATATGACCATTGAACTAAACATCTACAAAGTTGGAAGTCAGCCATCAGAACCCTCTGCTCATATTTTAGATGTGTGCTCTGTCCATGAGATCGCTCCCGATAGTTGTGGAGCTGAGGATCTTTGCTTTACTGATCTCGATGACATTACCACATCTCTGTTTGACTTTGCACAAGATCTTAGTGAGGACACTTTACCTACACATGAGTCCTGCACTTCTGACTTTTCTCCACCCGAGTCTGTATCTTTCACAGGCTCTGAGCTTCTTTGTAGTTCCAAAAATCACTCAATGATCCCTCCTTCTATCATTTCTCCGCCTGAGTTAGATCTCAAAATTTTACCTTCTCACCTGAAATATGCATATCTAGGTGAGAATGAGTCTTTACCGGTTATCATATCCGCTTCTCTTGCATCAGAGCAAGAGAATGCCCTTTTATCGGTATTGAGATCTAACAAAGAGGCGTTTGGTTGGAGTATGGCGGACATCAAAGGGATTAGTCCCTTGATAGTTGAACATCATATACATGTGATGGATGATGCCAGACCGACCCGAGAACCACAGAGACGGTTGAATCCGTCATGAAAGAAATCGTCAAATGCTTAGATAATGGTATTATATACCCCATCTCCGATAGCCAGTGGGTGAGTCCTATACATGTCGTTCCTAAGAAATCCGGCATCACAGTTATCACAAATGAGGCGAATGAGTTGATTCAGACACGCGCCCAAACTGGGTGGCGTGTATGCATCGATTATAGAAAACTCAACGCTGCTACGAGGAAAGATCATTTTCCTATACCATTTATTGATCAGATGCTGGAACGATTAGCGGGACGAGAGTATTATTGTTTTATGGATGGATACTCAGGCTACAATCAGGTCCCCATCGCCAAAAAGGATCAAGATAAAACCACTTTTACTTGTCCTTTTGGTACCTTTGCTTACAGTCGCATGCCCTTCGGGTTATGCAATGCTCCCGCTACCTTTCAGCGGTGTATGATGGGGATATTCTCTGATATGGTAGAGAATTTTTTGGAGATCTTTATGGACGATTTCTCGATTTTTGGAGACTCTTTTTCTGATTGCCTAGCGAATCTTGACGCTGTTCTTACTCGTTGCAAAGAGAAGAACTTGACTTTGAACTGGGAAAAATGCCATTTTATGGTCCAAGAAGGAATAGTCCTTAGACATGTCATTTCACAGAAAGGCATTGAGGTTGACAGAGCTAAGATAGATGTCATTCAAAACCTCCCTCATCCCAAAAGCGTCAAAGATATTCGCTCTTTCCTTGGCCATGCGGGCTTTTATAGGAGATTCATTAAGGATTTTAGCAAAATTGCTAGACCTTTAACACTACTCCTGGCCAAGGATACGACCTTCCACTTTGACTCAGACTGCGAGACAGCTTTCGACTCACTTAAACACTCACTCACTTCAGCCCCCGTGCTATCATCACCAAACTGGGACTACCCCTTTGAGCTGATGTGTGACGCATCTGATTTTGCAGTAGGTGCAGTCTTAGGACAGCACATCGAAAAGATGCCACACGTGATTTACTATGCTAGTAAGACCCTGAATGATGCGCAAATCAATTATACAACCACAGAGAAAGAGCTTTTAGCGGTTGTATTTGCATTAGAAAAATTCAGGCCTTACTTAATCGGCTCACCTATAGTTGTGTATACTGACCATTTCGCTTTAAAACATCTTCTGGCAAAGAAAGATGCAAAAGGTCGACTAATACGTTGGATCCTACTGTTACAAGAATTTGATCTTGTTATCAAAGATAAGAAAGGATGTGAAAACGTAGTAGCTGACCATCTTTCACGCATCATTTCTTCCCGTGTGACCCTGCCGATCAATGATTCATTCCCTGATGAACAACTCTTGAGCATATCCACTGAACCATGGTTCAGGGATATTGTGAACTATCATGCCACGGGACTAATACCGAGCGATTGGTCAAAATAGGACAAATATCGTTTTCTTTCCCAAGTAAAACACTTTTACTGGGATGAGCCCTATTTGTTTAAATATTGTCCTAATCAGATCATTCGCCGATGTGTCCCGAATGAAGAGTTCAAGAGTGTTCTTTCTTTTTGTCATGATCAGGCCTGTGGGGGTCACTTTGGTCCTAGAAAGACAGCGGAAAAGGTTTTGCAATGTGGATTTTATTGGCCGACCTTATTCAAGGACGCATTTGAGTATTGCAAAACCTGTACACAATGTCAGTATACGGGTAGAATATCCCAGAGGAATGAAATGCCTCAGCAACCCATCTTGGTTGTTGAAATATTCGATGTTTGGGGCATTGATTTTATGGGTCCTTTTCCCAACTCCTTTGGGAATTTATACATTTTGCTGGCGGTTGATTACGTCTCCAAGTGGGTAGAAGCCATTCCATGTCGCACTAATGACAAGAAAGTTGTCATTAAGTTCTTGAAAGAGAATATCCTTTTGCGATTTGGACACCCACGCGCTATCATTAGCGATAATGGGACACATTTCTGCAACAGATCTTTTGAGACTCTGATGCGAAAATACTCAATCAACCACCGACTTTCTACACCCTATCATCCCCAAACAAGCGGGCAGGCTGAAATCTCAAACAGACAAATCAAACTTATCCTGGAGAAAACTGTTGCTAAAAATAGAAAAGACTGGTCGACCAAATTGACGGATGCTCTTTGGGCATTCAGGACTGCATATAAGACCGACCTAGGAATGTCTCCATATAGGATAGTGTTTGGAAAAGCATGTCATTTACCCGTCGAGATAGAGCATAAAGCATTGTGGGCTATAAAAGAAATAAATTTTGATTTAAACCTTGCTTGCAACTTTCGGAAGCTGCAACTTAACGAGCTAAGCGAACTCCGCGATGAAGCTTATGATAATGCTGTAATCACAAAGAATAGGACTAAGGTTTTTCACGATAAAAACATTTTGAGGAAAACATTTTCACCTGGTCAACAAGTCCTTCTTTATGATTCACGATTACACCTTCACGCGGGTAAGCTCCGATCTCGATGGAAGGGACCTTTCGTTGTGCGGTCTGTATACCTGCACGGGGCGGTAGAAGTTGAAAATGTTAAAAACGGCACCTTTTTCAAAGTAAATGGTCATAGACTAAAGCCGTATTATTCCACTGACCAAACGGAGGAGCTCTTGTTTTTACAAGAGCCAGTTTATTTGGATTAAAATTCCTCCGTCTCACCTTCATGTCCAGTATATCATTGCATCATGTTTTGAATGAAGGTGAGTGAAAAGAGTAAGTTTGAGGGAAGTTCTTCACTTATATATTTTGCCCCCACTAATAATCCCTCCTAGACTTACAGTTTTGTAGGTATAGCATTTGGCAACAGTGAGGACACTGTTGAAAACAAGCTTGGGGGAGGTTTGTGCTTATTTTTGCATCATTTGCATATCATCTGCATAAGCACAAAACATTTTTTTTTAAAATTCTATAAAAATTGAAAATTTTTCAAAACCCATAAAAATTTAAAAATTTTCAAATATAAAAATAATTTTAATATTTACACTTTTTTGTATATAAATAAGATAATGAAAGTTTAGATAGTGAAAAGTTACATCCATGAGATTAGAAAAATCTAAGAAAACTAAGAAAATTAGAAGTTTTCTTATACGAACTAGTAATAAGTAGTTATGAGCCGTTGTCCCAAGGGTTAGTAATATGAAGGACGTCACTAATCTGAGGATAAAAATAAGTCTGAAAAATAGTTTCTATTCTGGAAGCCAAACATTTTGAACGTTGCTACCCTGCTATTCGCACTTACACACGTCTTGAAGCCTGGGATAGTAGAGGATACCTTGAAATGCTCTTGTCTTAAAGCCGATGTATGAAGGAAATAAAAAGAAAAAAGTGAATAAAAAAAATATATAAAGTGGTGAGAAAAATGGACACTGGTTTTGTTATCACCAAAGGCAATAAAAAATGTATAGTGGGGGTGCCTCTTCACCTAGTGCCCTAAGGCCAACTGGTCTGGGAGTCACTGCTATGCCTGAGGTGGTGCAAGACGAGGAAAATACACCAAGTAAGCAAGCACAGGAGTAATCGGTCGGTTAGTACCTCAAGAAGTATTAACGGCCGCATGAAAGTGTGTGAGCAATCTCATCTAAATATTCATTAATTAAAAAGTACTGAGGCTGATGGGCAAGAGTATGATAGCTTGAATTGAATTCTCCGGGTGTAGGGATGTCCTTTACACACACGCAGGGTTATATGATCGATGTTTGGAAGAAAGATAGGAATGAAGAATAAGACGATGTTTTATTTAGGGAGGACGTGATTTCTAACATCTTTTCATGACCATTAAGATAGGGCTCATGACAACCGAAAAGCTAGCTTAGTTGGAAATCCTAATTTTCAAAGCTTTTCCTTTACGATTCTCTTCTTTAAATGTAATATTCATGATCTTCCTTTTATTATTGGATTTTGTGGGTGCAATCCGCTGAAAACCCTCAGGAGACAACACTCCTCCTACTAGGGACACCTAGAGGTTTAAAGGCTTGTTGCACGTGCTCAGTGCAATCGTGTTGCCTACGAAAGTGTGCTAGTTAGTTTTTCTCTTTCTTTATTTTCTCCTTCTCTTTTTAATAAAACATTCGCTCGAGACGATCGAAATTAAGTTTGGGGGAATTTGATTAGTCGAAAATATTGCATATTTGAGCCGGCAATTTCCTCATCATTTGCATTCATATAGAAGTGTTCGGTATCCGTATTTCACATATTAGCAAATCTATCACAGATTATCAGATTACATGTATTAGACCTTAAAACCGGCATTTCTAGGGAAATTGACTGCATTGCATGGCATCGCAATATTTCTATATGTCGCAACCCGTGTTTCGAAGTCTGTGCAGGAAAAGGAGAAGCTCGCTCAAATTTACACCGCTCAAATATTGCGTCAACTCACTGAATTCAAATCTGGTATCAATCCAAAGGAGAAATCACAAATCAACATATCATACAAAGCCCCAAATAGCAGTACAAGACCACTCCAGAAAGCACAAGACCCAAGCCCCTCAAGGAGCCGCGGATCCGCGGCCATAGCCTCCTTGTGCCGCGGATCCGCGGCCTATTGATGAAGTTATCTCCTCAAATTTGGCCTAAGTTGCTTCTCTCAGTGGCTACAGTTCAGAAAAGTATGTCAACTTCCAGAAGACTCCAGAGGTTTCTGCCAGATCAGCAAACAAGGGTTTCTAAAGCTTAATTAATCCTAGCTTAAACCCTAAGCTAGCTCCTAACAAACTACCTTCTAGAAGACTCAACAAACTTTTGGAGGGAACTACCATTTCAAACCTAAACCTAGGGTTTGAGAAGTCTATAAATAGAAGCCTAGACTTAGGGTGAAGAATCTAATCTTGGAATCCCCAATCTAGTATCAAACTAGAGCCATTCCAATCTCCTTCTTCATCTCCTTCATCCTCAAGTCTAGTGAGAGGGCTTGTGGGAAACCCTAACCCTAATTCCAATTAAAGATCAAGATCCCGAGTACCCATTAAGCAAGAAGCCTTACAACCTTTAGGAGCGGAGCCGATCTTCAACGGAGCAAGCGATCCGAGCCAATCCACGACTCGCGAAGCCGAGCGACGCCCGATCAACGATTTAGATTCTTCCTCTTGTAGTTCTTGAAGCGAATGTAATCAAAATTGTTGAGATAAATAAAGGTGATATTCTTTTATCTTGTTTTCTTTAAATTCTGCATCATGATATCTTTACAATTTGTGAATCTTTTCTGTGTGGTGATGTGTGAATAAAACTCCGCTCGTCGAGGAGTCGAGACGGTTAATAGAATGATGATGTAACATAGCTTTAATCGATTCTTGAGTCCTACGAGTTTTGTAAACCCTAGCAAGTTCAAGAAACGACGACCCATTTCGTTTCGATGCTTTCTTGATTGACATCGATCGAAATTGGGGAGTCACGATCGTTTCTTGAATTTGGTAGAGGCTAGAAAAGGAATGATATCGACGAAAGAACAAGGGTTAAAAGATGAACCCTAGTTTCATCAAGAAAGCCCTAACTCTCGTCGATGATCATCGATCTAGTATCAATCCTTCGAAGGACAAGAACACGATATCTTTAGATTACATTACGTCTATTGATCCTATCGATTCCTACGAGCCTCTTTTAGATTCTTGATTGTTGATTGAAAATATCATCGATACACCGATTCTTGACTGTTTATCTTTTTCTTGATTCTTGAATAGAATAGTGACACTTGAAAATCAATACTCTTGAATCATGTTTTCGTTTATCTTAGCTTAACTTTTCAATTCAAACATATCAAAGATATAAATGAATCGTGCAATCCCTGTGGACGATCCGCACTCATTCATGAACTACAATTGACACCGTAGTTTGATTGCGGTCAAAATAATTTTTGGTTGTGATTTCTTTAAAATTTCTACAAACACAACGGAAAATCTTAACAATCAGGTGGGTCTAAATTAATCACGAAATGATGGGTTGAACTTGACTAGGACTATTTGATTTTTTAATCTTTAGTCAAGGTCATAGAGTCCTAGAGGCAAAAACTACATCGGAGTTTCAAGAGTTGAAACTTGTAATGAGATTGCTTACTTTCTATGGAGTGGGATAATTTGTCGATCTTTAGTTAAGGTTACCATGATATGATAGTTTGGATCCCGATTCCTATTGTGAGTAATTTTTACTCCCGGGAGATTTTCTATACGAAAGTTCAGCTAGTTCTCCTTTTAAGGTTTGAAAGAGGATTAGACGGAACAGTGGGAACCATTCCGATTAGATGAATTAATTAACCAATCTAATCATGGTTTGAGTACACACTAAGTGTTTCTTTTCTCTCTATCTGGCAGTGACCCTTGATTCACCTTAAACTAAGACTCGATAACCATGTTGACCGACCTTTTTACAAACTTAAAGATTTAGAATGTCTGGATTGCCCTAATCCACGACATAGTCACACATTTCTTTATTTATCCTACTTTCCCTTCTGCTAACTCCAGAACCCTCTGTATTCAGTACAGAGATCCATATTGCTTGGATAGCCATTGTATGATTAGATACGAACTCGAAAAATTTGTTTCAATCTGTGGATGGACACTAGTTCTGGAATAGATGAATTGTTCATTTATCTCTCCCCTCTACCTTATCTCATGTTCGTGAGCTCCTTATATAAGGAAAGTATACCAGTTACGCTTATTGGATAGTCTTTTTCCAATCCCGAAGCTGGTGCTAAAGGAATGGTAAGAAGAAAACCAACCAGCATAAGTTCGGTATACAAAAAGGTAAAATGGAGAGACATCAAAAAGGGTTGAAGTGTGAAAAAAGAAAATTGCGACTACTGTCATGAGCCTGGGCAATGAAAAAGGAAATACTTGGAATACCCGAACAGTCACCTGAAACATTTTGATGTTTCATATTTTCCTATGTTTCTGTGTTTTAGAAAACTGTTTCTCAATAAACTCTAACTCCTAAGTATTGTCATGACCCAAATTTAGGCACGTGACCGGCACTTAAACCACGTGACGTCAACAGGGATAACACAATTTAAGTAAGCCAAAAACCTAGAAATCTAAACCATAAAAAGAAGTAATTGATAAAAACATTGTTAAAACATTTGGAAATCTCAAGTAAAAATCTTAATGCTTATGTTTATTTTCTTAAAAATTTCGGCAGTACCTTCTTTGTAAATCTAGCCCCAAAACGGGTACAAACATAGGATATATATAAAGCATCCCCAAACGGGAGCAAATCACGCCCAAGGGCGGAAAACAATCACCACAAGCGTGTATACGACGGCGTAGCGAAGAAATAGACAATAAAAATGAAAAACAGCTTAAAGAGATAATACTTCATAAGAAAGGCCGGCTCACACGAGCACGACACCCAGAGTCACAAAATATACAATATCGGTCCTCACAAACTCGTATCTAAGTCAATACATGAAAGTGGTAGATGGAAAGTACTAGATACAATGAGATGTACAATGGATATAATTGGATAACCGCAAACCCACCTACAGCAAAAAGGCCTCACAGCAACCATAGCGGTATCCGCTGAAATAGATACAATAAGGAGCCCTGCCGCTACTACTCTAAGGGTCAAGCCTGCAAAACACTGTAGCATAACGGGGGTGAGTTGCCAACTCGTGAATAGTAAGTAACATTATACAGATAATCACAGGTATGCACGAACAGCGATAATCTATCACTTGCAATCTGATAACATAAATATGGCAATATGGATATGCAACAATCATGATCAAGGTACACCATCAGGGTACTACAACTACATGAAACAATGCATATCAAATAACTACTGAGTGTGGGATAAAACATATCATCATCAATGAATCATCATCGTGGAAAAACCCGGTGTCCATCAACGACACCCCAAATCCCAACACCTCAGGCGCCGTCACTCTGATCGGCCCTCATATCCGTAAATCTTATTGAACCTGAGTGCCCAATATCGACACTCGAAACATCATGTAAAACCCGTGTCCAACATCGACACGTAAATCCACATAACTCGGGGTCCGTCAGTCCGGATCGGCCCACGGGCTCCGTCTGTCCGGATCGGCCTATATCCATCTCACGACTCCGGTCGGTATCCTCCGGATAACCGCCGGGTCCAAACTATCACCGATAGGTAGTAGTCCCTGTGCCAGGCTCATCGTCTACTGCACAACATACCTTTCTTTCCCTGGGATACAATACCGGGTCCACCATTAACCCGCAAACGGATCATCCATCTCCTCGAATCGGGTTTCTAAAACCAATCTCAGAATCGAGAAAACTCATGGTGGACGCATCGAAATATCATATAAAGAGAAAACGGGTTTTCAAAACAATGCATACTTTCTTGGAATATAACCACGGTTCTCAAATCCATAAATCACATGAAATCAGTATCTCAATGCGTAAATCCATGAAATATGATGTATGCAACATAAAACAGTAATATAAGCATATCAAGGGAAAACCGCTCTTTTAAATGATTCAAGTCTTTTAATAATATCATGCGGTTCCCACATTCTCCAAAGTCAAATGCAACATCATATAAAGGTGTATATGTAGCTATAGCAAGGTATGTGTGCATACATATAGGTATGTATGCATGATGCATTTCGTATGCGCAATAGAACAAGAATCAACGTCTAACTATTGATAATAGTGAAGGCGGAACAATACATATTCCCTTAGTAAGGCGATACAAGAACAACAGCCTCAATATCAATAACGAATACAATACCACGCATGTGTATATGTTGTGCGTGTCATGGCAATTACCAACGGTGTGTGTGTGGTATACAGTTCAGTGCTCGTGCTACATGAACCATCAGTAATGGTGTAGTGTCCAATATGCACTAAGTCAATGTACAACAAGTAATGGTATGCAGATGATGCTCATGCACAATCAACGTATATGCATATAAACATGCGGTTATAACATCATATATATCCCTCGACGCTTAACTCCATATGGGCGATTCCCCCGTAGATGTTAAATCTACTCACCGATGATCTCGAGCTAGGTAAATCCAACCACTTGCTTTCCCTTCTTTGTAGAGTCTGAAGTCCCCGCACTCGCTCCTAATATCACACAAAACATAAGAAGTGCAACTTAGAAACTGTTCAATAATACGTACAAACTACGTTTAAATCGACACACCGACTCCAACAACTCTCAAGTGTTCGCTTAGTGGCTAACGTATGTAGCGACATTCTAAAACAAACTAAGTGCAGCAAGCTACACAAAGTCCATAAACCGTGTCGGATATCGTAACGCACGTAGTCGAAACACTAAAAACTAGCAAAGTGATCCCAGATTTTGCCTACAGTCAATACATAAAAATCAAGCAGTACTAAACACCCAGTATAACATACAGACAACTACCCTAAAAACCCTAACTCCCCAGTCCCCTAAAAATCTGGTGACGCCAGAATTTCCTCAGTTCTCGCCGGTTTTACTAGGTTGGGTGGGGTCCGGGTTTCAGGTGAACACTCAGGGCCTCTAACACAATACTATTACATTGCTAGATTTTTCAGTGACCAATCGTGGTGATAGCAGATCACAGACACTCCAATATATCACTAAAAATACGATATTACACAAAAACTATAACTTTAGTGTTCTAAACAACAACTACTAAGCAACACAACACTTTAAGGACCTAATTTATAGTTAGAGATCACTACCTTACCACAGTTGCTCAAAAACCCTAGCTTTCCATGCTCCAAGTCATCAATTGGGGCTTAGCTAGGCTTGTGAATGGTTTTAGTGAGGTTTAGAGAAGATTTTGCTTGGTTTAGTGATGGATAAGAATATGTTTCAGTTGAGGGGAGATGAGATGAGAAGAAGAACACAAATGAGAGTGTAAGTGATGAGGAGAATGAGGGTGTGAGAGTGGTGGAGAAAAATGGGGGTGTGAGGTTAGGATGAGCCATGCCCCTTCTCTTTCCTCATTAAATGCTCCCCACGCTTGCCCCATACCTCATCATTCCCATTTTCAACTCTCCATCTCTTTCTCTCTCTCAAGTCAACCCTAATTCAAACCCTTTGTTTTAAAAACTAAATAATTAAATAAATACATATAACATAATAGCATGATGGTTAAGATGCCATGGCTATTTAAGCATGGTTAACACTTCCATAATCCCCAAGTTAACATGCACATATGTGTGCAAACAAAAACAAATAATAATAAAATATTAATTAATTTTTATAAAATATGTGAAAACTATTTTGGTTAACTTTTTACTAAAAAACCCCGCATTTTCGCTTGATTAACACTAATCGCATTCTAAGGTGTTACAATCTTCCCCCTTAAAGAAATTCGGTCCCCGAATTTAAAATCTTACTATGCTTACCTTCAAAGAGATGAGGGAATTTCTTCCACATCTCGCTCTCGGCCTCCCGAGTGACCTCTTCACTATTCGAGCCACGCCGAAGAACCTTCACAGATGGCAAGACCTTTGACTGAAGTTTCTTCACCTGCCGATCCAATATAACTACCGGCTGCACGGTGAATGAAAGATCGCGCTCTAGCTGAACGGTCTGGTGCTGAATCATGTGAGAAGGGTCATGAAGGTACTTGCGAAGCATCAATACATGGAATACGGGGTGAACATCCAGAAAACTGGGCAGATGTGCCAAACGATAGGCAACGGTACCAACTCGCTCAAGGATCTCAAAAAGCCCCACAAATCTGGCACTAAGCTTCCTTTTCTTCCCAAATCTCATCACGCCCTTCATCGGAGAAATCCGTAGGAATACATGATCCCCCATTGGAAACTCGAGCCCGCAACGACGACGGCCGGCTTAAGACTTCTGTCTGCACTAGGCTGCTCTTATCCTATCCTGAATCAACTGGATCTTCTCCATAGTCTCTTGAACTAGCTAGGGTCCCAATATCCTACTCTCGCTGAGTTCGGTCCAACAGACTGGCGATCGACACTTTCTACCATACAAAGCCTCAAAATGCGACATCTGAATCATCTCCTGATAACTGTTATTGTAGGAGAACTCTATCAACGGCAAGTGACGATCCCAACTGCCACCAAAATCAAGCACGCACGTACGAAGCATATCCTTCAGAGTCTGTATAGTCCGCTCTGACACTGTGAATGGAAAGCAGTGCTAAAACTCAATCGGGTACCCAAAGTTTCCTGAAGCTTCTTCCAAAGCCGGCTAGTGAACTGGGGGGCCCTGTCGGATACGATGCATGTGGGAACGCCGTGCAAATGCACAATCTCATCAATGTATAACTGAGCATACTGAGTAGAACCGAAAGTGGTCTTCACTGAAGCGGAGTATATCGCAGCTTCTGATGCAGCAAAAGAAGCAGTCTGGATGAGGAAGTTCTTAACAGAACTTCAGTTGGTTCCGTCCATTGTTGATTCAATACCTCTGTATTGTGACAACAACGGGGCTATAGCTTTAGCAAAGGAACCTAGGTCCCATCAGAAATCCAGACACATCTTGAGTCGGTATCACCTGATCAGGGAGATCGTGGATCGCAGGGAGATCGAGGTTCGGAGGGTTGCTACAGAGGAAAACACTGCAGATCCATTCACAAAGGCCATCCTTCAGACGCCGTTCGAGAGGCTATTCGAGATGATAGGTCTGCGATATGCCAGAACATGGCCTTAGTGCAAGTGGGAGATTGTTATTGTGATATGCCCTAGAGGCCATTATTGTATAGTACTAGTTTGTATATTACATTTTGCAAGCTTAGGATATATACACGGATTTATGACGGTCTTGCTCAACATAGATGTATGCTACTTGGTTTGTATCTATCTTAATATGTGTATGTGTTTCTTTTAACATATCGCTAATACATATTGATAGAGCCTTAGGATCTTTACTTGACTACCAGCGTTGTGATGGCAGTCACACTAGTGGGGACTGGATAGTCTACAAGCACATCCTTATACAGGTCCCTAGTCATAGGTTTATCGAGACAGAGCCTCGATACTCCAGAGTAGACTAGTGTATACGCTTCTCATCCAGCAGGGGAGATGGTCTGTCCTACAGCCATTAGTACGTCATACTGGAGATAGTATGCAAGTGATCATTGGGTTATGAGTTACACTGGACAGACTTGTGGGGTACTGTCGGCGGGTACTATACCTATCGTCAGTTAGCAGTTCCCAGGTGACATGAGTACAGCTTAGTCCGTTGACTTGATACTGCTACTTCTCCTCATGTGTGTTCCCACTGTTCTTAGATTGCTACCCTACCATGGCTCTATTGACTCATGCAAACAGGTAGTATTTGGGTGTAGTACCGAAGCACTTGGAGGCAGTGGCGGTTAGAAAGGATTCGTCTCTCCCAGTATCGGGAGTTGATGTCGTGCTGTTTTTGGAACTCCATTACAAAAATTCCCTGGCCAGGGCAAGCGATATTTACTGCTAGGTACTCCAGTAGTTTCTCAGGGTGTTTTGGACTGTACTCTGACACGACTTATACCGCTATTAGGGGTCTGACGTTTACCGCCCCCTAGGCCCGATATGCGATACTCTTAGACGAACAGACCGGACTGTACGGAGATTGCCATAGACAGGCTCAGTAAGAGTTTGTATGAGCTTGCTCGTTGACCTTTTTATCGATAGATACCTGGGTAGCCGTTACGTACAGCTAGTGCCGCTGACGTGCTTGTGGTTAAACCCACTACCAGAGTACTATCGAGTCTTTAGAGTCCCACACAGAGGGTTTCCCAGCTTCGGGCGAAACGATGTAGAGGTCGTATGGTTTTACTGTAAGTCCACGTTGCGACCCCCGGTTCTTACGGGGAGGCGGAAACGGTATAAAATCAAAATTTTAACGCAAGAGGCAACATGGACTAAGCTAGGTCGGGATCTTTACCTAAACTAAAACTAGCAAACTAAGCTAAAGATATTTAGCTACTCGGATGAAGATGGTTATACCTAAACTTGAACTCCTTCTCTTCAAGCTCCGATGGTGGTTCGATGGCTCCTTCTCGTTGTCTCCGTACGCCGAAGATAGATCCACTTGAAAGCTCCGACCTTTAGCTCCTTCTTCGTTCTTTGAAGAAACTAGTTCACTTGGTTTGCTAAACCTAGTGAACTAGAATGAGTAGAGATGATTTAGAATGGGATTTTATCTATGGTTCTTGATTCTCAACTCATGAGACAAGAGAACCATAGATCAAGAGAGGGAGCAAGAGGTTGAAAGTGAGAGCAAGAGGAGAGCTCAAGAACAAGAGAGAGAATGAGCAAGAAAGAATAAGCAACTCTTTTCGCTTTCACCCTCTCATAATCCAAAGTGATCATAACTCATCATATCAAAAAAGTCTTATGTGATGGTTAGAAGCAACCATAAGCTTATCATGTCATGCACTCATTTTACTCAAATGAGCAAGCAAGAAAAAGCCTTTGGCATGAAATGATAACCATGGTTATCATGATGGTCAACTAGTCAAGCCTAGTCAACCGGTCAACAAGTCAACAAAAGTCAACAAGTCACCAAAGTCAACAAGTCAACAAAAGTCAACAAGTCAACAACCATATCACCATAATACTTAATTAATATAATAGTTAATCACATATCATATTCTCATTAGGGTTGAGCATAAAGTCAAAAAGTCAACGGTCAACTGTCAACAACCCTAATGAGAATCCGCTGCCTCTGCCTCCCTGTCAACTGTGCATACACACCCGCATCCGCGTTCCGAGGAACACGAATGCAAACTGGATAAATCCAATCCCATAAGGTACACTAGGATCTGGCTTAAACCAAAGCCCGCTAGTGTAAACTGTCCGGACACTGTACGTGCACAAGTGCACGGATGTGACCGAACCCTGTCGCAAAACCATGCGACCTCTACTCTTTTGCCTAAAGGCGAAAAGCTTTCTGTGTGGGACTCTAAAGACTCGACACTACGCTGGCAGTGGGTTTAACCACAGACCGCAAGCGGCACTAGCTGTGCGTAACGGTCCCCAGGTAATGCCGACAAGAAGACCGACGAGGCGAAACCCATCTGAACTCCTACTGAGCCTGAGTGTGACATTCTCCGTACAGTCCGGTCTGTTCGTCTGATACATCGCATGGCGGGCCTAGGGGGCGGTAAACGTCAGTCCCCCAATAGCGGTACAAGTCGTGCCGGAGCGAAGCCCAAAACACCCTGAGATAACACTGGAAACCTACCAGTATATCTCGTTTGCCCTGGCCAGGGACTACTCGTGTAATGGCTCTCCTAGACACAGCGTGATGTCAACCCCCAATACCGGGAGAGACGAATCCTGTCTAACCGTCACTGCCTCCAAGTGCTTCGGGACTGCACCCAACCACCACCTGTTTGCACGACTCCTTTGAGCCGTGGTAGGGTAGTGATCAAAGTACAGTGGGAACACACCCGAGGCGAAGTGACAGTGTCAAGTCAGCGGACTAAGCTGTACTCATGTCACCTGGGAACTGATAACTGACGATAGGTATAATACCAACTAGTCAGTTCCCGACGAGTCCTGTCCAGTGTACCCGTAACCTAACGAGCACCCGCATACTATCTCAAGTACGACGTACTGACGGCTGTGGGACAGACCGTCTCCCACACTGGGATGAGAAGCGCATGCGCTGGTCTACTCCGGAGTATCGATGCCCTGTCTCGATAGTCCTGCGACCAGGGACCTGAATAAGGATGTGCTTATAGATTACCCAGCCCCCACTAGTGTGACTGCCATCACAACGCTGGTAATCAAGCAAAGATCCTAAGGGCTCCACTAATGCGTATAAGTGATATACTGAAATAAACACAAGTACACATTGAAGTAGAAACAAACCAAGTAGCATACTACTATTTTGAGCAAGATTGTATATACAAGGTGAATATCCCAAGCATCCATTAAGTAATATACAAACTAGTATGATACAGTAATGGCCTCTAGGGCATATACACTAACAATCTCCCACTTGCACTAAGGCCATGTACTGGCGTATCGAAGACCTATCATCTCGATCAGCCGCTCGAACTGAGTCTGGGGCAGGGCCTTGGTGAATGGATCAGCAGTGTTATCTTCTGAAGCGACTCTCCGAACCTCGATCTCCTGGCGATCTACGATCTCCCTGATCAGGTGATACCGCCTTAAGATGTGCCTGGATCTCTGATGGGATCTGGGTTCCTTCGCTAATGCTATAGCCCCGTTGTTGTCGCAATACAGAGGTATTGGATCAACAATGGACGGAACCACCTTAAGTTCTTTCAAGAACTTCCTCATCCAGACAGCTTCTTTTGCGGCATCAGATGCAGCGATGTATTCCGCTTCCATCGTCGAGTCTGCAACGGTTTCTTGTTTGGAACTCTTCCAACACACCGCCCCTCCATTGAGGGTAAAGACAAAACCCGACATGGACTTGGAATCATCCTTGTCACTCTGGAAGCTGGAGTCAGCAAAGGCCTCGATCTGGAGGTCTTTTCCGCCATACACCAAGAACATCTCCTTAGTCCTTCTCAGGTACTTGAGAATGTTCTTTACCGCTATCCAGTGTTTCTCCCCAGGGTTAGACTGATACCGGCTTACCACACTCAGTGCATAAGCTACATCTGGTCTGGTACACAACATCGCATACATTATAGAGCCTACCGCAGAAGCGTAGGGTATAATAGACATGCGATCCCTCTCTAAATCAGTCTTGGGAGACATATCTTTAGAGAGGGTGATCCCGTGACAAGCCGGTAGGTTACCGCGCTTGGAATCTTCCATACTGAACCTCTTCAGTATGGTGTCGATGTACCTGGACTGCGAAAGTCCTAATATCCTCTTGGATCTGTCACGATAGATCCGGATACCCAGAATGTATGAGGCATCACCCAGGTCTTTCATGGAGAACCTGTGTGACAAGAACCCCTTGACAGATTGTAGCATAGGAATGTCATTTCCTATTAAGAGAATGTCATCCACGTATAAAACGAGGAATACTACAGTTCTCGCTACAAATCTACTATAGATGCATGGTTCATCTGGATTTTTGATAAAGCCAAATTCTTTGACCGTCTCATCAAAACAGATGTTCCAACTCCGCGATGCCTGCTTTAGTCCATAGATGGACTTAAGCAACTTGCACACCTTTCCGCTGCTCCCACTCTGAATGAAACCCTCTGGCTGGTCCATATAGACACACTCCTCTAAATTTCCATTTAGAAAAGCTGTCTTTACGTCCATTTGCCAGATCTCATAATCGTGGAAGGCAGCAATGGCAAGAAGGATCCGAATGGATTTCAGCATGGCTACTGGAGAAAAGGTTTCGTCGTAGTCCAAGCCAGGTCGTTGACGAAAACCCTTTGCTACCAGCCTAGCTTTATAGGTCTCAACCTGTCCATCTACACCAATCTTCCTTTTGAAGATCCACTTGCATCCTACGGGTTTTACCCCGTCTGGAGCAATGTCCAACGTCCATACCTTGTTGGTGTACATGGACTCCATTTCGGTCCGCATTGCATCCAGCCATTTCACTGAGTCAACGCTCTGAACGGCCTGCTGGAAGCTAGTAGGCTCATCATAATCTATGATGCAATCCTCTCTATCCCCGTCTATGAGAAAACCGTAGTATCTCTCGGGCGGATGAGACTGCCTACTACTTCTGCGGAGCGGCGTAGGAATGTCCTGTTCTTCCGAACCTTCTGGTTCCACTAAACTTTCAGTAACAGTCCGTGGTTCTGGAATTTCTTCCAGTTCTACTGTGCTCCCACTTATCTGGTTTTCCAAAAACTCAGTTTCCAAGAAGTAGGCATGACGAGAAACAAGAACTTTTTGTTCCTCTTCACAGTAGAAGAAATATCCTTTTGAGTTCTTTGGATACCCCACAAACTTGCACTGTACTGAGCGTGCCTCGAGCTTGTCCGCATGCTGCTTTTTGACAAAAGCCGGACATCCCCATGTCTTAATGTGCTTAAGATAGGGTCTCTTCCCACACCACATTTCATATGGTGTGGAAGGCACAGTCTTAGTCGGAACTCGGTTCAAAAGGTACGCTGCTGATTCTAGCGCATACCCCCAGAATGATCGCGGTAACTCAGCATTACCCATCATGGACCGCACCATATCCAATAGGGTGCGGTTCCGTCTCTCCGATACACCGTTATGTTGCGGGGTGTATGGAGGAGTAAGCTGAGAGAGAATTCCGTTCTCTTTTAAATAGTCCAGGAACTCGGCACTTAAGTATTCTCCACCTCGATCCGATCTTAGAATCTTAATACTTTTGCCGGTCTGTTTCTCTACTTCATTCTTATACTCCTGGAATTTTCCAAAGGCCTCGGACTTATGTTTCATTAAGAAGACATAACCGTACCTTGAGAAGTCATCCGTAAAAGTAATGAAGTAAGAATGTCCGCTTCGGGCATGTGTAGACATTGGACCGCACACGTCACTGTGTACGAGTCCCAAGAGCTCGCTCGCTCTTACTCCATGTCCAGTAAACGGAGTCTTTGTCATCTTTCCCTTGAGACAGGATTGACAAGTGGCATACGACTGATATTCGAACGCATTCAAATACCCTTCTGTATGTAACTTCGTCAACCTTCTCTCATTGATGTGACCCAATCTACAATGCCATAAGAAAGTCTGATTTATTTCTGGAGACTTTCTTTTGTGTGTATTCTGGACATTAAAAATCTGTGGTTGGTTTAACACGTATATACCATTACTCAGAGTACCTGACCCAATCAATACTTGATTAAGGTGAATGTTTACAACATTACTTACAAACGCAAATTCATAACCTTCTTTAGAAACTAAAGATACAGAAATGATATTACAAGTTGCGTTGGGTACAAAAAAGCAATTACGCAAAACCAAAACATGTCCATCTGACATTCCCAGGTGATAGTCTCCCACGGCTTTAGCATCCATGCTAGCTCCGTTTGCAACTCTGAGGGTCATGTCACCTGCTTTCAAAACACTACGGTTTCTCAACGCCTGCAAAGAATTACAGATATGAGATCCTGATCCGGTATCCAATACCCAGGAAGTAGAGTTTATTGAAAGACAGTTTTCAATAACATACACACCTGAAGCTGAAGCTGCAACCTGCTTCAATTCCTGTGTTCTGGCCTTCCAGGCCCTGCAATCATTCTTCCAGTGTCCTTTCTTATGATAATAGAAGCATTCTTCCTTATCCACAAGCTTTCCCGCTAACTTTGTTGCTTTGCCTTTTCCCTTCGTATCCACTTTACCAACACCGCCCCTTGGTTTGGCGGGGGCCTTCTTCTTCTTTCCCTTGGCTTTCGCCTTGGACCTAGAAGAAGATGATCCTCCTACAAACAAAGTGGATGTTTCCCTACCTTTCTGTAGGGTGCCCTCTGCGCTCCTCAGCATGTTGAGGAGCTCTGATAGTTCAACCTCTTTTTCTTGTAGGTTGAAGTTCAGTATAAACTGGGCGTAAGTGGAAGGAAGGGACTGGAGAACTATATCCGTATATAGCTCACTCTCCAATGTGATCCCTAGGTCAGCGAGCTCCTCAATGAAGCCGATCATCTTTAGCACGTGCTCGGCTACTGATGATCCGACGGCCATTCTTGTCGAAAACAACTTTTTCGACGCTTCGTATCTTGCGATACGTGATTGCTCTCCATACAGTTCTTTTGTATGGAGCAATATGGACTCCATGTCCATATTCTCATGCCTCCTCTGATGTTCGTTGTCCATCGAGGCAAGCAGGAGGCACTTGGCCTTCGCGCTATCAATCTCCCAAGTCTTGCGGATTTCCTTATCCGCGACGCTGGAAGTTGGACCAGGGACAGGGGGAGCTTTGGTGGTAAGAAGATACCCCAGCTTGTCATAAGTGATTGCGATCTTGACATTCCTGAGCCAATCTTTGTAGTTTGGCCCTGTCAGTTTGTTTTTATCTAGGAGTAACTTAAGTCCAGTCATGTTGATTGGTCGCTGCAATTAGGAGAGAGAAGAAGAAACACTCAGCATGATGCTCTTGCAAGTTTAGAGTGGTTTTTAGTTTGTCTAAACAGGATGGCTCCCACTGTTTCTCGAATCCCTCCTCAAACCATAAAGGAAGAATTAGTCAGGATCAATCCCACCGTACAATACTTGCTTAACCGTTCAGCCAGGCCGGTGTCGGTACTTCGAGGGAGGTTTTCCAACGCTTTCGCGAAGTTCCTTAATTAAAGAACCTCTTTTCCCTGGGGGCGTAGCCCCGCTAACACCTTTCTAGGCACCTACTAGGTTTATAGCATTGATCGTTAAGTGAGAAATTTCCCGAGGAGTAGCATATACTCACAGTAGGATCGGGATCCAAATATCATTGCGTGATGAAACTGAAGGAATCCTACCAGAATCATCACACTCCAAATGGTATGCAAATCTAGCAAGTTTCAGTACTTATGAAACTCCCGATGTGGATTTTTGCCCCATGCTCTTATGACCTTGACTTTGGCCAACAAATCATAAGTCACATGTCAAGTTCTGCCCGTCGTTCTCCAGGTTAATTTGAATCCACCCGCACCTACCCTTGACTTTGGCCAACAAGGCAGTACGGCTGTTCCAAACCAACGCATCTATCTATGCTGCACATGAATACCCAATAGCTACCAATCACTGTGCCTTGACTTTGGCCAACAAACACAGCTTGAATACTATTGACTATTCATGTGAAACGACGGAGGGCTACGGATGGTTTTGGCAAAACCGTGAACGTAGTGAACTTGATTTGGTCGATGGAACGAGATAGCTTTTAAAAGGAGTGGCTCAAGCTCCGCATTTAAAAGTTGTTTTTGAAAAGAACCGAGTGGTTTTTCGAAAGTGTTCCAACGACTTTAGCTTGGTTTATTATCTTGCATTAGTTCTTTTAATGCGTGATATTCTTGCATTAGTTCTTTTAATGCGTCCCATCATTTAATCCTACCATTGCAGAAAACAACCAAAATATGACGTACGCTTATGCCATTCGCATTCGCCACGGGGCCCCGTCATTACCCGTTAGGTTACTTAACTAACGACAGAGCGGGGGCTGGGCTAGCGCGTCTGTAAAACATAAGCAACGCCTAAATAATATCATATATAGATATACTGCAATGATAAATATTTCAGATCACAGATAAATACATTGGATATACTAGCAATCTGTAATTTGTACGAGCCTGTAACAAAAACAGATAACACGGTCGGGGTGAATAGCCAAAACCCCACCCAAGACCCCTACGGGTGCGGCAAACTACCCGCCAAGTACCCGAAGCGTAGCAACCTCCCTCATCTCCATGAGTAGGCCACTCGACACTTCGGCATACCCGGTAGTTTGTGCACCCCTCCATGGGTCTATCCTAGGAGCAAAAACAGTAAAAAGAAATTATACAATGACGGCTACAACCCCTTCCCGGTTGTGCGGCCATACAAATAATTATTACATCAATTTACAAATTTACATGAATTGCAAGAAAAGAAAACTCTCGTCTCACAACCCCCGGCTATTCACCCGCGACAATCCAACATATTTATATACACATTCCAGCACATTACAGATCATGTATAACCCCGACCAATCGACTTATAGCGATTGGCCGACGTTCAATACATGCAAACATCACAGATATAACCATCATAGTCAAAGTGCAGTGAAGTTCGGAAAAATACGGAATTATAGGACCCCAAAAGGAAATTTCTTTTCTGGAAAATCTGGGCACATATAATATATATCAAAAATCCCAAAACCAACACAGACACACACTGCACGAAAAACGATGCACAGAGGACTACAACGCGCGGCGCTTCCGCGGCGGATACCGGGCTCACGCGGCGGATGGGCGGCGGCTTGGAGGAATTACTGCATCGTTTTTCATGGGTGTTCTCACAAAACCCTGAGCCGAATTTAGGAGTATAAAGTTTTTCATTTTGACCAGAAAAAATTTCAACAGAAACTCAGATTTTGTAAAAGTTTGGTTTTTGGATTTTTCCGGTTCCGAACTTCGTTACACTTCACTACCAAGCTAGTTTAAGTTTAGTTAGGCTCTGATACCACTGTAAGTCCACGTTGCGACCCCCAGTTCTTACGGGGAGGCGGAAACGGTATAAAATCAAAATTTTAACGCAAGAGGCAACATGGACTAAGCTAGGTCGGGATCTTTACCTAAACTAAAACTAGCAAACTAAGCTAAAGATATTTAGCTACTCGGATGAAGATGGTTATACCTAAACTTGAACTCCTTCTCTTCAAGCTCCGATGGTGGTTCGATGGCTCCTTCTCGTTGTCTCCGTACGCCGAAGATAGATCCACTTGAAAGCTCCGACCTTTAGCTCCTTCTTCGTTCTTTGAAGAAACTAGTTCACTTGGTTTGCTAAACCTAGTGAACTAGAATGAGTAGAGATGATTTAGAATGGGATTTTATCTATGGTTCTTGATTCTCAACTCATGAGACAAGAGAACCATAGATCAAGAGAGGGAGCAAGAGGTTGAGGGTGAGAGCAAGAGGAGAGCTCAAGAACAAGAGAGAGAATGAGCAAGAAAGAATAAGCAACTCTTTTGGCTTTCACCCTCTCATAATCCAAAGTGATCATAACTCATCATATCAAAAAAGTCTTATGTGATGGTTAGAAGCAACCATAAGCTTATCATGTCATGCACTCATTTTACTCAAATGAGCAAGCAAGAAAAAGTCTTTGGCATGAAATGATAACCATGGTTATCATGATGGTCAACTAGTCAAGCCTAGTCAACCGGTCAACAAGTCAACAAGTCACCAAAGTCAACAAGTCAACAAAAGTCAACAAGTCAACAACCATATCACCATAATACTTAATTAATATAATAGTTAATCACATATCATATTCTCATTAGGGTTGAGCATAAAGTCAAAAAGTCAACGGTCAACTGTCAACAACCCTAATGAGAATCCGCTGCCTCTGCCTCCCTGTCAACTGTGCATACACACCCGCATCCGCGTTCCGAGGAACACGAATGCAAACTGGATAAATCCAATCCCATAAGGTACACTAGGATCTGGCTTAAACCAAAGCCCGCTAGTGTAAACTGTCCGGACACTGTACGTGCACAAGTGCACGGATGTGACCGAACCCTGTCGCAAAACCATGCGACCTGTCGCAATACCATGCGACCTCTACTCTTTTGCCTAAAGGCGAAAAGCTTTCTGTGTGGGACTCTAAAGACTCGACACTACGCTGGCAGTGGGTTTAACCACAGACCGCAAGCGGCACTAGCTGTGCGTAACGGTCCCCAGGTAATGCCGACAAGAAGACCGACGAGGCGAAACCCATCGAACTCCTACTGAGCCTGAGTGTGACATTCTCCGTACAGTCCGGTCTGTTCGTCTGATACATCGCATGGCGGGCCTAGGGGGCGGTAAACGTCAGTCCCCCAATAGCGGTACAAGTCGTGCCGGAGCGAAGCCCAAAACACCCTGAGATAACACTGGAAACCTACCAGTATATCTCGTTTGCCCTGGCCAGGGACTACTCGTGTAATGGCTCTCCTAGACACAGCGCGATGTCAACCCCCAATACCGGGAGAGACGAATCCTGTCTAACCGTCACTGCCTCCAAGTGCTTCGGGACTGCACCCAACCACCACCTGTTTGCACGACTCCTTTGAGCCGTGGTAGGGTAGTGATCAAAGTACAGTGGGAACACACCCGAGGCGAAGTGACAGTGTCAAGTCAGCGGACTAAGCTGTACTCATGTCACCTGGGAACTGATAACTGACGATAGGTATAATACCAACTAGTCAGTTCCCGACGAGTCCTGTCCAGTGTACCCGTAACCTAACGAGCACCCGCATACTATCTCAAGTACGACGTACTGACGGCTGTAGGACAGACCGTCTCCCACACTGGGATGAGAAGTGCATGCGCTGGTCTACTCCGGAGTATCGATGCCCTGTCTCGATAGTCCTGCGACCAGGGACCTGAATAAGGATGTGCTTATAGATTACCCAGCCCCCACTATTGTGACTGCCGTCACAACGCTGGTAATCAAGCAAAGATCCTAAGGGCTCCACTAATGCGTATAAGTGATATACTGAAATAAACACAAGTACACATTGAAGTAGAAACAAACCAAGTAGCATACTATTATTTTGAGCAAGATTGTATATACAAGGTGAATATCCCAAGCATCCATTAAGTAATATACAAACTAGTATGATACAGTAATGGCCTCTAGGGCATATACACTAACATTTACGACAGGGTTCGATCACGTACGTGTACTTGTACGCGTGCGGTATTCGAGCAGACAATACTAGTGCGCTTTGGTTTAAGCCGGATCCTAGTATTTGATTATTGGATTAGCTTCGTATCATTGTATTCGTGTTTTTTGGAACATGAATGCAGGTATGTATATACGGATGAGAGGAGGTAAAGAAGGAGACACCTTATTAGGGTTTTGACCATTGACTTGGTCAAAACAAAAATGAGGTGGAGAAAAGAATATGTTATTTTTTGGTAAATGATAATTATATGGCATAGCTACTTGGGTTGACCTTTTGACTTGGCTTGACTTGTTGACTCTAGATATTTTTGGTGAGATATTTTGAGACCTAGATATTATTGTTAAAATATTATTTTCATGCCCTGCTTATTGTCATATCAAGGATCCATTCCATTTATCATTTATCATTATCAAAAATACATTTTCTTTCCTCAAGCTTGTTCTCTCCTTCTTCCTCTCAAAACCCTAGTGTCTCATGTGTTGAGAATCAAGGGATTAGTGAGGCTAAGCTACTCAAAATCACACTCTACACACTCTAGGTTACTTTGTTTAGCACACCAAGTGATCTAATTACCTCAACTTGGAGGTTTAGCTCAAGGTTGGAACTCTCGGGTGTACCTTCTACTACTTCGAGAAGCCGACGAGGAGGTGCTTTCCATTTCCACTCCAAGGAGCTTGCGAGGTAAACGAGGACAGCGGGAACACTAGAAGGACTTGGAACTTTATGTACAATCTTCTTACATAGTAGATAATATCTCTAGTTAGTTTGTTAGTTATGGTTTTGCTATGATCTTGGTGTTAAATTCGATGTTACCTTGTTGTAAAAATCATTTTTTACCCGTTCCGCCTCCCCGCAAAGCCATGGGGTGTGTAACGTCGACTTACATCCTAGTCATTCATCTCATTGCATTGCATCATCTTATATACATATGATATTATCTCATAGGACACCTGCACCATTACCATTGGTTCATGCTGCACGTGTACTATTCATGCGAACGCACACGCCTTTGGTAATTACCATGCCACGAACACTATAGAACTTTCTTAAATCAGTATCTAAAACATTTGCATCATATATGATATGTAAACTGGTAGTTGTATATTCATTTCATCAAGATTGATACGTAGGATGGCTTGTCACATTTACATACCTCATTGCATCATACTTCATACATAGTTTCTGGTCATACATAGGATGGTATATACTATCGTATCATAGACTTCCATCATCATCGACATGTTTACATATTGTAATTCATCTTAAGGATTTCAGTACTTATGAGATTTCTGGATTTTGGGGAAAACCGCAAGAATTTTATAAACCTATTATCATTTTAAAAATAGAAATTTGTGGTTTTCTCGTGATATGATGTGTGTGGCGTCCACCATGAGTTTTCTCGGTTCTTGAGATGTTTCATAAACCCGATTCGAGGAGGGGGATCCTCCGTTTGCGGGTACATGGTGGACCCGGTGCGGTACCTCGGGGCAAGAAGATTGTATAGAAAGGCGTTGAGCCCGGCAGGGGAGCATTACCGACCGGTGATGTTTGACGCGGTGGATATCCGGAGGATACCGACCGTAGTCGTAAGATTTGATGATATGTGCCGATCCGGACTGACGGAGCCCGAGATATTGAGACATTGAGATATTGAGATATTGGAATATACATATATTGTGTCGATACTTGACACTGAATTTCTGTTGATTTTCATGGATGGCACTTCTGTTTACTGCACAGAAGTTTTTCTAAGATAAGAATACAGATTTTCTCATACCATATATATTCAAGTTTCGTGTTTGATTATGCATCCATGTTGCATTCATACTTGTGCATCGCATCGTATTGATATATGTAGGGTGTGACGCATTTGCGTGCATGCTTATGATAGCCTTATTAGATGTTACTTACTACTCACGAGTTGGTAACTCACCCCCGTTGTGCCGCAGTGTCTTGCAGGCCTGACCCGTCAGCATAGTAGTGGCGGGCGTATTTCTTCTTTTGCTTCATTTGCAGCGACTTGCAGCTTGCTCGTAGGTGGGTTTTGAGGATATTCTTTTGCTCCCACCATGTATATTATTTTGTATCTAGTATACTTCATCTACCCTTCGTATATTGGACCTAGACTGTGAGCTTGTGAGGTTCGTTGGTATATATATATATATATATATATATATATATATATATATTCTGATTTCTGGCGTCGAGCTCGTGTGAACCGACTTAATACTTGGATTTTACTCTTTCTTTTAAATGTTGATCTCATATTATGATATATATATTGCGTGTGGTTGTGATTCCGCCATTGGTGAAGAGATAGCTCCCGCTTGGGGATGCTGTTATTCTTTACTTGTGTATTTTCATGTGTTGTACCAGTTTGAGGGCCAGTATTTACAAAGGAGACTCTGCCGAAATTTTCGGGAAAATTTGATGTTTTAAAGTGCTTTAATGTGACTTCATTTTACTAAAACCACCCTTTTAAGCTAAGTTATCCTTCACTCTATTGCTTTTAGACAATTTAGATTTCTGGGCTTTCGCTTACTTAGATTACGTTACGCCTTTAGACGTTTCGTAGTTTAAGTGCCAGTCATGTTCCGTACCTTCGGGTAATGACAAAGTTGGTATCACAGCGAAAGGTTTTACCTTTCTGAGTGTAGGATGACCCTTGGTAGATGGAGTAGGTGATGTAAGCAGAGTGACATAGTGTGTGTATATTCCGCGGCATACTTACGATACGGTACTCCGTCTAAGTGACCTTAGGATATATGCTTGCTTGTACTTCCTTCCTTGATTCTATATGTCCTCTTGTTTCGATCGCAATGTTCCTATCAATCATGTTCTTTCTCCAGCCACTATTCCGCCGAAGACTATGAGGGCCTAGAGGGCTGTCGCCAGGGATGAGATTAGAGTAGGCACGTGTGAGACGAGGACCGATCGGGGCGGTATGTACCCTTTAGGGACTGATTGATCATCCTTTTCCAGGTCGGATAGCTAGGCTGGAGTCGAGTATTCAAGACTTACGACCGATGGTTAGATTGTTAGTTGAGGCTAGCTGAACACTGAGAGTCGATGATGTCCTTCTTATTACGGGGACTGTGATTGTACCTGCTGCTCTGACAGCTATTCCTATTGTTACCGAGATTATTTTCGTATCCTTACAGGAGTTTTTGAGGCTGAAGCCTCCACTTTTCACCGGCATATATGCGACGGAAGATCTGCAAACATTCCTCGACTGGATGGCTAGGATTTGTTGTTCGCTGAGATATATTGACGAGAGATGGGTTGAGCTTACGAGTTTTCGTCTGGAGGGTCATGCTCAAACGTGGTGCGAGTCAGTTGAGAGAGGCCGAGCTATAGGTCTACCTCCTATGACTTGGGATGAGTGCACAACCGTATTTCTTGCTCGTTTCCTTCCGGAGAGCGTTCGAGATGTCCGAGCTCATACTTTTGAGTCTTTGCGCAAGACTCCAAGGATGATAGTTTCCGAGTATGATATTCAGTTTACTCAGCTGTCCCGATATGCTCCTTACTGTTAGTTATATGTATGCCCTAAAGGCTATTATTATACTTGTGATATATATTATAGTGGATGCTTGGATATATATAGGGAGGACTTTCTTGCTCGACATGAAAGTATGCTATCTGGTTGCTCTTTATCTTAACTTGTACACTTATTGTCTCTCTATTACATGTTGATAAACCCCTTAGGATGAGTACATGACTACCAGGATTATGATGCAGATCATACTAGTGTTGGAGATAGTGCCCTCAGAGTCAATTATTAGGTCACAGGTACGTGATTGTAATGATTGAGGGAGGACCTATCCCGGTAGGACAGTCTTACTCGAGATGATAGTATGCTATCTGGTTTACCTTTATCATCGTGTACTGTTTTAGGTGACCTGACACGTCGCTATTACACGTTGATAGAGCCCCTAGGATTCTTGCTTGACCACCAGCAGTATGAGGGCGATCATATAAGTGGGAGCTGGCGGTCTATAAGCTTATCCTTAAAAGGTCCCTAGTCGTGGGAGTTTCGAGACTGGGCATCGATACTCCATTAGTAGACTAGTGTATACAGTCGAGACTCCGACGAGGGGCGGTGGCCGGTCTCACAAGCCACTGGTGTCAGTTGGATCACCTAAGATGTATACAGGTGCTCGTTGGGTTATGAGTACACCGGACAGGACTCGCCGGGAACATGCTAGTTGGTCATATACCAGACGTCAGATGGCAGTTCCCTGGTGACATGTGTGCAGGTTAGTTCATCGACCTGGGGATCGTCATTTGTCTCGTGTGAGTTCCCACTGTACTTTGATTACTACCCTACCACGGCTCAAAGGAGTCGTGCAAACAGGTTTTAGTTGGGTACAGTCCCGAGCCACATGGAGGCAGTGAGCGTATCTTCAGGGGTTCGTCTCTCCCGGTATTGGGGGTGAGGTCGTGCTGTGTCTAGGAGAGCCATTACACAAAGTCCTTGGCCAAGGCAAGGAGATTTACTGGTAGGTATTCCAGTAGTATCTCAGGGTGTTCTGGGCTACACTCCGACACGACTTGTACCGCTTTTGGGGGTCTGACTTTTACCAACCCCCTAGGCCCGCCATGCGATACTCATAGACGAACGGACCGGACTGCACGGATATTGTCACTGACAGGCTCAGTAGGGTGTCAGGATGAGTTTACTCATCGACGTCCCTTTTGGTCAATAGCTGGTGGCCCGTCACGTATTGGCTTATACCTCTGACGTGCTAGTGGTTAAATCCACAGCCATAGTATTGACGAGTCTTTAGAGTCCACCACACTTCCAGTTACTCAAGCTTTCGGGCGAAACGCTGTAGAGGCCGTATGGAGATATGGCAGGGTCCGATCAGATACGTGCGGTATTGCACGGATCAGGATCGGACGGTTTGTACTAGTGGCCGTATGGTTATATGGCAGGGTTCGATCAGATACGTGCGGTATTGCACGGATCAGGATCGAACGGATATTACTAGCCGGCTTTGGTTTAAGCCGGTCCTAGTTTAGTACAGTGTAGATTTTGTCTCATTGCATTTGTATCCGGACGGAATACAGATGCGGGTGTGTATGCACAGTATGGGGGTTTTCCTGTAATTTATTACGGGACCAGTTTTCTGGAGTTGCCAGTTTGCTTTCCGTTCCGGCCGGTTTTCCTTTGTTCTTTCCCGGCCGGACTTTTCTGATGGAGGGGGTTATTTGCAGTTTTGCAAATAACACTTTGGTGGAGGTTTTATTTGTAAGATGATTTATTATGAAAGCATCTTTTCTTTTCAACCATCACTTGATTTGTATTAATGAGATTAGAAAGGATTTGAGGTTGATAAGAAAGATTGTTATGATGATGTTTAGGATATAGTCACCTTTCTACTTTTCCTACACTCACCTTCCTTCTATGGTTATGCTTCATATTCATTCCTCCACCTTATTCTTCTTACTTGATGAAAAATGGAAGAAAGAAAGAGAGAAGAAAAAGAGAGAAGAAAAAGAGAGAAGAAGGAGAGAGCTTCATCTTGATCTTTGAGAGAGTAGCATTCTTGATCTCTTTTCATACTTAGAAAAATGCAAGCACCATTTTTCTTACCTTGTTTCCTCCATCATCCACAAATGGCAACCAACCCCAAAGTGAGACTATAATTCTACACTACACTTCCTACAGCATATCTTGAGCATGTCGAGTTGCCGGCTTCATGCGCGAGTTGCCTCGGTATTGAGGTGGGAGCCCGTAAAAGTACCCGGCTTCGTGGTGCCCTTTCCGACGAGGAGGAGATGGACGGAGATCCCGCGAGGAGATCGGAGTGGAGATGAAGACCGGAGGACTTGGATCGTCGGTATATCTCTAACCCATCCTCTTAGTAGCTTAGACTTGTTAATGGTTAACGATCCGGGGTTTAGTGCGCGGTGGTGCCGTTTTGCCAAGTCCGCAAAAATTTAAGTTTACCACCGTTTCCGCGTTTGGCCGTCGGATTGACGGCCGGGGCGCCGCCGTGCACTTACAGTGGTATCAGAGCCTCGCCATTAACTTAGTCTAGCTTTGTGTAATGTGTTTTTCAGTTCCGATCGATCGAAATGTCCAAAAACCCGTATTTGCCTACGACAGTTTCTGTTGAAATTTTTTGGTCTCGAAAAATTTTTCAGGTTGTAAAATATTGATGTACTGGAAAATCTAAGAGTTCTGTAAAAATTTGATGAAGTAACTCCACAGTTGGAGCGCGGAACCGCCGCAAAAACCCCCTTTGTGCGGCCCTTCCGCCGCGCACTATTCACATCACTTCACCATTTTTTTTACAGAGGCCTTATGGGCTTAAAATATGGGCTTTGGAATATTAAAGTTGGGCCAATTGTTTCTGTGAGTGCTACAGTTTTCTTTGGGGCCCACTTGTTAATTGTTTGATCAATCGGAAAATTTTAAACACATTTTTCACAGTATTTACATTATATCTGCGACCGTGAATGTCACTCGATCGGTAAATCCTGTCTAACTGCTATAGCCCGGTTAGACGGATTTGCGAACGTGACTTTCACGTTGATGTTCTATGTATTTGCTGTGATGTTACGGATCGGTCGTGGGGGATAGCCTGGATGCAATGCTAGTACAGTTTTGGTTGTATAATGTACATTTGATATTGCGGGGCGAGCGTCCGACATGTGGACTGCCGTCACTGCCTGTGTGTATTATTCTTTTGGGGCACGACCTGGTTGCGGTCGATGTACCCGGTGTATGTATATTTTACTTTCTGTACTAGGGTTACCCCGTGGAGGGGTGCACGGATAGCCGGGTTCTAGAGGGCAACGGGCCCGCATCTCAGGGCATTGAGACGGAAGGGCTTCAGTCTGGAATTGGCGGGCTATTCGCCGCACTCGTAGGGGGTACAGGTTGACCCAGGAGGGGTGCCCAAGTTGCCGGATTCCGTGAAGTGCTGGGTGGTCCATTCACGGCGCTGAAGGGGGCTGCCTCGCTTCAGGTTTTGGCGGGTAACTTGCCGCGCCCGTAGGGGTCTAGGTTTTCTTTGCACAGGCTATCCACACGACCAGGGGAACGTCGGGTTTCAGTAGTGGCTCTGTGAAACCCGGGGATCCCAGATATCTGTATTGTTCTGTGATGCTGTACATTTCTGTGATGTTGCATTTATTTCACGCCTTGAGCGAAATACTATATATTGGTATATATATTAGTAGATGTTGTATATGTTTTTCACCCGCGCTAGTCCAGTCCCCGCTCTGTCGTTAGTAAGCTAACCTAACGAGTGATGACGGGACCCAGTGGCGAATGCGGATGGCATATACGTACGTCAGTATATTTTCGTTCTTTGTGGTGTGATTAATTGATGGGACTGCGTTGATTCGGATCAATGCAAGTTAAAACAAACCTAATCTGATGTTGTTGGAACACTTTTCAAAAAGCTGTTATTGCAAGGACGTTCATTTCTGTTTTGCATCGTGGTATTCATTTGGAATATCCTGCTCCTCAGTCGACGAGGCAAGGGCCGAGATCCCTTCACCGGGAGTGACCCCTTGGACAGAAGTTTGCGTCAGGACATTAACTTCACTATAGCCGATTACTTTTGCTTTGCACCGTGGTATTCAGTTGGAATATCCTGCACCTCATTCTACGGGGAAAGAGCCGAGATCCCTTCACCGGGAGTGACCTCTTTAGTAAAGGTTTTCGTCACTATATTTTCTAAAAAGCTATCAGTTCCTTCAACGATATCAAGTTCATTACGTTAAAGGTTTTCGCCAGAAACCATTCGTAGCCCTCCGTCGTTTCAGACGGGTAGCACGTAGTATTCATGCTATGTTTGTTGACCTTCGTCAAGGCATAGTGTATGGTAGCTGCTTGTTACCTTTCTGCTGCATAGATAGATGCGTTGGTTTGGGACAGTCGTATAGCCTTGTTGACCTTCGTCAAGGGCTTGTACGGGTGGATTCAGATTAACCCTGGATAATGACGGGTAGAACTTGACATGTGACTTATGATTTGTTGACCTTCGTCAAGGTCATAAGAGCATGGGGCAGAAATCCATCGGGAGTTTCAAAAGTACTGAAACTTGCCAGATATGCGCATACCTTCTGGAGTGTGATACCGTGAGCGGATTCCGTCACGTTGTCATGCGATGAAAGTTGGATCCCGATTCCCACTGATGAGTTAGTTTACTCCTCGGGTCACCCCGACTAATTCTTCTTTCAGGTTTGGAGGAGAATTTGAGGTACAGTGGGAGGTTTCCAGATTAGATAAATTGGTAACCATTCTGATCTTGGTTAGAGTGCACGCTGAGTGTTTCTTTTCTCTCTCTCTTGGCAGCGACCATTGACCCGACCCTAGACTTTGACTCAGTGACCAAATTAACCGAACCTTCTTAACACTGGCTTTTGGATTGTCAGAGTTGCAAACCTCATTGCCACTCCTACTTTTACCCTTTTCTCCAGGACACCCCGTTTTACTACGAACGTCCACTTCCATTGGACAAAACCATCGTATGGTTAGATACGAACTCGAAAGAATTTATTCGAGGATGGTTTCCGGTTCTGGAGAAAACGGATAGGATTATTCAGTTGTCTTTTCCTTTTACCCTCTCTCAGGTTACGGGTACTCCTTGGTTTAGGGGTAGTACACCTATTACGCAAATTGGATTGTCTTCTTCCAAACCTTAGGCTGGTGCCGACCGGTAGGGAATGAAGAAAACCAATTAGCATAACGATGGTGTGCAGAAGGTATTAAGTTCAGACAAAGCAAGGGATTAGTTAGAGGGCAAAGTAAATTGCAACAGATATTCACGACCAAACCAAATATTTCGTTACCACTCCCACATCACCTTTGTATTTCTCCAGGACACTCCGTATCACTACGAAGATCCACAGTTTATTTGGATACTCCATCGTATGGTTATATACGAACTCAAATGGAACTTGTTCCAGTTCGGGGATGGATTCTGGTTCAGGAGAAATATGAATAAGGTTTATTCGGTTGTCTTTTATCTTCACCCTCTCTCATTGCGAGTGTTCCTAGGATTGGGACAGTACACCCATTATGCTTATTGGATAGTCTTCTTCCAAACCATAGGCTGGTGCCGAACGGTAGGGAAGGAAGAAAACCATTTGGCCTAAAGGGGTGTGCAGAAGGTAAAGACTAAAGACATATGAAGGGATTTGGAGAGGTGGCAAAGAACTATACGGTTACAGTCGTAAATCTGGAAGAGGCATTACTAGGAATACCAGAATACCCCATCGGAACATTTCAATGTTTCAGGTTCAACTGTGTACTGTTAAAAGAAAACTGATTTCCCAATTAGACACTTACTCCAGGGTATGTATTTACCAGGTACGATTCTCACATCTGTATGGTTTTACAGATGATGAGTGGGAGTAAGTTATTGGAAATTGGGTGATCATCCTCATTATATCGGGATTCGTTGTAATCGGTGATATTTGAGGAAATCACCTGGGCTGTTTGCCGGTCGGCAAATATTTGGTTTTGAATATCCGCAGTTATGCACCAATTTCAAATTGATATATCTGTACGTCTATTTTCATAGAGTGAGATATACCTTTCTGAAATTATGTCTACGACATTTACCTATATCAGTGGATGGTTAGGTAAGGAGTATTAAACAACGGTGTAATTCTTCATAACCAAAGGTACAGTTTTCAACCTACGACACACAATGAATGAGTTATGAGACTCAAGTGGACTTATACAGAGTATTGTATATTGTCCAGTGTCCACTAGGACAGAGGGGTTGGTCCTCGTACTGTATTCTGTTTACTTATGACTTCTCTAGTTCTTAGACAGGTGTTTCGTAGAAACACAGGGTCGAAGTTTTGAGAAGTTATAGGTATAAGAATAAAGTAGAGAACCAGGTGTTGCAAGTATCGGGATTCTTCAAAGTGATCGAAGATGTAGATACTTGTATATGGTATTCAGTTGATAGTAATGATAAAGAGAACTTGTTTCTCTTTCAGGTTACTCATAATTGGAAGCATTCCTAAGTTGAGTAACGCTGATCGGCCTCCTTCCATTTAGTTGACATGCGCTGGGGACAGCTGCATGATTTGAATCTGGTTCAATTAAATCAGTGCCTCTGTTTCTATATTGGATATAGAACAGTTCATATCTTAACGATGTTAAGGTACGGGGAGTTGTCCGGTTTATGATTAAAACCAGACACTGGACAACTCAAGGCACGTTTCTGTAATGGCTGTTTGTGGGTTGACCCAGGCTATGATGAGGGTTGACTTTCTACCATCTTGATGAACAATAGCGATATTGTTCTAGACTCGCCACAGTTTTATTAAAAATGGATTTTTTCAGAAAACAATAGTGGGAGTATGGTAGAACTGGAAGTGATTCCAGAACCACAAACGATTACTGAAGATTTGATAAGGAACCTAAAGATTCAATCTGGATTGACATTCCATTGGCCACTCCGCAGATAAGGTGGGTAACTTCAGGCACCCGAGAGGTACTACGGTAGCCTCAAGGACGGTGACAGGGAAGTTCTTGTTTACCCACAATTACCATTGCTGTTGTTCCAGGCTGTGAGACCCGGCAGGAGGATGAGTATAGCGTCGTTCTGAACTCGCTTCAGAAGTGTACGTGTATATGACTCTGCCAGAGGGTTGTCGTAGTCAGTGGGAGCAGCGGAAGCATTGGTGGACAGGTAGCTTATGTCTATTTATAGACTAGAGCAGATGTAGCGGAGATAGATCATCTATTTCTGATGTGACAGTCATGGGTTTGACTTCATCAGAATAAGGGATGGATCTGTTGAGAAGGTAGTAAGGTGTGATGTCATGGTATTTGGATGACATACACAAAGTAGGAAAAGAAACTCCTATACTACGATCGGTTATACTTTGGTCGTCACACAGTGTTTTCTCCACATGGGACTTGGACATAATATCAGACATACTGGTTACTAGATCTATGGTTTTAGATCTAGATTTGGGTGGTTTCCCAATCAGGGTACCTTGACAGCATTCTAAGAGTATTTAGAATGGACGACTCCTGGCACGGTAGTGTACCTGCAGGTGATGGAGTCACCCTCTCTAAAGGTGTCTTACAGACTAAAGGGGAGAGGGATGTGCATGATTGGCAGATCACTTGCTCAGGCAATTGAGTCAATCATGAGATGTGAAGTACCACACCAGATGTTGTTCTTGCACTAGATGCAATAAGTTGACATTGATCCAGTCCTGGAGAAACAGTCGGAAGCAGTTCTAGAACATAAGTGAATGTTCTAGGGAAATGATAACGGCTGCCTCTTTTAGGAGACGGTTATCATTCCAGGCTTCCAAGGTGACATGGACGACAAGGAGGTTGTCAGAGTTATAGTTTTCCTTCTGACGAGGGGCAGTATTTTGGACAGGTGGTCCAAGGCAATACTGAGGGTGGCATGGCGCGGGATACTGATTAAGTTCAGTTGACGATACAGTCTAAGAAGTTTGGATTTGGAGTTCATTTATGAGCTAGGTCCCATCAGACATCCAGACATTCTAAGACAGGTATTGCTCATTTCGGGAGATGGTTTTCTCCGTGAACTTGAGATATAGAGAGACATAGAAAGAGACACCACAGGCAGATCCACTCACTGAGGCTATTCCTCGAACGCAAGAGTTTCGCAAACGGGCTTTGTGAGACTGACTAGTAGAGGAGTTGGGTGTTCGGTATCACACGGGCTGTGAGTATGCGACATCGCAATAATTAGCCTTGAGTGCAAGTGGGAGATTGTTGGAGATAGTGCCCTCAGAGTCAATTATTAGGTCACAGGTACGTGATTGTAATGATTGAGGGAGGACCTATCCCGGTAGGACAGTCTTACTCGAGATGATAGTATGCTATCTGGTTTACCTTTATCATCGTGTACTGTTTTAGGTGACCTGACACGTCGCTATTACACGTTGATAGAGCCCCTAGGATTCTTGCTTGACCACCAGCAGTATGAGGGCGATCATATAAGTGGGAGCTGGCGGTCTATAAGCTTATCCTTAAAAGGTCCCTAGTCGTGGGAGTTTCGAGACTGGGCATCGATACTCCATTAGTAGACTAGTGTATACAGTCGAGACCCCGACGAGGGGCGGTGGCCGGTCTCACAAGCCACTGGTGTCAGTTGGATCACCTAAGATGTATACAGGTGCTCGTTGGGTTATGAGTACACCAGACAGGACTCGCCGGGAACATGCTAGTTAGTCATATACCAGACGTCAGATGGCAGTTCCCTGGTGACATGTGTGCAGGTTAGTTCATCGACCTGGGGATCGTCATTTGTCTCGTGTGAGTTCCCACTGTACTTTGATTACTACCCTACCACGGCTCAAAGGAGTCGTGCAAACAGGTTTTAGTTGGGTACAGTCCCGAGCCACATGGAGGCAGTGAGCGTATCTTCAGGGGTTCGTCTCTCCCGGTATTGGGGGTGAGGTCGTGCTGTGTCTAGGAGAGCCATTACACAAAGTCCTTGGCCAAGGCAAGGAGATTTACTGGTAGGTATTCCAGTAGTATCTCAGGGTGTTCTGGGCTACACTCCGACACGACTTGTACCGCTTTTGGGGGTCTGACTTTTACCAACCCCCTAGGCCCGCCATGCGATACTCATAGACGAACGGACCGGACTGCACGGATATTGTCACTGACAGGCTCAGTAGGGTGTCAGGATGAGTTTACTCATCGACGTCCTTTTTGGTCAATAGCTGGTGGCCCGTCACGTATTGGCTTATACCTCTGACGTGCTAGTGGTTAAATCCACAGCCATAGTATTGACGAGTCTTTAGAGTCCACCACACTTCCAGTTACTCAAGCTTTCGGGCGAAACGCTGTAGAGGCCGTATGGAGATATGGCAGGGTCCGATCAGATACGTGCGGTATTGCACGGATCAGGATCGGACGGTTTGTACTAGTGGCCGTATGGTTATATGGCAGGGTTCGATCAGATACGTGCGGTATTGCACGGATCAGGATCGAACGGATATTACTAGCCGGCTTTGGTTTAAGCCGGTCCTAGTTTAGTACAGTGTAGATTTTGTCTCATTGCATTTGTATCCGGACGGAATACAGATGCGGGTGTGTATGCACAGTATGGGGGTTTTCCTGTAATTTATTACGGGACCAGTTTTCTGGAGTTGCCAGTTTGCTTTCCGTTCCGGCCGGTTTTCCTTTGTTCTTTCCCGGCCGGACTTTTCTGATGGAGGGGGTTATTTGCAGTTTTGCAAATAACACTTTGGTGGAGGTTTTATTTGTAAGATGATTTATTATGAAAGCATCTTTTCTTTTCAACCATCACTTGATTTGTATTAATGAGATTAGAAAGGATTTGAGGTTGATAAGAAAGATTGTTATGATGATGTTTAGGATATAGTCACCTTTCTACTTTTCCTACACTCACCTTCCTTCTATGGTTATGCTTCATATTCATTCCTCCACCTTATTCTTCTTACTTGATGAAAAATGGAAGAAAGAAAGAGAGAAGAAAAAGAGAGAAGAAAAAGAGAGAAGAAGGAGAGAGCTTCATCTTGATCTTTGAGAGAGTAGCATTCTTGATCTCTTTTCATACTTAGAAAAATGCAAGCACCATTTTTCTTACCTTGTTTCCTCCATCATCCACAAATGGCAACCAACCCCAAAGTGAGACTATAATTCTACACTACACTTCCTACAGCATATCTTGAGCATGTCGAGTTGCCGGCTTCATGCGCGAGTTGCCTCGGTATTGAGGTGGGAGCCCGTAAAAGTACCCGGCTTCGTGGTGCCCTTTCCGACGAGGAGGAGATGGACGGAGATCCCGCGAGGAGATCGGAGTGGAGATGAAGACCGGAGGACTTGGATCGTCGGTATATCTCTAACCCATCCTCTTAGTAGCTTAGACTTGTTAATGGTTAACGATCCGGGGTTTAGTGCGCGGTGGTGCCGTTTTGCCAAGTCCGCAAAAATTTAAGTTTACCACCGTTTCCGCGTTTGGCCGTCGGATTGACGGCCGGGGCGCCGCCGTGCACTTACAACTAGTAGGGCAGAGGTAGTCGGTAAATACATCCTTCAAATGTTCCTAGTCGTGGGAGTATCGAGACAGGGCATCGATATTCCAGAGTAGACTAGCGTATATGCTTCTCGACCTATATGATGGGCGATGGATGATCCTATATCCATTAGTGTTTGACATCAGAGATGGTATACGGGTGCTCAGTGGAGACTGGGTACACTGAACGGACTTGCCGACACTCCTAGATGGTATTATACCTATCGTCAGATAGCAGTTATCTGGTGACACTGGTACAGGTTAGTCTGTCGACCCGAGATTGTCATAGAGTCTTGTATGATTCCCACTGTGCTTTGATTTCCACCTTACCACGTTCAAGAGATCGTGCAAAATGGTGGTTTTTGGGTACAGTCCTGAGTCACATGGAGGCAATGAGCGATAGGAGGGGATTTCGCCTCTCTCGGTATTGGAGGTTGATGTTGCGCTTTGCTCGATTGGCCATAACAGGAAATCCTTGGCAAGGGTTGCTGAAATCTACTAGTAAGTGTTATCAGTAGTTTATCGAATCGTTACGGGCCTCATGTAGGCATGACTTATCAGGCTATTAGGGTCTGACGTTTACCACCCCAGACAAAGATATGCGACCTATCAGACGAATAGACTGGACTGTACGGTAGTGTTACTGATTGGATTCGCAGGAGTATGAGCATGCTTGCTTGTTGATCTTCTGATTGCTCAATACTCGGGTGGCCGTTATGTTTAGCAGACCGCTTGTAGCTTGTTGGTGATGTTCAGTCGAAAATATTGCATTCTTAACACGACAATTTCCTTACTCTTTCTAATCATCTAAAGGTGTTTGGTATAAATATAGAACATATTAGCAATTCATCTGCAAAATATCAAATAACATGTGTTATACATTATAACCGGCATTATGAAGGAAATTGTGTGTAAATATTTCACGTATAATATTTTGTATCTCAACATTCTTCATTGAGATTGTGTGCAGAAAAATATTCAGGTCAAAGAACTGGAATCGCAAAATTGCCGATAAAATGCAGCAAGTCAATGACTTAAAATCTGGCAGAGATTCAGAAGAGATTAAATGATTCCATACATCAAAAGAACACCCAAAGACCAACACCAAGACACCCCAGGAAAATGAGCTAGTGAACTCATCATATGGCCGCGGAACCGTGGCTGAGTTGGCCGAGTTTCCACGGTTCCGCGGCCGAGTTGTGGGCTCCGATGACGTGTTCTCTCCAAAAGCTTCATTCTAACAACCTTGCTTCCTCAAGACGCTTCATTACCATGTGGCTTCTTCCGGAAGGCTCTGCATAATAACCTTATTCTAGAAGGCTCCTTGTAACAACCTCATTCTAGAAGTCTCTCTCTAACTACCAAGCTTATGAAGGAAGCTTAATTGGAGATCTATAAAAGGGGATCTAGATCTAAATTTTTGCGGTTGTTCAAAAAGTTATTCATTAATTACACATTTGAGCCATAATTTAATTCAAGTTGAGTGACACAACTTGAGATCCAATCAAATCAAGATCCATTGAGAGCAAAATCAAGCGAGAATCGAAGATCCTTTATCGCAACGCCGATCATCATCAAGATCAAGAGATCCGCGACAATCCACGACTCACGGCGATCGAGCCGAGCGAAGATCGATGACAAATTCCCTTTCAAAGGAGCGATCGAGAGCTAGTCTTGTAATCTTAAATTGAGAGGTGTAATTTGAAGAAGATTTAATAAAGGTGATAAATTGTTAATTCTCACTTTCTTTACATTCTTGCATTATGAAATTTCTCATTCTTGATTCTTTAATTTTCATAATGTGTGAGTGAAATCTCCGCTTGTATGGGATTTGAGAGAATCGGTAGATCAAATGATGATGAAATTCTTTTACTAATCTTAAGTCTTATAAGAATTGTGAACTTTAGGAAAAAGAATCATCAATGACCTAATTTGGAGCGAGATCACCATTCTTGAAAATATCGTTGCAAATTAGGGATCAAATGATTGATGATCTTCTTTGCTAGAGGCTAGATTTGAATGATGATCAATGAAAAGACAATGGATAGTGAAGGAGAAACCCTAGTTTCTTCAATAGATTCCTAATATTCATTCATCATCATCAATCTAGCTACAATTCATCAATAAATAAGATTCGTAATTTTTAGTATTCATCATTGCTACTAATTCGATCGATTCCTACAAGTTATTCTTCATATTCTTGATAATTCACATTGATATTGGACACTTTCCTGATTTTTAATTCTTGAATGTATTTTTTATTTTCTTGAAATGACAACTCAATTAAATCTCAAATTAATTTCTTGAATTTTCTTTTATATTTTCATTTCGACTCATCTAAAGCAATATCGAACAAGTACTCGCATCACAGTGGACGATCCGTATTCATTAACGAACTATATCGAAAGCGTTAATTGATTGCGGTTATAAATTCTTTGGTTGTGATTATATTTTCAAAACAAGAACCGAAATTTTAGAATCAATCAAATGGCGCCGTTGCCGGGGATTGCATGCTAATTTGCTCGTTTTTGTTATTTGAGTTGAAATTATATTATTCCATTAAAAATTTGAATCAAAATCGCATTAAGTGCTTAACGATTAGTCTGTGAATTTTGCAAGGAAATCTGGAATCTCTGCAGCAAGGGAAAAAATATTCAGATCATTCCAGATAAGACAGTGAAGCAACAGGAGCACCAGGAAAAATTTCCGTTCAACGATCGTGCAAACAGACCGCGAAACCGCGGGGATAGCAGGTTGTGGGGGAGGATCCGCGGCCTTCTTGACGCATCAGAGCTTCAGTTCTCTGTGGTATATTCTCATCTTTCTTATCTCCTCCCCGCTCTTGTCCAATAACCATTTTCTGCAGGATTCTTTGCAAAAATTCGCAGCGCCGCAAAAAGAAATTTTTGCGTGTTTTGAATATTGGTTGTCTGCATATTTTAATATGGAAATTAAGGGGCAAAGACCAAATTCAGATTAGGTAGGGATTTCATTACCCTTCCTAAGCCCCAAAAATCACAAAACTTGCATCCGCATCACCCTTATTAACTAAAAAAGATCTAGACAAAACTCTAAGGACGGTCGCGCTCAATTAGGACAGAAGAAGGTCATGGGTAATCTCTTGCTTATCCGCATTTCTTTTGTGGTGACTAAGGCAAGTGTGTTTAAGGCAAGTGGTTACTTAATTAGGCTCGCTACTTACGTAGCGGAGATCCTCCAACTTACCTGGCACTTACCTGGCCACAGAAGGGATAAAGAGGCAGTAGAGAATCTATCTTGCGACTTGTATTCTGGAAGTCTAGGAGTGGTCTAGAGACTTGACTTAGGTGACCATTAGATTTAGGGTTGCTTGTGCATTGTTTGTGAGATTTTTTTAAAAAAAATCTGTCTTTTTCAAAAACAAACACCAAATCCATCTTTTCTCTAATTATCACTTACGCTGCCACTTGCGCTAAACCATTTAGTGCATGCTCGGCTGGACACCGGATTCTAGTGCCCGTCTTGTCCGCGTTCCTCCTATCGACTCCAAAGTCGGTATTTCTATATCTACTTTTTCTTCACCCACTACCACACCCACCTCGATGGACGAATCTCCATCGAACTTCTTTAACACCACTCTGCCACCGTCCGTAGGTACGCAGAATCCGCCCCACATCTCTCTCCAAGAGAGATGCTACCCTATTCGAGGTCCTCTTTCTACCTGTCTTTCCATTCCACCAGCCAATGGGGACAAGTTCGAAATCAAACCTCAATACATCAATCTTTTACCTAAATATCACGGTCTCTAGTCTGAAGACGCATACGTTTTTATTACCAAATTTGAAAACGTATCCGCTATAATGGGTACTTCACAGCTTTCTGTGGATGCTATGCGCCTACGTCTTCTCCCATTAACTTTGTGCAATTTTGCTGAGAAGTGGCTTTATAACACAGCCGTACATTCTATTTCAAACTGGGACGAATTCGTCATAGCTTTCCTTAAGAAATTATATCCCAATCATTAGACCGCCCGAGTCCGTAGCGAAATAAATCAATTTACCCAGCTTCCCAATGAACCATTTTCGAAGTGTTTTCAACGCTTCAAGGATCTGTTAGTTCAATGTCCTCATCACGGAATCCACCGATGGGATCTGTGCAGAATCATATATGAGGGCATCAATCCTACAACAAAACAGGTGCTTGAATCCATGTGTCAAGGCAACTTCATGTATAAAGACGGTGGTGAAGCTTGGAGATTTTTAGAAGATTTCGATGAAAAAACTTTATAGTGGGAGACTGTAAGTCAACCATCGTCTAGGGGTTGTTGGAGATAGTGTCCTCATAGTCAATTATTGGATCACAGGTACGTGATTGCAATGATTGCGGAGGACCTATACCGGTAGAACAGTCTTACTCGAGATGATAGTATGCTATCTGGTTTGCCTTTATCAGTCGTGTACATGTTCAGGTGACTGATTACATGTTACACTTTGATAGAGCCCTTAGGATCTTGCTTTACTACCAACAGTATGATGGCGATCATATACGTGAGAGTTGGGTAGTTTATATGCATATCCTTAATTGTGGTCCCTAGTCGTGGGAGTTTCGAGACAGGGCATCGATACTCCGGAGTAGACTAGTGTATACAGTCGAGACCCCGAAGAGGGGCGGTGGCCGGTCTCACAAGCCATTGGTGTCAGTTGGATCACCTAAGATGTATACAGGTGCTCATTGGGTTATGAGTACACCGAACAGGACTCGCCGGGAATCTGCTAGTTAGTACTATACCTATCGTCAGATAGCAGTTCCCTGGTGACATGTGTATAGGTTAGTTCATCAACCTGAGGTCGTCATTTGTCTCGTGTGAGTTCCCACTGTGCTTTGATTTCTACCCTACCACGGCTCAAAGGAGTCGTGCAAACAGGTAGCTTTTGGGTACAGTCCCGAGCCATATGGAGGCACGTGAGCGGATCGGCAGGGGATTCGTCTCTCCCGGTATTGGGGGCGAGGTCGTGCTGTGTCTAGGAGAGCCATTACACAAAGTCCATGGCCATGGCAGGAGATTTACTGGTAGGTACTCCAGTAGTATCTCAGGGTGTTATTGGGCTTCACTCCGACACGACTTATACTGCTATTGGGGGTCTGACGTTACTAGCCCCCTAGGAAGATATGCGATACTCATAGACGAACGGACATGACTGTATATACATTGTCACTGTTAGGCTCAGTAGGGTTTCCGGATGAGTTCGCTCATCGGCCTCCCTTGAGGTCAGTCCATGGGCAGCCGTTACGCATTGCTAGTGCCGCTGACGGTTTGTGGTTAAACCCACTGCCAGGGTACTGACGAGTCATTAGAGTCCCCCACAGACAGTTTCCCAGTTCGGGCGAAACGTTGTAGAGGCCGTATGGTTTTATGGCAGGGTTCGGAAAATGCACGTGCGTTTACGCACGTGTTATTTTTCGGGCAGTTGATACTGGTCGGCTTTGGTTTAAGCCGGATCCGAGTATTATATTGAGTAGATATAATATCTTTGTCTCAGTTGCATTTGTATTCGGTCGAAATACAGATGCGGGTATATTTATACAGTTACGGGGTTATCCTGAAAGTCGTTTCAGGATCACTTTTGGAAGTTGCCAGTTTCCAGTTTTCTATCAGCCGTCTTTTAACATTCGGTTAAAGAAGGATTTATCTTTTCTTGGATGAGAGTGAGTCATGCTTCTAGAAGGTTCTAGAAGTTTCTAGAAAGCGGTGACAAGGATTGTGACTCATGCTTTGATTTCAATGTATTCTTGTTTTCCTTAAGATCTTTGTGCTTGATATTTTCATGTGTTCACACATGATATTTTCCATGTGGTCACCCTCTTTACTCCTACGATCACCTCCTACTCCATATAAGAGGCCGGCCCCCTCTCTCTCCTCACACACTCTCTCACTTGATATTTCATTTGGTAGAAAAAGATTATGATAGGTTTTATCGGTGTATGGAATTTCACAGCTCATTTCATTCCATCACCCGATTCCCTCGGCAACTTCATTAACCGATCGTCCACGGATTTGGACGAAGTGAGACAAAGTCATCTACTCATTCTCTACATCATTCTTGGTCGTCTCTTTTAGCAAACTTGACGACCGAGTTGCCTCGAGTAAGAGGCGGGAGCCCGTTTAAAGAATCGTCGACGTGGTGCCACCTCGACGAGCAGATCGGAGATCGATGAGATCGGAGCAGCCGCAACGGAGCGTGGGATGATGGTTAAAGAACGAAGGACTCGGATCGTTCGGTATAACCTTTCTACACTCTTTACAGTTTGTTAGTTTAGCAATAATGGCAGATCCGGGTTAAAGTATACGATAGCGCCAGTTAAAAAGTTTTTGTTCCGCATTTGGCGTCTGTAGACGGCCAGGGCGCTAGCGTAGACTTACAGTGGTATCAGAGCCTAACCATTTTGCTATACTAACTTGTGCTAACGCGTTTAAAACATCGATCGAACCGGAAATCAAAAACCGCATTTTTCAATTTGACAGTTTCTGTTGATTTTAAATGGTGTCCTAAAAATATTCCACACATCTCAGAAAACTGTGTAGGGTTTTTTAAGAACGCCGTACAAATTTGAGCACGTGAATCGACAAGATTGCCGCGGAAATGCTGCCAAACCCATGGTTTGGCCGTGCATCCGCGGCCGTTCTGAGCGATCATGCCCCCAAATTTGCACAGTGTATTCTTCTCTGGAATTTGGGGTTTTTGGTATATATCTTTTGGGCCCAGATTTTATTACTGTTCAACAGATTTGCGTGGGGCCCACTTTGTGATATTTAGTCGATCGAAATTTAAACACGTTAGTTTACAGTGCTTACATTATATCTCCGACCGGGAATGGCATTTGATCGGTAAACCGCGTCCGATTGCTATAGTTCTTTTAGACGGGTTTGCGAACGTGACATTCGCGTTGATGTTCTGTATTGTGCTGTGATGTTGCGGATTTGTCGTGGTGGATAGCAGTGTGCAATGGTAGTACAGTTTGAGTTTATTTGTACATTTGATATTGCGGGGCGAGCATCCAACTTGTGGACTGCCGTCACTGCCTGTTGTATAATATTCTTTTGGGGCACGACCAGGTTGCGGTCGATGTACCTATTGTACTATTTTTCATTACTGTACTAGGTTTTGCCCCGCGACGGAGTGCACGGATAGCTGGGTTCTGGAGGCCAACGGGTCCGCATCTCATGGCTTTGAGAGGCAGAGGGGTCCCACTCTAGAATTTGCAGACTATTCCCCGCACTCGTAGGGGTACAGGTTGACCCATGGAGGGGTGCTCAATTTACCGGATTCCGTGAAGTGCCAGGTGTTCCATTCACTATGCTGGGGGGACTACCTCGCTTCAGGTTTTGGCGGGTAACTTGCCGCACCCGTAGGGGTCTAGGTTTCATTGCACAGGCTATCCACACGACAGGGGAACGTCGGGTTTCAGCAGCGGCTCTGTGAAACCCGGGGATCCCAGATTATCTGTATTGTTATGTGATGCTTATTACTTATCTGTAATGTTGCATATTATCACGCCTGGAGCGATTATTGTATATTGGTTTATATACTATTAGATGTTGTATATGTTTTACACCCGTGCTAGTCCAGTCCCCGCTCTGTCGTTAGTTAAGTAACCTAACGGGTGATGACGGGACCCAGTGACGAATGCGGATGGCATATACGTACATTTTATTTTCGTTCTTTTCTGGTGTGATTGATTGATGGGACTGCGTTGATTCTGATCAATGCAAAGTAAAACAAACCTGTTTACAGTTGTTGGAACAAATTTAAAAAGTGTTATTGCAAAGACGTTTCCTTTTGTTTTGCATAGCGGTATTCAGTGGAATATCCTGCACCTCATTCGACGGGGCAAGGGCCGATATCCCTTCACCGGGACTGACCCCTTGGGCAGAAGTTTGCGTCAGGGTAATAACTTCACTATTGTCGATTACAAGTTGCTTTGCACCGCGGTATTCAGTGGAATATCCTGCACCTCATTCCACGAGGAAAGAGCCGAGATCCCTTCACCGGGAGTGACCTCTTTAGCAAAGGTTTTCGCCACTATATTTTAAAAAGCTATCTGGTTCCTTCAGCGATATCAAGTTCACTACGTTAAAGGTTTTTCGCCAAAAACCAATCGTAGCCCTCCGTCGTTTCTTATGGATGGTCAGTAGTATTCAAGCTATGTTTGTTGGCTTACGTCAAGGCATAGTGTTTGGTAGCTGCTGGGTATTCATTTGTTGCATAGATAGATGAGTTGGTTTGGGACAGTCGTATTACCTTGTTGGCTTACGTCAAGGGTATGTACGGGTGGGTTCAAATTAACAAGATAATGACGGGCAGAACTTGACATGTGACTTATGATTTGTTGACTTACGCCAAGGTCATAAGAGCATGGGGCATAAATCATATCGGGAGTTTCTAAAGAAACTGAAACTTGCTAAGTGTGCGCATACCTTCTGGAGTATGAGTAACGTGGATGCATTCCATCACGTTATCATGCGATGAGAGTTGGATCCCGATTCCCACTAATGAGTTGGTTTACTCTTCGGGTGATACCGATTGATTCTTCTTTGGTTTGGAGGAGAATTTGACAGGACAGTGGGAGGTTTCCGGATTAGATAAAGTGATAACCATTCTGATCTAGGTTAGAGTGCACGCAGAGCGTTTCTTTTCTCTCTCTCTTTGGCAGCGACCTTTGACCGACCCTAGACTATGACTCAGTGACCAGGTTGACCGAACCTTCTTAAAATACTGGCTTTTGGATTGTCTATGTTGCATAAGTCATTGCCACTCTTTCTTCTACCCTTTGAATTTCTCAGAACACCCGTATTACTACGGACATCCACTTCCATTGGATAGATCCATCGTATGGTTATATACGAACTCGAAGGGACTTCTTCGAGGATGGATCCAGGTTCAGGAGAAATAGAATTGGTTTATTCAGTTGTCTTTTATTATCACCTTCTCTCAGGTTGCGAGAGCTCCTTGGTTTGGGAGAGTACACCTATTACGCTTATTGGATAGTCTTATTCCAAACCATAGGCAGGTGCCGAAAGGTAGGGAAGGAAGAAAACCAATTAGCCTAAGTAGGGTGTGCAGAAGGTAATATGTAAAGACAAAATAAAGGGATTAGAAAGAGGGCAAAGTAAATTGCGACTGTTATCATTCACGACCAAACCGCGTACTTCATCGCCACTCTTATTTCACCTTTAAAAGAATAAGGTATTATTCAGTTGTCTTTTATCATCACCTTCTCTCGAGATGCGAGTACTCCTTGGTTTAGGAAGGTACACCTATTATGCTTACTGGATAGTCTTCTTCCAAACCATAGGCTGGTGCCGAACGGTAGGGAAGGAAGAAAACCATTTAGCCTAACGATGGTGTACAGAAGGTAACGACTAAAGACAAATAAAGGGATTTGGAGAGATGGCAATAAAATATACGGTTAAAGTCATGAATTGGATTTTGGAAGAGGCATTACTATGAATACCAGGATACCCCTACGAAACATTTTCATGTTTCAGTGCATTGTTAATGGAAAACAGTTTTCCCGATTAGATACTTACTCCAGGGTGTGTATTCACCAGGTTTCATTCTCATATCTGTATGGTTTTACAGATGATGAGTGGGAGTAAGTTATTGGAAATTAGGTGATTATCCTCATTATATCGGAATTCGTTGTAATTGGTGATATTTGAGGAAATCGCCAGGGCACAGTTTTCAGCCTACGATGCACAGGTTATGAGTTGTTCAACTCAGCGGACTTATACAGAGTATTGTATGTTGTCCAGTGTCCATCAGGACAAAGGGGTAGGTCCTCGTACTATGTTCTATTTACTTATAACTTCTCTGGTATTTGGACAAGTGTTTCGTAGAAATACAAGGTCTAAGTCTTGAGAAGTTGTGGGTATAAGAATAAAGTAGAGAACCAGGTATCACAAGTATCGGGATTCTTCAAAGAGATCGAAGATGTAGATTCTTGTGATTGGTATTCAGATGATAGTGATGGTTTTGAGAAACGTGTTTCTCTTTCAGGTTACTCATAATTGGATGGATTCCTAAGTTGAGTAATGCTGATTAACCTCTTTCCATTGAAGATGATATGCACTGGAGACAGCTACATGATTTGAATATGGTTCCAATTAAATAAGTGCCAAAGTTTCTATATTGGATATAGAATGTTTCGTACCTTAAAAGATATTAAGGTACTGGGAGTTGTCCAGCTTATGCTTAAAACCAGACTCTGGATAACTCAGGGCACGTTTCTGTAATGGCTGTTTGTGGGTTGACCCTGGCTATGACGAGGGTTATTCTACCATTTGGAAGATCAATAGTGATATTGTTCTTGACTCGCCACAGTTTTAGTAAAATGGATTTTTCAGAAAACAGTAGTGGGAGTATGGTAGAACTGGAAGTGATTCCAGAACCGCGAACGATTACGGAAAATTTAATAGGACCTATATATTCAATCAGGTTTGACATTCCAATAGCCACTCCGCAGATATGGTGGGTAACCTCAGACACCCGAGAGGTACTCCGGTAGCCTTAAGGACGGTGACAGGGAGGATCTAGTATACCCAGACTTGACACTACTGTTGTTCCAGGCTATGAGACCCGGTAGGAGGGTTGTCGTAGTTAGTGGGAGCATCGGAAGAATAGTGGGCAAGTAGCTTATGTCTATTTATAGACTAGAGCAGTTATAGCGGAGATAGATCATCTAATTTTGATGTGACAGTCATGGGTTTGACTTCAATCAGAATAGGGGATGGATCTGTTAAGAAGGTAGTAGGGTGTGATGTCATGGTATTTGGATGACATACACAAAGTAGGAAGTAAAATTCCTATACTACGATCAGTTGTACTGTGGTCGTCACACAGTTGTTTCTCCAAACAGGATATGGATATAATATTTGACATTCTGGTTTCTGGATCTATGGTTTTAGATCTGGAATTGGGTAGTTTCCCAATATGGGTACTTTGACAGATATTCTAATGGTTTTTAGAATAGTTGACTCCTAGCATGGTGGTGTACCTGCAGGTGATGGAGTCACCCTCTCTAAAGGTGTCGTATAGACTAAAGGGGAGAGGGAAGTGCATGATTGGCAGATCACTTGCTTAGGAAATTGAGTCAATCATGAGATGTCAAGTACCACACCAGATGTTGTTTTTGCACTAGATGCAATAAGTTTGTATTAATCCAATCCTGGAGAAACATAAGGAAGCAGTTTTAGAACATAAGTACATGTTCTACGGATTTGATGACGGCAGCCTCTTTCGGGAGACGGTTATCATTCCAGGCTTCAAAGGTGACAGGGTTGACAGAGTGATTGTCAGAGTTATAGTTTTTCCCTCTGACGAAGAGGGACAGTATTATGGACAGGTGGTCTAAGAGGATACTGTGGGTGGCATGGTGCCGGATACTGATTAGGTTCAGTGATCGATACAGTCTAAGAAGTTTGGATTTGGAGTTCATTTATGAACAAGGTCCCATCAGATATCCAGACATATTCTAAGACAGGTATTACTCGATTCGGGAGATGGCTTTCTCCGCGAACTTGAGATTTAGAGAGATATAGAAAGAAACATCTAGGCGGATCCACTCACTGAGGCTATTTCTCGAACACAATAGTTTTATAAACGGGCTTTGTGAAACTGATTAGTAGAGGAGTTGGATGTTCGGTTTCACACGGGCTGTGAGTAGTCGACATTGCAATAATTAGCCTTGAGTGCAAGTGGGAGATTGTTGGAGATAGTGCCCTCATAGTCAATTATTGGATCACAGGTACGTGATTGCAATGATTGCGGAGGACCTATACCGGTAGAACAGTCTTACTCGAGATGATAGTATGCTATCTGGTTTGCCTTTATCAGTCGTGTACATGTTCAAGTGACTGATTACATGTTACACTTTGATAGAGCCCTTAGGATCTTGCTTTACTACCAACAGTATGATGGCGATCATATACGTGAGAGTTGGGTAGTTTATATGCATATCCTTAATTGTGGTCCCTAGTCGTGGGAGTTTCGAGACAGGGCATCGATACTCCGGAGTAGACTAGTGTATACAGTCGAGACCCCGACGAGGGGCGGTGACCGGTCTCACAAGCCACTGGTGTCAGTTGGATCACCTAAGATGTATACAGGTGCTCATTGGGTTATGAGTACACCGGACATGACTCGCCGGGAATCTGCTAGTTAGTACTATACCTATCGTCAGATAGCAGTTCCCTGGTGACATGTGTACAGGTTAGTTCATCGACCTGAGGTCGTCATTTGTCTCGTGTGAGTTCCCACTGTGCTTTGATTTCTACCCTACCACGGCTCAAAGGAGTCGTGCAAACAGGTAGCTTTTGGGTACAGTCCCGAGCCATATGGAGGCACGTGAGCGGATCGGCAGGGGATTCGTCTCTCCCGGTATTGGGGGTGAGGTCGTGCTGTGTCTAGGAGAGCCATTACACAAAGTCCATGGCCATGGCAGGAGATTTACTGGTAGGTACTCCAGTAGTATCTCAGGGTGTTATTGGGCTTCACTCCGACACGACTTATACTGCTATTGGGGGTCTGACGTTACTAGCCCCCTAGGCAGATATGCGATACTCATAGACGAACGGACATGACTGTATATACATTGTCACTGTTAGGCTCAGTAGGGTTTCCGGATGAGTTCGCTCATCGGCCTCCCTTGAGGTCAGTCCATGGGCAGCCGTTACGCATTGCTAGTGCCGCTGACGGTTTGTGGTTAAACCCACTGCCAGGGTACTGACGAGTCATTAGAGTCCCCCACGGACAGTTTCCCAGTTCGGGCGAAACGTTGTAGAGGCCGTATGGTTTTATGGCAGGGTTCGGAAAATGCACGTGCGTTTACGCACGTGTTATTTTTCGGGCAGTTGATACTGGTCGGCTTTGGTTTAAGCCGGATCCGAGTATTATATTGAGTAGATATAATATCTTTGTCTCAGTTGCATTTGTATTCGGTCGAAATACAGATGCGGGTATATTTATACAGTTACGGGGTTATCCTGAAAGTCGTTTCAGGATCACTTTTGGAAGTTGCCAGTTTCCAGTTTTCTATCAGCCGTCTTTTAACATTCGGTTAAAGACGGATTTATCTTTTCTTGGATGAGAGTGAGTCATGCTTCTAGAAGGTTCTAGAAGTTTCTAGAAAGCGGTGACAACGATTGTGACTCATGCTTTGATTTCAATGTATTCTTGTTTTCCTTAAGATCTTTGTGCTTGATATTTTCATGTGTTCACACATGATATTTTCCTTGTGGTCACCCTCTTTACTCCTACGATCACCTCCTCCTCCATATAAGAGGCCGGCCCCCTCTCTCTCCTCACACACTCTCTCACTTGATATTTCATTTGGTAGAAAAAGATTATGATAGGTTTTATCGGTCTATGGAATTTCACAGCTCATTTCATTCCATCACCCGATTCCCTCGGCAACTTCATTAACCGATCGTCCACGGATTTGGACGAAGTAAGACAAAGTCTTCTACTCATTCTCTACATCATTCTTGGTCGTCTCTTTTAGCAAACTTGACGACCGAGTTGCCTCGAGTCAGAGGCGGGAGCCCGTTTAAAGAATCGTCGACGTGGTGCCACCTCGAAGAGCAGATCGGAGATCGATGAGATCGGAGCAGCCGCAACGGAGCGTGGGATGATGGTTAAAGAACGAAGGACTCGGATCGTTCGGTATAACCTTTCTACACTCTTTACAGTTTGTTAGTTTAGCAATAATGGCAGATCCGGGTTAAAGTATACGATAGCGCCAGTTAAAAAGTTTTTGTTCCGCATTTGGCGTCTGTAGACGGCCAGGGCGCTAGCATAGACTTACAGGGGTAGTATTCATCAACTTGATATTTCCATAGGAGCTAGAGCTGAAATGGCAGCAATGCAAAAGAAACTCGAAACTATGGAACACAAATATTTATTAGCCTCCGTAAATCAGATGACACTCCCCAAAACTGTCTGTGGATGCTTTTCTGATCCATCACATCTTACGGAAGAATGTCCTTTGAATTCTCTATTTCAAGATCAAGAGCATACTAATGCTGCTTTTCAGCAAAGACCTAGAAACGATCCTTATTCTTCCACATATAATCAGGGTTGGAGGAATCACCCTAACTTTTCTTGGAACCAACACCAAACTCAAAATACGGTTCCAACCCAAAATAACTTTCAAAGGGTTTTTCCACAGCCACAGCAACCACTACTGAGTCAGCACCCTACCAAACACAAACTTTTCAAAATCCGGCCAACAATTCTGCACCTAGGAATAATTCTTTCCAAACGGCCGGTACAGAAAACTCCTCTACACTCGAACGAACTTTGGATTTGTTTATGAAACATTCCATGAATACTTCCGATGATATTAAGTCTTCTATCCAAACTTTAATAAAGGACTCCTCCTCTCACGGTGAGAGTATTAAAGTGATAGAAGCACAAATGGCACAATTAACTGCTGCGATGAGTGCTAGAGAGAAAGGGAAACTTCCATCTCAACCACTACCTAATCCTGGCTACGCACATCATATGAGTGCGATTACCACTTTGAGATCTGGAAGAGTGCTAGAAAACCATGTCGATGAAGAGATTGATAGTGAAGAATCAATCGATGATACCCCGGCTTTCACTTCCACTTTTCCTTCCACTTCTACTTCCACTTCTGACCCTTGTCCGTCTACCCCACCACCTTCTTGCGAGCCTATTCTTCGTTTTCCCCAAGGCTCGAACCCTCAGCCCACTTCTTCTAGTCCACCAAAGATGATCCCCACTCCTATTCTAGGATCTGTTCCACACACACCACCTTCTCCAATGTTGGACCCAGCTATTATTGCTAAAGCTCCTTATCCGAATCGGTTAAGGGGAAACATACCAAGTCCACAAATGGAGAAGATTATTGACATCTTTAAGCAAGTTAACATCAACATCCCTCTCCTAGATGCTATACAACAAGTCCCGGCTTATGCGAAAATTCTTAAGTACTTGTGCACTAGGAAGAGGAAGACTCAGGTGCCCAAAAAGGTATTCATGACAAACAATGTTAGCACAACTTTTACCCCACAATTACCAAAGAAACGTAAGGACCTTGGCTGTCCTACAATCTCGATTTCTATTGAAGGTAAAAACATTAACCATGCTTTTCTTGACCTTAGCGCTAGTGTTAACCTGCTTCCATACTCGGTTTACGAGCAGTTAGGTATCGGAGAGTTGAAATCTGTCCACTGCACTCTCCAAATGGCAGATCGATCAATCACCAAACCTAGGGGTGAACTTGAGGACGTGTTGATAAAAGTATGGGAATTTATATTCCCTGTGGACTTTATTGTTCTAGATATACAACCGGTAGCGAACCCACGGAACCAAATTCCGGTGATTCTCGGTGGACCCTTTTTGGCCACTTCCAATGCGCTAATCAACTGTCGTAACGGCTCTATGACTCTATCCTTCGGGAAATGTCAATTGAACTTAACATTTACAAGTTGGAAAGTGTACCCTCCGAACCTTCTGCTCAAACATGTTCAGTCGATTTAATAGATGTCGACAGCAGCGAATTTGATCAGCTTCACAATACTGACCTAGACTTCTTTGATACGTTATTGTTTGACCCGGCTATGTATTATACACATATGGAATCTTCTATCGAGTTGTCCGGGTCAACATTTAACGCTGATTATGGACCTTTTATGGAGTCTGAAGATCATCCCGCTCTTTCTGATGAGATTATTCTTCGGGGTATCGATGAAAGCTTTGAGGAAATTTTCGCTGATGAACTCGCATTTTTAGAAAACACGGGAGTTGTGAGGAATAAATCCCAAAACAAAGAAGTTGAAATACCTCCCCTGCTTCTGGACAATCATGAGAATGCGAGTAATCCATCATCATCATCACGGTGTCGTCTCTCCAAATTGAGACGCAAACCCTTTCTGTCACGCCCGGCTTCCCGGTATACGGCGAATGGGGACGCGACGAGGTCCGCTACTTATTTACTGTGAAGTAAATACGCTAAGCGTATCTAAGCAATATAAAGGTAAATCATAAGAGACAAGAGATATAAAATAACAACAACTTTATTAATAACATTCTTTTATATAATGCATGAAAAGTAAATACATCTGAAATAAAAGCGATGCCTAAACAATGGCATAACAGGAAATGAAAATACTGAATAGAACAAGGTACAATGTTTAGAGCTCGGGGTCTTCGTGAAACTGATCCAAATCTTCACCAGTGGGCTTGATCTCTGACGGGTCCAAAACACCTGACGACATTCAAAGAAGAAAGAAATAGAATGTCGTCAGCGAACATGTCGCTCGGTAAGTCCCAAAGATAAGGAAGAATTAGAAAAAAGACAGAATAAGAGGTATCTTCTAAAGTATAATATTATAGGATATTGTGTTTACGCTGTTGTTTGTAGCTTGGTACGGAAGGACGCCAGTGTATACGAGATGGGTCTCAGTATGCTAGAGACCAGGGCAAACGGAATGTACAGGGAACCGTTAAGCCACGGTACAACAGCAACGGAATATAGGTTAGGTGTCTTAATCTTACCGTCTCGTGCCACTTCTAACACCTTCCGCACCAATCTACCCCTTAAACCCCGTAGTGTTTTGATTGTATTGTTGTATTGTATTGTGTAAGTTGGATGACCGACCAAAACCATGATATCAGTAAACATATTGTAACTGCATAATCAGGTAAATGGAATAACGGAATAAGGGATGTATATCCATGGTTTGATTCAGTCAAGTTGTATAGATTGTTAACTGGATTCTGGGATTCATGTGTTCATATTGAGTTGGAATATTAAAGAATGTAGATTGACTTGAATCATATTCAAGTCAGAAATAATCAGACTCAAACCTGAGTCAGACCAAAAGAAATGTAAGTCGAAGTTCTATAATTGTTAGGGTCCTTATTATAATTTATAAAACTTAAGGGGGTTTTATGTAAAAATACTTTTGTATAGTTTTCAAGGTACCCCAAGTATTCTTTATAGTTATAATGAGTGTAATTTTATTTTGTGATATTTCTAGTGAAAATATCCTAATTGCATAAATAAAGATATTTAAATGTAATATTGATTTATTTGAAATTCATGGTATTTTAATGTAAAATTTAGTCTTGTGATTTTTTAGAAAAAGTGGAATATTTATATCATAACAAAATATATCTTTTAATGATAATTATACATATATTTATACAAAAATAATTTCAATAAATATTTTATATTAAAAAAATATCATTTTCTTAAGATATCGTATTTTAAACCTTTCGAGACCGAATGCTCCTTGTGGAGGTCTGAATCTCGCACTACTAAGCTGAGGGTGCACGATAAACCGTACTATCCCTAACGGGTTCCCCAAAGGTGGGTTGTAGTGGCGCTTTGCAAACATTTTATAAATACTAATCCTTAGAATACGGTTTTATTAAAGTAAATGGTATTTATTTGCAAAAGTCGATTTTCCGTATTTTAGGTTTTAGGGTTTTCTATTTCAACTAGACTAATTCTAAATGATCTAAACAACAAGTTGTTAGAAGCCTCAAACCACCTCTTCGCCGCCAATTGTGGCCAGGTAAGTACAAGTGAGGAAGGAGGGATCCGCTCACGAATCGTGAGACGGGCCTTTTAAAGTTACCTTTGCTCACTTGCCTGGCCTAGACACCACAAAGTCAGGTTTAGATAAACGATTGATGTCCACAACTTATCATATTTTCCTATTAAAAGATATTTGTTTTAAAAGTGTAACAAACCTAAACTTTTAGAAAAGGTTTTATTAAGAAAATGGTACTTAAATGTAAAATCTTGTTTTATCGTATTCTATGTTTTCAAGGTAGCGTGTTATGTTTGCATATGAGTGTGTGTGGAGGTAGGTCATTACCTCGTGAACTACTTTAAGGTATAGCAATGTTAAAGGGTTAAATGTGAAAACTAAACGTTATGGTATTTAAGTGAAAGAAATATGATAAATGGAAACGTTATCATTTCATGTGAGAAAACTTGTTCAATTTAGTTGTTATGTGATTAATAGTCAAAATAGAGATGTTTAAGCATGATGGAATTGGTGATAGGTGAGATTTTATAGAAAACCGAATTGGAAATCGGATTTGTTCCGATTCCGTCGGGTTTGTAAATTCGTATTTTATGGAAGAAAAGAAAGATAGAAAAAAGGGGGACTTACGGGTTTGGACAACACTAGAGAGTGAGAGGGAAGTAGAGGGTTTGCCGGTGCGTCGAGTCATCGTTGAGAGCTCCTAGCACGATCACCGGAAATTCACCGTCGATTTCGTCAGCTCTTCGCCTTTCGCTTGTTTCCAACGTACCAAAGTTCTCTTGGGATTTTGAGAGAGTGGACTTAGGAATTTAGGATGAGAGGGTAGAGGGTATGGGGGGTATATATAGGGTTAGGATTTTCAATTTAAAAAATGTAAAAATATATTAAAATCATTAAAAAATCATTAAACTTTAGAGTAAATGAGATTTATTGGGCTTTCTATAACCGGTCAAGGAATTTAGTGTGTGCAGGGGGAAGACCAAGTCAAGATGCTCCTCTTCTATGTTGACGACTCGGCCGTCCGGCCGAGTCCGGCCGGTGGCGCCGGCCCGAGTCGGCCGGTCCGCCGGCCGAGTCGGGGTGTCAGGGGCCGGGGAATCTCGAGGTGTGAATTATGGTATATTTAGTTTTTTACGTTCAGTTCAAGTTTTATGAGTTATGGCGTTTTGACTGTTAGGCTTCTAAAGGATTATAAAAAAAATAAATACAAAAATAATGTGGGGTATGGGATTTGAACTCTAGTGGCTTGGTTCAGCAGTGCAAGGTATTACCAATGAGCTACAAGCTCTTTCTTTTAATTATGGAGTGGAATAAATACTTAAAGAGATATCAGCAACAATAAATACTCCAAGTATACATTGAATTTAAATCAATTCTTTGTATATTAAAAATGGAGTTGTTACAGTCTACCCTCCTTACAAAAATTTCGTTCTCGAAATTTACAAATTTTATTTGAGTACTAGTTTACAAAGAGGTGTGGATATCTAGTACGCATTTCATCCTCCCTTTCCCAAGTGGACTCTCCTGGAGTGTCTTTCCTCCACATCACTCGAACCCAGTTAACTTCCTTGTTCCGATGTGTTTTCACTTTCCTGTCTAGGATCTCCATAGGTTGTTGCTCACAAGACAAATCGGGCTGTATCGTGAGATCGGAATTGTCGAGAACATGGCTGGGGTCACTCACATACCTTCTGAGTTGGGATATGTGGAACACATTATGCACTCCTTCTAATGAAGGTGGAAGCGCTAAGCGGTATGCCACTTCACCGACTCGTTCGAGTATGTCGAACGGTCCAATATATCTCGGACTTAGCTTACCCCGTCTTCCAAATCGGATCACTCCGCGGTTCGGAGATATTTTCAAGAACACATGATCTCCTGGCTGGAACTCCAAGTGTCTTCTCTTTGCATCAGCCCAGTGCTTCTGTCGATCTTGGGCTATGCGCATCCTTTCCCTGATAGTACGAACCACATCAACAGTCGCTACTATCATCTCTGGTCCAAGAAGTTCCCTATCTCCGATGTCTTCCCAACTTAATGGCGATCGACACTTCCTTCCATACAGTGCTGCAAAAGGTGCCATTCCTATGCTTGCTTGGTAGATGTTGTTGTATGCGAACTCCACAAGGTGCTGGTGATCTTCTCACGATCCTTTGAAGTCTAACATACACGCTCTGAGCATATCCTCGAAGATCTGAATAGTTCGTTCCGACTGACCATCTGTTTGTGGATGATAAGCCGTGCTGAAGTTCAGACTTGTTCCCAAGCTTGCTTGCAGACTCTGCCAAAATTGCGATCGGAACCCGGTGTCACGATCGGAGACAATGCAGACCGGTACTCCATGAAGTCTCACAATTTCCTGTATGAGTTCATGGGTATCAGAGATAATACATTATGAAGAGTTTAAATCTTAATTAGATTATTACCTCCATGTACTTCTTTGCTAGTGTCTCAGTTGATTGGCCAACTCGAAATGGGATGAAGTGAGCCGACTTAGTGAGTCGATCCACAATGACCCATACAACATCGTTACCTTTTGTGCTGCGAGGATGAGCGGTCACAAAATCCATCGTGATGTGTTGCCACTTCCATTCTGGGATTGGTAACGATTGAAGTAATCTAGCAGTCCTGTGATGTTCATCCTTTACTTGCTGACACACCAAGAATTTTGCGACGCTTCTGGCTACTTCACGCTTCATTCCATGCCACCTATAATTCTGACGTAGATCTTTGTACATTTTGGTACCTCCAGGGTGTACTGAGTAGGGGGAGCTGTGGGCTTCTTTCATTAACTCTTCCCGAACAGGACCTTTTGGTACACACAATCTGCTGCCGTATCTCAAAGATCCATCTTCATGAATGATGAAGTCTGTTCTGAGTCCATTCTCCACTTGTTCTCTGATCCTTTGCAACTTAGCATCGCTTGCTTGAGCTGCTTTGATCTGATTGACAATGGTTGATTGAACTTGTAAATTCATCAAACTTTAATCATTACCTGGCATGATTACTTCAATCTCCATCTGATGCAAATCTTGTTGAAGCTTCCACTAAGCGGTGAGATTCATTGCTAAAGGTTGGCGACTAAGAGCATTAGGTACTACATTCACCTTGCCTGGGTGATATTGCAAGTTGATGTCAAAGTCCGCCATGAGTTCTAACCATCTTCTCTGCCTTATATTCAACTCCTTCTGAGTAAACAAGTACTTCACGCTCTTATGATCTGTGTAGATGTTCACTCGTTCACCAAGTAGATAATGATGCCAAATCTTGAGAGCAAAGATGACGGCTGCCGACTCCAGATCATGCGTTGGATAATTGCGCTCATGAATCTTCAGCTATCTTGAAGCATAAGCCACAACCTTACCGTGCTGATGTAGAACACATCCTAATCCCTTACCGGATGCATCGCAATGCACTTCGAATCCTCCCGATTGATCCGGTATGACGAGAATAGGTGATGATGTAAACCTTGACTTGAGTTCTAAGAAAGCTTCTTCGCATGCTTCTGACCATACAAATTCTTCATCTTTACGTGTAAGCTTGGTCAGGGGCATTGCTATCTTTGAAAATCATTCAATAAACCTTCTGTAATATCCGGCTAAACCCAAGAAACTTCGAATATCCTTCACTGACTTTGGTGAAGGCCATTCGCTAACTGCTGAAACTTTCGCTGGATCCACAGAGATTCTTTGTCCTGATACGATATGTCCAAGAAAACCAACTTGCTTCAACTAAAACTCGCACTTGTTGTACTTGGAATAAAGCTGTTGTTGTCGAAGAGTTTCTAGGACAATTCGTAGGTGCTCTGCATGTTCCTTCCGACTTTTAGAATACACCAGGATGTCGTCGATGAAGATGACAACAAACCTGTCTAAGTACTCCCGGAAAACTTGATTCATTAGGTTCATGAATATTGCGGGTGCGTTGGTCACTCAAAATGGCATCACTAGAAATTCGTAATGTCCATAGCGAGTTCTGAAAGCTGTTTTGTGAATATCAGCTTCTTTGACCTTCACTTGATGATAACCTGAACGAAGATCCAATTTAGAGAAAACACAAGATCCACTTAGCTGATCGAATAGATCATCGATGCGCGAAAGTGGATACATGTTCTTTATAGTGACTTCATTCAAGGCTCTGTAATTGATGCACATTCTGTATGAACCTTCCTTCTTCTTCACAAGTAGTACAGGTGATCCCCAACTTGAAGTGCTGGGACGAATCCATCCATTCACCAGTAATTCGTCCAACTGTGTTCAGACTTCCTTCAAACCTTCCGGACTTAAACGATAGGGTGCTTTGATCCCCGGTTGTGCTCCTGGTACTAAATCAATACTGAATTCAAGAGCTCGATCGGGAGGCAAACCTGACATATCGTCAGGAAATACATCGTCGAACTCTCGAACCACATCTGGTCTTGATTCTTCCTCCGCTTGAGCTGCTGCAACTACTGCTTCTCTTGGCTTCGCTTTGTAGGTACTTGGCTCCAGTGTACGGTCTCTGCTTTTGAAATAGAAGACCGGATGGTCTGGAATCTCGAATACTACCCTCCTTTGACGATAGTCGATGGTAGCATAAAAAGTTCCAAGCCAATCCATTCCTAGAACCACATCGAAGTTCGGTATGTCCAGTACTTTGAAATCAGTATAAACTCTCTGCTGCAGACGACGACTGGACACAAGCTGTATCCCATAGTTGCCTTTAGAACGCCATTTCCTGAACTGACATTCCAGCTGGATACAAGCGGTGAGACTGGAATCGCAAGGGTTCGAACAAACCGTTGCGACATAAAGCAGTGTGATGCTCCAGTATCAAACAGTGCTAGTGCAGGGATTGAGGATACTAAAATTGTACCTAAGGTATGTGGGATATCTTTTAGGTATAGGAAAATATGTAGCTAAGTAGCAGGATAGAAAAACAAAGTTAGGAAAGAAAAGTTTACCAGTGATGACTTGGCCAGTGGCCTCAGCTTCTTCCACGGACATCGTGAAAGCCTGGCGCCTTGGTACATTCATCCTGGCTTGAGGAGCATTCCTCGGAACGTTCCTTTGAGCTTGATGGAACTGACGAGGAGGTGGTGCAGCTTCTGGTCCTCTGGGTGGTGCAGGTAGTGCAGGTCTTGGAGCAAGTGCCTGATGAGCCGGTCGCTGCGGATAGGTAATTGCTGGCCTGGGTGCAGCAACTGAGTTTTGTCTTTGGGGACAAGACCCAATATCATGAGTAGCTGAGCCGCAGACTAAGCAAAGACGGTTGGCTCGACAGCAGTCTTTCATCATATGTCCATTTCTCTTGCAGTAGGTGCAAAAGGCTGGGCTGGGACGATGGTTCGGTACTCCGGGTCGCCTTGGCACGAAAGGTGGCCTAGACGAGGCTCCACCTGCCATACGGTTGGCAGGGCGTTTGACTCCTGCAGACTGAGGTCTGCCCCTTGCTTATATCACTGCCTCATAACTGCGGGCAGCTTCCAGAGCATCCTCACGAGTCAGAAATTTTCCCGTGGCTAGAGCAGCCTGAATCTCCGTGTCCAAACCTTGTTGAAAGCGACGGGCTCTGATCTCGTCCGTCGGTATCAAGTGTGCCGCGAATCTGTTTAAAGATCGTGTTAGCTGTGTAGTATGTGATATTTAAAAACTGAACTGTTGTGACATATCTTACCGGTTTAGCATGGTGAATTCAGCGTCGTACTCATCTACTGATTTATCCCGCATCGAACCCTGTTGTAGATGAATGAACTGCTGCTCCATAGCAAACTTGGCAGCCACCGGGAAGTATTTCGCGTCGAAATTCTCTCGAAAGATCTTCCATTCAATAGGCTGTACCAGACGACTTTCTTCCGCCTTCCACCAGTTGCGAGCATTGTCCGTGAGCTGTAGTTTCGCTACACGGACCCAAGCGATGTCTGGCACTTGAGCTGCTGCCAGATCATCTTCTATGTTTTGTGCCTATTCTTCCACTTCAAGAGGGCTTCCTTTTCTAGAGAACTGCTTGGGATGGAAATCCCTGAATTTCTTTACTCCCGGTGCGTCGGTCTCGGGACGGTTCAGGAGTTGTTGTTGTCCCTCGAGAAGGCTGCGGATCGCCTCAAGTAACACTGTTTGCTCGGTAGTTGGCGCAGGAACAGTTGGTGTGAGAGGTAGTGCTGGAGGTGTGTTGTTGACATTGGTGCTGGTGTTGTTAGTGGAATCCATAACCTTGAAGAAAAATTTGGGTTAGGACAGATTCAAGTACATGAAATGATAAGATTCAAGGAATAGAATTTTATAAGATTCAAGAAACGTGAATTGTAAAGAATGTTTTAGTTGTGGTTCTTGTGTTATATTGCTTAGGTTGTTCACGCAGAACAGAACTACATAGTATGGTTCTATACAGCTCTGACAGGCATGGGCGACCAACCAAACCTGTCACGCCCCGCTTCCCGGTATACGGCGAATGGGGACGCGACGAGGTCCGCTACGTATTTACTGTGAAGTAAATACGCTAAGCGTAACTAAGCAATATAAAGGTAAATCACAAGAGACAAGAGATATAAAATAACAGCAACTTTATTAATAACATTCTTTTATATAATGCATGAAAAGTAAATACATCTGAAATAAAAGCGATGCCTAAACATTGGCATAACAGGAAATGAAAATACTGAATAGAACAAGGTACAATGTCTAGAGCTCGGGGACTTCGTGAAACTGATCCAAGTCTTCACCGGTGGGCTCGATCTCTGACGGGTCCAAAACACCTGACGACATTCAAAGAAGAAAGAAATAGAATGTTGTCAGCGAACAGGTCGCTCGGTAAGTCCCAAAGACAAGGAAGAATTAGAAAAAAGACAGAATAAGAGGTATCTTCTAAAGTATAATATTATATGATATTGTGTTTACGCTGTTGTTTGTAGCTTGGTACGGAAGGATGCCAGTGTATACGAGAGGGGTCTCGGTATGCTAGAGACTAGGGCAAACAGAATGTATAAGGAACCGTTAAGCCACGGTACAACAGTAATGGAATATAGGTTAGGTGTCTTAATCTTACCGTCTCGTGCCACTTCTAACACCTTCCGCACCAATCTACACCTTAAACCCCGTAGTGTTTTGATTGTATTGTTGAATTTTATTGTGTAAGTTGGATGACCGACCAAAACCATGATATCTGTTAGTTATATGTATGCCCTAGAGGCCATTACTATACTTAGGATGTATATTGTAGTGGATGCTTGGACATATATAGGGAGGACTTTCTTACTCGACATGATAGTATGCTATCTGGTTGCTCTTTACCTTAACGTGTATACTGATTGTCTCTCTGTTACATGTTGGTAAAGCCCTTAGGATGTGTACTTGACTACCTGGACTATGATGCAGATCATACTAATAGGGACATGGTAGTCCATAAGTACATCCTTCAAGGTCCCTAGTCATAGGTGTATCGAGACGGGGCATCGATATACCAGTGTAGACTAGCGTATACCTTCTCAACCCAAACAGATGGGCGATGGATGATCCCATATCCATTGGTGTTTGACATCAGAGATGATATACGGGTGCTCAGTGGAGACTGGGTACACTGGACGGACTCGCCGAGAACTCCCAGATGGTATTATACCTTACGTCAGATGGCAGTTCTCTGGCGACACAGGTACAGAGTAGTCTGTTGACCCGAGATCGTCATAGAGTCTTGTGTGGTTCCCACTGTGCTTTGATTTCCACCTTACCACGTCCAAGAGGGCGTGCAAAACGGTGGTTTTTGGGTACAGTCGCGAATCATATGGAGGCAATGAGCGATAGGAGGGGATTCGTCTCTCCCGGTATAGGGAGTTGATGTTGCACTGTGTTCGATTGGCTATAACCGGAAATCCCTGGCCAGGGTTGCTGAGAATTACTGGTAAGTGTTACCAGTAGTTTCTCGAACTGTTATAGACCTCATATCGACACGACTTATCGAGCTATTGGGGTCTGACGTTTACCACCCCTAGGCGAGATATGCGACATATCAGACGACGAGACCGGACTGTACGGTACGTGTTACTGGTTGGATTCACAGGAGTGTGAGCGGGCTTGCTCGTCGATCTTCTGCTCGGTCAATACCCGGGTGGCCGTTATGTTTAGCAGACCGCTTGCGGCTTGTGGGTGTTTGATATGATCATCACCTGCTGCCGGCGTATTGACGAGTCTTTAGAGTCCTACACAGAGGTTTCCTGGCTCAAGCAAAACGAAATAGGAGCGCATATGAGATATGTGCGGGACCGAGAATAATGCGTGTATGTGATACCGTATTCTATTCTCGCGATGAATGTATCGATTGGTTGTATGCGATATAACCTAGTTATCGAATCAAGGATTGATTCGATAAGCCGATACATTGGATATTAGTCGGTTATATGCGATATTACCGGATTGTTAAATCAAGTGTTGATTTAATGATTTAATGTATAATTATATATTTGATATATTACTTTGCATTAATTAATATTTGTTCACTTTAAATGGATTTTCTCACTTGATGTGCACATTGTATATGTGATATATTTTTGTGCACTTGCTTATACAATGTTTTATGATACATGCATGTTTGGGTGTATGTTTAGATTAAACCATGGTTATGTAATGGTTAGGGTTTTGTTTTTATTTATTTATTCATTTATTTATTTATTTCTATGGCATAAAAGAGAAAATGGTGGCTTTCTTTGTTTGATGTTGAAGCTTCATAAAGCTTTGACTAAGTCACCATTTTTGTCTTCATGCTTAACCCTAACCATTCACCTAACCCTAGTTTACTCTATACACTTGACCATGGTTAGAGTATGATAAGTATTCCTTTTATATTCTATTTTAGAAAATACTCATCATATTCAATCATCTTCTTCTTCTTCTTCTTCAAGAAGAAACCTTGCCTTCATCAATGGCAACTAGTGAAAAAGAGTGAGAAATCCAGTTCTAAAGTGAACCCACTTTCTATTTCTTCATCCTCTACCTCTTGCCAAGTAGTATAGGTTGTTTTCTTCACAAGTTTCTTGACTTGGTGAAGTTGGAGCTTGATCTAGTGTTGCCTCGACGTAGATCATCTTCGGCATCGAAGTCGACGACCTAGCCCGCCCATTTCTCCGATGAAGCCGACGCTAGAGTCCGGGATCCGATATGGACAGCGAGGGGACTTCATCACGGAGCCATGGAGGTGGAGAATCGGATCTACAAAGGTTGTAGCCTCTTTCTTTTAGTTAAGTTGTTAACTAGTTTCTTTTTTCGCCTAAACTCTAGTCGACGATCCGTATTAGGGTTTCCCGGCACATGTAAAATTTGAAATTGGCATGGTTGATACCTTGTGAGACCTCATTAGTGTGCCTAGGAACCCTGCAGTGGTATCAGAGCCTAGCTAGAGCCTTAGGCGAAGTGTAGACGACGTTTGAAATCCGAACGAACATCGAAACCCTAATCCAAAATGCTCTCTGGACATTTTTTTAAAACTGGGATTTTTCCAAATTAAAAATATGCAGAAAAATCAGCAGGGTTTTATAAGGGTTACTGTGAAAAACGACCGTCTAATTCTACTAAACCGCCGCGGAACCGCGGCAAGAGCCTGGCTGAGGCGGCGGTTCCGCGGCCATATAGTCCCATTATTCAATTATTTTTGCAGAGTAACTTCTTTATTTTAATGCTGAGTTTTCTGGGAATTTTTAATATTTACTCAAGAGTTGAGTTTTCTGGGTTGTATTGGGAGTTTGTTGATTCGATCGAATTATCAAACTTTGTCTATGTGTTTTCCGGATAATTTTAGAATATGTTAAAAAGTTCGACCGGATATAAATACCCAATTTTTCCCCTGCCGGAAAATTTCCAAGTGTTGGATTTTTCTGAGGTTTAAAGACGTTCTAAGTAGTGCAAGTAACGCGATGGTCCCTCTAGAAGACAACAAACCTTAACTCGATTATGTGAGCGTGTTGAACTGCCCTTTGAACCTTAGGGTTTGGGGCAGTACGGCGTGCCACATGTGAGGCGTTGGCTTGACCCTTCTACGGCTGGACCGTTGGTACTGAGGCACGAAGTGAATGTTTTTGAACTTATTTCATGTGATGAGCTGTTTCGTGAAAACTTGGGTGTTCGAATGTTCGATCGGAAAGTTTAACATTTTCTATTTTATCTGGAATGTGATACAATAATTGGAATTCACAAGTAGTTATGAGATAACTAATATGAATGTTATAAACACAGCACTTTAGTCTCACTTGATCGGTTGCTACGGAATTTTGATGTGATCAAAAGTCCGTCGCAATCACGTAGCGTACGCGGATACTCGCCAGGTAAACTTAATAGACAGCCTCGCCCCATAGCCCCGACCAAGTGACTGTAGGAGAACCCTGTCGCCGAAAGCATCCGTTCGGGTGCTCGCGGTAGCGGTGTTCCGCCTTGGGGCACTTTGTCGACGGCGTCGGGGGTGCGGCCGTCCACTAAAGTTTGCGACGAGCATTCGATCAGGATGTCGGGAATCTTGTTGAATTGCCCGACTTGATATTGAAAAGAGTTTTCGATTTTGAGACTAAAATGCGGGGTTTATAATTGTGAGGCATGCGATGTCTAAGTAATTCATTTGATTAGGCATGCGATGTCTATGGAGGTTGTGGATTCCAACTATTGTAGTTTTACACTTTCTTTTCTGTGACCGTAAGTGTAATATGTGATATCGCCGGTTTCGTTGCAATATGTCAACGACAATTGGGATACGCATGTTTACATACGTTGATGACATGTGATGTTATGTGTTGCTGGATATGTTATATTGGATCGTCGTGTTTGAATAGCCGGGGGTTTTTATGTGAGATGAGTGTTTTTCATTTTCATTCATGTAAAAACTTGTATGTAATATTCATTTATTGGGGCACTTCCAGGTTGCGGAAGATGTCACCCTCTGTATATTATTTACTTTTCCGCAGTAGGATAGACCCAAGGAGGGGAGCACAAGTAACCGGGTTCTGGAGTCCAGTGGGAGACCAACTCGAGGAGTCGAGTCCGGGTCTCCTAACTCTAGAATTGGTAGGGTTTCTTGCCGCTCTCGTAGGGGTCTAGGGGTGTGGGTTTGGATATTCATCACGACCGTGGAATCCGTGTTTTATACTGGCTCGTATTGAAAACACGGACGTCCTAGTATATCCAATATTTCATATGATTCTTCTGCTGCGATATCTGTGATGTGATCATGTGATATGTTCTGTGATGGATACTTTATATAGTATATATGATATATTATATAGACGTTACTTATGTTTTATACCCGCGCTAGCCCTGCCCCGCTCTGCCGTTAGTTACCTAACCTAACGGTGCACGAGGGGACATCGAGGCGAATGCGGATGGCATAAGTGTACGTCGTATTTATCTGTGATGTTTAGGTACTTTAAATGATGGGACTTCATTAATGTGATTAATGAAAGTAAAAAGAAACCTTAAGATGTTGTGGAATCGAATTTCAAAAATAAAACAGGTAGCTACAGTTCTTGCTTTGCACAGCGGTATATATGATATATCCTGCACCTTATTCGATAAGGAAAGGACCGAGATCCCTTCACCGGGAGTGACTCCTTTAGCAATAACTGGCAGATGCTACAACCCTCGGTTTTTCTTTTGATTGCTTTTAAGAGTTTTTTCTTTGCACAGTGATATATATGATATATCCTGCACCTTATTCGATAAGGAAAGGACCGAGATCCCTTCACCGGGAGTGACTCCTTTAGCAAAACTAGAAAAGCTTCAAAAACACTCCATTTTAAAATCATTTGATTCTACAACGATATCAAGTTCATTACGTAATAGGTTTTCAGAAAAACCTGTCGTAGCCCTCCGTCATTTCAGATAAGTTGTATATAGTATTCGTGCTACATTTGTTGGCTTTCATCAAGGTGTAATGTGCGGTAGCTATATGCTGCTTATCTGCAGCATACGATGCGATTGGATTAGGGTAGTCGTGCGGCTTTGTTGGCTTTCGTCAAGGGTCGTGCGGGTGGGTTTAATTCAATCAAGAAATGTACGGGTTGAACTTGACTAGCGGGCTATGGTTTGTTGGCTTTCGTCAAGGTCATAGCACGTTAGGGGCAAAATATTATCGGGAATTTCAAGTGTTGAAATTTGCAATGAGATTGCATACCTTCTATGAGATAGTTGGATCCCGATACCCGCTGCGAGTAATTGTTACTCCTGGGAGAGTTTTACACATTACAATTAGCCGATCAAGTAGGTGTCTAGAAAGATGTCAACGAGGTTACGCCTCTGGGAAAACGAGGTTTACATTAATTAAGTTCGTGCGAAAGCACGGGGGACCTCCCTCAAAGTACCGACACTGGCCTGGCTGAAAGATTGGCGAACTTATAGTGTGTAATTAATCCCGGCTAGTCTTTCCTTTTAGGGTTTGAAGGAAGATTTGATAAAAAACAGTGGGAGCCATCCTGATTAGATAAAATAATAACCAATCTGATCTTGCAAGAGAATACGCAGAGTGTTTTCTTTTCTCTCTCTCCAGGTAGCGACCATGTCACGCCTTAATCAAGATAATAATACGGAAGTATTGACTGAACCCACTTGTTATACTGAGCTGGGGAACGTTGGTCCCGCTCCCACTTATAATTGTTATAAGAAAGAGCAAGAAATTGGGGATTACCAGAATTCCCATGCCGCCCAAACGAAGAGAGTGCATGCTGATGCATCATCTTCGGGTGTGTTCATTATACAGAACTGTTTCTCAGTATCCTCCGCATCCTGGGTATATAATACCGGATCAGGATCCCAGATATGTAATCTGTTACATAGGGCTACAAAAAGGTAGAAAAAACTGAGAACGGGTGATAAGTTTCATGAGACAGAAAACGGGGCAAGTGTTGCAGCCAAGTCTGTTGGTCACTGTCACCCTGTATTACCAATACATTGATTCTGAACAAATGCTATTAGATACCGAACCTGATATACAAAATCATATCAGTCTCTTTATTAGTAAAGAAATGATAAAATTTTGTATTGTTGGATAATATTTTGAACATTTCTTATATCAAAAGTTGATCGGATCAGGCACGTTATCTTAAAGCATTGATGTTCTAAATCAAACTACAGTTCTTAGTGTACAGAACACAAACAAGAGAAAGAGTTCAGAACTGAACGAATCCTTCTTGAGGTATTGTAGACTAGGTCATATCAATGCGACCCGACTAGCTGAAGTTACATGAAGATGCATATTTAAATCTATTTGAATTTACATCTTGTGAAACTTGCCAGTCATGTCACAGAGATAAGATGACCATAGCTCTGTTTACTGGAAACAGAGAAAGAGTTAGTAAACTCTTGGGATGATACATGTTGATGTATGTAAGGTCCCCTGTCTACATATGCCAGGACTGGTTCTTTGTACTTCGTTACATTCTCTGATAATCTCTCAAGATTCCGACATATTTTCCTGTTGAAACACAAGTCCGAACCTTTTGAGATATTCACAGAGTATGATTTAGAAGTAGAAAACCAAAACACGGGTATAAGTATTATGTCCTTTGATGAGATCGAAGAGGAGAATACTTGAGCACGGAAATCCTGGATTATTCTAAAGGAGAATGAGATTCTCTCTCAGCATTACTCCTCCGTATACACCATAGCACGATGGTATATCGGGGCAGAGCAATAGCACCCTATGTGATATGGTGTGCTCTATGATGAGTACTACTGTGTTTCCTACTTCCTTTTAGGAGTTATGCACTTGAGAAGCTGCATACCAATTGAATTGGGTTCCAATCAAATCAGTTGCCTACCGCTTCATATGTGATAAGGAAAGGGAAGAGCCCATATCTTAAGTTGGTTAAGATTTGGGGTTGTCCGGGCTATGTCTAAAAGCATAATCCGGACAAGCTTGAGGCAAGATCTGTTATGTAGAACTGGAAATGTTCCAGCTATACAAACTGCAGCTAATGATTTGAAAGAACCAAAGGATTCAATAGTTACCAACGAACCTCAGCCTCTCCGCCGATCTAGTAGGGTTCCTCACCCTCCTGAGAGATACTTCGGTTTCTCGATGACAGTGGGAGAGAGGATTGCATTATGAGATGATGACCCAACTAGTTTCGAGCTGGCCATCAGGAGTGGGACTCTGTAAGAATGGCTGGATGCTTAGTGATCTGAGATGGAATCCTTATACACCAACAAAGTATGGACTTTAGTTGCTTTATCTGAAGGGTTAAATCCCCATCAGGAGCAAGTATATCTTGAGAAGATTACTTGGTGTAGATGGAAAAGTTGAGATTTTCAAAGCTAGACTTGTTAAAAGGTTTGTATCATTTACCAGGTATGGATAATGATGAAACCTTTTCCAGTGGCTATGCTTAAGTCCATCCGGATCCTACTTGCCATGGCTACATACCATAACTACGATATCTGGCGGTTGGGTGTCATGACTGCTTTTCTAAATGATGTTTTAGAAGAGAGAGTCTTTAAGTACACAGTCAGAGAGCTTCGTAAATAGTGGGAGCAGCGGAAACGTGTACAAGATGCTTTATATGATAAAGCAGGTATCGCGGAGTTGGAACATCTGTTTTGATGTAGTAGTCAAACAGTTTGACATCATCAAAATGGTAGATGAACCTTGTATAAACAAAAAGGTAGTAGGGAGTATAGTGACGATCCTCGTAGAGTACGTGGATGACATGCTCTTGATAGGGAAGGAGTTTCCTATGCTACGCTCGGTCAATCTCCGCTTATCACAATAATTCTCCATATAGGATCAAAGTTATGCCTCCTAAATCCTGGGTTTTGGATCTATGAGATAGATCTAATTGGATGTTAGGATTCTCACTAGTTGTAGTGAGATGGTATCAACCGATCCTGGGGAGAATCACTGGAAGGGTTCCAGGGTGATAAGGACGACTGAAAATCAGTCACAGGCATTGTCTTTACCCTCAGTAAAGGGACGGTATGTTGGAAGAGTTCCAAGCTAGATACCGTGGCATACTAGACGATAAAGGCTCGATACATCGCTACTTAAGATGCTACCAAAGAGGAAGTCTGGGTGTATAATAGTTCATGAGATGAACTTCGTTCCTCCCATTGTGTGACAATGGAGTTGTGGCTTATGCCAAGGAACACCCGTCCCATCAGTGATCCAGACATATTCTAAGGCAGTATCACCTGATCATGGAGATGGTTGATCTCTAGGGTGATCAAGGTTAGGAGAGTAGACTCAGAGGATAACACGGCGGATCCACTCACGAAGGCCTATTCCCAGAGAGAGACTTTTATAGGATGGTTGAGTATGAGATACTGCAACCACTGCTATCAGATGGCCCTAGTGCAAGCGGAAGATTGTTAGTTATATGTATGCCCTAGAGGCCATTACTATACTTAGGATGTATATTGTAGTGGATGCTTGGACATATATAGGGAGGACTTTCTTGCTCGACATGATAGTATGCTATCTGGTTGCTCTTTACCTTAACGTGTATACTGATTGTCTCTCTGTTACATGTTGGTAAAGCCCTTAGGATGTGTACTTGACTACCTGGACTATGATGCAGATCATACTAGTGGGGACATGGTAGTCCATAAGTACATCCTTCAAGGTCTCTAATCGTGGGTGTATCGAGACGGGGCATCGATATACCAGTGTAGACTAGCGTATACCTTCTCAACCCATACAGATGGGCGATGGATGATCCCATATCCATTGGTGTTTGACATCAGAGATGATATACGGGTGCTCAGTGGAGAATGGGTACACTGGACGGACTCGCCGAGAACTCCCAGATGGTATTATACCTTACGTCAGATGGCAGTTCTCTGGTGACACTGGTACAGGTTAGTCTGTTGACCCGAGATCGTCATAGAGTCTTGTGTGATTCCCACTGTGCTTTGATTTCCACCTTACCACGTCCAAGAGGGCGTGCAAAACGGTGGTTTTTGGGTGCAGTCCCGAATCACATGGAGGCAATGAGCGATAGGAGGGGATTCGTCTCTCCCGGTATAGGGAGTTGATGTTGCGCTGTGTTCGATTGGCTATAACCGGAAATCCCTGGCCAGGGTTGCTGAGATTTACTGGTAAGTGTTACCAGTAGTTTCTCGAACTGTTATAGACCTCATATCGACACGATTTATCGAGCTATTGGGGTCTGACGTTTACCACCCCTAGGCGAGATATGCGACATATCAGACGACGAGATCGGACTGTACGGTAATTGTAACTGGTTGGATTCACAGGAGTGTGAGCGGGCTTGCTCGTCGATCTTCTGATCGCTCAATACCCGGGTGGCCGTTACATTTAGCAGACCGCTTGCGGCTTGTTGGTGTTTGATATGATCATCACCTGCTGCCGGCGTATTGACGAGTCTTTAGAGTCCTACACAGAGGTTTCCTGGTTCAAGCAAAACAAAATAGGAGCGCATATGAGATATGTGCGGGACCGAGAATAATGCGTGTATGTGATACCGTATTCTATTCTCGCGATGAATGTATCGATTGGTTGTATGTGATATAACCTAGTTATCGAATCAAGGATTGATTCGATAAGCCGATACATTGGATATTAGTCGGTTATATGCGATATGACCGGATCGTTAAATCAAGTGTTGATTTAATGATTTAATGTATAATTATATATTTGATATATTACTTTGCATTAACTAATATTTGTTCACTTTAAATGGATTTTCTCACTTGATGTGCACATTGTATATGTGATATATTTTTGTGCACTTGCTTGTACCATGTTTGATGATACATGCATGTTTGGGTGTATGTTTAGATTAAACCAAGGTTATGTAATGGTTAGGGTTTTGTTTTTATTTATTTATTCATTTATTTATTTATTTCTATGGCATAAAAGAGAAAATGGTGGTTTTCTTTGTTTGATGTTGAAGCTTCATGAAGCTTTGACTAAGTCACCATTTTTGTCTTCATGCTTAACCCTAACCATTCACCTAACCCTAGTTTACTCTCTACACTTGACCATGGTTAGAGTATGATAAGTATTCCTTTTATTTTCTATTCTAGAAAATACTCATCATATTCTTCTTCTTCTTCTTCAAGAAGAAACCTTGCCTTCTTCAATGGCAAATAGTGAAAAAGAGTGAGAAATCCAGTTCTAAAGTGAACCCACTTCCTATTTCTTCATCCTCTACCTCTCTTGCCAAGTTGTATAGGGTGTTTTCTTCACAAGTTTCTTGACTTGGTGAAGTTGGAGCTTGGCAGTGATGACTTGGCCAGTGGCCTCAGCTTCTTCCACGGACATCGTGAAAGCCTGGCGCCTTGGTACATTCATCCTGGCTTGAGGAGCATTCCTCGGAACGTTCCTTTGAGCTTGATGGAACTGACGAGGAGGTGGTGCAGCTTCTGGTCCTCTGGGTGGTGCAGGTAGTGCAGGTCTTGGAGCAAGTGCCTGATGAGCCGGTCGCTGCGGATAGGTAATTGCTGGCCTGGGTGCAGCAACTGAGTTTTGTCTTTGGGGACAAGACCCAATATCATGAGTAGCTGAGCCGCAGACTAAGCAAAGACGGTTGGCTCGACAGCAGTCTTTCATCATATGTCCATTTCTCTTGCAGTAGGTGCAAAAGGCTGGGCTGGGACGATGGTTCGGTACTCCGGGTCGCCTTGGCACGAAAGGTGGCCTAGACGAGGCTCCACCTGCCATACGGTTGGCAGGGCGTTTGACTCCTGCAGACTGAGGTCTGCCCCTTGCTTATATCACTGCCTCATAACTGCGGGCAGCTTCCAGAGCATCCTCACGAGTCAGAAATTTTCCCGTGGCTAGAGCAGCCTGAATCTCCGTGTCCAAACCTTGTTGAAAGCGACGGGCTCTGATCTCGTCCGTCGGTATCCAGTGTGCCGCGAATCTGTTTAAAGATCGTGTTAGCTGTGTAGTATGTGATATTTAAAAACTGAACTGTTGTGACATATCTTACCGGTTTAGCATGGTGAATTCAGCGTCGTACTCATCTACTGATTTATCTCACATCGAACCCTGTTGTAGATGAATGAACTGCTGCTCCATAGCAAACTTGGCAGCCACCGGGAAGTATTTCGCGTCGAAATTCTCTCGAAAGATCATCCATTCAATAGGCTGTACCAGACGACTTTCTTCCGCCTTCCACCAGTTGCGAGCATTGTCCGTGAGCTGTAGTTTCGCTACACGGACCCAAGCGATGTCTGGCACTTGAGCTGCTGCCAGATCAACTTCTATGTTTTGTGCCTATTCTTCCGCTTCAAGAGGGCTTCCTTTTCTAGAGAACTGCTTGGGATGGAAATCCCTGAATTTCTTTACTCCCGGTGCGTCGGTCTCGGGACGGTTCAGGAGTTGTTGTTGTCCCTCGAGAACGCTGCGGATCGCCTCAAGTAACACTGTTTGCTCGGTAGTTGGCGCAGGAACAGTTGGTGTGAGAGGTAGTGCTGGAGGTGTGTTGTTGACATTGGTGCTGGTGTTGTTAGTGGAATCCATAACCTTGAAGAAAAATTTGGGTTAGGACAGATTCAAGTACATGAAATGATAAGATTCAAGGAATAGAATTTTATAAGATTCAAGAAACGTGAATTGTAAAGAATGTTTTAGTTGTGGTTCTTGTGTTATATTGCTTAGGTTGTTCACGCAGAACAGAACTACATAGTATGGTTCTATACAGCTCTGACAGGCATGGGCGACCAACCAAACTTGTCACGCCCCGCTTCCCGGTATACGGCGAATGGGGACGCGACGAGGTCCGCTACGTATTTACTGTGAAGTAAATACGCTAAGCGTAACTAAGCAATATAAAGGTAAATCACAAGAGACAAGAGATATAAAATAACAGCAACTTTATTAATAACATTCTTTTATATAATGCATGAAAAGTAAATACATCTGAAATAAAAGCGATGCCTAAACATTGGCATAACAGGAAATGAAAATACTGAATAGAACAAGGTACAATGTCTAGAGCTCGGGGACTTCGTGAAACTGATCCAAGTCTTCACCGGTGGGCTCGATCTCTGACGGGTCCAAAACACCTGACGACATTCAAAGAAGAAAGAAATAGAATGTTGTCAGCGAACAGGTCGCTCGGTAAGTCCCAAAGACAAGGAAGAATTAGAAAAAAGACAGAATAAGAGGTATCTTCTAAAGTATAATATTATATGATATTGTGTTTACGCTGTTGTTTGTAGCTTGGTACGGAAGGATGCCAGTGTATACGAGAGGGGTCTCGGTATGCTAGAGACTAGGGCAAACAGAATGTATAAGGAACCGTTAAGCCACGGTACAACAGTAATGGAATATAGGTTAGGTGTCTTAATCTTACCGTCTCGTGCCACTTCTAACACCTTCCGCACCAATCTACACCTTAAACCCCGTAGTGTTTTGATTGTATTGTTGAATTTTATTGTGTAAGTTGGATGACCGACCAAAACCATGATATCTGTTAGTTATATGTATGCCCTAGAGGCCATTACTATACTTAGGATGTATATTGTAGTGGATGCTTGGACATATATAGGGAGGACTTTCTTACTCGACATGATAGTATGCTATCTGGTTGCTCTTTACCTTAACGTGTATACTGATTGTCTCTCTGTTACATGTTGGTAAAGCCCTTAGGATGTGTACTTGACTACCTGGACTATGATGCAGATCATACTAATGGGGAAATGGTAGTCCATAAGTACATCCTTCAAGGTCCCTAGTCATAGGTGTATCGAGACGGGGCATCGATATACCAGTGTAGACTAGCGTATACCTTCTCAACCCAAACAGATGGGCGATGGATGATCCCATATCCATTGGTGTTTGACATCAGAGATGATATACGGGTGCTCAGTGGAGACTGGGTACACTGGACGGACTCGCCGAGAACTCCCATATGGTATTATACCTTACGTCAGATGGCAGTTCTCTGGCGACACAGGTACAGAGTAGTCTGTTGACCCGAGATCGTCATAGAGACTTGTGTGGTTCCCACTGTGCTTTGATTTCCACCTTACCACGTCCAAGAGGGCGTGCAAAATGGTGGTTTTTGGGTACAGTCCCGAATCATATGGAGGCAATGAGCGATAGGAGGGGATTCGTCTCTCCCGGTATAGGGAGTTGATGTTGCGCTGTGTTCGATTGGCTATAACCGGAAATCCCTGGCCAGGGTTGCTGAGAATTACTGGTAAGTGTTACCAGTAGTTTCTCGAACTGTTATAGACCTCATATCGACACGACTTATCGAGCTATTGGGGTCTGACGTTTACCACCCCTAGGCGAGATATGCGACATATCAGACGACGAGACCGGACTATACGGTACGTGTTACTGGTTGGATTCACAGGAGTGTGAGCGGGCTTGCTCGTCGATCTTCTGCTCGGTCAATACCCGGGTGGCCGTTATGTTTAGCAGACCGCTTGCGGCTTGTGGGTGTTTGATATGATCATCACCTGCTGCCGGCGTATTGACGAGTCTTTAGAGTCCTACACAGAGGTTTCCTGGCTCAAGCAAAACGAAATAGGAGCGCATATGAGATATGTGCGGGACCGAGAATAATGCGTGTATGTGATACCGTATTCTATTCTCGCGATGAATGTATCGATTGGTTGTATGCGATATAACCTAGTTATCGAATCAAGGATTGATTCGATAAGCCGATACATTGGATATTAGTCGGTTATATGCGATATTACCGGATTGTTAAATCAAGTGTTGATTTTATGATTTAATGTATAATTATATATTTGATATATTACTTTGCATTAATTAATATTTGTTCACTTTAAATGGATTTTCTCACTTGATGTGCACATTGTATATGTGATATATTTTTGTGCACTTGCTTATACCATGTTTTATGATACATGCATGTTTGGGTGTATGTTTAGATTAAACCATGGTTATGTAATGGTTAGGGTTTTGTTTTTATTTATTTATTCATTTATTTATTTATTTCTATGGCATAAAAGAGAAAATGGTGGCTTTCTTTGTTTGATGTTGAAGCTTCATAAAGCTTTGACTAAGTCACCATTTTTGTCTTCATGCTTAACCCTAACCATTCACCTAACCCTAGTTTACTCTATACACTTGACCATGGTTAGAGTATGATAAGTATTCCTTTTATATTCTATTTTAGAAAATACTCATCATATTCTATCATCTTCTTCTTCTTCTTCTTCAAGAAGAAACCTTGCCTTCATCAATGGCAACTAGTGAAAAAGAGTGAGAAATCCAGTTCTAAAGTGAACCCACTTTCTATTTCTTCATCCTCTACCTCTTGCCAAGTAGTATAGGTTGTTTTCTTCACAAGTTTCTTGACTTGGTGAAGTTGGAGCTTGATCTAGTGTTGCCTCGACGTAGATCATCTTCGGCATCGAAGTCGACGACCTAGCCCGCCCATTTCTCCGATGAAGCCGACGCTAGAGTCCGGGATCCGATATGGACAGCGAGGGGACTTCATCACGGAGCCATGGAGGTGGAGAATCGGATCTACAAAGGTTGTAGCCTCTTTCTTTTAGTTAAGTTGTTAACTAGTTTCTTTTTTCGCCTAAACTCTAGTCGACGATCCGTATTAGGGTTTCCCGGCACATGTAAAATTTGAAATTGGCATGGTTGATGCCTTGTGAGACCTCATTAGTGTGCCTAGGTACCCTACAATATCAGTAAACAAATTATAACTGCATAATCAGGTAAATGGAATAACGGAATAATGGATGTATATCCATGGTTTTATTCGGTCAAGTTGTATAGATTGTTAACTGGATTCTGTGATTCATGTGTTCATATTGAGTTGGAATATTAAAGAATGTAGATTGACTTGAATCATATTCAAGTCAGAAATAATCAGACTCAAACCCGAGTCAGACCAAAAGAAATGTAAGTCGAAGTTCTATAATTGTTAGGGTCCTTATTGTAATTTATAAAATTTGAGTGGTTTTTATGTAAAAATACTTTTGTATAGTTTTCAAGATACCCCCAAGTATTCTTTATAGTTATAATGAGTGTAATTTTATTTTGTGATATTTCTAGTGAAAATATCCTAATTACATAAATAAAGGTATTTATCTGTAATATTGATATATTTGAAATTCATGGTATTTTAATGTAAAATTTAGTCTTGTGATTTTTTTAGAAAAGTGCAATATTTATATTATAACAAAATAGATCTTTTAATGATAATTATACATATATTTATACAAAAATAATTTCAATAAATATTTTATATTAAAAAGATATCATTTTCTTATGATATCGTCCCGAGACCGAATGCTCCTTGCGGAAGTCTGAATCTCGCACTACTAAGCCGAGGGTGCACGATAAACCGTACTATCCCTAACGGGTTCCCCAAAGGTGAGTTGTAGTGGCGCTTTGCAAAGATTTTATAAATACTAATCCTTAGAATACGATTTTATTAAAGTAAAAGGTATTTATTTGCAAAAGTCGATTTTCCGTATTTTAGGTTTTAGGGTTTTCTATTTCAACTAGACTAATTCTAAATGATCTAAACAATAAGTTGTTAGAAGCCTCAAACCGCCTCTTCACCACCAATTATGGCCAGGTAAGTACAAGTGAGGAAGGAGAGATCCGCTCACGAATCGTGAGACGGGCCTTTTAAAGTTACCTTTGCTCACTTGCCTAGCCTAGACACCACAAAGTCAGGTTTAGATAAAAGATCGATATCCACAACTTATCGTATTTTCCTATTAAAAGATATTTGTTTTAAAAGTGTAACAAACCTAAACTTTTAGAAAAGGTTTTATTAAGAAAATGGTATTTAAATGTAAAATCTTGTTTTATCGTATTCTAATTTTTCAAGGTAGCGTGTTATGTTTGTATATGAGTGTGTGTGGAGGTAGGTCATTACCTCGTGAACTACTTTAAGATATAGCAATGATAAAGGGTTAAATGTGAAAACTAAACATTATGGTATTTAAGTGAAAGAAATACGATAAATGGAAACGTTATCATTTCATATGAGAAAACTTGTTCAATTTAGTTGTTAAGTGATTATTAGTCAACATAGAGATGTTTAAGCATGATGGAATTGGTGATAAGTGAGAATTTATAGAAAACCGAATCGGAAATCGGATTTGTTCCGATTCCGTCGGGTTTGTAAATGGGTATTTTATGGAAGAAAAAAAAGATAGAAAAAGGGGGACTTACGGGTTTGGACAACACTAGAGAGTGAGAGGGAAGTAGAGGGTTTGCCGGTGCGTCGAATCGTCGTTGAGAGCTCCTAGCACGATCACCGGAAATTCACCGTCGATTTCGTCATCGCTTCGCCTTTCGCTCGTTTCCAACGTACCAAAGTTCTCTTGGGATTTTGAGAGAGCGGACTTAGGAATTTAGGATGAGAAGGTAGAGGGTATGGGGGGTATATATAGGGTTAGGAAAGGGTTAGGATTTTCAATTAAAAAAATGTAAAAATATATAAAAATCATTAAAAAATCATTAAACTTTGGAGTAAAAGGGATTTATTGGGCTTTCTGTAACCGGTCAAGGAATTTAGTGTGTGCAGGGGGGAAGATCAAGTCAAGATGCTCCTCTTCTATGTTGACGACTTGGCCGTCCGGCCGAGTCCGGCCGGCGGCGCCGGCCCGAGTCGGCCAGTCCGCCGGCCGACTCGGCCGAGTCGGGGTGTCGGGGGCCGAGGAATCTCGAGGTGTCAATTATGGTATATTTAGTTTTTTACGTTCAGTTCAAGTTTTATGAGTTATGGCGTTTTGACTGTTGGGCTTCTAAAGGATTTTTAAAAAAATAAATACAAAAATAATGTGGGGTATGGGATTTGAACTCTGGCGGCTTGGTTCAGCATTGCAAGGTATTACCAATGAGCTACAAGCTCCTTCTTGTAATAATGGAGTGAAATAAATACTTAAAGAGATATCAGCAACAATAAATACTCCAAGTATACATTGAATTTAAATCAATTCTTTGTACATTAAAAATGGAGTTGTTACACTTTCTTTTACACTACTTATCTCTTCCCCAATTCTTCCTGGTTCTAGACAACATGTTCTTCCACCAACCGGTTAGTTACATTGATAAAATCTTCGAATGGTTGGTGTTGACTTTCGGTCTTTGTAAGGCTTTGCATTGACCAATAACTTTACCCCCCTCTTTTTGATTTTAAAGGCTTAATATTGTTTAACTCAAGATTGGGGAGGATATATTTTGGCTCTTGAAAATAAAATTGTGAGCCAAGAATAAGTTTGGGGAAGATTTTCATGTTCATATATTATTTCCACCGTTAATAAATTTCCTCCCGAGTCTACAGGTTTCTGAGATTTAACAGATGACAACAGTGAGGACACTATTGTAAACTGGTTTGGGGGAGATTTGTGCTTATTTACGCATCACTTTGTATATCACTTTGCATAAGCACAAAACATTAAAAAAAAAAATTTAATACTTCAAAATTTATAATAAAAGATTATAAAGTGAAAAATTACTTTTAAAAGATTGGAAAAATTTAAGAAAACCAAGAAAGTTAGATGTTTTCTTAGACGATACTAGTAATATGTAGTTATGAGCCGTCTTTCTAAGGGTTAGTAAGTTAAAAGAAGTCACTAATCTGAGGATAAAAATAAGTCTAAAAAATAGTTCCTATTCTTGAAGCCAAACATTTGAATGTTGATACCCTACTATACGCACTTATACACGTCTTGAAACTCGGGATAGTAGAGAATACCTTGAAATGCTATTGTCTAAAAGCCAAAGTATATATAATAAATGAAGAATATATGATAAAATGGTGCGAAAAAAAATGAGCACTGGTTTTGTAATCAACAAGGCAACATAAAAAAAATATAGCGAGGGCGCTTCATCACCTAGGGCCTTAGACCAACTGGTTTAGGAGTCACTGCTAAGCCTTAGGTGTTGCAAGACGAGGAAAATACTATTTACGCCTAATCTTTGAGCACATTTAGTAATCTGTCGGTTAGTACCTCAGGAAGTATTAACGATCACATGAAAAATTGTGTCAGCAATTCCATCCAAAATATTAACCAAGTAAAATGTACTAAGGTAGATGGACAAGAGTATGATAGCTTGAATTGAATTCTCCGAGTGTAGGGATGTCTCTTACACACACGTAAGGGTATATGATCAGTGTTTGGAAGAAATGTAGGAATGAATAATAAAGACGATGTTTTATTGAGGGATGATGTGATTTCTAACATCTTTTCATGACTATTAAAATAGGGCTTATGACAACTGAAAAACTTGTGTAGTTGGAAACTATGATTTTCAAAGTCTTTCTTTTATAATTGTTATCTTTATATGTAACTATCACAGTAATCCTTTTATTATAGGATTTTGTGGGCGTAATCCGCTGAAAACCCTCAGGAGACAACACTCCTCCTACTAGGGACACCTAGAGGTTTAAAGGCTTGTTGCACGTGCTCAGTGCAATCGTGTTGCCTATGAAACTGTGCTAATTAGTTTTTCTTAATAAAATGTTCTCCTTCTCTTGAATAAAAGATGTTTGCTCGAGACGACCAAAATTAAGTTTGGGGGAATTTGTTCAGTCGAAAATATTGCATTCTTAACACGACAATTTCCTTACTCTTTCTAATCATCTAAAGGTGTTTGGTATAGATATAGCACATATTAGCAATTCGTCTGCAAAATATCAAATAACATGTGTTATACATTAGAACCGGCATTATGAAGGAAATTATGTGTAAATATTTCACGTATAATATTTTGTATCTCAACATTTTTCATTGATATTGTGTGTAGAAAATTATTCAGGTCAGAGAACTGGAATCGCAAAATTGCCAATAAAATGCAGCAAGTCAAAGACTTAAAATATGGCAGAGATTCAGAAGAGATTAAATGATTCCAGACATCAAAAGAACACCCAAAGACCAACACCAAGACACCCCAGGAAAATGAGCCAGTGAACTCATCACATGAAGGCAATGAGCGATAGGAGGGGATTCGTCTCTCCCGGTATAGGGAGTTGATGTTGCGCTGTGTTCGATTGGCTATAACTGGAAATCCCTGGCCAGGGTTGCTGAGATTTACTGGTAAATGTTATCAGTAGTTTCTCGAACTGTTATAGACCTCATATCGACATGACTTATCAAACTACTGGGGTCTGACGTTTACCACCCCTAGGCGAGATATGCGACATATCAGACGAAGAGACCGGACTGTATGGGAGTGTTACTGACTGGATTCACAGGAGAATGTATAGGCTTGCTTGTTGATCTTCTGAGCGCTCAATACCTGGGTGGCTGTTACGTTTAGCTGACCGCTTGCAGCTTGTGCGTATTTGATATGATCATCACCTACTGCCGGTGTATTGACGATTCTTTAGAGTCCTACACAGAGGTTTCTTGGCTTAGGCAAAACGGAGTAGGAGCACATATGTGATATGTGCGGGACCGAGAACAATATGTGTATGTGATACCGTATTAGATTCTTACGATATGAGATATCGGCCGGGTATATGTGATATAGCCAGGTCATCGGATCAAGTGTTGATTCGATGAACTGATACAGATTATATTAGTCGGTTATTTGTGAAATAGCCGGATTATCGGATCAAGTGTTGATTCGATAATTTAATGTATAATTATATATTTGATATATTAAATTACATTAACTGATATAAGCTCACTAAAAGATTCTTTTTCTCACTAGGGTAATACATTGATATATATGCGATATATTTTAATTGTATTATTTTATTTTGTTACAATAAATATTGTATATGTGATATATAATATTGTAACATGTTATGGTTATAAATGCAACATGATTTGTAGAGTTTAAATATGGTTAGGGTTTGGATTAGGGTTAAGCTTTCATGAAGCTTTCAAGAAGCTTCTTGAAGCTTTGACTTTGACTTGGATATTTTGTGATATTTGCTTAACCTAACTCAACCCTTTAACCCTAGTTATGTCTCTACAAAGGTCAGCCTTCTCATTATCTACCATAGTTGCATTTCTAACCACACACTAGAGTTTCATTATTCATCACAAAAAGATTCTTCTTTGTAACACCCTAGTTCATTTATACCAATTCCAGTTCTCGTATTTCCTTAATTGTGGTATTTTCCTGATTTATCGTTTTTTGGGTGCGAATAGTATTTTACATTTTACATTGCATTCGACCTGACCCACTTGCTTGAACCTGTTTGATTCATATTTATAGGTTACCCTGACTTGTTGCGTAGACTGTACATTTTCATGTTTAGTACACACTGGCATTTTACCTGGCATTGCATCTTTTACCATATAATATTTCAAGTCATGTAAATTAATTTAAAATTGCATTTCATAGCCTGCATGATACCCCTAACCCCGTGGTAGCGTCCGCGCATCTTGTTTTCGTTCCGTTCAGTGAAACGGACGTGTTGGATGGCTACGCGCACGTACGTGCATCCGTTCTTAGGGGTATACATTTTCGTAAGCTGAGCATTCATTTTGAATTTTGGAAGTCGCATAAATTTTTCGTATTTTAAATATGAAATTTTAGACCCGACCTGGGCGCGTTTTGGAATATTTTTGTATTACGCCAAATCCTATTTTCTAATATATTTTTAAACCAACGAAATTTAAAATTCACACCACCAAAAAATAATTTCCCCACTTTTTAAAAATCTTTTATAAAATTTTCTTCCCTAACCTGTTAACCCCCCGTGGCCAATCGCAATCCTTATTTTTCCCCCGGGCCCCACCTTTCTCTCTCTCCCTCTCCCTTTCTTTCTCTTTTTCTCTCTTCTCGTTTTCCTTTCTCTCTTTCTCTCTCCACCACTACGAAACAATTTTCTTTCTCCCTACTGTTCATTTCTCTCTCTCTCTCATCTCGATCTCTCTCTACCTCTTTCTCTCTCTCCCTCTCTCTCTCATCTCGATCTCTCTCTTCTCCCTTTCTCTCTCTGTCTCGCTCTCTCTCTCTCGCCCTCATCACCTTCTTCTTCGCTGCAAGAACCCGACGGAGAAAACCCTCGTGAACCCTAGCTCTCTCCCATCGCCGCCAATGCCTCCCTCGCAATCATCTCAACCCCATCCTCACCTCTCTTTTCCTCTGCAGCCATCATCGAACACCCGCACACCCGAACACACCCTCACCCGACCTCTTCGCCGTCGACCCTCACGTCGTCGACTATCCCTAACCCTCGTCTCCACCCTCTCAACCATCCCTCATCTCTCTCTATCACTTTTTCTCTCTCTCTCTCTTCCTTCCTCTCATTCCTTTCCTCATGGCCGCGCATCACCCACGCCCCGCCGACGATCTCAACTCGGAGTTTCCCCTCAAGCGAAGCATCGGATCCATCCCCAACCTCATCGTCACCACTGGAAATGTGATCGAGGTCTACGTTGTCAGGGTCCAAGAGGACGACGCTAGGGCTTTGCAGGCTTCCGGCGAGCCACGCGACGGTAGGGGAGGGGTCATGGATGGGATCCGCGGGGCTCGGCTTGAGCTCGTCTGCCATTACAGATTGCATGGGAAGGTTGAATCCATGAGGGTACTGTCCTTGAAGGAGATGAACGCGGTAAGAGAAGAGATTTAATAGTTTTGACATTTCAAGATGCAAATAGCTGTTCTGGAATATGATGATTCTATCCATGGATTGCACACTAGTTCTATGCACTGCTTTGAAGGACCACTTTGGCTTCACCTGAATAGAGGCAAAGAATCATTTACGAGGGGTCCTATGGTAAGGGCTGACCCTTTGGGTCGATGTGGTGCAACACTTGTGTATGATCTTCAAATAATTGTTCTTAAGGCTGTTCAGGCTGGCCAAGGATTAGTTTCTGATGTTGAAACTAGTAGCATGGGAGGCCCTGGCTCTACTTCAGTCCGTATTGAGTCATCTTAGGTAATTGCTTGCGTGATCACCTTGTGCGTTGTTTGGATCCGTTCCGTGTACCGTGCGCGCGACACGACTTTTCCGCCGACGTAAGACGTTCCGTTCGCCCGTTTCTTGATCCCCGAGGCAAGTTAATCTTGCTACATGCTATTTGAATCATTCTATACCTATTATATATATATAACATACCTGTAGTTTGTATTTAGCATCCCATGCATCGTTTTATAACATTTCGATGTTCCGTTTGCATCTATTTGTATTATTTCAGATCTAGAACTTGAAAGGTAACCATTGCATTTAGTTACTAAGCAGACATAACCATATTTAAATGTTAAATCACATACTCATAATTTTTTATTAGTTATGATACCCTTTTATCCAGTTTTAACCTACCGGACATCCATGTGCAACTTTAATCGGTGCATCCATTGAACAAATTATACATGTTGTCGCATCACTCAATACTTATTAACCTGTTTATTAGCATTTACATCTCTCATAATGTATTCATATAGTGCTGACATCATCTGATAAACACAACTGATAATTGTACAGCTAATTAATTAATCTTCTTTATTGCTTAACTTACTGCTCAGATTGTGTTGTTGATAACCATGCTTGATTACTTATAACCATGATTATGCTAGCTGTTTATGAGTACCCACATGTTATCTTTTACACCCTGGCATGACTTGCTACACACATATCGATTGACCCGACATGGTACCGTACACTATTTAACTTGACCTGTTGTACCATGGATTGACCTGTTACTTGATCTTGTGTCTAATGCCAACAAACCTGACATGTAGTCCTCACGGACCGTTCCTATTGTCTATCCAGACAAACCTGCTCTTACCTGATCCTGTGTTGGCATTAGTTCTTGATTACGGAATACCTGACTTGACACATATAACTTGGGGGTATGAGGAAATCAATGATGAAATCCTGACTTGTAACTCGACAGTTGCTCGCTTATACTGATCAGTTTTAGAGGCTAGGCCTGCCTCGTGACGATGCTGCTGACATCGTTGGTCTGTACTCCTTTCCTGTTAGTGCCTAGCGGCACGTCTCGGTTTCAGCCCGAGAGTCTGTAGACCGTGGTCCCGGGCATGCACAGGATACTATTGAGTTACATCGATGATTCATCAAATTGATTTCAAAGACTTTAGAATAGATAACCCAATAGAACAGTTTAGTTTACTCACTGCACACTACCCTTCACTGCCTTGATTTACATTACTGTTACATCTGCTTTACATTCATGATTATACTTGAATTGCCTGTTTCCCTGTTTTTATTTTTATTACTTGATGACATGACGCGCTGACATCTGGGTTTTGCATGGCCCAGATTCTTCTACCTTGTTGCAGACTGATCAGGAGTATTGCCGATGTTAGACTGAGCGGTGAAGTTCCTGTCGGTATGTAGTCTTACTTCCAGGTTTCATTATTGTACCTCTTGGCTTCCGCACATTATTATTTCTTGACTCTTTTTCTCTGGCTTATGGACATGTACTAGATAGTTGGTTTACTTTCCTATTCTTGATATCTCTACAGCCGTAATGTGACTGTGGAAGGACTTTTGCTACCCACAGGTAGCATGGTTGGCTATGTCACGTGCCTATCTTAGCGTACTCTGCGAAGCAGGGCGTGACATGGTTGTTTTGGTATCAGAGCCACGGGATATAGGTTTATCGGGTTTGATTCTTTGTAGTTGGGTATTGGACCCAATACATGAATCAGAATGCTCATGATTAGGAACATGTCCTGCCACCTTGATTATCATGATTGTTGAATCATATCCTTCTCTTGATCCTTTGTTTGGGCGATATGCTAACCACTATGCATTTCGACCGGAAATCCTTTTGGTTCTCTATTGTTTCTCCCCGTTTCTTGATTCTGATACTAGGATTTGGGCGACTTGAGTGGAGTTATGTAATTGTGCCCATGAACTGCAGCATGGTTACAATGAGGTACTCTATTTAAGTAACTTGGAGTCCTGGTCTTGATTCACTTCCTTGTTCCATGATCGTTGTACTACCTTGTTCCTCTCGGTTTCATTATTGTTTCATCGCCAGCTTGAATCATGTTTATCGTGGTTAACCCTCTTCAGTATCTTGACTTCGGATAAAGTCATCTCGATATCTTACTTGTTCTTGTTTTCCCCGCATTAGGACTATTCAATCCTAGTGCGTTCCCTTGTTTGTTGTTGTCTTGGGAAAGGATTTTCACGGCACTTTCCATGCTCATATTGATTGTAAGGAAAGGAAAGTGATTCTCCAGATTCCTGGACATCCGGAACTTGTTTTGCTGGAAGAAGCAGTTCTGTCGGGCCAGTTGAGTTAGGGCTAGGCCGACAAACAAGGTTCTTTCGTCAGTGGCAGTGGTTAAGGATGAAGCGCCGGCTATATTCGAGAGTTTCATGGACGTGTTTGAAGACATATCAGGTTCACCGCCGAAGCGAGATGTGGAGTTCGCAATTGAACTTGTTCCCGGTGCAGCGCAAATCTCAAAGGCGTATTACCCGATAGCACCAGTGGAGTTGGAATAAGTCCAGAAGCAGGTTGCTGAATTACTTGAGAAGGGTTGGTTTCGCCGCAGCAACTTAACTGGGAAAGCTCCAGTTCTTCTAGTAAGGAAGAAAGACACAGGGAAGACGTGCGGTGATTATCGAGAATTTAACCTGGTGACTATTATGAACAAGTACCCGATCCCTCGCATTGGCGAAGTGTTTGAGCAGCTTAGTGGCATGAGGGTATTCTCGAAGCTGGATTTGCGGTTCAGATATCATCAGGTCCAAGTTAAATCAGAAGATATTTGCAAGACTGCGTTCCGAACTCAGTATGGACATTACGAGTAATAGTGATGCCCTTCGGATTAACGAATAGACAGGCAATATTTGTGAACTTGATGAACCGAATCTTTTCACCATTCTTGGACCAGTTTATAGTGATATTTATTGAAGATATTCTGTTTCACTCGGAAAACAAGGAAGAGCATGCAGAATACTGGAAGATCACACTGTAGACATTGAGGCAAGGAAGATTGTATGCAGAGATGAGCAAGTGCGAGTTTGGCTTGAAGAAGTAAAAGTTTTAGGGCATATCGTAGCTGGAGACGGAATCGCCGTTTACCCAGGGAAGATTGCAGCAGTTCAAGACTGGCCGATTCCGAAGAACGTTGTAAAGATCAGAAGTTTCTTGGACTTGCGGGATACTATAGAAGGTTCGTGGAGAAATTTTGCTCGCTTGGCTGAGCCTCTGACCAAGCTTACACACAAGAAAGTACCATCTGTGTGGAAAAATAAGTGTGCGTTAGCTCTTGAGGCGTTGGATCAAAGAGTGATAACCGCTCTTGTTTTAACCGTGGCAGACAATTCCGGAGGATTGGTGATTCACAGCGACGCATCTGGGAAAGGATTGGGATGCGTATTGATACAGCATGGGAAGGTTGTAGCGTACGCATCAAGACAGTTGAAGACCCATGAGAAAAATTACCCAACTCACGACTTGGAACTTGCGGCTGTGATCTTCGCTTTGAAGATTTGGAGACAATACCTTTTAAGAGAAAGGGTCAAAGTTTTCATGGATCATAAGAGTTTGAAGTATGTGTTCACGCAGAAGGAGATTAATATGAGGCAGAGTAGATGGTTAGAGCTGATGGCTGACTATGATTTCGATCTTAAGTACCATCCGGGAAAAGTTAGAGTTATACCGGATGCTCAGTCGGTTACCGGCAATTCAGATGTTGATTACGCAGAAGGAACTCGTTGAAGACTTTCGAAGATTTGATTCGGAGGTTGTGCTACCGCATTCTACGGGACAGTTGATGCAGCTACAAGTACAGTCGTCATGGATCAAGAGTATTAAAGCAGCGCAGTCGAAAACCCAAGATTGCAAAGGTTTCGAGAACAGGTTGGAGCCGGACTTCGAACGGACTTGTTAATTCATGAAGATGGTTTGTTGCGATATGGTAACCGTTTGTGTGTGCCAAAAGGAGATATTCGCGAAGAATTTTTGAAGGAGGCGCACAGTTCCGCATGTTCCGTACATCCAGGACGCACGAAGATGTACCGAGATATACAACAGTATTTCTGGTGGGAAGGCATGAAACGGGTTGCTCGCTTTGTGGCAAAGTGCTTGGTGTGTCAGCAAGTCAAGGCTGAATATCAAAGAATTGCTGGTTTGTTGCAACCACTTCCGATTTCCCAATGGAAGTGGGAACGTATAACGATGGATTTCGTGACTGCTCTACCGCGGAGTCCAAAGGGCAACAATGCAGTTGGGTGATTACTGACGGATTGACCAAGGCAACTCATTTCATCTCCTTTCGAGATGATCAATCGACAGAAGTTTTGGCAGAACGGTACATGCGGGAGATTGTAAGATTGCATGGAGCACCGGTGAGCATCGTATCCGATCGTGACACTCGTTTCTTATCACACTTCTGGAGGAGCTTACAGGAAAGTTTGGGGACTCGATGGAAGTTTAGCACAGCTTATCATCCTCAAACAGATGGCCAGTCGGAGAGAACGATCCAAACTCTTGAAGACATGTTGAGAGATTGCATGTTAGACTTCAAGGGTTCATGGGAGGATCATCTACACTTGGTGGAGTTTCGTACCACAACAGCTTTCAGGAGACTATACAGATGGCTCCATTCGAAGCAATATATGGTCGCAAGTGTCGTTCATCTGTTTGTTGGGACGATGTTGGAGAACGAAGATTGTTGGGACCGGATTTGATCGTGCAAACAGTGGAGAAAGTTAACACTATCCGTAATCATATAAAGGTAGCGCAAGATCGGCAGAAGAGTTGGGTCGATACATCGAGAAGACCAATAAAGTTCATTGTTGGTGATCTAGTATTCTTGAAAATATCACCGACTGGAGGGGTGATCCATTTCGGAAGTCGAGGAATGCTTAGTCCTCGATTCGTTGGACCTTTTGAGATCTTGGAACGTGTTGGAGAAGTGGCTTATCGTTTGGCGTTACCGCAATCCTTGGTGAATGGTCATGACGTGTTTCTCATACCTCAACTCCATAAGTATGTTCGAGATGAAACACATGCGTTGAATCATTCGGAGCTGACTGTACGAGAAGATTTAACCTTTGAGGAAGTACCGATGTTGATTGTGGATCGAAAGGAAAATTTTCTTAAGAACAAAGTTATCCCTCTCGTACTTGTTTCTTGGGGAAATCGCTCGCAAGGAGAATCAACTTTGAAACGAGAAGATGAAATCCGACAGAAGTTTCCACATCTATTCTTGTAGTTTGTCGATTGTTTATCCTTTCTTGTTCTTGGAATTTCGAGGAAGAAATTCTTTTGTAGTTGGGTATAATGTAACACCCTAGTTCATTTATACCAATTCCAGTTCTCGTATTTCCTTAATTGTGGTATTTTCCTGATTTATCGTGTTTTGGGTGCGAATAGAATTTTACATTTTACATTGCATTCGACCTGACCCGTTTTCTTGAACCTGTTAGATTCATATTTATAGGTTACCCTGACTTGTTGCGTAGACTGTGCATTTTCATGTTTAGTACACATTGGCATTTTACCTGGCATTGCATCTTTTACCATATAATATTTTAAGTCATGTAAATTAATTTAAAATTGCATTTCATAGCCTGCATGATACCCCTAACCCCGTGGTAGCGTCCGCGCATCTTGTTCTCGTTCCGTTCAGTGAAACAGAGGTGTTTGGATGGCTACGCGCACGTACGTGCATCCGTTCTTAGGGGTATACATTTTCGTAACCTGAGCATTCATTTTGAAATTTGGAAGTCGCATAAATTTTTCGTATTTTAAATCTGAAATTTTAGACCCGACCTGGCCGCGTTTTGGAATATTTTTGTATTACGCCAAATCCTATTTTCTAATATTTTTTTAATCCAACGAAATTTAAAATTCACACCACCGGAAAATATTTTCCCCACTTTTTAAAAATCTTGTATAAAATTTTCTTCCCTAACCTGTTAACCCCCCGCGGCCAATCTCAATCCTTATTTTTCCCCCGGGCCCCACCTTTCTCTCTCTCCATCTCCCTTTCTTTCTCTTTTTCTCCCTTCCCTTTTTCCTTTCTCTCTTTCTCTCTCCACCACTACGAAACAATTTTCTTTCTCCCTACTGTTCATTTCTCTGTCTCTCTCTCTCTCATCTCTATCTCTCTCTACCTCTTTCTCTCTCTCCCTCTCTCTCATCTCGATCTCTCTCTTCTCCCTTTCTCTCTCTGTCTCTGTCTCTCTCTCTCTCTCTCGCCCTCATCATCTTCTTCTTCGCTGCAAGAACCCCACGGAGAAAACCATCGTGAACCCTAGCTCTCGCCTATCGCCGCCAACGCCTCCCTCGCAACCATCCCAACCCCATCCTCACCTCTCTTCTCCTCTGCAGCCATCATCGAACACCCGCACACCCGAACACACCCTCACTCGACCTCTTCGCCGTCGACCCTCACGTCGTCGACCATACCTAACCCTCGTCTCCACCCTCGCAACCATCCCTCATCTCTCTCTATCACTTTTTCTCTCTCTCTTCCTTCCTCTCGTTCCTTTCCTCATGGCCGCGCATTACCCACGCCCCGCCGACGATCTCGACTCGGAGTTTCCCCTCAAGCGAAGCATCGGATCCATCCCCAACCTCATCGTCACCACTGGCAATGTGATCGAGGTCTACGTTGTCAGGGTCCAAGAGGACGACGCTAGGGCTTCACAGGCTTCCGGCGAGCCACGCGGCGGTAGGGGAGGGGTCATGGATGGGATCTACGGGGCTCGGCCTGAGCTCGTCTGCCATTACAGATTGCATGGGAAGGTTGAATCCATGAGGGTTCTGTCCTTGAAGGAGATGAACGCAGTAAGAGAAGAGATTTAATAGTTTTGACATTTCAAGATGCAAATAGCTGTTCTGGAATATGATGATTCTATCCATGGATTGCACACTAGTTCTATGCACTGCTTTGAAGGACCAGTTTGGCTTCACCTGAATAGTGGCAGAGAATCATTTGCGAGGGGTCCTATGGTAAGGGCTGACCCTTTGGGTCGATGTGGTGCAGCACTTGTGTATGATCTTCAAATAATTGTTCTTAAGGCTGTTCAGGCTGGCCAAGGATTAGTTTCTGATGTTGAAACTAGTAGCTGGGGAGGCCCTGGCTCTACTTCAGTCCGTATTGAGTCATCTTAGGTAATTGCTTGCGTGATCACCCTGTGCGTTGTTTGGATCCGTTCCGTGTACCGTGCGCGCAACACGACTTTTCCGCCGACGTGAGACGTTCCGTACGCCCGTTTCTTGATCCCCAAGGCAAGTTAATCTTGCTACATGCTATTTGAATCATTCTATACCTATTCTATATATATATAACATACCTGTAGTTTGGATTTAGCACCCCATGCATCGTTTTATAACATTTCAATGTTCCGTTTGCATCTATTTATATTATTTCAGATCTAGAACTTGAAAGGTAACCATTGCATTTAGTTACTAAGCAGACATAACCATATTTAAATGTTAAATCACATACTCACAATTGTTTATTAGTTATGATACCCTTTTATCCAATTTTAACCTACCGGACATCCATGTGCAACTTTAACCGGTTTAATTACAACTGCATCCATTGAACAAATTATACATGTTGTCGCATCACTCAATACTTATTAACCTGTTTTTTTGCATTTACATCTCTCATAATGTATTCGTATAGTACTGACATCATCTGATAAACACAACTGATAACTGTACAGCTAATTAATTAATCTGCTTTATTGCTTAACTTACTGCTCAGATTGTGTTGTTGATAACCATGCTTGATTACTTATAACCATGATTATGCTAGCTGTTTATGAGTACCCACATATTATCTTTTACACCCTGGCCTGACTTTCAACACACATATCGATTGACCCGACATGGTACCGTACACTACTTGACTTGACCTGTTGTACCATGGATTGACCCGTTACCTGATCTTGTGTCTAATGCCAACAAACCTGACATGTAGTCCTCACGGACCGTTCCTGTTGTCTATCCAGACAAACCTGCTCTTACCTGATCTTGTGTTGGCATTAGTTCTTGATTACGGAATACCTGACTTGACACATATAACTTAGGGGCATGGGGAAATCAATGATGAAATCCTGACTTGTAACTCGACAGTTGCTCGCTTATACTGATCAGTTTTAGAGGCTAGGCCTGCCTCGTGACGATGCTGCTGACATCGTTGGTCTGTACTCATTTCCTGTTAGTGCCTAGCGGCACGTCTCGGTTTCAGCCCGAGAGTCTGTAGACCGTGGTCCCGGGCATGGACGGGATACTATTAAGTTACATCGATGATTCATCAAATTGATTTCAAAGACTTTAGAATAGATAACCCAATAGAACAGTTTAGTTTACTCACTGCACACTACCCTTCTCTGCCCTGATTTACATTACTGTTACATCTGCTTTTCATTCATGATTATACTTGCATTGCCTGTTTCCCTGTTTGTATTTTTATTACTTGATGACATGACGCGCTGACGTCTGGGTTTTGCATGGCCCAGATTCTTCTACCTTGTTGCAGACTGATCAGGAGTATTGCCGCTGTTAGACTGAGCGGTGAAGTTCCTGTCGGTATGTAGTCTTACTTCCAGGTTTCATTATTGTACCTCTTGGCATCCGCACATTATTATTTCTTGACTCTTTTGCTCTGGCTTATGGACTTGTACTAGATAGTTGGTTTACTTTCCTGTTCTTGATATCTCTACAGCCGTAATGTGACTATGGAAGGACTTTTGCTACCCACAGGTAGCATGGTTGGCTATGTCACGTGCCTATCTTAGCGTACTCTGGGAAGCGGGGCGTGACATTCTTCTTCTTCCTTGAGTTCTTGATGGAAAAGCTTACTAGCTTTTTCATTAGTGATGGAAATGAGTGAGTTAATGAAAACAAATGAGAGCTAAAATCCTACTTCATCATCCTAATCTATCCTAGCCATTTAGATTAGGGTGTTCACTTCATTTAGTGAGCGAGAGCTTGTTTTAATGAAACTTCAAGGTAGATCATCTTTGTTATCGAAGATCGGAAGTAAGATTGCATCATTCTCTTCGTGGAGCCTCTCGAGAGTCCGGAACTTGATGATCGCAGCGAAGGGACCTCAACACGGAGCTTATGAAGCGAGGGACCAGACTACAAAGGTTGTAATCCCAAACTCTTAGATGTTAAAGTGTTTAACGTTCTTTGTTTCACCTAATCTCTAGTTTAAAGATCTTGGTTAGGGTTGTTCGGCACATCTAAATTTTAAATCGGGCATGGTTGATGCTTTATAGACCTTGGTGAGAGTGCCTAGTAACCCTATAGTGGTATCAGAGCCAAGCTAGAGCTTTAGGCAAAGTCTAGGCGAAATTTAAAGTCCGATCGAACTCTGAATACCCGTAAAACCGTAGTTTCTGGAAATTTTTCAAAAATGTTGATTTTTTCATATTAAAAATACTCAAAAAAATCAGCAGGGAAATACAAGAATTACTGTGCAATACGTGCCTCCAATTCCATTAAAGCGCCGCAAAACCGTGGCCGTACCATGGCTTGCGCGGCGGTTCCGCGACCAAACAGTAAAATTGTGGTTTGAACTTTGCATAGTAATAACCGTAGGTACTTCCTGATTCTTCTGGGAATTTTTAATTTATACTCAAGTATTGAGTTTTCTAGGTTGTATTAGGGACTCGGTGATTCGATCGGATAATTTAATCTCGTTTAAGTTTTTTCTGGAAAATTTTAGAAACTGTTAAAAAGTTCGAACGAATATCAATAACTCACTTTATCCCCTATCGGAAAATGTTTCAAAAGTTGGATTTTTTCTCGACTTTGAAACTTCCGGAAAATCATGCAAGTAACGCGGTGGACCCTCTAGAAGAACACAAACCTTAACTCGATTATGTGACCGTCTGAACCGCCTCTGAACCTTAGGGTTTGGGGCAGTACGACGTTACCACATGTGAGGCGTTGTCTTGACCCTTCTACGGCTGGACCATCGGTACTGTGGCATGCGATGGGTACTTTTTGAACTTCGCTCAAGTGTTGAGCTATTAGGGAAATATTGAGTGTTTGTTTATTCGATCGGAAAGTTTAACATTGTCTACCTATCTGGAATGTGATACAATATTTGGAATCTACAGGTAGTTATGAGATAACTAATTTGAATGCTATAAATCTAGCAGTTTAGTCTCAATTGATCGGTTGCCACGGGATTTTGATGTGATCAAAAGTCCGTCGCTATCACGTAGCGTACGCGGATACTCGCCGGGTAAACTTAACAGACAGCCATGCCCCATAGCCCCGACCAAGTGACTGTAGGAGAACCCCGTCGCCAAAAGCATCCGTTCGGGTGCTCGCGGCAGCGGTGTTCCGCCTTAGTGCACTTCGTCGACGGCATCCGGGGGTGCGGCCTTCTACTAAAGTTTGCGACGAGCATTCGATCTGAATGTCGGGAATCTTGTTGAATTGCCCGACTAGATATTGAAAAGCGTTCTCGAGATCGAGACTAAAATGCGGGGTTTATAATTGTTAGGCATGCGATGTCTAAGGAATTCATTTGGTTAGGCATGCGATGTCTAAGGAGGTTGTGGATTCGAACTGTTGTAGTTTTACACTTTCTTTTCTGTGACCGTAAGCGTAGTATATGGTATATCGCCGGCTTCGTTGCTATACATCAACGACAATCGGGATACGCATACTTGCTTACGTTGATGATATGAGATATTATGTGTTGCTGTGATATGTTATATTGGATCGTCGTGTTCTGAATAGCCGGGGGTTTTATGTAAGATGAGAGTTTTTTTTATTTTCATTCATGTAAAATTCATTTGTATGTAATATTCTTTTATTGGGGCACTTCTGGGCTGAGGATGATGTCACCATTGTATATTATTTACTTTTCCGCATTAGGTAGACCCAAGGCAGGGAGCACAAGTAACCGGGTTCTAGGGTCTAGTGGGAGACCATCTCGAGGAGTCGAGACCGGGTCTCCTAACCCTAGAATTGGCAGTGTTTCTTGCCGCTCTCGTAGGGGTTAGAAATGTGGGTTTGGCTATTCATCGCGACCGTGGAATCCATGTTTTATACAGGCTCGTATTAAAAACACGGATCTCCTAGTATATCCAATATTTCATATATGTTCTTCTGCTGCAATGTTCTGTGATGAGATCATATTACCGCCTGAGACGAATGTTTATATTATATATATGAGATATATGTTATATTGCAGATTTCGTTTCAAATGTGATGCTTGTGAAGCATAAGAAAATGGGACTTCATTAATGAGATTAATGAAACTAAAAGAAACCTAAAGATGTTGTAGAAACTTGTTTAAAAACTGGTAGCTCTAGTTCTTGCTTTGCATAGCGGTGTTCCTTGTAGAACATCCAACACCTTATTCGATAAGGAAAGAGCAGAGATCCCTTCACCGGGAGTGACCTCTTTAGCGAAACTAGCAGATGCTACAAACTCGGTTTGTCTTTTGATTGTTTTTATAGTTTCTGCTTTGCATAGCGATATTTGTGAAATATCCTGCACTTTATTCGATAAGGAAAGAGCCGACGATCCTTTCACCGGGAGTGACCTCTTTAGCAAAACTAGAAAAGGCCTCAAAAACATTCCATTCAAAATCACTCGATTCTACAATGATATAAAGTTCATAACGCAAAGGGTTTTCTTAAAACCTGTCGTAGCCCTCCGTCATTTTAGATAAGTAGTCTTTAGTATTCGTGCTGCGTTTGTTGACTTAGTCAAGGCGTAGTGTGCGGTAGCTATTTATGCTTATCTGCAAAAGCATATGATGCGTTTGGATTAGGGTAGTCGTGCGACCTTATTGACTTAGTGAAGGGTCGTGCGGGTGGGTTTAATTCAATCAGGAAATGACGGGTTGAACTTTACTTGCGGTCTATGGTTTGTTGACTTAGTCAAGGTCATAGATCGCTTGGGGCAAAATATTATTGGGAATTTCAAATGTTGAAATTTTCAATGAGATTGCATACCTTCTATTAGATAGTTCGATCCCGATACCCGCTGCGAGTAAGAGTTACTCCTGGGAGAGTTTTACACATTACAATTAGCCGATCAAGTAGGTGTCTAGAAAGGTGTTAACGGGGTTACGCCCCTGGGAAAACAAGGTTTATTTAAATTAGGTCCGTACGAAAGTGCGGGGAACCTCCCTCAAAGTACCGGCACTGGCCTGGCTGAAAGATTGACGAACTTGTAGAGTGTAATTAATCCCGGCTAGTCTTTCCTTTTAGGGTTTGAAGGAAGGTTTGACTAAAATAGTGGGAGACATCCTGATTAGATAAATTGATAACCAATCTAATCTTGTAAAAGCGCACGCTGAGTGTTTTCTTCTCTCTCTCTCTCTCCTGATTGCGACTATGTCACGCCTTAATCAAGATAATAATACGGATGTATTGACCGAACCCGCTTGTTATACTGCGCTAAGAAACGTTGGTCCCGCTCCAACTTATAATTGTTATAAGACAGAGCAGGAAATAGGGGATTACCAGAATTCCCGTGCCGTCCAAACGAAGAAAGTGCATGTTGATGCATCATCTTCGGGTGTGTTCATTACAGAGAACTGTTTCTCAGTATCCTTTACGTCCTGGGTATGAGATACCGGATCAGGATCCCACAAAATGTAATTTGTTACATGGGCTACAGATAGGTAGAGAATTGAGAACGGGTGATAAGTTTCAAGAGTTGGAAATGATGCAAGTGTTGCAGCCAAGACTGTTGGCAGTTATCACCCTATATTACCAGAATACATTGATTCTAAACGAATGTTAATAGATACCGAACCTGATATACAACATCATATCAGTCTCTTGATTAGTAAAGAAGGATATAATTTTGTATTGTTGGATAATGTTTTGAACATTTCCTATATCAAGAGTTGATCGGTTCAGGCACGTTATCTAAAAGCATAGACGTTCTAAATCAAACCACAGTTCTTAGTGTACAGAACACACACAAGAGGAAGAATTCAGAAATGAACGAGTCCTTCTTAAGGCATGGTAGACTAGGTCATATCAATGCGACCCGACTAGCTGAAGTTACATTTAGATGCATATTTAAATTAGTTTGAATTTACATCTTGTGAAACTTGCCAGTCATGTCAAAGAGATAAGATGACCACTGCTCCGTTTATTGGAAACAGAGAAAGAGTTAGTGAACTCTTGGGATTGATACATGCTGATGTATGAAGGTCCCCTGTCTACACATGCCAAGACCAGTTCTTTGTACTTCATTACATTCACTGATGATCTCTTAAGATTCATACAAATGTTCCTGTTGAAATACAAGTCCGAAGCTTTTGAGATATTCACAGAATATAAGTTGGAAGTAGAGAACCAAAAACTAGGTATAAGTATTATGTCCTTTGATGAGATCAGGGAGGAGAATACTTGCACACGGGATTCCTGGACTATTCTAAAGGAGAATGAGATTCTCTCTCAATATTATTCCTCCGTATACACCATAGCATGAAGGTATATCGGGGCGGAGCAATTACACCCTATGTGATATGGTGTGCTCTATGATGGGTACTACCGAGTAGCCTATTTCCTTTTGGGGAGTTATGCACTTGTGAAGCTGCATACCTATTGAATAGGGTTCCAATCAAATAAGTTTCCTACCACTTCATATGTGATATGGAATAGGAAGATCCCATATCTTATGTATGTTAAGATTTGGGGTTGTCCAGCCTATGTATAAAAGCATAATCCGGACAAGCTCGAGGCAAAGTCAGCTCTGTATAAGTTTGTTGGATATCCAAAGCATTCGCAAGGGAATATCTTCTACCTAACCGAGGAACAAAAGATGTTTTGTTTCTCAGCATGCCACCTTTGTGAAAGGGAATTTCTTATGAAGAAATTAGTGGTCATGGGGTAGAACTGGAAAGAGTTCCAGCTATACAAACTGCAGCTGATGATTTGGTAGAACCAAAGAATTCAATAGTTTCCAACGAACCTCAGCCTCTCCGCCGATCTAGTAGGGTTCCTCACCCACCTGGGAGATACTTCGGTTTTCTCTATGACACTGGTAGTGAGGATTGCATCATGAGATGATGACCCAACCAGTTTCGAGCAGGCCATCAGGAGTGGGACTCTATAAGAATTGCTGGATGCTTAGTGATCTGAGATGGAATCCTTATACACCAACAAAGTATGGACTTTGGTTGCTTTATCTGAAGGGTTAAATCCCCATCAGGAGCAAGTATATCTTGAGAAGATTACTTGGTGTACATGGAAAAGTTGAGACTTTCAAAGCTATGCTTAAGTCCATCCAGATCCTACTTGCCACGGCTACATACCATGACTACGATATCTGGCTGTTGGGTGTCATGACTGCTTTTCTAAATGATGATTTAGAAGAGTGCGTCTATAAGTACTTAGCCAGAGGGCTTCGTAGACAGTGGGAGCAGCGGAAACGTGAGCAAGATGTTTTATGTGATAAATCAGGCATCGCAGAGTTAGAACGTCTGTTTTGATGAATAGTCAAAGAGTTTGACTTCATCAAAATGGTAGATGAACCTTGTATATACAAAAGGGTAGTAGAGAGTATGGTGGTGATCCTCGTAGAGTACGTGGATGACATACTCTTGAAAGGGAAGGAGTTTCCTATGCTACGCTCGGTCAATCTCCTCTTATCACAGTGACTCCTCATATAGGATCAAGGTGATACCTCCTAAATCCTGGGTTATGGATCTATGAGATAGATCTAATTGGATGTTAGGATTCTCACTAGTTGTAGTGAGATGGTATCAATCGATCCTGGGGAGAATTACTGGAAAGGTTCCAAGGTGATAAGGACGACTGAATGTCAGTCGCAGGCTTTGTCTTTACACTCAGTGGAGGGACGGTATGTTGGAAGAGTACCAAGCTAGATACCGTGACTTATTAGACAATTAAAGGCAAGATACATCGTTACCTAGGATGCTACCAAAGAGGCAGTCTGGATATATATAAGTTCATGAGATGAACTTCGTTCCTACCATTGTATGACAATTAAGTTGTGGCTTTTGCCAAGGAACCCCCCGTCCCATCAGAAATCCAGATATAATTCTTAGGCAGTATCACCTGATCATGGAGATGGTTGATCTCCAAGGAGATCGAGGTTAGGAGAGTAGACACAGAGGACAACAGCGCGGATCCACTCACAAAGGCCTTTTTCCCAGTATAGACTTTTATGGAATGGTTGAGTATAAGATACTTCAACCGCAGCTAATTGTTGGGTATGCGATACCACAACAGATGGCCCTAGTGCAAGTGGGAGATTGTTAGTTATATGTATGCCCTAGAGGCCATTACTGTACATACGATGTATATTGTAGTGGATGCTTGTGTTAGTTATATGTATGCCCTAGAGGCCATTACTATACATGAGATGTATATTGTAGTGGATGCTTGGACATATATAGGGAGGACTTTCTTGCTCGACATCATAGTATGCTATCTGGTTACTCTTTAGCTTAACGAGTATACTGATTGTCTCTCTGTTACATGTTGGTAAAGCCCTCAGGATGTGTACTTGACTACCTGGGCTATGATGTCGATCATACTAGTGGGGTAAGTACATCCTTCAAGGTCCCTAATTGTGGGTGTATCGAGACGGGGCATCGATATACCAGAGTAGACTAGCGTATACCTTCTCGACCCATGTAGATGGGTGATGGATGATCCCATATCCATTGGTGTTTGAAATCAGAGATGATATACGGGTGCTCAGTGGAGACTGGGTACACTGGACGGACTCACCGAGAACTCCCAGATGGTATTATACCTTAGGTCAGATGGCAGTTCTCTGGTGAGACTGGTACAGGTTAGTCTGTAGACTCGAGATCGTCATAGAGTCTTGTGTGATTCCCACTGTGCTTTGATTTCCACCTTACCACGTCCAGGAGGGCGTGCAAAACGGTGGTTTTTGGGTACAGTCCCGAGTCACAAGGAGGCAATGAGCGATAGGAGGGGTTTCGTCTCTCGCGGTATTGGGGGTTGATGTTGCGCTATGTTCGATTGGCCATAACAGGGAAGTCCCTGGCCAGGGCTAGTTTAGAGATTTACTGGTAAGTGTTACCAGTAGTTTCTCGACCCATTATGAGCCCCATGTCGGCATGACTTATCGGTTATTGGGGTCTGACGTTTACCACCCCTAGTCTTAATATGCGACATATCAGACGAAGAGACCGGACTGTACGGTAGTGTCACTGTCAGGCTTTTTGCAGGAGTTGGAGCGGGCTTGCTTGCTGATCTTCTGATCGCTCAATACCCGGGTAGCCGTTACGTATAGCTAGTACCGCTGACGGCTTGTGGGTGTTTGATATGATCATCACCTACTGCCGGCGTATTGACGAGTCTTTAGAGTCCTAAATAGAGGTTTTACTGGCTCAGGCAAAACGAAATCGGAGCGCATATGTGATATGTGCGGGACCGAGAATAATGCGTGTATGTGATACCGTATTCTATTCTCGCGACTATTGTATCGGCCGGTTATATGAGATATAGCCGGGTTATCGAATCAAGTGTTGATTCGAAAAGTTGGTACATTTAGTGTTAATCGGTTATATGTGATATAACCGGATTATTAAGTCAAGTGTTGATTTAATAATTTAGTGTATAATTGTATATGTGATATACTAATTTACATTAACTAACATTGGTTCACTTAAGCATTTGTTTTTCTCACTTGTGCACAACTTAATATATATGTGATATATATTTATTTGTGTTCATTTTGTATCATTGTTGCTGATACAACTATCATGGGTGTATGAGACATATACCATACTACTTATATTGGTAGGGTTTTAATATACAAAGTAAATACAAAATTAGTGGGTAATTGTTCAAGTGCATGAAGCTTCATGAAGCTTATGAGTGCATTGACCAAAGTCCACTAGTTTTTTTTTACTTAGGATATTAATTAACTTAACCATTATAATGTAGCCATGGTTATGTCTCTACATGAGTTAGTATATGATACCTACTCACCCATGGTTAGCTACTCTCTCTCTTGATTAGTTTTCATTCTCATTTTGAGCTCATCTTCTTCCTCCTTCAAATTCTTTCTAGGGTTTGATAAAGAGAGAGAAACATTGTGAGAAAAGGAATTCTAAAGTGTACCCATTTCCTATTTCATCATCCTCTACTAGACTAGCACTTTAGTTTAGGGTGTTTGCTTCACTAATTCTCTAGTTAGTGAAGTAGAAGCTTGAGTTCGTATTCCCTCGACGTAGATCATCTTCGGTCTCGAAGACTTCAAGCAAAACCGTTGCCCTCTTCTCATGGAGCCGTCCGAGAGTCCGGGAGCACGATGATCGCAGCGAAGGGACTACTACAAGGAGCTTAAGAAGTGAAGGACCGATCTAGAAAGGTTGTATTTCGTATTCACTTAGAGATAATTGTTATTTACTTGCATGTGTTACCCTAATTATCTAGCAAAGATCTTGTATAGGGTTATTCGGCACGGCTAAAATTTTAATCGGGCATGGTTGATGCCTTGTAGAACCTTGTTAGAGTGCCTAGTAACCCTACAGTGGTATCAGAGCCTAGCTAGAGCATTAGGCTACATGTATACGAAGTTAAAACTCCGAACGAACTCCGAAACGACGAAATATACCCTTTTCTGGACATTTTTTCAAAACTGTGATTTTTCTGTATTAAAAATACCTAAAAAAATCAGCAGGTAAATATAAACATTGCTGTAGAAAACGAGCTCCTAACTCGTACGGACCGCCGCGGAACCACGGCAATACCCTGCTTGTGCCGCGGATCCGCGGCCGTACAGTGACATTTTGCTTTTCTTTTTGTACAGTAATGTCTATTTCTGTTAGTGTATCTTTCTGGGTATTTTTAATTTGACTCAAGTGTTGAGTGTTCTGGGGTTTATTTCGTATTCATTGATTCGATAGGAAAATTTAATTTCGTTATGTTTTTCTGGATAATTTAGAAAGTATTAAAATGTTCGAACGGATATCAATAACTCACTTTTTCCCGACCCGGAAAATTTCCAAGTGTTGGATTTTTCCGTAGTTTAAGAACGTCTAAATCGTGCAAGTTACGCAATGGACCCTCTAGAAGACAACAAACCTTAACTCGATTATGTGACCGTCTTGAACTGCCTTTTGAACCTTAGGGTTTGGGGGAGTACGGCGTTGCCACATGTGAGGCGTGTTAGTTGTATGTATGCCCTAGAGGCCAGTATTGTACAGATGATGTATATTATATTGGATGCTTGGACATATATAGAGATGACTTTCTTGCTCGATATGATAGTATGCTATCTGGTTACTCTTTATCTTAACATGTACACTTGTCTCTTTAAACTGTCTTAAAGTTACATGTTGATAAAGCCCTTAGGATGTGTACTTGACTACCTGGACTATGATGCAGATCATACTAGTGGGGACATGGTAGTCCATAAGTACATCCTTCAAGGTCCCTAGTCGTGGGTGTATCGAGACGGGGCATCGATATACCAGAGTAGACTAGCGTATACGCTTCTCGACCCATGAGATGGGCGATGGATGATCCCATATCCATCGGTGTTTGACATCAGAGATGGTATACGGGTGCTCAGTGGAGACTGGGTACACTGGACGGACTCGCCGAGAACTCCCAGATGGTATTATACCTCACGTCAGATGGCAGTTCTCAGGTGACACTTGTACAGGTTACTCTGTAGACCCGAGATCGTCATAGAGTCTTGTGTGATTCCCACTGTGCTTTGATCTCCACCTTACCACGTCCATGAGGGCGTGCAAAACGGTGGTCTTTGGGTACAGTCCCGAGTCACATGGAGGCAATGAGCGATAGGAGGGGTTTCGTCTCTCCCGGTATCAGGGGTTGATGTTGCGCTGTGCTCGATTGGCCGTAACAGGGAAGTCCCTGGCCAGGGCTGATCAGAGATTTGCTGGTAAGTGTTACCAGTAGTTTCTCGACCCGTTATGAGCCTCACATCGGCACGACTTATCGGTTATTGGGGTCTGACGTTTACCACCCCTAGACTTGTTATGCGACATATCAGACGAACAGACCGGACTGTACGGTAAGTGTTACTGGTTGGATTCACAGGAGTGTGAGCGGGCTAGCTCGTCGATCTTCTGATCGCTCAATACCTGGATGGCCGTTACGTTTAGCAGACCGCTTGCGGCTTGTGGGTGCTTGATATGATCATCATCTGCTACCGGCGTATTGACGAGTCTTTAGAGTCCTACATAGAGGTTTCCTGGCTCAGGCGAAACGAAATAGGAGCGCATATGAGATATGTGCAGGACCGAGAATAATGCGTGTACGTGATACCGTATTTCATTCTCTCGATGGATGTATCGATTGGTTATATTCGATATAACCTAGATATCGAATCAAGGATTGATTCGATAAGCCGATACATAGGATACTAGTCGGTTATATGCGATTTGACCGGATCGTTAAATCAAGTGTTGATTTAATGATTTAATGTATAATTATATATTTGATATATTACTTTGCATTAACTAGTATTGGTTCACTTTAAATGGATTTTCTCACTTGATGTACATGTTGTATATGTGATATACTTTTGTGCACATCTTTGTATCATGTTTGATGATACTTGCTCATTTGGTTAAGTGTGAAGAATTAAACCATGGTTAAGAGATGATTAGGGTTTTGCCTTTTTATTTATTTATTTGTTTATTTATTTAGAAAAGGTTTAGATAAGAATGGTGGCTATGTTTGTTTTTAGTTGAAGCTTCATGAAGCTTTGACTTCTTAACCATTCTTGTCTTCATGCTTAACCCTAACCCATCCAAGTAACCATGGTCTATTCTCTACACTCAACTATGGTTAGCTTATGATAAGTATTGAATTATTTTTCATTTTAATACAACACTTATCATATTCTTTCTTCTTCTTCATCTTCTTCTTGAAGATAGAAAACTTGATGCCATCAATGGCAACTTGAGATCTAAAGTGAGAAATCCAATTCTAAAGTGAACCCACCTCCTATTTCTTCACCCTCTACCTCTTGCCAAGTTGTTTTGGGTGTTTTCTTCACAAGTTTCACAACTTGGTGAAGTCGGAGCTTGAACTTGTGAAACCTCGACGTAGATCATCTTCGGCACGAAGCCGACGACCTAGTCCGCCCTATTCTCCGATGAAGCCGACGTTTGAGTTCAGGATTCGAGATGGACAACGAGAGGACGCCTACGTGGAGCTAAGGATGTGGAGAACCGGATCTACAAAGGTTGTAGCCTCTCTCCTTTAGTTAAGATGTTAACTAGTTTACTGTTTCGCCTAAATTTCTAGTCGACGATCCGTATTAGGGTTTCTCGGCACCCATAAAATTTGAAATTGGCATGGTTGATGCCTTATGAGACCTCTATAGTGTGCCTAGGAACCCTACAAGGCGTTGGCTTGACCCTTCTACGGCTAGACCATTGGTACTGTGGCATGTGATGGATGTTTTTAAACTCTCCTCAAGTGTTGAGAACTATTTGGAAAACATGGGTGTTTGATCATTCGATCGGAAAGTTTAACATTGTCTATTTATCTAGAATGTGATACAATATTTAGAATCCACAAGTAGTTATGAGATAACTAATTTGAATGTTATAAACATTGCAGTTTAGTCTCAGATGATCGGTTGCCATGGAATTTTGATGTGATCAAAAGTCCGTTGCAATCACATATCGTACGTGGATACTCGCCGGGTAAACTTAATAGACAGCCACGCCCTAAAGCCCCGACCAAGTGACTGTAGGAGAACCCCGTCGCCAAAAGCATCCGTTTGGGTGCTCGCGGCAGCGGTGTTCGGCCTTAGTGCACTTCGTCGACGGCATCAGGGGGTGCGGCCGTCTACTAAAGTTTGCGACGAGCATTCGATAAAATATCGGGAATCTTGTTGAATTGCCCGACTAGATATTGAAAAGTTTTTTCGATATAGAGACTAAAATGCGGGGTTTTATAGTTGTTAGGCATGCGATGTTTAAAGAATTCATTTGGTTAGGCATGAGATGTCTAAGGAGGTTGCGGATTCCAACTGTTGTAGTTTTACACTTTCTTTTCTGCGACCGTAAGTGTAATATGTGTTATCGCCGGTTTCGTTGCTATAGGTCAACGACAATTGGGATGCGCAATTTACTTATGTTGATGACATGTGATGTTATGTGTTGCTGGATATGTTATATTGGATCGTCGCGTTTTTTAATAGCCGGGGGTTTTATGTGAGATGAGGGTTTTTATTTTCATTCATGTAAAATTAATTGTATGTAATATTCTTTTATTGGGGCACTTCTGGGATGAGGATGATGTCAGCATTGTATATTATTTACTTTTCCGCACTAGGATAGACCCAAAGAGGAGAGCACAAGTAACCGGTTCTAGAGTCCAGTGGGAGACCAACTCGAGGAGTCGAGTTCAGGTCTCCTAACTCTAGAATTGGTAGGGTTGCTTGCCGCTCTCGTAGGGGTCTATGGGTGTGGGTTTGGCTATTCATCGCGACTGTGGAATCCGTGTTTTATAGAGGCTCAAAATAAAACACGGATGTCCTAATATATCCAATGTTTCATATGTTTCTTCTACTACGATATCTGTTATGTGATCATTTGATATGTGTTGATAGATACTGTATATAGTATATATGATATATTATATAGACGTTACTTATGTTTTACACCCACGCTAGCCCTGCCCCGCTCTGCCGTTAGTTACCTAACCTAACGGTGCACGAGGGGACATCGATGCGAATGCGGAAGGCATAAGTGTACGCCGTATTTATCTGTGATGTTTATGTGACTTAAATGATGGGACTTCATTAATGTGATTAATAAAAGAAAAGAAACCTAAAAGATGTTGTGGAATCGAATTTTCAAAAACAGGTAGCTACAGTTCTTGCTTTGCATCGCGGTGTTCCTTGTAGAACATCCTGCACCTTATTCGATAAGGAAAGGGCCGAGATTCCTTCACCGGGAGTGACCCCTTTAGCAATGACTGGCAGATGCTACACCCCTCGGTTTTGTCTTTTGATTTCTTTTCTAGTTCTTGCTTTGCACAGTGATATATATGATATATCCTGCACCTCATTCAACGAGGAAAGAGCCGAGATCCCTTCACCGAGAGTGACCTCTTTAGCGAAACTAGCAAAAGCCTCAAAAACACTCCATTTTAAAATGATTTGATTCTACAACGATATCAAGTTCATTACGCAATAGGTTTTCAGAAAGACCTGTCGTAGCCCTCCGTCATTTCAGATAAGTCCTACTTAGTATTCGTGCTACGTTTGTTGGCCTGCGTCAAGGCGTAGTGTACGGTAGCTAACTAGTATTTATCTGCTAATGCATATGATGCAGATTGGATTAGGGTAGTCGTGCGACTTTGTTGGCCTGCGTCAAGGGTCGTGCGGATGGGTTTAATTCAATCAAGAAATGACGGGTTGAAATTGACTAGCGCACTATGGTTTGTTGGCCTGCGTCAAGGTCATGGGACGCTAGGGGCAAAATTATCGGGAATTTCAAGTGTTGAAATTTGCAATGAGATTGCATACCTTCTATGAGATAGTTGGATCCCGATACCCACTGCGAGTAATTGTTACTCCAGGGAGAGTTTTACACATTACAATTAGCCGATCAAGTAGGTGTCTAGAAAGGTGTCAACGGGGTTACGCCTCTGGGAAAATGAGGTTTACTTTAATTAGGTCCGTGCGAAAGCACGGGGAACCTCCTTCAAAGTACCGAAACTGGCCTGGCTTAAAGATTGGCGAAGTTATAGGGTGCAATTAATCCCGGCCAGTCTTTCCTTTTAGGGTTTGAAGGAAGATTTGACAAAAACAGTGGGAGCCATTCTGATTAGATAAAATAATAACCAATCCGATCTTGCAAGAGCATACACGGAGTGTTTTCTTCTCTCTCTCTCCAGGTAGCGACCATATCACGCCTTAATCAAGATAATAATACGGATGTATTGACCGAACCCTCTTGTTATACTGAGCTGGGGAATGTTGGTCCCGCTCCAACTTATAATTGTTATAAAACCGAGCAGGAAACAGGGGATTACCAGAATTCCCGTGCCGCCCAAACGAAGAAAGTGCATGATGATGCTTCTTCTTCGGGTGTGTTCATTACAGAGAACTGTTTCTCAGTATCCTTTACATCCTGGGTATGAGATACCGGATCAGGATCCCACATATGTAATTTGTTACATGGGCTACAGATAAGTAGAGAACTGAGAACGGGTGATATGTTTCATCAGATAGAAACGGTGCAAGTGTTGCAGCCAAATCTGTTGGTAGTTATCACCCTGTAATACCAGAATACATTAATTCTGAACGAATGTCATTAGATACCGAACCTGATATACAACATTATATCAGTCTATTTATTAGTAAAGAAGGATATAATTTTGTATTGATTGATAATGTTTTGAACATTTCCTATATCAAGAGTTGATCGGTTAAGGCACGTTATCTAAAAGCATTGAAGTTCTAAATCAAACTACAGTTCTTAGTATACAGAACACAAACAAGAGGAAGAGTTCAGAAATGAACGAATCCTTCTTGAGGTATTGTAGACTAGGTCATTTCAATGCGACCCGACTAGCTGAAGTTACATAAAGATGCATATTTAAATTAGTTTAAATTTACATCTTGTGAAACGTGCCGGTGATGTCACAGAGATAAGATGACCACAGCTCAGTTTATTGGAAACAGAGAAAGATTTAGTGAACTCTTGGATGATACATGTTGATGTATGAAGGTCCCCTGTCTACACATGCCAAGACCGGTTCTTTGTACCTCATTACATTCTCTGATGATCTCTCAAGATTCAGACTTATGTTCCTGTTGAAACACAAGTCCGAAGCTTTTGAGATATTCACAGAATATAAGTTAGAAAGTAGAGAACCAAAACAGGTATAAGTATTATATCCTTTGATGTGATCAAGGAGGAGAATACTTGAGCACGGAATTCCTGGATTATTCTAAAGGAGAATGAGATTCTCTCTCAGCATTACTCCTCCGTATACACCACAGCACGTCGGTGTATCGGGGCGGAGCAATCACACCCTATATGATATGGTGCGCTCTATGATGAGTACTAATGAGTTTCCTATTTCCTTTTAGGGAGTTATGCACTTGCGAAGTTGCATACCTATTGAATAGGGTTCCGATCAAATAAGTTGCCTACCACTTCATATGAGATATGGAAAGGGAAGAGCCCATATCTTAAGTTTGTTAAGATTTGAGGTTGTCCAGCCTATGTCTAAAAGCATAATCCGGACAAGCTCGAGGCAAAGTCAGTTCTTTAGAAGTTTGTTGGATATCCCAAGCATTCGCAAGGGAATATCTTCTACCAAACCGAGGAACAAAAGATGTTTTGTTTCTCAGCATGCCACCTTTGTGAAAGGGAATTTCTTGTGAAGAAATTAGTGGACATGAGGTAGAACTGGAAGGAGTTCCAGCTATACAAACTGCAACTGATGATTTGGTAGAACTAAAAGATTCAATAGTTTCTAACGAACCTCAGCCTCTCCGCTGATCTAGTAGGGTTCATCACCCACCTGAGAGATACTTCGGTTTCTCTATGACAGTGGGAGCGAGGAATGCATCATGAGATGATGACCCAACTAGTTTCGAGCTGGTCATCAGGAGTGGGACTCTGTAAGAATGGCTGAATGCTTAGTGATCTGAGATGGAATCCTTATACACCAACAAAGTATGGACTTTGGTTGCTTTATCTGAAGGGTTAAATCCCCATCAGGAGCAAGTATATCTTGAGAAGATTACTTGGTGTACATGGAAAAGTTGAGACTTTCAAAGCTATGCTTAAGTCCATCCAGATCTTACTTGCCATGGCTACATACCATAACTACGATATCTGGCGGTTGGGTGTCATGACTGCTTTTCTAAATGATGTTTTAGAAGAGAGAGTCTATAAGTACACAGTCAGAGGACATCGTAGACAGTGGGGGCAGCGGAAACGTGTGCAAAATGTTTTATGTGATAAAGCAGGCATCGCGGAGTTGGAACGTCTGTTTTGATGTGTTAGTCAAAGAGGTTGACTTCATCAAAATGGTAGATGAACCTTGTATATACAAAAGGGTAGTAGGGAGTATGGTGGTGATCCTCGTAGAGTAAGTGGATGACATACTCTTGATGGGGAAGGAGTTTCCTATGCTACGCTCGATCAATCTCCGCTTATCACAATGATTCTCCATATAGGATCAAAGTGATACCTACTTAATCCTGGGTTTTGGATCTATGAGATAGATATAATTGGATGTTAAGGATACTCACTAGATGTAGTGAGATGGTATCAATCGATCCTGGGGAGAATCACTGGAAAGGTTCCAAAGTGATAAGGAAGACTGAAAGTCAGTCGCACGAATTGCCTTTACCCTCAGTAAAGGGACGGTATGTTGGAAGAGGTCCAAGCTAGATACCGTGGCATACTAGACGATAAAGGCTGGATACATCGCTACCAAAGATACTACCAAAGAGGCAGTCTTGGTGTATATTAGTTCATGAGATGAACTTCGTTCCTACCATTGTGTGACAATGGAGTTGTGGCTTATGCCTAGGAACGCCCGTCCCATCTGTGATCCAGACTTATTCTAAGACAGTGTCACCTGATCATGGAGATGGTTGATCTCCGGGGGATCGAGGTTAGGAGAGTAGACTCAGAGGACAACACGGCGGATCCACTCACAAAGGCCTTTTCCCAGAGAGAGAAATTTATGGGATGGTTGAGTATGAGATACTACAACCACTGTTATCAGATGGCCCTAGTGCAAGTGGGAGATTGTTAGTTATATGTATGCCCTAGAGGCTATTACTATACATGAGATGTATATTGTATTGGATGCTTGGACATATATAGGGAGGACTTTCTTGCTCGACATGATAGTATGCTATCTGGTTACACTTTACCTTAACGAGTACACTGATTGTCTCTCTGTAACATGTTGGTAAAGCCCTTAGGATGTGTACTTGACTACCTGGACTATGATGTGGATCATACTAGTGGGGACATGGTAGTCCATAAGTACATCCTTCAAGGTCCCTAGTCGTGGGTGTATCGAGACGGGGCATCGATATACCAGAGTAGATTAGCGTATACCTTCTCGACCCATGTAGATGGGCAATGGATGATCCCATATCCATTGGTGTTTGACATCAGAGATGATATACGGGTGCTCAGTGGAGACTGAGTACACTGGACGGACTCGCCGAGAACTCCCAGATAGTATTATACCTTACGTCAGATGGCAGTTCTCTGGTGACACTGCTACAGGTTAGTCTGTAGACCTGAGATCGTTATAGAGTCTTGTGTGATTTCCACCTTACCACGTCCAAGAGGGCGTGCAAAACGGTGGTTTTTGGGTACAGTCCCGAGTCACATGGAGGCAATGAGCGATAGGAGGGGTTTCGTCTCTCCCGGTTTTGGGGGTTGATGTTGCGCTATGCTCGATTGGCCATAACAGGGAAGTCCCTGGCCAGGGCTGCTTTAGTGATTTACTGGTAAGTGTTACCAGTAGTTTCTCGACCCGTTATGAGCCTCATATCGGCATGACCTATCGGTTATTGGGGTCTGACGTTTACCACCCCTAGACTTGATATGCGACATATCAGACGAGGAGACCGGACTGTACGGTAGTGTCTCTGTCAGGCTTTTTGCAGGAGTTGGAGCGGGCTTGCTTGCTGATCTTCTGATCGCTCAATACCCGGATAGCCGTTACGTCCAGCTAGTACCGCTGACGGGTTGTGGTTGTTTGATATGATCATCAACTACTGCCGGCGTATTGACGAGTCTTTAGAGTCCTACATAGAGGTTTTACTGGCTCAGGCAAAACGAAATAGGAGCGCATATGTGATATGTGCGGGACCGAGAATAATGAGTGTATGTGATACCGTATTCTATTCTCGCGACTATTGTATCGGCCGGTTATATGAGATATAGCCGGGTTATCGAATCAAGTGTTGATTCGAAAAGTTGGTACATTTAGTGTTAGTCGGTTATATGTGATATAACCGGATTATTAAGTCAAGTGTTGATTTAATAATTTAGTGTATAATTGTATATGTGATATACTAATTTACATTAACTAACATTGGTTCACTTAAGCATTTGTTTTTCTCACTTGTGCACAACTTAGTATATATGCGATATATATTTATTTGTGTTCGTTTAGTATCATGGTTGCTGATACAACTATCATGGGTGTATGATACATATACCATACTAATTATATTGGTAGGGTTTTAATATACAAAGTAAATACAAAATTAGTGGATAATTGTTCAAGTGCATGAAGCTTCATGATGCTTATGAGTGCATTGACCAAAGTCCACTAGTTTTGTTTTACTTAGGATATTAATTAACTTAACCATTATAATGTAGCCATGGTTATGTCTCTACATGAGTTAGTATATGATACCCACTCACCCATGGTTAGCTACTCTCTCTCTTGATTAGTTTTCATTCTCATTTTGAGCTCATCTTCTTCTTCCTTCAAATTCTTTCTAGGGTTTGATAAAGAGAGAGAAACAATGTGAGAAAAGGAATTCTAAATTGTACCCATTTCCTATTTCATCATCCTCTACTAGACTAGCACTTTAGTTTAGGGTATTTGCTTCACTAATTCTCTAGTTAGTGAAGTAGAAGCTTGAGTTCGTATTCCCTCGACGTAGATCATCTTCGGGCTCGAAGACTTCAAGCAAAACCGTTGCCCTCTTCTCATGGAGCCGTCCGAGAGTCCGGGAGCACGATGATCGCAGTGAAGGGACTACTACAAGGAGCTTAAGAAGTGAAGGACCGATCTACAAAGGTTGTATTTCGTATTCACTTAGAGATAATTGTTATTTACTTGCATGCGTTACCCTAATTATCTAGCAAAGATCTTGTTTAAGGTTATTCGGCACGGCTAAAATTTTAATCGGGCATGGTTGATGCCTTGTAGAACCTTGTTAGAGTGCCTAGTAACCCTACAGCTTGGAGATATATAGGGAGGACTTTTTTGCTCGACATGATAGTACGCTATCTGGTTACTCTTTATCTTAACATGTACTCTGATTGTCTCTATGTTACATGTTGATAAAGCCCTTAGGATGAGTACTTGACTACCAGGACTATGATGCAGATCATACTAGTGAGGACAGAGTAGTCCCCAAGTACATCCTTCAAATGTTCCTAGTCGTGGGAGTACCGAGACAGGGCATCGATACTCCAGAGTAGACTAGCGTATGCGCTTCTTGACCCATATGATGGGCGATGGATGATCTCATATCCATTGGTGTTTGACATCAGAGAATGTATACGGGTGCTCAGTGGAGACTGGGTACACTGGACAGACTCGCCGAGAACTCCCAGATGGTATTATACCTCACGTCAGATGGCAGTTCTCTGGTGACACAGGTACATGTTAGTCCGTAGACCCGAGATCGTCATAGAGTCTTGTGTGATTCCTACTGTGCTTTGATTTCCTTCATACCACGTCCAAGAGGGCATGCAAAAAGGTGGTTTTTGGGTACAGTCCCGAATCACATGGAGGCAATGAGCGATAGGAGGGGATTCGTCTTTCCCGGTATAGGGAGTTGATGTCGCGCTGTGTTCGATTGGCTATAACTGGAAATCCCTGGCCAGGGTTGCTGAGATGTACTGGTAAGTGTTATCAGTAGTTTCTCGAACTGTTATAGACCTCATATCGACACGACTTATCAAGCTACTGGGGTCTGACGTTTACCACCCATAGGCGAGATAGGCGACATATCAGACGAAGAGACCGGACTGTACGGGAGTGTTACTGACTGGATTCACAGGAGAATGTACAGTCTTGCTTGTTGATCTTCTGAGCGCTCAATACCTGGGTGGCTGTTATGTTTAGCTGACCGCTTTGCAGCTTGTGGGTGTTTGATATGATCATCACCTACTGCCGGCGTATTGACGATTCTTTAGAGTCCTACACAGAGGTTTCTTGGCTCAGGCAAATTGGAGTAGGAGCAAATATGTGATTTGTGCGGGACCAAGAACAATACGTGTATGTGATAACGTATTAGATTCTCACGATATAAGATATCGGCCGGGTATATGTGATATAGCCGGGTCATCGGATCAAGTGTTGATTCGATGAACTGATACAGATTATATTAGTCGGTTATTTGTGAAATAGCCGGATTATCGGATCAATTGTTGATTCGATAATTTAATGTATAATTATATATTTGATATATTAAATTACATTAACTGATATAAGCTCACTAAAAGATTCTTTTTCTCACTCGGGTAATACATTGATATATATGCGATATATGTTAATTATATTATTTTATTTTGTTACAATAAATATTGTATATGTGATATATAATATTGTAACATGTTATGGTTATAAATGCAACATGTTTTGTGGAGTTTAATTGAGGTTAGGGTTTGGATTAGGGTTAAGCTTTCATGAAGCTTTCAAGAAGCTTCTTGAAGCTTTGACTTTGACTTCGATATTTTGTGATATTTGTTTAACCCAACCCAACCCTTTAACCCTAGTTATGTCTCTACAATGGTTAGCCTTCTCATTATCTACCATGGTTGCATTTCTGACCACACACTAGAGTTTCATTATTCATCACAAAAGAATTCTTCTTCTTCTTCCTTGAGTTCTTGATGGAAAAGCTTACTAGCTTTTTCATTAGTGATGAAAATGAGTGAGTTAATGAAAACAAATGAGAGCTAAAATCCTACTTCATCATCCTAATCTATCCTAGCCATTTAGATTAGGGTGTTCACTTCATTTAGTGAGTGAGAGCTTGTGTTAATGAAACTTCAAGGTTGATCATCTTTGTTATCGAAGATCGGAAGCAAGCTTGCATCTTTCTCTTCGTGGAGCCTCTCGAGAGTCCAGAACTTGATGATCGCAGTGAAGGGACCTCAACACGGAGCTTATGAAGCGAGGGACCGGACTACAAAGGTTGTAATCCCAAACTCTTAGATGTTAAAGTGTTTAACATGCTTTATTTCACCTAATCTCTAGTTTAAAGATCTTGGTTAGGGTTGTTCGGCACGTCTAAATTTTAAATCGGGCATGGATGATTCTTTATAGACCCTTGTGAGAGTGCCTAGTAACCCAACATGATGCAGATCATACTAGTGGGGCAGAGGTAGTCGGTAAGTACATCCTTCAAATGTTCCTAGTCGTGGGAGTATCGAGACGGGGCATCGATATTCCATAGTAGACTAGCGTATACGCTTCTTGACCCATTTGATGGGTGATGGATGATCCCATATCAATTGGTGTTTGACATCAGAGATGGTATACGGGTGCTCAGTAGAGACTGGGTACACTGAACGGACTCACCGAGAACTCCTTGATGGTATTAAACCTATCGTCAGATAGCAGTTCTCTGGTGACACGGGTACAGGTTAGTCTGTCGACCCGAGATCGTCTTAGAGTCTTGTGTGATTCCTACTGTGCTTTGATTTCTACCTTACCACATTCAAGAGATCGTGCAAAATGGTGGTTTTTGGGTACAGTCCCGAGTCACATGGAGGTAATGAGCGATAGGAGGGGATTTCGTCTTTCCCGTTATTGGGGGTTGATGTTGCGCTATGATCGATTGGCCATAGCAGGAAATCCCTGGCCAGGATTGCTGAGATCTACTAGTAAGTATTATCAGTAGTTTCTCGAATCGTTATGGGCCTCATATCGGCATGACTTATCAGGCTATTGGGTTCTAACGTTTACCACCCCTAGGCTAGATATGCGACATGTCAGACGAAGAGACCGGACTGTACGGTAGTGTTACTGATTGGATTCGCAAGAGTATGAGCAAGCTTGCTTGTTGATCTTCTGATCGCTCAATACCCGGGTGGCCGTTACGTTTAGCAGACCACTTGCGGCTTGTGGGTGACTGATATGATCACCACCTATTGCCGGCGTATTGACGAGTCATTAGAGTCATATACAGAGGTTTCCTGGCTCAGGCGAAACGAAGTAGGAGCACATATGTGATATGTGCGGTACCGAGATTAATACGAGTATGTGATACCGTATTCTATTCTCGTGATATGTGACATCGGACGGTTATATGTGATATAGCCGGGTTTTCGGATTAAGTGTTGATTCGATAAGTTGATACATTTGATATTAGTCGGTTGTATGTGATATAGCCAGATTATTAAATCAAGTGTTGATTTAATAATTTAATGTATAATTATATCTTTGATATATTAACTTACATTAACTAATATTAGTTCACTTAAGCATTTCTTTTTCTCACTAGTTTGTACACTTAATATATATGTGATATATATTATTGTGTCAAGCTTGTTGCTACATGCAACATGGGTATATGAGACTCACACCATGCTTGTGATAATGAGAGGTTTTATTTATTTAAAGTAAATTATAATTAGTTGAAAATTAGTTACATAGTTGAAGCTTGTGGAACCATTGACCAAGTCCACTAATTTTGTTTTACTTAAGATATTTATTAACCCAACCATTACGATTAGTCATGGTTTAGTCTCTATAAGGGTTAGCATATGATATTAACTCACCCATGGTTGACATTCTACACTTGACTTTTTCCATTGTTGCTTTTCTTCATCTCCTTCCTTCAGCTCTCTAGCTTTTGGGAAGTGAAGAAAAAGAGTGAGAAAAATATTTCTAAAGTGAGCATACTTCATACTTCATCAACCTCTTCTAGACTAGCCATTTAGATTGGATTGTTTCTTCACTAGTTCATCACTTAGTGAAGAGGTAGCTTTGGTTAATGTCTTCGCGACGTAGATCATCTTCGGCCTCGAAGACATCAAGCAAGCTTGTCCATTTCACCTTTTAGAGCCTTACTAGAGTCCGGGAGATCACTACTTGGAACGAAGGGACTACTACATGGAGATTATGAAGTGAAGGACTGGTCTACATGTTAGTTATATGTATTCCTTAGAGGCCATTACTGTACATACGATATATATTGTAGTGGATGCTTGGACATATATAGGGAGGACTTTCTCGCTCGACATGATAGTTTTCTATCTGGTTACACTTTATCTTAACATGTACTCTAATTGTCTCTATGTTACATGTTGATAAAGCCCTTAGGATGTGTACTTGACTACCAGGACTATGATGCGGATCATACTAGTGAGGACAGTGTAGTCGCTAAGTACACCCTTCAAATGTTCCTAGTCGTGGGAGTACCGAGACAGGGCATCGATACTCCAGAGTAGACTAGCGTTTGCGCTTCTTGACCCATATGATGGGCGATGTATGATCTCATATCCATTAGTGTTTGACATCAGAGAAGGTATACGGGTGCTCAGTGGAGACTGGGTACAGTGGACGGACTCGCCGAGAACTCCCAGATGGTATTATACCTCACGTCAGATGGCAGTTCTCTGGTGACACTGCTATAGGTTAGTCTGTAGACCCGAGATTGTCATAGAGTCTTGTGTGATTCCCACTGTGCTTTGATTTCCATCATACCACGTCCAAGAGGGCGTGCAAAAAGGTGGCTTTTGGGTACAGTCCCGAATCACATGGAGGCAATGAGCGATAGGAGGGGATTCGTCTCTCCCGGTATAGGGAGTTGATGTTGCGTTGTGTTCGATTGGCTATAACTGGAAATCTCTTGCCAGGGTTGCTGAGATTTTCTGGTAAGTGTTATCAGTAGTTTCTCGAATTGTTATAGACCTCATATTGACACGACTTATCAAGCTACATGGGTCTGACGTTTCCCATCCCTAGGCGAGATATGCGACATATCAGACGAAGAGACCGGACTGTACGGGAGTGTTACTGACTGGATTCACAGGAGAATGTACAGGCTTACTTGTTGATCTTCTGAGCGCTCAATAACTGGGTGGCTGTTACGTTTAGCTGACCGCTTGCAGCTTGTGGGTGTTTGATATGATCATCACCTACTGCCGGCGTATTGACGATTCTTTAGAGTCCTACACAGAGGTTTCTTGGCTCAGGAAAAATGGAGTAGGATCACATATATAATATGTGCGGGACCGAGAACAATACGTGTATGTGATACAGTATTAGATTCTCGCGATATGAGATATCGGCCGGATATATGTGATATAGCCGGGTCATCGGATCAAGAGTTGATTCGATGAACTAATAGAGATTATATTAGTCGGTTACTTGTGAAATAGCCGGATTATCGGATCAAGTGTTAATTGGATAATTTAATGTATAATTATATATTTGATATATTAAATTACATTAACTAATATAAGTTCACTAAAAGATTCTTTTTCTCACTCGGATAATACATTGATATATATGCGATATATGTTAATAGTATTATTTTATTTTGTTACAATAAATATTGTATATGTGATATATAATATTGTAACATGTTACGTTTATAAATGCAACATGTTTTGTGGAGTTTAATTGAGGTTAGGGTTTGGATTAGGGTTAAGTCTTCATGAAGCTTTCAAGAAGCTTCTTGAAGCTTTGACTTTGACTTGGATATTTTGCATAGATATTTCCTTAACCCAACCCAACCCTTTACCCTAGTTAAATCTCTACATGGGTTAAGTCTTCATACTTAACCCATGGTTGCAATTCTAACAACATTAGAGTTTCATTATTCATCACAAAAGGATTCTTCTTCTTCTTCCTTGAGTTTTTGATGGAAAAGCTTACTAGCTTTTTCATAAGTGATGATTTTGAGTGAGATTAAGAAAACAAATGAGAGCTAAAATCCTACTTCATCATCCTAATCTATCCTAGCAATTTAGATTAGGGTTTTCACTTCATTTAGTGAGTGAAAGCTTGTGTTAAAGAAACTTCAAGGTAGATCATCTTAGTTATCGAAGATCGGAAGCAAACTTGCATCTTTCTCTTCGTGGAGCCTCTCTAGAGTCCGGGAACATGATAATCGCAGCGAAGGGACCTCAACATGGAGATTTAGTAGTGAAGGACTGGACTACAAAGGTTGTAATCCCAAACTCTTAGATGTTAAAGTGTTTAACTTGCTTTGTTTCACCTAATCTCTAGTTTAAAGATCTTGGTTAGGGTTGTTCGGCACGTCTATATTTTAAATCGGGCATGGTTGATGCCTTATAGACCCTTGTGAGAGTGCCTAGTAACCCTGCAGTGGTATCAAAGCCATGCTAGAGCTTTAGGCGAAGTCTAGGCGAACTTTAAAGTCCGATCGAACCCCGAAACCCCGACACGGACCCCTTCTCTGGAAATTTTTTAAAATGTTCATTTTTTCGTATTAAAAATACTCAGAAAAATAAGCAGGAAAATCTAAGAATTTCTGTGAAGTACGGACCACCAAGTCAATCACGTGCTAAACCACGCATGTGGCGGCGGTTCCGCGGCCGAACAGTGTCGTTGGGGCCCACTGCTTCACAGTATAATTCCTGGGTTCTTTTGCATTATTCTGGGAATTTTTAATTCCACTCAAGTGTTGAGTTTTCTGGGATGTGTTGGGGACTCGTTGATTCGATCGGATAATTTAACTTCGTTTAAGTTTTTCCGGATTATTTTAGAACATGTTAAAAAGTTCGAACAGATATCAATAACTCACTTTTTCCCCTGTCGGAAATTTTTTCAAAAGTTGAATTTTTTCTCGAGTTTGAAACTTCCGGAAAATCATGAAAGTAACATGGTGGGCCCTCTAGAAGAACACAAATCTTAACTCGATTATGTGACCGTCTGAACCACCTCTCAATCTTAGGGTTTGGGGAAGTACGGCATTGCCACATGTGAAGCGTTGGCTTGACCCTTCTATGGCTGGACCATTGGTACTGTGGCATGTGATGGATATTTTTGAACTCCGCTCAAGTGTTGAGCTATTTGGGAAATCTTGGGTGTTTGAATATTCGTTCGGAAAGTTTAACACTATCTTTTTATCTGGAATGTGATACGATATTTGGAATCCACAGGTAGTTATGAGATAACTAATTTGAATGTTATAAATCTAGCAGTTCAGTCTCAGATGATCGGTTGCCATGGAATTTTGATGTGATCAAAAGTCCGTCGCAATCACGTAGCGTACGCGGATACTCGCCGGGTAAACTTAATAGACAGCCATGCCCCATACCCCCGACCATGTGACTGTAGGAGAACCCCGTCGCCAAAAGCATCCGTTCGGGTGCTCGCGGCAGTGGTGTTCCGCCTTAGTGCACTTCGTCGACGGCATCCGGGGGTGCGGCCGTCTACTAAAGTTTGCGACGAGCATTCGATCAGGATGTCGGGAATCTTGTTGAATTGCCTGACTTGATATTGAAAAGAGTTTTTGATAATGAGACTAAAATGCGGGGTTTATAATTGTTAGGCATGCGATGTCTAAGGAATTCATTTGGTTAGGCATGCAATGTCTAAGGTGGTTGCGGATTCCAACTGTTGTAGTTTTACACTTTCTTTTCCGCGACCGTAAGCGTAGTATGTGGTGTATCACCGGCTTCGTTGCTATACATCAACGACAATCGGGATACGCATACTTGCTTACGTTGATTATATGAGATATTATGTGTTGCTGTGATATGTTATATTGGAACGTCGTGTTCTGAATAGCCGGGGGTTTTTATGTGAGATGAGGGTTTTTATTTTCATTCATGTAAAATTCATTTGTATGTAATATTCTTTTATTGGGGCACTCCCGGGCTGAGGATGATGTCACCATTGTATATTATTTACTTTTCCGCATTAGGTAGACCCAAGGCGGGGAGCACAAGTAACCGGGTTCTAGGGTCAAGTTGGAGACCATCTCGAGGAGTCGAGACCGGGTCTCTTAACCCCAGAATTGGCAGTGTTGCTTGCCGCTCTCGTAGGGGTCTAGGGATGTGGGTTTGGCTATTCATCGCGACCGTGGAATCCGTGTTTTATAAAGGTTCGTACTAAAACACAGACCTCCTAGTATATCCAATATTTCATATATGTTTCTTCTGCTGCAATGTTCTGTGATGAGATCATATTACTGCCTGAAACGAATGTTTATATTATATATATGAGATATATGTTATATTGCAGATTTCGTTTCAAATGTGATGTTTGTAAGGCATAATAAAATGGGACTTCATTAATGAGATTAATGAAATAAAAGAAACCTAAAGATGTTGTAGAAACTTGTTTAAAAACTGTTAGCTCTAGTTATTGCTTTGCATAGCGGTGTTCTTTGTAGAACATCCAGCACCTTATTCGATAAGGAAAGAGCCGAGATCCCTTCACCGGGAGAGACCTCTTTAGAAATAACTGGCAGATATTGCATACTCGGTTTGGCTTTTGATTGCTTCTATAGTTTTTGCTTTGCAAAGCGGTATTTGTGAAATATCCTGCACCTTATTCGATAAGGAAAGAGCCGACGATCCTTTCACCGGGAGTGACCTCTTTAGCAAAACTAGAAAAGCCTAAAAAACATTCCATTTAAAATCACTCGATTCTACAACGATATCAAGTTCATTACGCAAAGGGTTTTCTTAAAAACCAGTCGTAGCCCTCCGTCATTTCAGATAAGGACTGTTTAGTATTCGTGCTACGTTTGTTGGCCTTTGTCAAGGCATAGTGTGCGGTAGCTGGATAGTACTTATCTGCTTATGCATATGATGCAGATTGGATTAGGGTAGTCGTACGACCTTGTTGGCCTTTGTCAAGGGTCGTGCGGGTGGGTTTGATTCTATCAAGAAATGACGGGTTGAACTTGACTAGCAGCCTGTGGTTTGTTGGCCTTTGTCAAGGTCATAGGAGGCTTGGGGTAAAATATTATTAGGAATTTCAAGTCTTGAAATTTGCAATGAGATTGCATACCTTCTATGAGATAGTTGGATCCCGATACCCACTGCGAGTAAGAGTTACTCCTGGGAGAGTTTTACACATTACAATTAGCCGATCAAGTAGGTTTCTAGAAAGGTGTTAACATGGTTACGCCCCTGGGAAAACGAGGTTTATTTTAATTAAGTCTGTGCGAAAGCACGGGGAACCTCCCTCAAAGTACCGGCACTGGCTTGGCTGAAAGAATTGCGAACTTGTAGAGTGTAATTAATCCCGGCTAGTCTTTCCTTTTAGGGTTTGAAGGAAGATTTGACTAAAACAGTAGGAGACATCCTGATTAGATAAATTGATAACCAATCTAATCTTGTAAAAATGCACGCTGAGTGTTTTCTTCTCTCTCTCTCCTGGTTGCGACTATGTCACGCCTTAAACAAAATAATAATACGGATGTATTGACCGAACCCGCTTGTAATACTGCGCTAGGGGACGTTGGTCCCGCTCCAACTTATAAATGTTATAAGACCGAGCAAGAAATAGGGGATTACCAGAATTCCCGTGCCACCCAAACGAAGAAAGTGCATGCTGGTGCATCTTCTTCGGGTGTGTTCATTACCAAGAACTGTTTCTCAATATCCTTTACGTCCTGGGTATGAGATACCGGATCAGGATCTCGCAAATGTAATTTGTTACATGGTCTACAGATAGGTAGAGAATTGAGAACGGGTGATAAGTTTCATGAGATAGAAACGGTGCAATTGTTGCAGCCAAGTCTGTTGGTAGTTATCACCCTGTATTAAAAAATACATTGATTCTGAACGAATTTTATTAGATACCGAACCTGATATACAACATCATATCAGTCTCTTTATTAGTAAAGAAGGATATAATTTTGTATTGTTGGATAATGTTTTGAACATTTCCTATATTAAGAGTTGATCGGTTCAGGCACGTTATCTAAAAGCATAGACGTTCTAAATCAGACCACAGTTCTTAAAGTACAGAACACACACAAGAGGAAAAGTTCAGAAATGAACGAATCCTTCTTGAGGTATTGTAGACTAGGTCATATCAATGTGACCCGACTAGCTGAAATTACATTTAGATGCATATTTAAAATTAGTTTGAAGTTACATCTTGTGAAACTTGCCGGTTATGTCACAAAGATAAGATGACCACAACTCCGTTTATTGGAAACAGAGAAAGAGTTTGTGAACTCTTGGGATTGATACATGATGATGTATGTGAGTTCCTTGTCTACACATGCCAGGACCGGTTCTTTGTACTTTATTATATTCGATGATGATCTCTCAATATTCAGACATATGTTCCTGTTGAAACACAAGTCCGAAACTTTTGAGATATTCACAGAATATAAGTTAGAAGTAGAGAACCAAAAATGGGTATAAGTATTATGTCCTTTGATGAGATCAGGGAGAAGAATACTTAAGCACGGAATTCCTGGACTATTCTAAAGGAGAATGAGATTCTCTCTCAGCTTTACTCCTCCGTATACACTACAGCACGTCGGTGTATCGGGGCGGAGCAATCACACCATATGTGATATAATGTGCTCTATGATGAGTACTACTGAGTTGCCTATTTTCTTTTGGGAGATATGCACTTGAGAAGCTGCATACCTATTGAATAGGGTTCCAATCAAATCAGATGCCTACCACTCCATATGTGATATGGTATGTGAAGAGCCCATCTCTTAAAGAAGTTAAGATTTGGGGTTGTCCGGCCTATGTCTAAAAGAAAAATCCGGACAAACTCGAGGCAAAGTCAGTTCTGTGGAAGTTTGTTGGATATCCCAAGCATTCGCAAGGGAATATCTTCTACCAAATCGAGAAACAAAAGATATTTTGTTTCTAAGCATGCCACCTTTGTGAAAGGGAATTTCTTACGAAAAAATTATTGGTCATGAGGTAAAACTGGAAAGAGTTCCAGCTATACAAACTGCAGCTGATGATTTGGTAGAACCGGAGGATTCAATAGTTTTCAACGAACCTCAGCCTCTCCGCCGATCTAGTAGGGTTCCTCACCTACCTGAGAGATACTTTGGTTTTCTCTATGACAGTGGGAGCGAGGATTGCATCATGAGATGATGACCCAACTAGTTTCGAGCTGGCCATCAAGAGTGGGTCTCTGTAAGAATGGCTGGATGCTTAGCGATCTAAGATGGAATCCTTATACACCAACTAAGTATGGACTTTGGTTGCTTTATCTGAAGGGTTAAATCCCCATCAGGAGCAAGTATATCTTGAGAAGATTACTTGGTGTACATGGAAAAGTTGAGAATTTCAAAGCTATGCTTAAGTCCATCCAGATCCTACTTGCCACGGCTACATACCATGACTACGATATCTGGCGGTTGGGTGTCATGACTGCATTTCTAAATGATGATTTAGAAGAGAGCGTCTATAAGTACACAGCCATAGGGCTTCGTTGACAGTGGGAGCAGCGGAAACGTATGCAAGATGTTTTATGTGATAAAGCAGGCATCGCGGAGATGGAGCGTCTGTTTTGATGAGGTAGTCAAAGAGTTTGACTTCATCAAAATGGTAGATGAACCTTGTATATACAAAACGGTAGTAGAGAGTATGGTGGTGATTCTCGTAGAGTACGTGGATGACATACTCTTTATAGGGAAGGAGTTTCCTATGCTACGCTCGGTCAATCTCCGCTTATCACAAAAATTTTCCATATAGGATCAAAGTGATACCTCCTAAATCCTGGATTTTGGATCTATGAGATAGATCTAATTGGATGTTAGGATTCTCACTAGTTGAAGTGAGATGATATCAATCGATCCTGGGGAGAATCACTGGAACGGTTCCAGGGTGATAAGGACGACTGAATGTCAGTCGCAAGCATTGTCTTTACCCTCAGTGGAGGGACGGTATGTTGGAAGAGTTCCAAGCTATATACCGTGACTTACTAGACGATTAAAGTAAAGATACATCGTTACCAAGGATGCTACCAAAGAGGCAGTCTGGATATATATAAGTTCATGAGATGAGCTTCGTTCCTACCATTGTGTGACAATGGAGTTGTGACTTATGCCAAGGAACCCCCGTTCCATTAGAAATCCAGATATTATTCTTAGGAAGTATCACCTGATCATGGAGATGGTTGATCTCCAGGTAGATCGAGGTTCGGAGAGTAGACACAGAGGACAACAGTGCGGATCCACTTACAAAAGCCTTTTTCCCAGTAGAGACTATTATGGGACGGTTGAGTATGAGATACTTCTACCACAGCTAATTGTTGGGTAAACGATACCACAACAGATGGCCCTAGTGCAAGTGGGAGATGGTTAGTTATATGTATGCCCTAGATGGCATTACTGTACATACGGTGTATATTGTAGTGGATGCTTGGACATATATAGGGAGGACTTTCTTGCTCGACATGATAGAATATGCTATCTTGTTACACTTTATCTTAACATGTACTCTGATTGTCTCTATGTTACATGTTGATAAAGCCCTTAGGATGAGTACTTGACTACCAGGACTATGATGCGGATCATACTAGTGAGGATAGTGTAGTCGCCAAGTACATCCTTCAAATGTTCCTAGTCGTGGGAGTACCGAGACAGGGCATCGATACTCCAGAGTAGACTAGCGTATGCGCTTCTTGACCCATATGATGGGCGATGGATGATCTCATATCCATTGGTGTTTGACATCAGAGAAGGTATACGGGTGCTCAGTAGAGACTGGGTACACTGGACGGACTCGCCGAGAACTCCCAGATGGTATTATACCTCACGTCAGATAGGAGTTCTCTGGTGACACTGGTACATGTTAGTATGTAGACCCGAGATCGTCATAGAGTCTTGGGTGATTCCCACTGTGCTTTGATTTCCATCATACCACATCCAAGAGGGCATGCAAAAAGGTGGCTTTTGGGTACAGTCCCGAATCACATGGTGGCAATGAGCGATAGGAGGGGATTCGTCTCTCCTGGTATAGGAGTTGATGCTGCACTGTGTTCGATTGGCTATAACTGGAAATCCCTGGCCAGGGTTGCTGAGATTTACTGGTAAGTGTTATCAGTAGTTTCTCGAACTGTTATAGACCTCATATCGACACGACTTATCAAGCTACTGGGGTCTGACGTTTACCATCCCTAGGCGAGATATGCGACATATCAGACGAAGAGACCGGACTGTACGGGAGTGTTACTGACTGGATTCACAGGAGAATGTACAGGCTTGCTTATTGATCTTCTGAGCGCTCAATACCTGGGTGGCTAATACGTTTAGCTGACCGCTTGCAGCTTTTGGGTGCTTGATATGATCATCACCTACTACCGGTGTATTGACGATTCTTTAGAGTCCTACACATAGGTTTCTTGGCTCAGGAAAAACGGAGTTGGAGAACATATATGATATGTGTGGGACCGAGAACAATACGTGTATGTGATACCGTATTGGATTCTCGCGATATGAGATATCGGCCGGGTATATGTGATATAGCCGGGTCATCAGAACATGAGTTGATTCGATGAACTAAGACAAATTATATTAGTCGGTTATTTGTGAAATAGCCGGATTATCGGATCAAGTGTTGATTCAATAATTTAATGTATAATTATATATTTGATATATTAAATTACATTAACTAATATAAGCTCACTAAAAGATTCTTTTTCTCACTCGGATAATACATTGATATATATGTGATATATGTTAATAGTATTATTTTATTTTATTATAATAAACAGTGTATATATGATATATAATATTGTAACATGTTATGGTTATAATTGCAACATGTTTTGTGGAGTTTAATTAAGGTTAGGGTTTGGAATAGGGTTAAGTCTTCATGAAGCTTTCAAGAAGCTTTGACTTTGACTTGGATATTTTGCATAGATATTTCCTTAACCCAACCCAACCCTTTACCCAAGTTAAATCTCCACACGGGTTAAGTCTTCATACTTAACCCATGGTTGCAATTCTAACAACATTAGAGTTTCATTATTCATCACAAAAGGATTCTTCTTCTTCTTCCTTGAGTTCTTGATGGAAAAGCTTACTAGCTTTTTCATAAGTGATGATTTTGAGTGAGATTAAGAAAACAAATGAGAGCTAAAATCCTACTTCATCATCCAAATCTATCCTAGCCATTTAGATTAGGGTGTTCACTTCATTTAGTGAGTGAAAGCTTGTGTTAAAGAAACTTCAAGGTAGATCATCTTAGTTATCGAAGATCGGAAGCAAGCTTGCATCTTTCTCTTCGTGAAGCCTCTCTAGAGTCCGGGAACATGATGATCACAGCGAAGGGACCTCAACACGGAGCTTTAGAAGTGAAGGACCGGACTATAAATGTTTTAATCCCAAACTCTTAGATGTTAAAGTGTTTAACATGCTTTGTTTCTCCTAATCTCTAGTTTAAAGATCTTGGTTAGGGTTGTTCGGCACGTCTAAATTTTAAATCGGGCATGGTTGATGCCTTATAGACCCTTGTGAGAGTGCCTAGTAACCTTACACTATAAAGGTTGTATTTGTTGGATATGTATGCCCTCGAGGCCATTATTGTCTATGTATACATATGGATGCTTGGACATATATATATACAGGACAGTCTTGCTCGATATGATAGTATGCCATCTGGTTTGTCTTTATCTTAACAAGTGCATGTTTTACCTGCTATTACATATCTTTTATACATGTTGATAAAGCCCGTAGGATCATTGCTAAACTACCTACGTTGTGATGGCGATCATACATGTGGGATCCAGGTAGTCGCTATGCACATCCTTAAATGGTCCCTAGTCGTGGGAGTGTCGAGACTTGGCATCGATATTTCGGAGTAGACAAGTGTAGTTTCTAGAACCCGAAGAGGGGTGATGGTTTGGTCCCGCAACCATTGGTCTTTAGACCTAAGATCGTATACAGGTGCTCACTGGGGTGAGTACACCGGACGGACTCTCCGAGGACTTCCAAATGGTACTATACATATCGTGATATGGAAGTTTCAGGTGTCATGATTACAGGTTAGTCTTTAGACCTGAGATCTTCATTTGTCTCGTGTGATTTCTTACTGTGTCTTGATCACTACCCTACCACGGCTCTACTGAGTCATGCAAACTAGTTTTGGTTGGGTACAGTCCCGAGCCACATGGAGGCAGTGAGCGATTGTCAGGGATTCGTCTTGTAGGGTTACCTAGCATGACAGCAAGGTTTCGGGAGGCATCGTCCATGCCATTTTCAAAAAATTGCCATGCTACTTAACCATAACCCTAGAATCTTAACTTAAGAATTAGACAATACGATATGTAAACAACTTTACATCTAAGTGAATATGGAATACAACCTTTGTAGACCGGTCCTTCACTTCAAATGCTCCATGTAGAAGTCCCTTCGCTCTAATTAGTCGTGATCCGGATTCTCCGTAGGGTCCACTAGTCGAAATGAACGAGCTTGCACAATGATCTTCGAGGCCGAAGATGATCTACTTTAAGGAGACACCAACTCAAGCTACCTCTTCACTAATTAGGGATTAGTGAATCTAACACCCTAAACAAAATGGCTAATCTAGTAGAGGATGATGAAATAGGAATTTTGCTCACTTTAGAATTCTTTTTCTCACTCTATTTCTTTTCCTCACCAAAACCTAGAGAGCTTTCTCTTGTTGAAGATGAAGATGAAGAGAATAATGGATGAGAGAGTGAATGGCAACCATGGGTGAGAAATATCTCATATAACCCTTGTGGAGATATAACCATGGCTAAAGATTAAGGTTAGGTTAATAAATATCTAATGCAAGACAAATTTAGTGGACTGAGTCAAGGGTTTCCACAAGCTTCCAAAGCTTGCAACATGCTTAATTCCCACCAATTTAAATTTGCATTAAATAAATAAAAACCCTAATAATCTAATGGCATGGTATAAGTCTCATACATCCATGTAGTGTGTATCATCAAGCATGCCACAAAAAAGAAAACACAAATAATATATATCAAATATATATTAAGTGTGCACATGTGAGAAAAGAAAAGTATAAGTGAGCAAATATTAGTTAATGTAAATTAGCATATCAAATATACAATTATACATTAAATTATCAAATCAACATTTGATTTAAGAATCTGGCTATATCACATATAACCGACTAATATAATATGTATCATCTTATCAAATAAACACATGATTTGATAACCCGGCTATATCACATATAACCGACCGATATCACATATCGAGAGAATAAAATACGACATCACATACTCGTATTAATCTCGGTCCCGCACATATCACATATGTGCTCCTACTTCGTTTTGCCTGAGCCAGGAAACCTCTGTGTAGGACTCTAAAGACTCGTCAATACGCCGGCAGTAGGTGATGATCATATCAACCACCCACAAGCCGTCAGTGGTACTAGCTGGACGTAACAGCTACCCGGGTATTGAGCGATCAGAAGATCAATAAGAAAGTCTGCTCATACTCCTGTAAAGCCTGTCAATAACACTACCGTACAGTACGGTCTCTTCGTCTGATACGTCGCATATGAAGTCTAGAGGTGGTATACGTCAGACTCCAGTAACCGATAAGTCGTGCCGATGTGAGGCTCATAACGGGTCGAGAAACTACGGACAACACTTACCGGTAGATCTCCATATCAGCCCTGGCCAGGGACTTCCTGTTATAGCCAATCGAGCACAGCGCAACATCAACCCCCAATACCGAGAGAGACGAAACCCCTCCTATCACTTATTGCCTCCATGTGATTCGGGGCTGTACCCAAAAGCCACCGTTTTGCACGTTCTTTTGAACGTGGTAAGGTGGAAATCAAAGCACGGTGGGAATCACACAAAACTCTATGATGATCTCGGGTCTACAGACTAACATGTACCAGTGTCACTAGAGAACAGCTATCTGACGATAGGTATAATACCAACTAGGAGTTCTCGGTAAGTCCGTTCAGTGTACAAAGTTTCCACTGAGAACCCGTATACCATCTTTGATGTCAAACACCAATGGTGTGGGATCATCCATCACCCATCATATGGGTCAAGAAGCGTATACACTAGTCTACTCTGGAATATCGATGCCCTATCTCGATACACCTCCGACTAGGAACAATTAAAGGAAATACTTGTGGACTACCCTGGCCCCACTAGTATGATCTCTATCATAGTCCTAGTAATCAAGTACACATCCTATGGGCTTCATCTTCATGTGAGAGTAAGACAGTATCACAATACAAGTCTACATGTTAAGACAAAGAGCAACAAGATAGCATACTATCATGTCGAGTATGAAGGTCCTCTCTTTATATATCCAAGCATCCACTATAATATACATCACATGTACAATAATGGCCTCTATGGAATACATATTGTAAGGTTCTTTGGCACTAGAACAAGGTTCTACAAGGCATCAAACATGCAGTATTTTAAAATTTTCAAGTGCCAAACAACCTAAGAAAGGATCTTAACTAGAGAATTAGGGTTATAAACTTAAAGCAAACACCATTACTACTAAGTGATAAGGATTACAACCTTTGTAGTTCGTTCCTTAGCTTCATAAGCTCCGAGTTGAGGTCCTTTCGCAGCGATCATCAAGCTCCCGGACTCTATAGAGGCTCCATGAGGTGAATGAGATATCCTTGCTTGAAGACTTCACAATCCAAGATGATCTACCTTGAGGAATCACAAACCCAAGTTCTCACTTCCCTAATGAGGTATTAGTGAAGAAAACACCCTAATCTAAGTGGCTAGAATAAATGAGGATAATGAAGTAGAAACTTTTCTCTCTTTAGTTTTTTTTTTCTCTTAATCATTCATCACAAAAATAAAAGGCTAGAAAGCTTTTGTGAGGAGGAAGAAGAAGATCAAGTGTGATGAAATGAAAATGAATTATTGTGTGAGGTTAGAAATACAACCAAGGGTTAAGCATGGCATGTTTAACCTTTGTAGAGACTTAACCATGAGTTAGGGTTAGGGTTGGGTTAATAAATATCTTAGAAATATCTAAAGGGGTGGACTTAGTCAAAGCATTATGAAGCTTCTTCAAAACTAATCCATGACTTAATCCATACAATTTGAATTACCAAAATAAATATAAATCCAACCATAAACCCAAGCATGGTTTAATCTCACAAACCCTAGTTTCATTTGTAACCTAGCATGTTACAATATTATATATTACATATATAATATTTAATGTAACAAAAGAAAATAATACAATTAACATATATCACATATATATCAATGTATCATCAAGTGAGAAAAAGAATCATTTAAGTGAGCTTATATTAGTTAATGTAATGTAATATATCGCATATATAATTATACATTAAATTATTAAATCGAAACATGATTTAATAACCCGGCTATATTACAAACACTACTACAAATAAGGGTTGCCCCTACGGATTTATCGGTAGGGGCAACCCACTGTCCCTACGGATATATACGTAGGGGCGAAAAAAGACCCCGTAGGTGCAAAGGCCGCAGGTGCAAGTTGAGGCCCTGAACTTGCCCCTACGGACAAATTCATGCCCCTACGGATATCTCGGTAGGTGTTATAGCCCCTACGGAGTACCCCGTAGGGGTAATAAAATCATATATTTAATTTTTTTTTTGAATATATTGTATATACCTACGGATACCTCCGTAGGGGATATAAAGTAGCCCCTACGGATAAGTCCGTAGGGGCCACTCCCAACACCCTGCACTGAGATCGGGGGGAAAATATCAGGAAAACTGATATTTTTCCCCAACGAATTTATCCGTAGGGGATAAACAGTGGCCCCTACGGACATATCCGTAGGGGCACCCCCAACACCCTGCACTGATATCAGGTGGGAAAATATCAGTTTCCTGATAGTTTGCCCCTACGGATAACGCCGTAGGGGCAACATATGTACCTACGGCTTAATCCGTAGGTACATATTGTCTGTATTTTTTTTTAAAAAAATGGGCTGCTAGATTTTTTCCCGCCCTGTGCACAATACTATATACATCAATCAAATCATATATTGCAGTATTCATAATCACATCTCACGCATATATATAATATACAAAAGAAACCCAAAAACTGAATATGATATAAATACAAACCAATATCAATATCGTTTCAAAATGTAGTACAATGTGATATAAATACATGTTTCAAAAAATAAGAACCAAAAAGCTACCCTAGTTCGGTCCAGCTCCACCTCCGAATAACGTTAGAATAACGCGCGCCTGCTCCTCGGTCAATACACTCTGCAATGCTACATATAAGGGAGTCTGAGCGGCATGTGGAGCTGGCGATGTGGTCTGCGCAGCCGCCGTCGAGGTAGTCGCTTGCGGAGCCGCGGTTGCGGGAGTCTGAGTGGGCGGTGGAGCTACAGGAGCTGTCTGCGGAACCCCAGCCGATGTAGTAGCTTGCGGAGCCGCAGCCGAAGGAGATGCATATGGAGGCTCGGCCGATCTACCCTGTCGCGTCTGGACATAACGTGTGTAAGAAGCGTGTAAGAACTGCGTATTATTCGAATTCGTTTCATTATTAAGTTATTTCGAAACCCTGTTTGGATATCTAGTTTGGAAAACCGTTGTTTATTTTAATTACATATGTATGTATGATTAATCAAACTTAAGTCTAAAACCAAATAAGCTCAAGCTACGTACTAATTATGGATATGTTGATATGTATATAATATGAAATGATATTTTACTATAAAGTAGTATACATACCAGCATCTCCTTCAACTCCTGAACGGTGGCCCTCAAGCTATCCAGTTCCTGATAGACATGCCGGTCACTGGAGACGGAGGAAGTAACCGCCGGGGTGGAGTCCAACCTCATATGGGCCCTGCTAGGGCCCAATCCCCGGCCTCTCTCCCAACCTCCATGGTGCCCTCCGTGTGCGGCGTCCAGAACTGGGGTCAGCAGCCTCGGATCGTTCTGTCCGGTAAAATCGATCCCCGAGGCCTGGGCCTGCTCAACCACCCGCTCCTACACCCACATTAAGCAGTAAAGTATAAGTATAAAATTTAAACTTGAACCTTCCAAAACTAAAATTTCAAATTTGGGTAGAAAAAATATTAACACTTACGCAGTACTCCTGGGTAGCGACATCGGGACATCGAAGCTCGCCCGTGGCGGGATCTGTCGAGGTGCCGTGGACGGCAAGATATGCGGACAGCACGCTCGGTGTACCACCTGACGCCACGGTCCGAGATGTCTGCAATATTAGAAAGTAACTCTTAATATTAGAAATATTAGAGAATAACTCTTAATATTGCAGAATATTAGAGAATAACTCTTAATTTACCGATAACTCCATGGCTCGAGTAATGTTCCTCGAGCCACCTGTGTAAGTGGGGCGACCCCTCTTCGCCGACTTCCTGTTCTCCATATTCTGAGCGGCCTGTTTCTGCACAACGCATTAACATTTAGTTTTCTAATTAAGAAACACAAAGAAATAAATTATATCATAAATAATGAATTAAATTTAAAATACAAACTTGTTTGCGTTCGGAGTCGAAATAAGCGCACAATAGAGGCCATGTCTCTACGTCGACTCTCGCAAACGCCGGAGTAGATAGGAGGGCCGCTCTCTCTGCCTCGGGGGTCGCTATCCACAGGGAGTAGCAGTCGGCCTTCAGCTCATTCCTGTTGTATCGGACCTTGGCCTGCATGTTCTTCATCAGGCCATTGTACAGAGCATGAAGGTCGAGCACCCTCCCCGAGTGATCAGGGTCGGCTACAGGCTGAAAATCGTAATCCAACTGAAAATACAAAAAAAAAACATTGTTATTAGATTGCAAGTGTTAATAATAAATATATTGGATAGATCAAATGAAAATATATATTAATACATACCCGAGCCTGATCAAAGAAGAGGGCGAATGAGCGCTGGTGCTGCTCGCCCCACTTAACGTGAAGTGGATAGTTCTTCACGATCCGGCTCTCGTCCCCCAAATACCGGCCGAACCTCTCGGCATGAGGACCGGTATAGTGATAGTCAAGGGTAAAAAATAGGGGGAATGCTGCCTCCCCCCTAGCTCTATCAGGCCTCAGCCTATGGGACTGATTCGGGCCTCGAGTCCCCCTCTGGGGATGGAGAGGCCCTGCGTCTGCACGAAATATCAAGACAATCAATAATAAGACAAAGTTGTATTAAGAAATCAAGGTTAAACAAAAATTCAAGTGTGATATATACCTCCGGTGATTAGCGCACGAGCCTGGGCCCGAGCAGCAGCACGAGCGGGACGATAGTTCCTCCGGTGAGGAACAACCGGGGTCCCGGACCCGGACGCATCCCCTCCAACTATAAAATAAACATCGACGCTAAATCTCCATGAAGTTCATATTTATTCTATATAGCATATGTAAAATAAATAAATATTTTAAATTTATTCATACTAACCTGCAGACGATGCGGAGGGTATGGAAGCGGCAGGAGTGGCCCCTGTGGAAGGTGTGGACGCACCACCTATAATTAGACAATTAAAAATAGATTTTATAAGTAATTGCAAAAAGAATGTGTAGATCAATAATATAACGTTCTAAATCAATATGCATTAACTATAGGACATATAAACATACCCGCAGGTGCGGTGGTGTCACCACCTACAGCTAGACAATAATAAAAATTGCTAAGTAAGAGCAAAAGGAATGTGTATATTTATGATATAGCATTCTAAATCAATATACATACACTATATGATATATAAACATACCTGGAGGAGTGGGGGTGGCCTCTGTCCCAGATGTGGACGCAGGACCAACAACTAGACAATTAAAAATAGATTTTATAAGTAATTGCAAAAAGAATGTGTAGATCAATAATATAACGTTCTAAATCAATATGCATGCACTATAGGACATATAAACATACCCGCAGGTGCGGTGGTGTCACCACCTACAGCTAGACAATAATAAAAATTGCTAAGTAAGAGCAAAAGGAATGTGTATATTTATGATATAGCATTCTAAATCAATATACATACACTATATGATATATAAACATACCTGGAGGAGCGGGGGTGGCCTCTGTCCCAGATGTGGACGCAGGACCAACAACTAGACAATCAAACATTGACAATATAAGTAATTTTGACATAAACATGCATGAATATCTGTAATATTACATTGAAAATGGATATGCGTGCAGTATACCTGAAGGTGTGGCAAAATCCACACAGAAGGAGGCATCCGAAGGGGTCTCCGATCTGGGTGCAAGACCGGCCCTCTGAAGCTCCCTACGGAGCTCTCCGGGCAGCAGAACCGCTCTGCCTCTGCCTCTGCCTCTTCCGCGGCTGGAGCTCCTGCCGCCCCTCGCTGCTCCCGACATCGTCATCAAATCTAGATAAACGGTTCGTGGATGCATTAGACAATCATTAAAAGTATTGACTATATATGATCTAGAGCGTAAAATATGAAGTAATAATATAACATTACTGATAACCTTTTTCGTTTCGTGGGCGCATCATACATATCTACTTGGATTTCATCGTCGATGTCATTTCTAACCCACGTAACTTCATGATCGGTCGAAGACAACCCGTCCTTCGAAACAGACGGTCGGAGCACTTTAAGCCTTCTCTCTTCTTCGTCCTCATCGCTGTCCTCGTATTCTGGGACATCGTAGACATCTCTAGGTTTCCATCGGCATACAACACTCCACCCCGGATGCTTCAAACACTGTGAGTAGTATACTTGGAACGCTTGGTTCGGAAAGATAAATGGATCGTCCTGACCGTAAAATCGAAGTGTGTTCACACTGGTCAATCCATATTCATCTTTCCAAGTCCCAAGACTGCTTCTCCACCTGTCTGTATCGGTTCGCGGATCGTACCAAGTACAGTGGAATATATAAAAGGGTTCTGATTGTCCGGGATAGTGGATGCCGAGTATATAATTTAAGTACCCATAGTAAATCACACCGTCCGATCCTACCGTCGCAATCCCACTATTCTGAGTGATTCTAGATGTTTCTATGTCCTTAACTTCGAATTTGTATCCAAGGACACCAAATCCTTTGTAATGTGCAACCTCCATACTAGGAAATTGAGCTAAACATCTTGAATCACTCTCAAATGATGCAGACAAGTTCGGATCGTGGATCTAACAAAACAAATTTTACGATAAATACATAACGATACAAGTTTAGATTAAAACTGATAGCAATAAAATGTAATTCGAATAACTTACATGCTCTGTGACCCAATCACAAAAATTATCCTGATGGTATTTTTCCAAACGCTCTTCGTTCCAATCAGGATGCCCCTCACGTACCTCGTTAAAATGAGTTCTGTTTTCGACAAATAATTGTGACATTAATATTATGTCATTTCATACACACACAAACACAGATATAATAATTAATCCAAAAGAACTTACTCTCTAATTTGTTCAAGACATACGCAATTAAGCAAGATAAACCGGTATATCTTGTTGATAAACATAGTGTCTACCCTCTTATACTCGGCTTTACCATATGGCCCGTCTTGAATTCTTCGTGGTCGGTTAAGCCTTGTCTCAATGTTCTCGTCCAGATAGCGGGAACAAAATGTGGTTGCTTCATCAAGAAGATAACCTTGCATGATAGAACCCTCTGGTCGATTTTTATTGCGTATATACTTCTTAAGAGTGTAAAGGTACCTAATGAGAATATGTTGAATAAATAAACACGGGCATACATGACAAAAATAAATTTATAAATTGCGCGAAACGAAAAATTACACGTACCTCTCGACGGGATACATCCATCGATATTGTACCGGTCCGGCTAACTTCGCCTCAGTTGCAAGATGAACCGTCAAGTGTATTATGATATCGAAGAATGACGGTGGGAAAATATGCTCAAACTTGCAAAGTATCAACGCAATAGAATTTTCTAGTTTATCCAGCGTCGCAACCTCCAGCGTTTTAGCACACAACTCCCTGAAAAAACAACATAGGTCGTTGATTACTAGACCAACCGAGTCGGGGAGAGAAGTCCTGAGGGCTAATGGAAGAAGGTGCTCCACGATAACATGGTGGTCATGACTTTTCATCCCATCGATCTTGCCCTTCACAATTTTTATTTTCTTGCTGAATGATCCTGAGAACCCTGTGGGGACTTTCAAATCATGCAACACCTGCAGGAATCTTTTCTTCTCCGGTTGTGACATATGATAAGCGGCATTGGGAAGTACAAACTTGCCCGGTTTACCCGCTACCGGTTTAGGGTGCAGTTCACTTCTTATTCCCCACTCTTGTAGATCCATCCGGGCATTCATGTTGTCTTTCGATTTCCCGTCTTTACACAGAAGCAAGTTAAGTATGTGCTCTGATACTCCCTTCTCTATATGCATGACGTCCAGACAATGACGCACTGAATTTGTAGACCAGTACGGAAGCTCGAAGAAAATGCTTAACTTGTTCCAATATTGCGGTTTGACCTGTCTCGTCGGATCCATCCCGAAGGTCACGTTATTATAACCATCCCATTTAGCAGTCACGTCCTCTCCGGACAATGGGGATGGAGGCCTAAGAAGCTCCTGATGACCATCAAAGTGAACCGTGTCTAACCTATAGGGGTGGTCTGGAGGCAGAAAACGTCGATGGCCGCAATAACAAACCTTCCTGCTAAAATTCAAAAATTTTGATGTTGTGTGTTCATGGCAATGAGGACATGCTTTGTGACCATGTACGGACCAACCTGAAAGCATTCCATACGCAGGAAAGTCATTAATTGTCCACATTAAAGCCGCACGCAGTATGAAGGTTGTATTTGTGTTTGAATCATATGTCTCTACACCATCAATGAACAAAGTTTTCAGCTCCTCAATCAGAGGTCGGAGATAGACGTCGATATTGTTCCCCGGTGAGTTTGGTCCGTCGATAAGAAGAGGCATCATAAAGTATGATTGGTCCATAGCCAACCAAGGCGACAGATTATAAATTATCATTACAACGGGCCATGTACTGTGACTTCCAGCCATATAGTTGAATGGGCAGAAGCCATCGGCAGCCAGTCCGAGCCGGACATTGCGAGGATCGCTACTGAATATTGCGTGCCTCCTATCGAAATCCTTCCATGCCGGTGAATCTCTTGGATGGCTCATTTTTCCATTTTCGCTTGGAGGAGCACGGTGATGCCAAATCATTGCCTCGGCTGTTTTCATGCACCTGAATAGCCTCTGTAGCCTCTGTGTTATGGGAAAATATCGTGCTATCTTCACAGGTATATCAGGCTTCTTATCAGAATCTTTCGGCTTATACCTGGCCTCTCCGCATGTTGGACACTCTTTCAAATCTGAATTCTCTTTCCGGTACAACACGCAATTTTTAGGACATGCTTGAATCTTCTCGCACTTTAGACCCAAATCAGACATCATTTTCTGGGCTTCGTACCAGCTTTCTGGCACATTATTTCCCGGAGGCATAGAATCTTTCAAGAACGAAAGAAGCATTGTGAATGACTTGTTGCTCCATCCATTTAGGCACTTAATTTGGAAAAGTTGGACGAACCATGAGAGGGTGGAATACTTCGCATTCTCATAAATTGGTTTCCTAGCATCATTCATGAAATTTTCATATTTATCCGCACGCGGTCCTTGACCGGAAGGAATGTCATCTTCGGTACGAATAGATTCACCTAGGGCAGCCTCTACCATATCCTCCATTTCTTCTGATGGAAATAAATTTCCGTATCCTGCCGTATTACCGAATTCTTCTTCTTCTCCTGTCGCATTATCGTGTTCTCCTTCTTCTACCGCAGTACTGCATTCTTCTCCTTCCCCGTGATATTTCCAAGTTGAATAAAGTCTAGTAAACCCATGTTTTACAATATGAAGCTCTGCCAATTCTACCTTCTGCCAGTACTTATTGCCACATCTATCGCACGGACAGAGAATCTTCTCTATTATGATCTTATTATGTGCTCGTGCAAATTCAAGGAAAGCAGCAACTCCTGCGACAAACTTAGGTTGCATACGTTGTTTCCAATCCACATACATCCAGTCCTTAACTCTGACGTACTCATGGGCCATGTTAGACTGAATAACATATAAATTGCAGGTTATGCTGACTATATTGAGAAATATAAGAACGGGATAGTTACTGACAAAGGAGAAAATCCATGTATATGCTTTGTGTGTGCGTTTGTCGTTGAAAAGAATAAATTATCGCACGTTATGTTGACCGATAGACGGGGACTAAGTGGCGCTTTTAGTTTCATATATGGGTATCGATGGGAATATGAAGGTTTCATATTATCATATATTGGTTTTAACCCGAACATCTCGAATCGCTCTCTGATTATGCGTTTGTATGTATGTGTTCCGGCTGTCGGGGGTAGGCTTCTATCCCATTAAGAATGTATAGATCGAACGCCCATCACTTGTGCTTTCAACCGTTTCGAGTAAATTTCGGCAGCACCTCCCCGCTGTTCTCCGAGTACACTGTAATAGAATAGATAATCATTTCAAAGCTGTGAAACAACGTTGAAATGAACATCTAATCTATCTTTGTACACGGAGAACCAGCGGAAAGATACCGACGAAATATCTCGAAACGGATGAAAACACAAGTGAATGAAGGCGTTTGCTTTATACATTCTTAACTTGTCCACACGGGACAAATCTATGGGTTACCATACGATTGAATTTTCTCGTCGCGTAGACTATACGACGGTTGTTAGTATCGAGCTATACTGTCCGATATTTAACAACCTTCGTATAGTTCTAGGTCACGACGAGCATCGCACGTATGTTAACCGATAGACGGGGACTAAGTGGCGCTTTTAGTTTCATATATGGGTATCGATGGGAATATGAAGGTTTCATATTATCATCGAGTATCATATATTGGTTTTAACTCGAACATCTCGAATCGCTCTCTAATTATGCGTTTGTATGTATGTGTTCCGGCTGTCGGGGGAAGGCTTCTATCCCATTAAGAATGTATAGAGCGAACGCCCATCACTTGTGCTTTCAACCGTTTCGAGTAAATTTCAGCAGCACCTCCCCGCTGTTCTCCGAGTACACTGTAATAGAATAGATAATCATTTCAAAGCTGTGAAACAACGTTGAAATGAACATCTAATCTATCTTTGTACACGGAGAACCAGCGGAAAGGTACCGACGAAATATCTCGAAACGGATGAAAACACAAGTGAATGAAGGCGTTTGCTTTATACATTCTTAACTTGTCCACACGGGACAAATCTATGGGTTACCATACGATTGAATTTTCTCGTCGCGTAGACTATACGACGGTTGTTAGTATCGAGCTATACTGTCCGATATTTAACAACCTTCGTATAGTTCTAGGTCACGACGAGCATCGCACGTATGTTAACCGATAGACGGGGACTAAGTGGCGCTTTTAGTTTCATATACGGGTATCGATGGGAATATGAAGGTTTCATATCATCATCGAGTATCATATATTGGTTTTAACCCGAATATCTCGAGTCGCTCTCTAATTATGCGTTTGTTGTGCATTCGTGTTGTATGTGTAACATGATTTTAAACCATTGAGATCAAGATTGATAGAACTGATCATCCTACATTGCAAGAGCATTCATCAACCAAAAACTATTATTGCAATGGTATACATCTATAACAATCAACAATTAAAACTATAAATATAGGATACTGATATCATAAAGCGTTATGAGACACCTCATCTGCCACGTGTCGTGATCATGGAAATCGCTAATATTGAGTTATGAGACACCTCATCTGCCATGTGTCATGGTTACATATTAGTTAGGGACACGGCTATATGTGTGCGGCTGCACGCTTGTGCAAAGATTTGTAATGTTAAAAAAATGTGATTTTTTTTATACATTGGAAAGAATGAATAGGAATTGATCTTTACATTGTTAACCTCTTTTAGTTTTTCTTTAGGAGCGGTCTCTCATATCTTAGTTGAAATATTTTCTATGTTTGTTATGGTCTTACTCTCACATACACTATCAATATCATGCCACAATAGAGTGAAAGAAATAGCATGCATGGTGTGTTCAATGTATGATAAACAAGTACACTTCTAATAGTTTTTAAATTTGAGAAGTCCAGAGTGTATGGAAGGAGTTGAATAACAGAAGCATAAGGGGCACAACATTTTTTTCTTAAATTCTGGATACATTCTAAAATCTTCAACAGCAATTGGAGTGTATTTCGCTGTGAGAGACTCTTCAAAGAAATGGAGGAAGAAGCACTAAAGAAAAAAGAGAGAAAAATAAGAATATAAAGTTGAAACTAAACTTGAGCTATCCGCTGAAATCATAAAGCATAGGAAAGTTGATTGAGTCTTGATCTATTGCTCTTTCTTTGCATTATCTCGTATGTCCATTTATAGATTTTAATGCCACATGAGATGTATAATCTGTCAGCTCCCTATGGTTGTATTAATGTCAGCTCTTACACAATATGGGTATCTGCCTTACCATTAAGACAACTATGGAATATGTTAATTTAAAATGTAACGCTAGCTATCTATGTATTCTGAGGGACTGCTTGCATAGAACTTAGCTTGATCCTCTCAATTATTACACATAAATATGCTGACATGCCTCTCATAACCCTAACCCCAGCCCCATAGTAACCCTAACCCCAGCCCCAACCCTAACCCCAGCCCACCGTAACCCTACCCCAGCCCCACAGTAACCCTAACCCCAGCCCCACCGTAACCCTAACCCCAGCCCCACCCCAGCAGCAGCCGAACCCCAACCCTAACCCTACCCCGACCCCGACCCCGACCCCGACCGCCACCGCGCCCCTGCCCAAACCCAACTCTCGCGCGCGCAACCCAGACCCAGCCATGAATAATCCAAAAATGCTTTAATTTACCTCGAGATTTATACCTGAACGGGTGCGCTGGTGGGCTGGAGCGACGACGGTGGCGAATTGGCGAAGAAACCGGCGGTGGCGACGACGGTGGCGACGAAACCGGCGGTGGCGACGACGGTGGTGACGAAATCGGCGGTGGCGACGACGGTGGCGACTCTGCCCAACGACGGTGGCGACGCGACGGTGGCGATTTGGGGTTTTTCGCGCGTGTTTGAGGGAGAGAGAGAAAATGAGCGTAGGCTTTTCGATCTGGCTTTATTTTAAAACGATATTTACTTGCCCCTACGGATATACCCGTAGGTCCTTTGTTTGCGGCTCCGTAGGGGCAAACACCAAATTAAGAATTAATATTTTTATTCTTGGACGTCTGTGCCCGTAGGGGTAACCTTTTAGCCCTACGGATTAATCCGTAGGGCCAAGTTAAATATGCCCTACGGATATTTCCATCCGTAGGGGCAACCCCCTATTTTACTAGTGAAATAACCGACTAATATAATATGTATCTTTTTATCGAATCAACGCTTGATCCGATAACCCGGCTATATCACATATCGCGAGAATAGAATACGGTATCTCATATCGTATTAATCTCGGTCCCGCACATATGACATATGTGCTCCTACTCCGTTTCGCCTGAGCCCGGAAACCTCTGTGTAGGACTCTAAAGACTCGTCAATACGCCGGCTGTAGGTGATGATCATATCAAACACCCACAAGCTGCAAGAGGTCAGCTAAACGTAACAGCCACCCGGGTATTGAGCGATCAGAAGATCAACAAGCAAGCCTGCACACACTCCTGTGAATCCAATTAGTAACTGATTGTTAGAGAGATTTTCTGTGTTTAAATTTACTGCAATCAAGACGGTCTCGCTTGGTAGTTAGCTGGTTGAGTATGGGTCGATCCACAGGGAGAAGGTATCATTTTCTTTATGTTCTGACGAGTTAAGTCCAAACTTTGGTAGGTTTGGTTTTAAGATCTAAGAATGAGAACAGATTGATATAAAGTCTTGCTAGGGTTAGGATTAGGTTAGTTCGAAATAGGGATTTTTCTCACTTCTTTCAATGCCCTAGTTAAGAATATAGGTGTTAGGGTAATAGTAAACAACGGGGATTAGCACGACTAGGAAGAAACTTAGTTTCTTCTTTTTGGTCCTTGTCCGTCCGTTCTTGACTCTTAGCCCTAACCTCTGGTTAATTCAACCACAACCGGTCTAACTAGGGAATCACCACTATCATGTAAGATAGGGTGCCGTGGTGAGCGGATTATGGTTGATTTAAAGGGTGTCCGTATTTTAAAATTATTTGGGCAAAGAAAGGAGTGAGAGATTTCCTTCTCTCAAACCTTCCCTTTGCTACCCTAACAAGTGAGGAATTGCTCACTCATTATAAAGAAATGAAGACTAAGTTTTTTTGTTTGTATTTTTATTGATAACCTAATTGCAGATAATAAAAGAACAGATAAAAAATTGCAGGTAATAAATTGCAGATAAAAAATATGCAAGATAGAAAATGAAAACTTACTTTATTGATGTCCTCTCAACAACGCATTACAATGGAATTAAAATCTAGCAATTAAAAAGAGACTTAAAAATAAAGAGAGGCATCCTAAGAAAGGCACCCACAAAGAGGCACCCAAAAAGAGGCACAAAAACTAAAGAGAGGCATCCTTCCTATTTATAAATAGGAAAAACCCTACGTTACATTCTGATCCACACATGAATTTGCAAAACTACCCTAAGAAAACCGGGTCAAAGCACCGACACCTCCACCGACACGTGCACCGACACGTGCATCATACGGCCGCGGTTCCGCGGCTGAAAGGCCTGTTTGGCCATGGTTCTGCGGCCATTTGGTGGGCTCTTAGGCTCATTTCTTCAGGGTTTCTTCAAGTTGCTTTTATTTTCTGTTTTCTTCACTTGGTCTCTCAGAATCTTTTCAATCTCCTTCCAGATTTCCAACAGTGCAGAATGATGTAGACTTTTGCCTTGAGCTCCTTGTTGAAGTCTTGGATCTTGTGTTGCCCTTTTGCTTTATGCATTAAAATGTCTAAATGATTTTCCATTTGTTCCTTGAACTGGTAGACGGCATCATACGGATTCATCTGTTGTTGGTCGTAGTGTCACATTTGTAGCGACTTTTCATGAATTTTACTGTAACGAGATGAGAACCTGTAACCTGTAACTATTTAGCAGACATGGATAAAAAGTATCTACTTATATGCAATGTGATTAAGAATGGGCGATATAATAATGAAAAAATCTGATATGAACAAATACCCCCAAACTTATCTTTTGCTCGTCCCGAGCAAAGCCAATTTTATTCTCAAAAAATTCCTAACCTCACTTTCGCATGGAACGCGATTGCACTGAGCTCGTGCAACAAGCCGTTAAACCTCTAGGTGTCCCTAGTAGGAGGAATGTTGTCTCCTGAGGGTTTTCAGCGGATACTACGCACAAAATCCGATCAATTTGGCCTGTTGACTCTAATTCTTCTATTCAGTATTCTAGCAAGAAATTCTATTATCTTCAACTTAGAAAATCACCAACCCGTATTTTTCACACTCACTCTTCATTTAACTTAAGATCGTATATGTTTTGCAAATTTATTAAGCTTTCTGCATCTTTTGAATTTTCCTTCTAAGGTGCAATCTCAACTCATGAACTTTTATCGTTTTTACTGAAGATATAATGCATATCTTTCATTCCTATCTCTCATCCAAACCCCAATCATATACCCCTACGTGTGTGTAATTTTTATCCCTACACTTGGAAATTCAATTCAAGCTATCATACTCTTGTCCATGTCCAGAGTACTTTTAGTTGGTGAATTTTTAGACGAAATTGCTCACACATCCTTCATGCGATCGTTAATACTTCTTGAGGTACTAAACGACCGATTACAAAATGTTCTTGCGCATTTAGGCGTAATTCCTCGTCTTGCAATACTTAAGGCTTAGCTGTGACTCCCAAACCAGTTGGTCTGAGCCACTAGGTGATAAAGCACCCTCGCTATTTTTTTTATTTATGCTGCCTTAAGTAATTACAAAACCAGTGTTCATTTTTTATCTCTTTATTCACCACTTATACTTTTATTTTATTTTCCTTCATACTAAGGATTTTAGACAAGAGCATTTCAAGGTATCCTCTACTCTCCCAAGTTTCAAGGTTCGTGTATGTGTAAGTTGTAGGGTATATATTTTCAGAATTTAGTATTAAGGTTCAGAATTATTTTTGAGACTTACACTTCAAATAAAAATTTCAATAATCTTCCTTTATTTTGACTTAGTCCAAGAACTGAACTCAAAATTTGCCTATTTCTAAATAAACTAGAAAGGCGTATATTTTCTACAATTAAACTTTAAGAAAGGTTATTTTTATGGTTTTTAATTTACCAAGATTAGGATCTAGTTTTTCCTAACTAATCAACCGTCATGTTGAACTTAAGTCAAAAATGTCCAAAATTGAATTTTTCAATTTTTATAATTTTTTTAATTTTTTTGATTTTTATGGATTTTAAAATAAGTATGCAAATGAAAAAATAAACATATGAATGCGAAGTAAGAAATCTTACCGAGCACACCCCCAAACATAAACTTGACAGTGCCCTCACTGTCAGGCTACACAAAGAGGGTCAAAATTTTCGGCGCTCCCTAAAAGAAAATTTTGAAAAACACAAAAAGAAAACCAAAATATATACACGAAAAAAGGACCCCCCAAACTTAAGTGAAACAGTTTTTCCACTGTTTAAACGTTAAAGTTCAGAGTTAAGGGGGAGAAAAACACAGTATCAAGCTATACAAGGCCTTACACAGGCTAAAGGTTAGCACCAACCATTCAAAAAATTTATCATTATAAAGCGGCGGTTGGTGAAAGAACATGTTGTATGGAGCCAGGAAGAAGGGGGAAGAGATAAGTGGTGTAAAAGAAATGGTTTACGTCTCGATTTGTAGAGAAGAAATAATAATGGTGAACGGAAACGAGAATGTGGATGATTAGGAATGGGAAGAATAGTCACATTCTCGTATGGGATAAGAAGAAATGGTGGTGGTCCGACTTCTTCAGGTGGAGGTTGATTAATCACAATATCTATGTCGTTTAGGAATGCGAGTTCATCGGCGAAAATGTCTTCGAAACATTCATCGATGGTCCGATTGAACGTTTCAATGTCAATAAGTGTCGCGCCATAATTCAACACGCTTGATTTTTCAAAAATTATGGAGGTAGGAGACTCGTAAAGATCATCTACCTTATTCTCAAAAGAGTCTAAATCAAGTTGTTTTTCTAGAATTATCGAACTCAAAATATCGGATTGTGATTCATTAACACTCGCTATCATTAAAGGAAGATTAGAAGAAGAAGAAGAGAAAGTGGGAGAAAGAAGTTGAATACGAACTTGAACTTGAGGGTGGAGATGGAGTGTATAAATTAGCATAATTTTTAATGACCGATGTGTAAAAAGCGATTGTTCTAATCTATCAACCCACTGAGAAATGAGGTCAAATCCCTCAAGATTCGTGAGAAAACATGGGTATGTCGAACTTGGTATACCAGACATTGAAAATGAAAGTGATACGGTTTCTTGCGCGGTCAGAACGATGGAAAGGATGAAGGGGAGTGATTTAGGAAGTGTAACAGTTAAAGGTTCAGGAGGGTGTGCACAGTTAGTGGAAGGGATATGATGAATTGGAAAATCCGACTTATCAAACAAAACTGGTTCATCCTCAATACTATCCTCATAATTTCCTTCAAAAGTTAACTCATCCATGCAATTATCATCAAAATCCAGACGCATATGAAGTTCGGGAAAAACAGTTAATGACTCGGGATGATGAATTGGAGAGAGAAACTCATCCAAATCTGTGGGTTCATCATCCAAAATATTCCCAGCGTCAATATCCTCGATCAAATGAAAATTAAATTTCTCAGACACCTCCTCAAAAGTATGGATATCAATCAATTCAGGTTCTAGAGTGGAGGTGTAGAGGTCAAAAGGATTGGTGGTGGTTTCACTCGAAAGGGACCCTTCACAATCAGGTAAATTAAACACTACAAAGTCGCACAACTCATTAAACGTTTTATCTTCAACTGGTGAATCATTTGGAACACTTGATAGACATTAAAAACTGAAGTTGTGGGATTCAATTGGGGATGGGTAAGTTTGATTTGGAAGGGTGTACAGCTCACTCTCACCACTCAAATTCTCAATCTGTCCAACCGCCTCATCATACATTGGAAAATTTGGAGCTAGTTGGAAACAAGCTTCCGGGTCACTAGGTTGTATAAGGGCGTCCATGGACGCATTAAAATCCCTCATCTGTTGCCATGACGCTACCATAAAGTCTTCCAACGACTGTTCTAGACTAGACATGGGTTGTGACGGGGTTTCAGTAAAAGATTCAAAGTTGTTTGCATACGTGAAACTCCCAAATGGCTATGTAGAAGCAATGTCTAGGGAAGGTGCAAAAGTCGGGTAGGACTGGTTGGAATTGAATGGTTGGACAGGAGTAGGATCAATATTTAGATAAGAAGGTGAATGGAATTGTTGATCCAAAGAATTCGCAGTGGTGAAAGGAGTGAAAGATCGGTTATGAGATTGTTCAATATGTTCAGCAATAGACATGGGTTTCGGAGTTACAACAGGACTCGAAAAAGAAGTATCAACGTAAGAAGGTGGTGAAGGTTGAAATGGTTGATACAAGGTGGATTGCGGAGTCCAATTAGTTGTCCTAAACGCGTCTATTCGATTTTTCAAAGAAATTTTGGGCATTGAGGGGTCATTCGAAATTGGACCAAAACAAGAACCGTAGGAAGTAATGTCTGGTTTTGGGTACCAAAGTTCGGCAAGAGTTTTGTGAGGTGGGGTACCCTTGATGTGATGAGAGAAAGGAAAAGAATGTGGTTTTTCTTAAATTTTTTTTATATATTTTTTTAAAAATTTTTGTTTTTGGAGTTTTGAAATTTTTGAAAGTGTTTTTTTAGAAAGAGTTTTTGCAAGAATGTGTACGGACTTACGACAAATTTTCAAACAATCAAAGTTACAACATGCAAAATCATACCTAGAGCTATGGTTCTCAAAGTCCACTAGACTGCTCCTAACTGTTCCAAAGTGACAAGTTGTGAGATATCTCTCAAATCGTCTCTTCACTGCCAATTGTGTCCAGGTAAGAACAAATGAGGAAAGGAGGGTTCCTCTCACGAATCACCGTGAGACAGGCCTTTTAAAGTTACCTTTCTCACTTGTCTAGCCTAGGCACCACAAAGTCAAGTTTAGATAAACGATTGAATGTCCATAACCTTCCTCTGTCCTAATGAGCACGACAGTCCTTAGTTGGCTGAGTCTAGATATTTTTTTTAGTTAACTCAAGGGTGATGCATATGCTTTTAGTGATTTTTGGGGTCATAGGAAGGGTAATGAAATCCCCACCCAATCTTGATTGGTGTTATAGACCCTTAGATTCCATATTAATTATGCAAACCAGTAACACATCAAAAATCTAAAACACTTGCAATTTTTTTTTTATTTGGCAGCGTAAATAATCCTGCACAAAAACAATTTATTGGATAGGAGAAGAGGTTGCTGTGCAAAGAATCCTGCAGGAAAAATTATTTCAGTGGAGTTCAGGGGAGATGAGAGGAGAAAAGAGATACTTACAGATAAATTCAACTGCTGACGTCACCAGTTGACCGCGGTTCCGCAGTCAAAGCCTTGATTCTGCCACGGTTCCGCGGCTGAACAGATGATTTGGATCTTCTGAATTTTTCCCTGTGCTGAGTTGGTTCTCCTCTTTCTGTTTAGATCCTCTGTTTCTGGATTTGTTCACTAAGTTGCTCCAGATCTGAACAGAGTTTTCTCGAAGCCTGCACACTTGCACAAAAACCTTTCAAAAATAACAAGATGATTTTTATTTTTATTTTTTTGGTTTTAAAATTTTTCAATTTATAATTTATAATTTTTTTTATTAACCCGAAATTACACAAAAAAAGAGACTACCGTCTCCCCGGCAACGACACCATTTGATTGTTAGAGCGATTTTCTGTGTTTAAATTTACCGCAATCAAGACGGTGTCGCTTGGTTGCTAGCCGGTTGAGTACGGGTCGATCCACAGGGAGAAGGTGTCCTTTTCTTTATGTTCTGACGAGTTAAGTCCAAACTTTGGTAGGTTTTGTTTTAAGATCTAAGAATGAGAATAGATTGATATAAAGGCTTGGTAGGGTTAGGATTAGGTTAGTTCGAAATAGGGATTCTTCTCACTTCTTTCAATGCCCTAGTTAAGAATATAGGTGTTAGGGTAATAGTCAACAATGAGGATTAGCACGACTAGGAAAAAACTTAGTTTCTTCCTTTTGGTCCTTGTCCGTACGTTCTTGTCTCTTAGCCCTAACCTCCGGTTAATTCAACCACAACCGGTCTAACTAGGGAATCACCACTAACATGTAAGATAGGGTGCCGTAGTGAGCGGATTATGGTTGATTTAAAGAGTGTCCGTATTTTAAAATTATTTGGGCAAAGAAAGGAGTGAGAGATTTCCTTCTCTCAAACCTCCTTTTCCTACCCCAACAAGTGAGGAATTACTCACTCATTATAAAGAAAGGAAGACAAAGTTTTTTTGTTTGTATTTTTATTGATAACCTAATTGCAGATAATAAAAGAACAGATAAAAAAATGCAGGTAATAAATTGCAGATAAAAAATATGCAAGATAGAAAATGAAAACTTATTTTGTTGATGTCCTCTCAACAACGCATTACAATGTAATTAAAATCTAGAAATTAAAAAGAGACTTAAAAATAAAGAGAGGCATCCTAAGAAAGGCACCATCAAAGAGGCACCCAAAAAGGGGCACAAAAAATAAATAGAGGCATCCTTCCTATTTATAGATAGGAAAAACCCTACGTTACATTCTGATCCACACATGAATTTACAAAACTACCCTAAGAAAACCGGGTCAAAGCACCGACACCTCCACCGACACGTGCACCGACACGTGCATCATACGGCCGCGGTTCCGCGGCAGAAAGGCCAATTTGGCCGCGGTTCCGCGGCCATTTGGTGGGCTCTTGGGCTTATTTCTTCAGGGTTTCTTCAAGTTGCTTTTATTTTCTGTTTTCTTCACTTGGTCTCTCAGAATCTCTTCAATCTCCCTCGAGATTTCCAACAGTGCAGAATGATGTGGACGTTTGCCTTGAGCTCCGTGTTGAAGTCTTGGATCTTGTGTTGCCATTTTGCTTTGAGCATTGAAGTGTCTAAATGATTTTCCATTTTTTCCTTGAACTGGTAGGCGGCATCATACGGATTCATCTGTTGTTGGTCGTAGTCTCACATTTGTGGCGACTTTTCATGAATTTCACTGTAACGAGCTGAGAACCTGAACCTGCAACTATTTAGCAGACATGAATCAAAAGTACCTACTTATATGCAATGTTATTAAGAATGGGTGATATAATAATGCAAAAATTTGATATGAACAGTAACACTACCGTACAGTCCGGTCTCTTCGTCTGATATGTCGCATATCTAGTCTAGGGGTGGTAAACGTCAGACCCCAGTAACCGATAAGTTGTGTCAATATGAGGCTCATAACGGGTCAAGAAACTCCTGATAACACTTACCAGTAGATTTCCATATCAGCCCTTGTCGGGGACTTCCAGTTATAGCCAATCGAACACAGCGCTACATCAACCCCCAATACCGGGAGAGACGAAACCCCTCCTATCGCTCATTGCCTCCATGTAGTTCTGGACAATACCCAAAAGCCACCATTTTGCACGTTCTCATGAATGTGGTAAGGTGGAAATCAAAGCACGGTGGGAATCACATAAGACTCTATGACGATCTCGGGTCTAAAGACTAACCTGCGCCAGTGTCACTAGAGAACTGCTATCTGATGATAGGTATAATACCATCTAGGAGTTCTCAGCGAGTTCGTTCAGTGTACCCAGTCTCCAATGAGCACCCGTATACCATCTTTGTTGTCAAACACCAATGGATGTGGGATCATCCATCGCCCGTCATATGGGTCAATATGCGTATACGCTAGTCTACTCTGGAGTATCGATGCCCTGTCTCGATACACCCTCGACTAAGAACAATTTTAGGATGCACTCTTGGACTATCCTGGCCCCACTAGTATGATCTGCATCATAGTCCTAGTAGTCAAGTACATATCCTAAGGGCTTTATCAACATGTGAGAGTAAGACAGTAAACAAATATAAGTCAACATGTTAAGATAAAGGAATACCAAATAGCATACTATCATGACAAGCAAGAAAGTCCTCTATATATATATCCAAGCATCCATTATAATATACATCATATGTACAACAATGGCCTCTAGGGCATATACATAACTAACAATCTCCCACTTGCACTAAGGCCAGCTGCTATAGTATCTCATACCTAGCATCCCGAATAATCTCTCAAACTGTATCTGGGGAATGGCCTTCGTGAGTGGATCCGCAGTGTTGTCCTTCGTATCTAATCTCCTGACCTTGATCTCCCGGTGATCAACTATCTCCCTGATCAGGGATACCGCCTCAGAATATGTCTGGACTTTTGATTGGACCTGGGTTCCTTGGCCAAAGCCACAGCTCCATTGTTATCGCAATACAGAGGTATTGGATGTTCAATGGATGGAACCACACCAAGTTGTATCAGGGGTATGGCCTTCGTGAGTGGATCCGCAGTGTTGTTCTTCGTTTCAACTCTCCCGACCTCGATCTCGCGGCGATCAACTATCTCCCGGATCAGGTGATACCGCCTCAGAATGTGCATGGATCTCTGATGGGACCTGGGTTCCTTGGCCAAAGCCACAGCTCCATTGTTATCACAATACAAAGTATTGGATGCTTAATGTACGAAACCACACCAAGTTCTGTGATGAACTTCTTGATCCAGACAGCCTTTTTGGTAGCATCGTTGGCAGCGATGTATTCAGCCTCCATCATCGAGTCTGCCACGGTTTCCTGTTTGGAACTCTTCCAACACACCGCCCCTCCATTGAGGGTAAAGACAAATCCCGAAAGCGACTTAGAGTCGTCATTATCACTTTGGAAGCTCGAATCGGTAAAGGAATCCACCTGGAGTTCACCATTACCATATACCAAGAACATCTCTTTAGTCCTTTTCAAGTACTTGAGAATGTTCTTCACGGCTGTCCAGTGACTTTCTCCTGGATCTGTTTGATACCTACTCACAACACTTAGTGAGTATGCTACATCGGGTCTGGTACATAGCATCACGTACGTGATAGAGCCTACTGCCAAAGCATAGGGTATCCCTTGCATGCAAGCTCTCTCCAAATCAGTCTTAGGAGACATCTCTTTGGAGAGAGTGAGTCCAAAGATCGTGGGTAAATTCCCACGCTTGGATTCTTCCATACTAAACCCTTTTAGTATGGTGTCAATGTACCTGAATTGGGACAATCCCAGTTAGATCTATCTCTATAGATCTTAATCCCCAAAATGCAGGAGGCATCACCTAGATCTTTCATTGAGAATCTATATGATAAGAAGAGCTTGACCGAGTGCAGCATAGGAACATCATTTCCTATCAAGAGTATGTCATCCACGTACAATACGAGGAAGACAACCTTACTCTCTGCCATCTTCTTGTATATACAAGGTTCTTCTACGTTCTTGATGAGGCCAAACTCTTTGACTACCACATCAAAATAGATGTTCCAACTCCGCGATGCTTGCTTTAACCCGTAGATGGATTTAAGAAGCCTGCGCACCTTCCCGCTGCTCCCACTGTCTACGAAGCCCTCTGGCTGAGTCATGTACACGCACTCCTCTAAATCACCATTTAGAAAGGTGGTCTTAACATCCATTTGCCAGATTTCGTAGTTATGGTATGCATCAATGGCAAGTAGGATCCGGAAGGACTTAAGCATAGCCACTGGAGAAAAGGTTTCATCATAGTCCACATCTGGTCGTTGACGAAAACCTTTTGCAACAAGTCTATCTTTGAAAGTCTCAACTTTCCCATCTACACCATGTTTCTTTTTAAAGATCCATTTGCTCCCAATAGGTTTTACCCCTTCAGGAGCAACTTCCAAAGTCCATACTTTGTTGGTGTACATGGATTCCATCTCAGATCGCATTGCATCCAGCCATTTCACAGAGTCCCCACTCGTGATGGACTGCTCGAAGCTAGTTAGGTCATCAACTTCCATGATGCAATCCTCGCTTCCACCATCAATGAGAAAATCGTAGTATCTCTCAGGTGGATGAGGAACCCTACTAGATCAACGGAGAGGCTGAGGTTCGTCGGGAACTACTGAATCCTCTGGTTCCACCAAATCTTCTTCTGTAGTTTGTGCGGTTGGAACATCTTCCTGCTCTACCTCTTTGCCACTAATCTCTTTTGCAAGAAATTCCTTTTCTAAAAAGGTGGCATGTTGAGCAACAAACACTTTTTGCTCTTCAATGAGCTAGAAATGATATCCATACGAATTGCTTGGATATCCCACAAACTTGCAAAGAACTGATCTTGCCTCGAGTTTGTCCGGATTTTGCTTTTTAACATAGGCCGGACAACCCCATATCTTAACTCGTTTAAGAGATGGTTTCTTCCTATTCCATATCTCATATGGAGTGGTAGTCACCGATTTGGATGGAACTCTATTCAATAGGTACGCGCCGTCTCCAGCGCATAACTCCAAAAGGAAATAGGTAACTACGCGGTGCTCATCATAGAGCGCACTATATCTAATAGGGTACGATTCCTCCGCTTCGATATACCGTTGTGCTGTGATGTATAAGGAGGAGTAAGATGAGAGAGAATCCCATTCTCTTTTAGATAGTCCAGGAACTCATTGCTCAAGTATTCTCTTCCTCGATCAGATTGAAAGATCATAATACTTTTACCCATTTGGTTCTCAACTTCGTTTTTATATTCTTTGAATTTCTCAAAAGTTTCAGGCTTGTGTTTCAACAGGAATACATGTCCGTATCTTGAGAAATCGTCAGTGAATGTAATGAAGTATGAGGAACCATTCCTGGCATGTGTAGACATGGGAACGTATACATCACTATGTATCAGACCCAAGAGCTCCGTAACTTTTTCTCCGTGTTCACTAAATGGAGTTTTGGTCATCTTGCCATTAAGACATGACTGGCAAGTGTCATAAGATGAAAATTCGAACGGATTCAAATATCCATCCTTATGTAACTTAGCTAGTCGTGTCGCATTGATATGTCCTAGTCTGCAATGCCACAAGAAGGATTCGTTCATTTCTGAACTCTTCCACTTGTGTGTGTTCTGTACATTAAGAACTTTCGTTTGATTTAAAACGTATATGCCATTATTTAACGAGCCTGATCCAATCAACTTTTGATTCAGGAAGATGTTCATAACATTATCCTGTACTACAAAATTATATCCTTCTTTACTCAATAAAGAAAACTGATATAAGATTGCATATCAGGGTCGGAATGTAATAGCATTCGTTCAGAATTAATGTATTACCATTTAGTAATAAAAGGTGATATTCGCCAACTGCTTTGGCTGCAACATTTGCACCATTCCCTACTCTTATGGAATGATCACCCATTCCCAGTTCCCTACCTTTCCTTATCCCATGTAACATATTACATATGTGGGATCCTGATCTGGTATCTAATACCCAGGACGTAGAATGGACTGAGAAACAGTTCTCGATAACTAACACACCAGAAGAAGATGCATCAACATGCTTATTCTTCATTTGGGCGGCGTGAGAATCCGGATATGTCCCTATTCCCTGCTCAGTCTTATAACAATTATAAGAAAAAACGGAACCAGCGTTCCCCTGCTAAGTATAACAAGCGGCTTCAGTCAATACATCCATATTATTATCTTGATTAAGGCCTGACATGGTCGCTACCTGGAGAGAGAGAGAGAGAAGAAAACAATTTTAGTGTATGCTCTTGCAAGATTAGATTGGTTATTATCTTATCTAATCAGGATGGCTCCCACTGCTTTCATCAAATCTTCCTTCAAACCCTAAAAAGTAAGACTAGCCGGGATTAATTACACCTTATAAGTTTGCCAATCTTTTAGCCGGACCAGTCTTGGTACTTTGAGGGAGGTTCTCCGTGCTTTCACACGGACCTAATTAAAATAAACATCGTTTTCCTAGAGGCTCAACCCCGTTAACACCTTTCTAGACACCTACTTGATTGGCTAATTGTCATTTGTAAAACTTTCCCAGGAGTAACTCTTACTCGTAGTGGGTATCGGGATCCAATTATCTCATAGAAGGTATGCAATCTCATTGCAAATTTCAACACTTGAAATTTCCGATAATGTTTTTGCCCCTAGCAACTCATGACCTTGGCAATGGTCAACAAATCATAAGCGCTAGCCACTTTCAACCCGTCATTTCACGATTGAATTAAACCCACCCGTACGACCCTTGGCTAAGGTCAACAAAGTCGTACGACTACCCTAACTCAATCGCTTCTCATACTTTAGCAGATAAACACTAATTAGCTACCGTACACTATGCCTTGGTTAAGGTCAACAAACGCAGCACGAATACTAACTAGTCTCTATCTGAAAGGACGGAGGGCTACGACAGGTTTTTCTGAAAACCTTTTTCATAATGAACTTGATATCGTTGTAGAAACAAGTGATTTTGAAAAAGAGTGTTTTTAAGGCTTTTGCTAGTTTCGCTAATGAGGTCACTCCCGGTGAAAGGATCTCGGCTCTTCCCTTATCGAATAAGGTGTGGGATATTTCTAAAATACCGCTATTCAAAGCAAGAACTATAGAAGCAGTCGAAAACAAAATCGCGTGAGTTATAGCATCCGCTAGCTTTTGCTAAAGAGGTCACTCCCGGTGAAAGGATCGCGGCTCTTTCCTTATCGAATAAGGTGCTGGATATTCTACAAGGAATACTGCTAAGCAAAGCAAAAACTAGAGCTACCTTTTTTTGAAAATTTGATTCTACAACATCTTTTAGGTTTCTTTTCTTTCATTAATCTCATTAATGAAGTTCCATCATTTATGCTTCCTAAGCATCACAGAAGAAACGAAAATACAACGTACGCTTATGCCATCCGCATTCGCCTCAGTGTTCCGTTATGCACCGTTGGGATACTTAACTAACGGCATAGCGGGGCGGGACTAGCGCGGGCGCAAAACATAAGCAACGTTTATTATATATCATATATATAATAATAAAGCATTCGTCTCAGCAGATAAAGTGATCACCTCACAGAATATCAGCAGCAGAAGATAACATATGAAATATTGGATATACTAGAAGATCCGTGTTTTATTTTGAGCTTGTATAAAACACGGATTCCATGGTCGTGATGAATAGCCAAACTCACATCCCTAGACCCCTATGAGAGCGGCAAGTAACCCTCCCAATTCTAGGGTTAGGAGACCCGGTCTCGACTCCTTGAGATGGCCTCCCACTGGACCCTACAACCCGGTTATTTGTGCTCCCCTCCTTGGATCTATCCTAATGCGGAAAAGTAAATAATATACAATGGTGACATCATCCTCAACCCGGAAGTGCCCCAATAAAATAATATTACATACAATGAAAATAAAAACCCTCATCTCACATAAAACCCTGGCTATTCAAAACACGACGATTCAATATAACATATCACAGCAACACATAATATCATATGTCATCAACGTATGTAAATTTGTGTATCCCAATTGTCGTTGATGTATAGCAACGAAACCAGCGATACTCCGCATACTACACTTACGGTCGCAGAAAAGAATAATGAAAAACTACAGCAATTGGAATTGTAACTGCCCTTAGACGACACAAACCCGGGATATCATATATCCAAGATTTCATGCCTAACAATGTAAAGCTCGCATTTAGGTCTCACCCATGAAAACACTTTTTCAAAATAAGTCGGATAATTCAACAATTTTTCCGATTACACCCGAGACCGAAATGTTAGATTTACATGCAACAAACAATTTGTAGATTCCAATTATTGTATCACATTTCAGAAAGCTAGACGACGTTAAACAATTCGATCGAATCAACGAATTCCCAAAATTCTCCGAGAGCTAAACACTTAAGCACTTTTAAAAATTCCTAGAATCATGCTTCAGTACCAATGGACCAACCGTTGAAGTGCCGTCCCTTGCCTCCTTAGTGGCGCCGCGGAACCACCGCCAAAACCATGTATTGGCCGCGGTTCCGCGGTCACTAAAGAGAGTTAGGGACTCGTTCTTCAAGAGGGTCCATAGAATTACCTGCATGATTTTCTGAATATTTTTAATATGAAAAATTTCAACTTTTGAAAAATTTTCCAGAAAGTGGGAAAAATTTGGTTATTCGGAGTTCGTTCGGACTTTTAATTTCGCCTACGCAACGCCTAATGCTCTAGCTAGGCTCTGATACCACTTTAAGGTTCTTAGGCACTAGAACAAGGTTCTACAAGGCATCAAACATACCGTATTTAAAAATTTTCAAGTGCCAAACAACCTAAGCAAGGATCTTTACTAGAGAATTAGGGTTAGAAACTTAAAGCAAACACCATTACTACTAAGTGATAAGGATTACAACCTTTGTAGTCCGTTCCTTTGCTTCATAAGCTCCGAGCTGAGGTCCCTTCGCTGCGATCATCAAGCTCTCGGACTCTATACAGGCTCCATAAGGCGAATGAGACATCCTTGCTTGAAGACTTCACAATCCAAGATGATCTACCTTGAGGAATCACAAACCCAAGCTCTCACTTCACGAATGAGGTATCAGTGAAGAAAACACCCTAATCTAAGTGGCTAGAATAAATGAGGATGATGAAGTAGGAATTTTGCTCTGTTTAGTTTTATTTTTCTCTTAATCATTCATCACAAAAATAAAAAGCTAGAAAGCTTTTGTGAGGAGGAAGAAAAAGATCAAGTGTGATGAAATGAAAATGAATTATTGTGTGAGGTTAGAAATGCATCCAAGGGTTAAGCATGGCATGCTTAACCCTTGTAGAGACTTAACCATGAGTTAGGGTTAGGGTTGGATTAATAAATATCTTAGAAATTTCCAAAGTGGTGGACTTAGTCAAAGCATCATGAAGCTTCTTCAAAACTCATCCAAGACTTAATCCATACAATTTGAATTACCAAAATAAATAAAAATCCAACCATAAACCCAAGCATGGTTTAATCTCACGAACCCTATTTGCATTTGTAACCTAGCATGTTAAAATATTATATATTACATATATAACATTTAATGTAACAAAAGAAAATAATACAATTAACATATATCACATATATATCAATGTATCATCAAGCGAGAAAAAGAATCATTTAAGTGAGCTTATATTAGTTAATATAATGCAATATATCACATATATAATTATACATTAAATTATTAAATCAACACTTGATTTAATAACCCGGCTATATTATATATAACCGACTAATATAATATGTACCTTTTTATCGAATCAACACTTGATCCGATAACCCGGCTATATCATATATACCGGCTGATATCATATATCGTGACAATAGAATACGGTATCTCATATCGTATTAATCTCGGTCCCGCACATATCACATATGTGCTCCTACTCCGTTTCGCCTGAGCCCGGAAACCTCTGTGTAGGACTCTAAAGACTCGTCAATACGCCGGCAGTAGGTGATGATCATATCAAACAACCATAAGCTGCAAGCGGTCAGCTAAACGTAACAGCCACCCGTGTATTGAGCGATCAGAAAATCAACAAGCAAGCCTGCACACACTCCTGTGAATCCAATCAGTAACACTACCGTACAGTCCAGTCTCTTCGTCTGATATGTCGCATATATAGTCTAGGGGTGGTAAATGTCAGACCCCAGTAACCGATAAGTCGTGTCGATATGAGGCTTATAACGGGTCGAGAAACTACTGATAACACTTACCAGTAGATCTCCATATCAGCCCTGGCCAGGGACTTCCACTTATAGCCAATTGAACACAGCGCAACATCAACCCCCAATACCGGGAAAGACGAAACCCCTCCTATCGCTCATTGCCTCCCTGTGATTCGAGACTGTACCCAAAAGCCACCATTTTTCACGTTCTCATGAACGCGGTAAGGTGGAAATCAAAGCACAGTGGAAATCACACAAGACGCTTTGACGATCTTGGGTCTACAGACTAACCTGCGCCAGTGTCACCAGAGAACTGCTATCTGACGATAGGTATAATACCATCTAGGAGTTCTCGGCGAGTCCGTTAAGTGTACCCAGTCACCACTGAGCACCCGTATACCATCTTTGATGTCAAACACCAATGGATGTGGGATCATCCATCACCCATCAAATGGGTCAAGATGTGTATACGCTAGTCTACTCTGGAGTATCGATGCCCTGTCTCGATACACCATCGACTAGGAACAATTATAGGATGTACTCTAGGACTACCCTGGCCCCACTAGTATGATCTACATCATAGTACTAGTAGTCAAGTATATATCCTAAGGGCTTTATTAACATGTGAGAGCAAGACAGTAAACCAATACAAGTTAACATGTTAAGACAAAGTGAAACCAGATAGAATACTTTCATATCGAGCAAGAATGTCCTCTTTATATATATGCAAGCTTCCACTATAATATACATCATATGTACAACTATGGTCTCTAGGGCATATACATAACTAATACATATAACTAACAATTTCCCACTTGCACTAAGGCCAAATGTCTTACTATCTCATACCCAACATCCCGAAGAGTCTCTCAAATTGTATCTGGGGTATGGCCTTTGTGAGTGGATCCGCTGTGTAGTCCTTCGTGTCAACTCTCCTGACCTCAATCTCCCGACGATTAACTATCTCCCAGATCAGGTGATACCGCCTCAGAATATGCCTGGATCGCTGATGGGACCTGGGTTCCTTGGCCAAAGCCACTGCTCCATTGTTATCACAATACAAAAGCATTAGATGCTCGATGGACGGAACCACACCAAGTTCGTTTATGAACTTCTTCATCAAGACAGCCTCTTTGGCTGCATCGTTGTCAGCGATGCATTCAGCCTCAATCGTTGAGTCTGCCACGGTTTCCTGTTTGGAAATCTTCCAACAAACCGCCCCTCCATTGAGGGTTAAGACAAATCCCGAGACCGACTTAGAGTCGTCCTTATCACTCTGGAAGCTCGAATCGGTAAAGGACTCCACTTGGAGTTCACCGTTACCATACACCAAGAACATTTCTTTAGTCTTTCTCAAGTACTTGAGAATGTTCTTCATAGCTGTCCAGTGATTCTCTCCAGGATCTGCTTGATACCTACTCACTACACTTAGTGAGTATGCTACATCGGGTCTGCTACATAGCGTCGCATACATGATAGAGCCTACTGCCGAAACATAGGGTATCCCTTGCATGCGAGCTCTCTCCAAATCAGTCTTGGGAGACATCTCTTTGGAGAGAGTGAGTCCTATGATCGTGGGTACATTCCCATGCTTGGAATATTCCATACTAAACCTCTTTAGTATGGTGTCAATGTACCTGGATTGGGACATTCCCAGTATCCGTTTAGATCTATCTCTATAGATCTTAATCCCCAAGATGTAGGAGGCATCACCTAGATCTTTCATTGAGAATCTTTGTGATAAGAAGAGCTTGACCTAGTGCAGCATAGGAACATCATTTCTTATCAAGAGTATGTTATCCACGTACAATACGAGGAAGACAACCTTACTCTCTGCCACCTTCTTGTATATACAAGGTTCATCTACATTTTTGATGAAGTCAAACTCTTTGAGTACCACATCAAAACAGATGTTCCAACTCCACGATGCCTGCTTTAACCCGTAGATGGATTTAAGCAGCTTGCATACCTTCCTGCTGCTCCTACTGTCTACGAAGCCCTCTGGATGAGTCATGTATACACACTCTTCTAAATCACCATTTAGAAAGGCGATCTTAACATACATTTACCATATTTCGTAGTCATGGCATGCAGCGATGGCAAGTAAGATCCAGATGGACTTAAGCATAGCCACTGGAGAAAATGTTTCATCATAATCCACACATGGTCGTTGACGAAAACCTTTTGCAACAAGCCTAGCTTTGAAAGTATTAACTTTTCCATCTACACCATGTTTCTTCTTAAAGATCCATTTTCTCCCAATGGGTTTTACCACTTTGGGAGCAACTTCCAAAGTCCAAACTTTGTTGGTGTACATGGATTCCATCTTAGATCGCATTGCATCCAGCCATTTCGCAGAGTCCCCACTTGTGATGGCCTGCTCGAAGCTAGTTGGGTCATCATCTTCCATGATGCAATCCTCGCTCCCACCATCAATAAGAAAACCTTAGTATCTCTCAGGTGGATAAGGAACCCTACTAGATCGGCGGAGAGGCTGAGCTTCGTTGGGAACTATCGAATCCTCTGGTTCCACTAAATCTTCAGTTGTAGTTTGTGTAGCTGGAACTTCTTCCCGTTCTACCTATTTGCCACTAATTTCTTTTACAAGAAATTCCTTTTCTAAAAAGATGGCATGTTGAGCAACAAATACCTTTTGTTCCTTACCGTGGTAGAAAAAAATATCCATATGAATTCTTTGGATATCCCACAAACTTGCAAAGAACTGATCGTGCCTCGAGTTCGTACGGATTTTTCCTTTTGACATAGGCCAGACAACCCCATATCTTAACTCGTTTAAGATATGGTCACTTCCCACCCCATATCTCAGATGGTGTGGTAGGTACAGATTTAGATGGAACTTGATTCAATAAGTATGCTGTTGTCTCAAGCGCATAACCCCAAAAGGAAATCGGCAACTCAGTAGTGCTCATCATAGAGCGCACCATAACTAATAGAGCGCGATTCCTCCACTCCGATACACCGTTATGCTGTGGTGTATATGGAGGAGTAAGCTGAGAGAGAATCCCATTCTCTTTTAAATAGTCCAGGAACTCATTGCTCAAGTATTCTCCTCCTCGATCAGATCGAAGGATTTTGATACTTTTACCTGTCTGGTTCTCAACATCATGCTTATATTCTTTGAATTTCTCAAAAGCTTCGGACTTGTGTTTCAACAGGAACACATGTCCGTATCTTGAGAGATCGTCGGTAAATGTAATGAAGTATGAGGAACCATTCCTGGCATGTGTAGACATGGGACCATATACATCACTATGTATCAGTCCCAAGAGTTCCGTAACTCTTTCTCCGCGTCCAGTAAACGGAGTTTTGGTCATTTTGCTTTTGAGAAATGACTGGCAAGTTTCTTAAGATGATAATTCGAACGGATTCAAATATCCATCCGTATGTAACTTAGCTAGTCGTGTCACATCGATATGACATAGTCTACAATGCCACAAGAAGGATTCGTTCATTTCTGAACTCTTCCACTTGTGTGTTTTGTATGTTAAGAACTGTGGTTTGATTTAGAACCTATATACCGTTATTTAACGAGCCTGATCCAATCAACTTTTGATTTAGAAAATTTTTCATAACATTATCCTGTACTACAAAATTATTTCCTTCTTTACTTAATAAAGAAACTGATATAAGATTGCATATCAAGTTTGGAATGTAATAGAATTCGTTCAGAATCAATGTATTACCATTTGGTAATACAAGGTGATATTCGCCAACAGGTTTGGCTGCAAAATTTGCACCATGCCCTACTCTTACGGAATGATGACCTATTCCCAGTTCTCTACCTTTCCATAGCCCATATAACATATTATATATGTGGGATCCCGATCCGGTATCTAATACTCAGGACGTAGAGTGTACTGAGAAACAGTTCTCGGTAACTAACACGCCCGAAGAAGATGCATCAACATGCTTATTCTTCGTTTGGGCGGCGTGGGAATCCGGATATATCCCTATTCCCTGCTCAGTCTTATAACAATTATAAGAAATAACGGAACAAACGTTCCCCTGCTCAGTATAACAAGCGGGTTCAGTCAATACATCCATATTATTATATTGATGAAGTCCTGACATGGTCTCTACCTGGAGAGAGAGAGAATAAAAAACTTTAGCATATGCTCTTGCAAGATTAGATTGGTTATTATCTTATTTAATCAGGATGGCTCCCACTGTTTTTTATCAAATCTTCCTTCAAACCCTAAAAGGTAAGACTAGACGGGATTAATTACACCTTACAAGTTCGGCAATCTTTCAACCATGCCAGTGTTGGTACTTTGAGGAAGGTTCCCCGAGCTTTCGCATGGACCTAATTAAAATAAACCTCGTTTTCCTAGAGGCATAACCCTGTTAATAGCTTTCTAGACACCTAACTGATCGGTTAATTGTGATGTGTAAAACTCTCCCAGGAGTAACTCTTGCTTGTAGTGGGTATCGGGATCTAACTAACTAATAGAGGGTATGCAATCTCATTGCAAATTTCAACACTTGAAATTCCCAACAATAATTTACCCCAAGCGATATATCTCCTTGATAAGGTCAACAAACCATAAATCGCAAGTCAAGTTCAACCCGTACATTTCACGATTGAATTAAACCCACCCGCACGACCCTTGACAAGGTCAACAAGGCCATACGACTACCCTAATCCAATCGCATCTCATGCTTTAGTAGATAAGCACTAATTAGCTACCGTACACTATGCCTTGACAAGGTCAACAAACGTAGTACGAATACTGAATAGTCCTTATCTGAAATGACGATGGTCTACGACAAGTTTATAAGAAAACCTTTCGCTTAATGTACTTGATATCGTTGTAGAAACAAGTGATTTTGAAAAGGAGTGTTTTTTAGGCTTTTACTAGTTTCACTAAAGAGCTTACTCCCGGTGAAGGGATCTCGGCTCTTTCCTTATCGAATAAGGTGCAGGATATTTCACAAATACCACTACGCAAAATAAGAACTATAGAAGCAATCGAAAACAAAATCGCGTGAGTTGTAGTATCCGCTAGCTTTTGCTAAAGAGGTCACTCCCGGTGAAGGGATCGCGGCTCTTTTCTTATCGAATAAGGTGCTGGATATTCTACAAGGAATACCGCTAAGCAAAGCAAAAACTAGAGCTACCTTTTTTGAAAATTTGATTCTACAACATCTTTTAGGTTTATTTTGTTTCATTAATCTCATTAATGAAGTTCCATCATTTATGCTTCCTAAGCATCACAGAAGGAACGAAAATACAACGTACGCTTATGCCATCCGCATTCGCCTCAGTGTCCCGTTATGCACCGTTGGGATACTTAACTAACGGCATAGCGGGGCGGGACTAGCACGGGCGCAAAACATAAGCAACGTTTATTATATATCATATATATAATAATAAAGCATTCGTCTCAGCATATAAAGTGATCACCTCACAGAATATCAGCAGCAGAAGATAACATATGAAATATTGGATATACTAGAAATTCCATGTTTTAGATTAAGCCAGTATAAAACACGGATTCTACGGTCGCGATGAATAGCCAAACCCACATTCCTAGACCCCCTACGAGAGCGGCAAGTAACCCTACCAATTCTTGAGTTAGGAGACCCGGTCTCGACTCCTCGAGATGGTCTCCCACTGGACTCTAGAACCCGGTTACTTGTGATCCCACCTTGGGTCTATCCTAATGCGGAAAAATAAATAATATACAACAATGGTGACATCATTCTCATCCCGGAAGTGCCCCAATAAAGGAATATTACATTCAATGAATTTTACTTGAAAGAAAATAAAAACTCTCATCTCACATGATACCCCCGTCTATTCAAAACACGACGATCCTGTAACATTTCAGAAAATATAAAATATTATTTTTGGAATTTAATATTAAAATAATATATTTCGCGAAAATTACCCGATTTGCGAAATTGGGGTTTTGGTAAAAAGGTATAAATATATACCAATAAATGTAAAATAATTGGAAATTAAAATGATTTTATTCATTTAAAAATATATTTATCGGATTCGTCATTTTTAAAAGTTTATTATATGCAGTTTGGACAAAACCCGATTAGTGCACTGCTAATCGTGATTAGGCCAAATCCGTGTTTCGACAGTTTTCCATGGCTAGTGCACCATGTTATGTTACGTTTTGATTACATGTTATTTCTTATGTTGTTTTAGGGTATTATGTGATTTCGTTTTATAACTAAAAAGAAAAGAAAATGAAAAAGGGGAAAAGGGTAATATTTGAGAGAGAGGGTTATAATAAAAGAGAGAGAGAGAGAGAGGGCAGCCCCATTTCCTCCCCATTTTCTTTCTTCCTCTCCTTCTTCATCTTCATCCCCCACCACTTCAACCCCCAAGATCATCTCAAAATCCTTATCAAAACCCTAAACCCTCTTCATTAAAATTGATCCCCTCTCCATTCTCTACAAAATGGACCAAGCAAAGTTGGATTTTGATGACATTGGAAAGATAGGGTTTTTCTTGATTTGCCCAGTTGAGGTAAAATTCCCTTCACTTGGTTTAGTTTATGTTTTCCTAGCATTCTAGTTAGTTAGAATTGGGTTAAGGTGTGATATGGTGATGTTGGAAATTTCAAGAGAAGGATTAGGGTTTGACTTGTGTTGTGATGTTGTGTAGGGGTTGTTACTAGACCCTAGAGATCGATTCTTGAACTGGACCAGTGACCAAAACCTAAAATACGTACTTTTGAGTTGCCGATATTGGGTTTTTGTGGATTTAACGATGGTATTTAGAGATCTGGGATGACCCGGGAACTTTGTAAATAAAGTTCCCTTGACCATGAGACGTGCAGGCAACCATGAATCACCCCCTGAAACCTAAGCCCCTCCCCCCACTTCATGGCCGCAGATTACTTCCCCCAGGCCGCAATTTGCGTCCTGGTCAAGGTGAATGTGTGTGGTTCTTGGTTCATAGCTCCTATATCTTTTAATTAGACCTCCTATATATGCAAAATCCCTTAGTTTGGCCTAGGGTGAAATCTTGGATCACATTGGGGTGCTTTTGGTTATGTTTTCCGTATTTTGTAAACTTGGGTTTTGTTATTTGGATTTGTGTTTGGTTGTTGGGCGTTTGTACGTCAACAACAAGGGTTGTTTGATTGTTGTGCATGTGTAGGCTATAGGTTCTAACCTATAAGCGCACCGTGTGCCGTATTGGTTTTCCGAACTCGATTTTAATAGCATTTCGATATGTGTTGATATTGTAGGTACCTTCGTGTGGATTCTGAGATGATGGAGCATGGCGTCATCGACTTCGGCGAGCAAGGATCAATGTGAGTAGATCTATATCTATGGGGAAAGTCGGGTGGATGGCATATAGAACCCCCGCAAGTTTCGATGGAAACAAATTTATAGAATGCGGTTAAGGAACCCTAGAATAGATAACTATAGGATATGGCTAGAGAAACCATATTAGAAAGTTAGGAATAGGGTTAAGGAATTAATAGGAGATAAGATATACCATGACATAAAAGTATAGCTTACGGTTTAGGCGATATGATAGATATAGATAAATAGTTGTAAAGTGAACTAATAGAAGATTATAGTGGCTTAACATGAGATTGATAATATACGACTTTAGATTGATAAGATGACTTGATGATATGTTGGTATACGGATGCGAGTCGATATGAGATGACTGGTACCTTACCGGTCCTATGATCTGAGATTGATACGGATGCGACCTGAGAGATAGGTATATATATGGATAATGTTGTGAATCTCGAATGATAAGCCGTATGAGACGTGTGGTTCGTACCCTCCTTGTCATATAGGTTGTTAGGATCCCAAACTTTTTATTGACGCCGTACGATGAGTTACCGTACATGATGAGTTTATTGATGATTGATCCATACCCTTGACTAGAGGAGGCCGATTGATAGATTCACCGACTCGGTCATGTTAGATAAATATACCTTATACCTTTTAGCTGCCGTTTTACTTTATGTCATTACTATTGCATTTCATATACCTGTGCTAGTACACCTGCACCATTATCGATGATGCGTATGCCACACTTACACAGATTGGCCGGCTCACACACATCATCATCGATAATTGCCATGTCACTACATAGTAGAATTGATGCATCATGATATGACTCTTTGCATAATTTACTTTCTATAGTTGCATATACACCATTATACGATGTTGCATTTGACCTTGGAGGTTTTGGGAACCGCAGGATATATTTTGAAACAGAATTCAATTTAAAGAGAGGTTTTCCCTTGATAGATGCATATTACTGTTCCATGTTGCATGATTTACGGATATGCTTACATTTTGTAATATGTCGCATACATCATGCTTTACGATTTTACGCATTGAGATATGATGTTTTTATGAGATTTTGGATTTGAGAACCGTGGTTATTTCAAAGGAAAATATGTATTGTTTTAAAAACCCGGTTTCTCTTGATATGATATTTCAGTGCGTCCACCATGTGTTTTCTCGGTTCTGAGATTGACATGTTCCAACCGATTCGAGGAAAAGGAGGAACCGTCTGCGGGTGTATGGTGGATCCGGTGAGGTACCCGGGGCAAGAAGATCACAGATGATGGCGTTGAGCCTGGCACGGGAGCACTACCTACCGGTGATAGTATTTGGACCTGGCGGTTATCCGGAGGATACCGACCGGAGTCATGAGATGGATACAGGCCAGTCCGGATAGCCGGAGCCTGAGATATGAGGATTTACGTGTCGATGCTGGACATGGGTTTCATGATATTTGCAGTGTCGGTGTTGGACACTCAGGTTACATGTTTTGGTGTGTCATTGATGGACACACACATTCTTGATATCCTCATATATTTACATGCATATGCTATTACGATGTTTCGAGTGGACGAGATCCACATGTATATTGACATTTATTATATTATTGGATGATATCGACTTGCATACTTGCGTTTATTTACTGTTGGCACATATTCAGATACGGTCACCCTAGATATCATAGTATTACCTTTATGATATAGTTGACCTAGGAAATCGTTATTTTATTCGATTTCTATCTGTTGATGTTTTCTACTCACGAGTTGGCAACTCGCCCCCGTTGTGCCACAGTTATTGCAGGTTGACCGCTTGGATCGGTTGCGGCATCTTTGGCGTACAGTTGCATTCGGGTGATTTGCTTTGGTAGGCGGGACATTTGTATCGTGCCCACTCTCGTATTCATTATACATATTGTATCTAATCAACTCCATCAATCAAAACTAGTATTTGTATCAGTAATGAAACTTAGCAAGATTTGTAGTTGCGAGATTTGAGCGATGGGTTTCATATTCGTTTTTTGGGTTGATTTCTTGCTTTATTACCTTTGTGTTGATCTTCGCCGATTGGGCGTCGTATACTTGTTTTATTACTTGCGTGATTATGAATCCGCCGTTTGGCGAAGAGCTAGCTCCCGCTTGGGAATGCCTTTTATCTTTATCATGTAATTGTGGTTTTGGATCAAATTATACAGGGGAGGTGCTGCCCAAATTTTTAAAAGACGAACATGTTTTAAAATAACAAGATAAACTTGCATTTTCATGTTCCTTTTTCTATGCATGTAAGAAAACTCTTTTCTTCATTATACCTTATTTCAAAACTGCACATCCTTTATTTCTTTAAAAGGTTTAGATTTCTGGGTTTCAGTTTACTTGGATTACGTTACGCCTTTAGACGTTGTGTGATTTTAGTGTTGGTCACTAGCTAATATTTCGGGTCATGACAAAGTTGGTATCAGAGCGCTAGGTTTAACCTTTGTTCAAGTTTAGGTTTGACTATGTAGAGTCTCATGCGTTTATATATATTTCGGAACCTAGGCTTGACCTTGCAGAACATAGACTTGGACGGGGGGATATTAGACCCGAAATTTCGCTACATAGGCTGACCCTGATTGATGGGGTAGGTAGCTTAAGTAGGGTGACGTACCGTACGTATGTTCCGCGGCATATTTACGATACGATACTCCACTTAAGAAACCTTAGGATGTACATATATTGTGATCCTTGATTCTATTTGTTTCCATGATCATACCCTTATTGGTTCCATTCCTCATTGTGATCATGTATCCATTTTTGGGATCTATTGATTCCTTTCATTCGATTGATATGGTTTCATCGATACCTGCTTGAGGTTCCTGTCACCATGGTTTGAGCGCAGATTGAGCTGCTGCTGGTGTTGCGGTCAGGGAGATCTCGTCATGGATGAGGACTGACACGAGAACGTCTCGATTTTGTATTGGTGTTGTGACTTCTCGTTTGAGGAGAGTGTTCAGCGTTGCACCGTATGATCGGGACATCAATAGAGGCTTCCAGTTGAGAGAGGGCTACTGATGTACAGCATACCTCAGAGATTTTGATGTCATTTACCGTGCAGAAAGATGACCCAGCTGTTGCTGAGATTGATAGGATATCGCCTCCATACTTTACGAGCTGAGATCGCTGGAGGTTCTGGCAGAGCTGCGACGGAAGATAGCTAGTCTACCTTGAGTTGAGAGACGAAGAGTATTCACATGTTGTCTGGGCAAATTAAAAAGATCGAACGAATGTCAGAAACCCATTTTTTCAAGTTTAAAGTATTCGGAGGAACATGCAAGTAATTATGTGGACCCTCTAGAAGAATGAAACCCTAACTCGACATGATGACCATGGAACCGCTTTTGAACCTTAGGGTTTGCGACCGTTTAGCTGTGCCATCAGTGAGGCTTGGGTTTTCCCTTCTACGGTTGGTCCATAGGTACTGTGGTATGTACTATATATTGTTAAACTGTGCTCAGGTGTTGAGCTTTCGGGGAATTATGGGACTTTGAAAAATCGAACGAAAAGTTTAACGTCGTCCGGATATCGTATGATAGGAGACCAGTGAGTGGGCCAGCTTCAGATAGAGGACCTCACCCAGATGCGTGGTGAGTTGATCGAGAACGAACGGGCATTGAGTATTCCTCCGATGGTATGGACGAGTTCCCGTGGACGTGTTTGGCTAGAGATCTTCTACAGAGTGATGAAGATACCGAGTTTGTAATTTCGAGTCTGTGTGAGAGACTCCAGATTGACAGTAGCCGAGACAATTGCAGTACGCAGATAGCATGACGTGACGTCGAAGCAGACGATAATAAAGACGAGTGGAACAAGAGGTTCGTGCGAGATGTCAACGAGCTGTTGCTACTCCCCGTTGAGATTAGAGATCTGATATGTATACAGTGGCGTGAGATACGACCAGTTCCGAGGAAAAGCTGTGCTGTGAACGCAGATGTCCAGAAAAGCGAGAAAAGATTTGGTAAGAGTACCAGCCCCCGTATAGTTCGGCATAGGTAAGATCGGAAGAGACCCTGAGCAGGTTCCTTCCAGGACACTGCTGCAATAAGATTTGCACCAAGGATCAGATGTGTGACGTGTATTCAGAGGACCAGAGGCTGACGCCAGTGACGTGCTGCTTTACGAGTGGTCATACTAATTAGCCAAGAGATGACTAGAGAAGTGCCAGAGCGGAATCGTTTCTGTTAGCACACTGGACGTACCGTTGAGCCGATGGATTGCGAGATTGGTAATCCACAGAGAAATGAGGACCCAGAGACAGAAGACGCCAGACCGTGAGCAGGAGGCAAGCAGATGTTCTTTCTCTGCCAGTTTTGGGTGCACCAATATATTTTTTTCACATTGTAGGAGGAGTACCTCAATGTCATTTGCTGCGATTTGCATTGTGATCCAAGTATCACGCTTGTATCGCTTGGATTTGAGTTTTAATGATTGAGTTTTATGATATTGATTTTGTGCACCATTGCTGCACCTACTGGGTATGTATATTTTTGTGCATAGTTATCGCACTTGATATACGATTTACACACTGTTGTATTGGTTTATGATTTGTGCATATCTATTGCACTTGATATGGATTATGTGCCTTGGCTGCACATGTTTATGATTTCCTGGATTTCTTACAGTTGATTTGATTTTATCCGTGTGGTATGCACTCGATTTGATCTTGCACTCGGTATAGCTTATATGCGCTTGCAGTGCATTGATTCGTGTTTTGTGCACGCAGTTGCACACGTTTATGACTTTATACACCTTGGTACACTCGGTGTTACTTTTTACGCATTGGAGCATTGTTTGTATTTCGTGCATTGATGCACCAGATTTATATATTTGTACATTTGTTACACCAGACTTATATTTTTCGTACATACTTTTGCAATAGATGCTTTTTACGGACCTGACACGTTTGATTTGGATTTTGCGCATATCAGGCGCTTGGTTTTGGGTTTCGCGCATATTGAATGCACTTGATTTAGATTTCACTCGTGCATGATATGGGATGGGATTTTGTGCACACCGGATGCACACGATTGAGATTTTCGTGCACAATAGATACACCAGATATTGTTGTCGTGCACACCCGTTGCACTGGACAGATGCTTTCGTTCACACCCGCTGCATTTAGTTTTGCTTTGTGCATATTACGGCACCTGTGTTTGGATTTGATTTCCGTGCGCACCATACGCACGTGATTCTTGGACACGCTTTTTGAGGCTGATTTTGCTTTTGAGCACTTTGTTTTCATGTTGGGCACTACATTGTGTAGTAGCCATTCAGGACTGATCTGAGGACAGTACCTGAGTATTTGGCATGAATGAAAAAGTTTAAAAAGAGGTTTTCAAAAAGGAGTTATAGTCTCACTATTTCCTACGTGTCCACGAGCGGCACGAATGTTTATAAAGGAAAACCTTTTGGGATATTTCAAGACGGCGGAATGTATAATTTGAGTAAAAACATATATAAGTGTATTTACTACTTTACAAATGAGCGTCTGCCCCTTGTGCTGTGAGTTACACATCACACGACAATTCAGAAAAGATTTTGCATGTGTTTTATTCGGTTTAAAGATTTTTCCAAGAATGCGTGCTACATATATTTATTATAGTATTGGACTATGCATATTGGATTTCAGTTGTGGGATTTCGAGATCTGTATCTTCATTGGAACTCCGATGATATGCATGTAAATCCGATGATTTGCGAGACGCTTGACGGAGTTCGATTTTGCGTTTGTATTCGTTTTCAGTCGCACGCGATGTGTTATGGCTTTCTATATCTTCCATGATTTCGGAGCCTCGTCGATTTGAGTTGATTACTGAAATGTTTTAGCATTGGGGGTTTAAATTTAAATTCGGGGACCGAATTTCTTTAAGAGGGAAGATTGTAACATTTCAGAAAATATAAAATATTATTTTTGGAAAATATTAAAATAATATATTTCGTGAAAATTACCCGATTTGCGAAATTGGGGTTTTCGTAAAACAGTATAAATATATAACAATAATTGTAAAATAATTGGAAATTAAAATGATTTTATTCATTTCAAAATATATTTATCGGATTCGGCATTTTTAAAAGTTTATTATATGCAGTTTGGAACAAACCCGATTAGTGCACTACTAATCGCGATTAGGCCAAATCCGTGTTTCGACAGTTTTTCATGGCTAGTGCACCATGTCATGTTACGTTTTGATTACATTTTATTTCTTATGTTGTTTTTGAAGGGTTACCCAAGACGGCAGCAAGGTTTCGGGAGGTATCGTCCATGCCAAATTAAAATTTTGCCGTTTTAGATAACCCTAAATACAGATCATTTACTAGAAACATTATGGAAAACTATATGCAAACACTTTGCAATAAGTAAAGAGAGCAACTAATACAACCTTTGTAGACCGGTCGTTCACTTCAATAGCTCCGTATAGTCATCCCCTTCACTGCGATCGCAAACTCCGGACTCTAGAGAGGCTCCATGAAGAAACGAACAAGCTTGCTTCGATGACTTTGAGGCCGAAGATGATTTACGTCGAGAAGACACTAACTCAAGCTATTCCTTCACTAGGTCATGAACTTTGTGAAGAGAACATCCTATACTACATGGCAAGTAGTAGAGGATGAAGAAGTAGGAAGTGCACTCACTTTAGAATTGATTTTCTCACACTTTATCTCAAACCACCATTAGAGCTAGTAAGCTTTTTAGGAGGAAGAAGATGAAGAAGAAGAAGTCTCACAATTATTCATCCAAATGAAAAGTTATCCAATGAATTATTGCACCATGGTTGAGTTAATCCCTCATGCTTAACTCATGTAGAGAATTAACCAAAGTATGAGGTTAAGGGTTGGGTTAGGTTATATCTAAGGAAATGACAAAAGAGAAGACTTTGTCAAAGTTTTTACAAGCTTCTTCAAGCTTGATAACTTTGACTAACTTTATCTCTATTGTTAATTCTTAAGACATAATAAAACCCTAATCATGGTATAAGTCTCATACACCCATCTTGCATGTATCATCAACCATGACACAATGCATGTACACAAACATACAAATCACATATGTACAATGTGCACACAAAGTGAGAAAACAAATCATAAGTGAGCTAATACTAGTTAATGTAATGTAATATATCAAATATATAATTATACATTAAATTATTAAATCAACTCTTGATTTAATAATCCGGATATAACCGACTAATATCATGTGTAACAACTTATCGAATCAACACTTGATCCTATAACCCAGCTATATCGCATACAACCGATCAATGTCACAAATCGCGAGAATAGAATATGGTATCACATATCATATTAATCTCGGTCCCGCACATATCACATATGTGCTCCTACTCCGTTTCGCTTGAGCTAGGAAACCCCTGTGTAAGACTTTAAAGACTCGTCAATACGCCGGCAGTAGGTGATGATCATATCAAACACACACAAGCCGCAAGCGGTCTGCAAAATGTAACGGCCACCGGGGTATTGAGTGTAGGGTTCCTTGGCACACTAATGAGGTCTCACAATAGATCAAACATGCTCAACTCAAATTTTTTCATGTGCCTACAAACCCTAATACGGATCGTTAACTAGAGGTAAGGCGATGCAAGCAAGTAAACGACTTTATTGCTAAAGGAAAGTGACTACAGCCTTTGTAGATCCGATCCTCCACTTCCTAGGCTCCGTGATGACGTCCCTCCACTGTACCTATCAGAATCCGGACTCTGGCGAAGGTTTCGTCAGAGAAATGATCGGGCTAGGTCGTCGACTTCGATGCCGAAAATGATCTACGTCGAGGCAACTCAAGATCAAGCTCCAACTTCACCAAGTCATGAAACTTGTGAAGAAAACACCCTATACTACTTGGCAAGTGGTAGAGGATGAAGAAATAGGAAGTGGGTTCACTTTAGAATTGGATTTCTCACTCTTTTTCTCATGTTTCCATTAATGGTAGCAAGCTTTCTTCTTGTTGAAGAAGAAGAAGAAGAAGAAAAACAATATGATAAGTATGAAAGAATAAAAAGGATTAAGTTAAAAAGAAAAATCCCTTTCATTCTTATCATAATCCAACCTTGGTTAAGTGTTGAGAATGAACTAGGGTTAGTTGAATGGTTAGGTTTAGGAGATGAAGATAAAATGGTCACTTAGTCAAAGATGCATGAAGCATCAAGAAAGTTCTAGTATAAAAGCAACCATTTTGTTTTTCCTTTTTCTTTTAACCAAATTAAATAGATAAATAAATAAGTGAAATGAAACCCTAACCATTCACTAAACATGGTTTAAGTCTTACACAAACCCAAGTTAGCATGTATCATCAAACATGATACAAACAAGTGCAGAAAAATATATCACATATATAACTTGTGCATTTCAAGTGAGAAAGTCAATCTTGAGTGAACCAATACTAGTTAATGTAAAGTAATATATCAAATATATAATTAAATCATTAAATCAACACTTGATTCAATGATCCGGTCATGTCGCATATAACCGACTAGTATCCAATGTGTCGACTTATCGAATCAATCTTCGATTCGATAACTAGGTTATATCGCATACAACCAATCGATACATTCATCGCGAGAATAGAATACGGTATCACATACACGCATTATTCTCGGTCCCGCACATATCTCATATGTGCTCCTATTTCGTTTCGCTTGAGCCAGGAAACCTCTGTGTAGGACTCTAAAGACTCGTCAATATGCCGGCAGCAGGTGATGATCATATCAAACACCCACAAGCCGCAAGCGGTCTGCTAAACGTAACGGCCACCCGGGTATTGAGCGATCAGAAGATCGACGTGCAAGCCCGCTCACACTCCTGTGAATCCAACCAGTAACACTTACCGTACAGTCCGGTCTGTTCGTCTGATATGTCGCATATCTCGCCTAGGGGTGGTAAACGTCAGACCCCAGTATCTCGATAAGTCATGCCGATATAAGGTCCATAACATAGCATGAAACTACTGATAACACTTACCAGTAAATCAGTGCAACCCTGACCAGGGATTTCCAGTTATGGCCTGTCGAGCATAGCACAACATCAACTCCCAATACCGGGAGAGATGAATCCCCTCCTATCGCTCATTGCCTCCATGTGAATCGGGACTGTACCCAAAAACCACATGTTTGCACGACTCAGTAGAGTCGTGGTAGGTTGGAAATCAAAGCACAGTGGGAGACACACAAGACTCTATGACGATCTCGAGTCAATAGACTAAGTTGTACCAGTGTCACCAGAGAACTGCCATCTGACGTGAGGTATAATACCATCTGGGAGTTCTCGACGAGTCCGTTCAGTGTACCCAGTCATCACTGAGCACCCGCATGCCATCTCTGATGTTAAACACCAATTGATATGGGATCATCCATCGCCCATCACATGGGTCGAGAAGATATACGCTAGTTTACTCTAGAATATCGATGCCCCGTCTCGATATTGCTACGACTAGGAACATTGAAGGATGTACTCATGGACTACCCAGGCCCCACTAGTATGATCTGCATCTTAGTCCTGGAAGTCGAGTACACATCCTAAGGGCTTTATCAACATGTAACAGAGAGACAGAAAGTATACACGTTGAGATAAAGAGCAACCAGATAGCATACTATCATGTCGAGCAAGAAAGTCCTACCTATATATGTCCCAGCATCCACTACTATATACATCCAATGTACAGTAATGGCCTCTAGGGCATACATATAACTAACAATCTCCCACTTGCACTAGGGCCATCTATAGCAGTGGTTGTAGTATCTAATACTCAACCATCCCATATAAGTCTCTCTCTGGGAAAAAGCCTTTGTGAGTGGATCCGCTGTGTTGTCCTCTGAGTCTACTCTCCTAACCTCGATCACCCTGGAGATCAACTATCTCCATGATCAGGTGATGCTGCCTCAGAATATGTCTGGGTCACTGATGGGACCAGGGTTCATGGGCCAAAGCCACACTTCCATTGTCACACAATGGTGGGAACCTAGTTCATCTTATGAACCAATATACACCCAAATTTCCTCTTTGGTAGCATCTTTAATAGCGATGTTACCAGCCTTTATCATCTAGTTTGCCACGGTATCTATCTTGGAACTCTTCCAACATACCATCCCTTTACTGAGGGTAAAGACAATGCCTGTGACTGACATTCAGTTGTCTTTATCACCCTGGAACCCTTCCAGTGATTCTCCCCAGGATCGATTGATACCATCTCACTACATGTAGTGAGTATCCTAACATCCAATTACATTTATCTCATAGATGAAAACTCAGGATTTAGGAGTTACCTCTTTGATCCTATAAGGAGAATCATTGTGATAAGCGGAGATTGACCGAGCGTAGTATAGGAAACTACTTCCCTATCAAGAGTGTGTTATCCATGTACTCTATGAGGATCACTACCATACTCCCTACTACCTTTTTTTATATACAAGGTTCATCTACCATTTATATGATGTCAAACTGTTTGACTAACTCATCAAAACAGATGTTCCAATTCCGCGATGCCTGCTTTATTATATAAAACATCTTACACACGTTTCCGCTGCTCCCACTGTCTACGAAGCCCTCTGACTGTGTACTTACAGACTCTCTCTTCTAAAACATCATTTAGAAAAGCAGTCATGGCACCCAACCGTCAGATATCGTAGTTATGGTATGTAGCCGTGGCAAGTAGGATCTGGATGGACTTAAGCACAGCTACTGGAAAAGGTTTCATCATTATCCACGCCTGGTCGATGACGAAAACCTTCAACGAGTCTAGCTTTGAAAGTCTCAGCTTTTCCATCTACACCAAGTAATCTTATCAAGATATACTTGCTCCTGATGGGGATTTAACCCTTCAGATATCGCAACCAAAGTCCATACTTTGTTGGTGTATATGGATTCCATCTCAGATCTCTAAGCATCCAGCCATTCTTACAGAGTCCCTACTCTCGATGACCTGCTCGAATCTAGTTGGGTCATCATCTCATGATGCAATCCTCGCTCCCACTGTCATCGAGAAACCGAAGTATCCCTCAGGCAGGTGAGGAACCCTACCAGATCGGCGGAGAGGCTGAGGTTCGTCGGGGACTATTGAATCCTTTGGTTCTGTTAAATCATCAGCTGCAGTTTTGTATAGCTGGAACCTTTCCAGTTCTACATAACTGACCTTGCCTCGATCTTGTCCGGATTTAGCTTTTGACATAGGCCGGACAATCCCAAATCTTAACTTACTTAAGAGATAGGCTCTTCCCATACCATATCTCATATGGAGTGGTTGGCACTGATTTGAATTGAACCCTATTCAATAGGTATGCAACTTCAGAAGTGTATAACTCCCTAAAAGAAACAGGTAACTCAGTAATACTCATCATAGAGCACACCATATCATATAGGGTGCTATTGCTCCGCCCTGATACATCGTTGTACTATGGTATAATCAGAGGAGTAATACCAAGAGAGAATCTCATTCTCCTTTAGAATAATCCAGGAATTCTATGCACAAGTATTCTCCTCCCTGATCTTGTCATAGGACATAATACTTATACCCAGTTTTTGGTTCTCTATTTCTAACTTATATTCTGTGAATACCTCAAAAGGTTCGGACTTGTGTTTCAACAGGAACATATGCCTGAATCTTGAGAGATTATCAGAGAATATAATGAAATACAAAGAACCGGTCTTGGCATGTGTAGACAGGGGATCTTACATACATCTTCATGTATCAATCCCAAGGGTTTACTAACTCTTTCTCTGTTTCCAATAAACAGAGCTATGGTCATCTAATCTTTGTGACATGACTGACAAGTTTCACAAGATGTAAATTCAAAATGATTTAAATACGCATCTAAATGTAACTTCAGCTAGTCGGGTCGCATTGATATGACCTAGTCTACAATGCCTCAAGAAGGATTCGTTCATTTCTGAACTCTTCCGCTTGTGTGTGTTCTGTATACTAGGAACTGTAGTTTGTTTTAGAACATCAATTCTTTTAGATAACGTGCCTGAACCGATCAACTTTTGATCTAGGAAATGTTCAAAACAATATCCAACAATACAAAATTATATCCTTCTTTACTAATAAAGAGACTGATATGATTTTGTACATCAAGTTCGGTATCTAATAGCATTTGTTCAGAATCAATGTACTGGTAATACAGGGTGACAGTGACCAACAGACTTGGCTGCAACACTTGCCCCGTTTTCTTTCTCATGAAACTTATCACCCGTTCTCAGTTCTCTGCCTTCATGTAGCCCTATGTAATAGATTACATATCTAGGATCCTGATCCGGTATCAAATACCCAGGATGCAGAGGATACTGAGAAACAGTTCTTTATAATGAACACACCCGAAAGAGATGCATCTCATGCACTTTCTTCGTTTGGGCGGCATAGGAATCCTGGTATTCTCCTATTTCTTGCTCGGTCTTATAACAATTATAAGTTGGAGCGAGACCAACGTTCCCCAGCTCAGTTTAACAAGCGGGTTCGGTCAATATATCCATATTATTATCTTGATTAAGGTGTGATATGGTCGCTACCTGGAGAGAGAGAGAAGAAAACACTCTGTGTGCGCCCTTGCAAGATTAGATTGGTTATATATTTTATCTAATCAGGATGGCTCCAACTGTTTTTATCAATTCTTCCTTCAAACCTTAAAAGGAAAGACTAGCCGGGATTAATTACACTCTACAAGTTCGCCAATCTTTCAGCCAGGCCAGTGTCAGCACTTTGAGGGAGGTTCCCCGTGCTTTCGCACGGACCTAATTACAGTAAACCTCGTTTTCCCAGAGGCGTAACCCCGTTGATACCTTTCTAGACACCTACTTGATCGGCTAATTGTAAAGTGCAAAACTCTCCCAGGAGTAACAATTACTCGCAGTGGGTATTGATTGTTATGATTTTCTTGGATGTGTTTATCAAATCAAATAGTCCCCGGCAACGGCGCCATTTGATTGTTGATTTTTTTGTTATGTCGGTATTTAGAAAATTGTAAAGAAATCACAACCAAAAATATTTTGACCGCAATCAATAACGGTGTCGATTGTAGCGCGTTAGTAAGTGCGGATCGTCCACAGGGATAGTGTAATCGTTCGGGTTTCAAATTAGATGAGTTGAAACTTTAAAGAAAAGAAAACAAACAATTCATGATTTATATTTGAAGTTCAAGAATTAGAAAATATAGATCTAATAACAAGAAAAAGATAGAATCAAGAATTGATAGTTTGTTGATTTTTCCAACCCAAATATCAAGAATCGAAATGAGGCTCGTAGGAATCGATCGGATCTATAGATGTGATGTAATCTTACAATTACGTATTCTTATCCTTCGATGAATTGATACTAGATCGATGATAATCGATCGAGAATTAGGGATTTCTTATGAAACTAGGGTTTCATCTTATCCCTTGTTCTTTCGTCGATATCATTCACATTCCAGCCTCTAGTAAATTCAAGAAACGATCGTAGATCCCTAATTTCGAGCGATCACAATCAAGAAAGCATCGCTACGAAACTAAGTCATCGATTCTTGAACTTGCTAGGGTTTACAAAACTCGTAGGACTAAAGAATCGTATTAAGATTTGTTATATCATCATTCTATTGATCGTCTCGACTCCTTAACGAGCGGAGTTTTACTCAAACATCATCACAAGAACTATAATCATAAATTGAGATCGAATCATGATGCAAGAATTTAAAGAAAGCAAGATTAAAGAATTTCACCTTTTATTTATATCAACAATTTCATTACATTCGCTCAAGAACTACAAAAAGAAGAACTTGATCGTCGATTTGGCTTCGCTCGTCTCCTTGAGTCGCGGATCGGCTTGGATCACTTGCCCGATTGAAGATCGACTCGGCTCCTAAAAGGTTGAAGGCTTCTTGCTTGATTGGTACTCAAGATCTTGAATTTGGAGTGGAATTGGGGTTAGGGTTTCGCACAAGCCTTGTCACTAGACTTGTGGAAGAAGATGAAGAAGACTAAAGATTATTGAACTAATGATGAACTAATGGATTGATTTTTCCAAGGTTCCAAGATTAGAGATTCCTTATACAAGTGAGCCTAGGGTCTTATTTATAAATCTCCCAAACCCTAAGTCTTTGAGTTCCCTCCAAAAGTTTGTTGAAAGACTTCTAGAAAGAGTTTGTTAGGCTTAGCTTAGGGTTTAACCTAGGGTTTAAGAAGAAGTTTCTAGAATACAAGGCTTAGTTTAGTGTAGGAACAAGGGTTTGCTGATCTGGCAGAAGTCTCTGGAGTCTTCTGGAAATTGGAGTGTCTTTTTGAAGTGTAGGAGCTGAGCTAGGAGTTCTGCAGCAAAATTGGAGTGATGATCTGTCAAGGCCGCCGCTGAACCGCGGCACAAGGCGGCTTAGGCCGCGGTTCCGCGGCCAAGTAGGCTCTTTGTGGCTTGGTTCTTCTGGTGTGGTCTTGGGATGCTATTTGGAGCTTAATTTGATATGTTGAATTTTACTTTGCCTTTTGGATTGGTACCAGAACTGAAATCATTGAGTTGACGTAATATTTGATCGGTACCGTATAAATTTTGGCCTTTCTTCCGGATTTTCCTGCACAGATCTCAAAACAAGTGTTGCGCAAATGTAGGGATGATGCGATGCCATGAAATGCAGTCATTTTCCTTTATAGTGCCGGTTTTAGAGTCTAACACATGCAATTTGATATTTTGCGACAGTTTTGCTAATATGTGAAATATGAATGCCGAACACTTCTATATGAATGCAAATGATGAGGAAATAGCCGTGTTAAAAATACAATATTTTCGACTAATCAGGTATCGGGATCCAACTATCACATAGAAGGTATGCAATCTCATTGCAAATTTCAACACTTGAAACTCCCGATAAAGATTTTTACCCCTAGCACTTATGACCTTAACTATGGTCAACAAATCATAAGTACTAGTCAAGTTCTACCCGTCATTTCGTGATTAATTAGACCCACCCACATGACCCTTAACTAAGGTCAACAAAGTCACGCGACTGTCCTAACTAATCGCATCATATGCGGTGTAGGAAGACATCATTTAGCTACCGTACACTGTGCCTTGACTATGGTCAACAAACACAGCACGAATACTAAGTACTCTACTTCCTAAAATGACGGAGGGTTGCGAATGGTTTTTATGAAAACCTTTAACGCTTTGAGCATGATCTCGTTGCGGAATCAAATGGTTTTTAAATGGAGTGTTTTTAAGGCTTTTCTAGTTTTGCTAAAGGGGTCACTCCCGGTGAAAGGATCGTCGGCCCTTTCCTCGTCGAATGAGGTGCGGGATATATCATATATATCACTGTGCAAAGCAGAAACTATAGAAGCAATCAAAAGACAAACCGAGTGTGTAGCATCTGCCAGTTATTGCTAAAGGAGTCACTCCCGGTGAAGGGATCTCGGTCTTTTCCTTATCGAATAAGGTGCAGGATGTTCTACAAGGAACACCGCGATACAAAGCAAGAACTGTAGCTACCTGTTTTATTTTGAAATTCGATTCCACAACATCAATTAGGTTTATTTTCTTTCATTAATCTCATTAATGAATATCCCATCATTTAAGTCCACCTAAACATCACAGATAAATATAACATACGCTTATGCCATCCGCATTCGCCTCGATGTCCCGTCTGCACCGTTAGGTTAGGTAACTAACGCCAGAGCGAGGCAAGGCTAGCGCGGGTGTAAAACATAAGCAACGTCTATATAATATATCATATATACTATATGCTATATCTATCTGAACAAATTACATGATCACATCACAGATAACGCAGCAGAAAATATCATATGGAATATTGGATATACTAGGACGTCCGTGTTTTTAATACGAGCCAGTATAAAACACGGATTCCACGGCCGCGATGAATAGCCAAACCGACACCCCTAGACGCCTACGAGAGTGGCAAGCAACCCTACCAATTCTAGGGTTAGGAGACCCGGACTTGACTCCTCGAGATGGTCTCCCACTGGACCCTAGAACCCGGTTACTTGTGCTCCCCTCCTTGGGTCTATCCTAATGCGGAAAAGTAAATAATATACAAATGGCGACATCATCCGCAACCTGGAAGTGCCCCAATATAAGAATATTACATACAAGTTTTTACATGAATGAAAATGAAAAACACTCATCTCACATAAGAACCCCCGGCTATTCGAACACGACGATCCAATATAACATATCCAGCAACACATAACATCACATGTCATCAACGTAAGCAAACATGCGTATTCTAATTGTCGTTGACATATAGCAACGAAACCGGCGATATCACATATTACACTTACGGTTGTAAGTCCGCAGGGGCGCCCCGGCCGTCGATCCGACGCCGGAAACACGGAAACAAAAACTTTGCAAACTAGCAAACCGGCACCACCGCGCACTTTTCACCTGGATCGGGCCATTAACCTAGCTATTAGAAAACTAAAAGATGGGTGAAGAGATATACCAAGCGATCCGTGTCCTTCGGTCTTCGTCTCCACTCCGATCTCCCGCGGAATCTCCGTCCGTCACCTCCTCGTCGGAAAGGGCACCACGTAGCCGAGTACTTTTATGGGCTCCCACCTCTGGACCGAGGCAACTCGGGCGTGAAGTTGGCTAGCCGACGCGTCCAAGGTTTGCTGTAGGCTAGTATAGAATGCTATGTCTCTTTGGGGTTTATGTTGCCATTGGTGATGGAGGATGAGGTTAAGAAAAAATGGTGCTTTCATTTTTTCCAAACAAGAAGAATGAGATGAAGAAATATGTGCCACCCCCAAAATGAAAATCTCTCTCTCTCTCTAATGTGGCCGGCCCCTCATATCAAATGGTGGAGGAATCAACAAAACATGAAGGGAGGTGATGGTAGGAAAAGTAGAGGGTGAACACATCCATGAGCAATGATAACAAGGTCATATCCAAGTCAAATCAACTCTAATCTCAATCAATTTCAAGCATCATGAAAAAGCAAAGATGCTAATCAAATCATGATCCCACAAAAGCAAGAAAACCCCTCCATAATTAGTTATTTGCAAATGTGCAAATAACCCCCTCCATCGGAAAGTCCGGCCGCGAAGGAACAAAAGAAAACCGGCCGGAACGGAATGCAAACTGGCAACTACAGAAAACTGATCCCGTAATAAATTACAGGAAAACCCCGCGACTGCATATACATGCCCGCATTTCTATTCCCACTGAACACAAATGCAAAGAGACAATATCTACACTATCTAATACTAGGATCCGGCTTAAGCCAAAGCCGGCTAGTAAAAACCGTCCGATCACGATCCGTGCAATACCGCACGTATCTGATCGAACCCTGCCATATCTCCATATGGCCTCTACAGCGTTTCGCCCGAAACCTGAGTAACTGTGTGTGGTGGACTCTAAAGACTCGTCAATACTATGGCTGTGGTTTTAACCACTAGCACGTCAGAGGTATTAGCCATACGTGACGGGCCACCAGCTATTGACCAAAAGGGACGTCGATGAGCGAACTCATCCTGACTCCCTACTGAGCCTGTCAGTGACAATATCCGTACAGTCCGGTCCGTTCGTCTATGAGCATCGCATGGCGGGCCTAGGGGGCTGGTAAAAGTCAGACCCCCAATAGCGGTACAAGTCGTGTCGGAGTGTAGCCCAGAACACCCTGAGATACTACTGGAATACCTACCAGCAAATCTCCTGCCTTGGCCAAGGACTTTTCATGTTCTAGCTCTCCTAGACACAGCGCGACCTCACCCCCAATACCGGGAGAGACGAACCCCTGCAGATCCGCTCACTGCCTCTATGTGGCTCGGGACTGTACCCAACTAAAACCTGTTTCCACGACTCCTTTGAGCCGTGGTAGGGTAGTATTCAAAGCACAGTGGGAACTCACACGAGACAAATGACGATCTCAGGTCGATGAACTAACCTGTACACATGTCACCAGGGAACTGCTATCTGACATCAGGTATAATCCCAACTAGCAGGTTCCCGGCGAGTCCTGTCCGGTGTACTCATAACCCAATGAGCACCTGTATACATCTTAGGTGAACCAACTGACACCAGTGGCTTGTGAGACCGGCCACCGCCCCTCGTCGGGGTCTCGACTGTATACACTGTAAGTGCACGGCGGCACCCCGGCCGTCAATCCGACGCCGGAATGCGGAAACGGTGATAAACTTTAATTTTTGCGGACTTTGCAAACCGGCACCACCGCGCACTAAACATCCGGATCGTAACCATTAAACTAGTCTAGCTAACAAGAAGAAAGGAAAGATGTATACCGACGATCCAAGTCCTCCGGTCTTCATCTCCACTCCGATCTCCTCGCGGGATCTCCGTCCGTCTCCTCCTCGTCGGAAAGGGCACCACATCGCCTGTAGCTTTTACGGGCTCCCACCTCAATACCGAGGCAACTCGGGCGCGAAGCTGGCGAATCGACGCGTCCAAGATTTGCTGTAGGAAGTGTAGTGTAGAGTGGATGTCTCACTTTGGGGTTTGTTGCCATTTGTAGATGATGGAGGAATCAAGAAGAAAAATGGTGCTTGCATTTTTCTTGGCATGAAAAGAGATCAAGAATGATAAACACTCTCAAAGATGAAGCTCTCTCCTTCTCTTCTTTTCTTCTCACTCAACCATGGTAAGAACTTATCCATCAAGTGAGAATAATGGTGGAGGAAAATCAATATTAAGCAAGAAGGGAGGTGAGTGTAGGAGATGTAGAAAGGGTGACCACATCAAGAGACAAAGAAACATACACCATGCTTCATACTATTGAACCCATACCCTCACTTTATCACAATCAAATCTCATAAAGCAAAAGCATGGTTGAAAAGAAATGAAAGCTATCATAATCAATCTTTTACAAGAAACCCCCTCCACAAATGTTATTTGCACAATTGCAAATAACACCCTCCATCGGAAAAGTCCGGCCGGGAAAGAACAAAGGAAAACCGGCCGGAACGGAATGCAAAATGGCAACTCCAGAAAACTGGTCCCGTAATAAATTATAGGAAAACCCCGATACTGTGCATACACACCCGCATCTGTATTCCGTCCGGATACAAATGCAAAAAGACAAAATCTACACTGTACTATACTAGAATCCGGCTTATACCAAAACCGGCTAGTAATATCCGTTCGATCTTGATCCGTGCAATACCGCACGTATCTGATCGAACCCTGCCATATACCTATACGGCTACTAGTACAAACCGTCCGATCCTGATCCGTGCAATACCGCACGTATCTGATCGGACCCTGCCATATCTCCATACGGCCTCTACAGCGTTTCGCCCGAAACTTGAGTAACTGAAAGTGTGGTGGACTCTAAAGACTCGTCAATACTATGGCTGTGGATTTAACCACTAGCACGTCAGAGGTATAAGCCAATACGTGACGGGCCACCAGCTATTGACCAAAAGGGACGTAGATGAGCGAACTCATCCTGACACCCTACTGAGCCTGTCAGTGACAATATCCGTGCAGTCCGGTCCGTTCGTCTATGAGTATCGCATGGCGGGCCTAGGGGGTTGGTAAAAGTCAGACCCCCAAAAGCGGTACAAGTCGTGTCGGAGTGTAGCCCAGAACACCCTGAGATACTACTGGAATACCTACCAGTAAATCTCCTTGCCTTGGCCAAGGACTTTGTGTAATGGCTCTCCTAGACACAGCACGACCTCACCCCCAATACCGGGAGAGACGAACCCCTGAAGATACGCTCACTGCCTCCATGTGGATCGGGACTGTACCCAACTAAAACCTGTTTGCACGACTCCTTTGAGCCGTGGTAGGGTAGTAATCAAAGTACAGTGGGAACTCACACGAGACAAATGACGATCCCCAGGTCGATGAACTAACCTGCACACATGTCACCAGGGAACTGCCATCTGACGTCTGGTATATGACCAACTAGCATGTTCCCGGCGAGTCCTGTCCGGTGTACTCATAACCCAATGAGCACCTGTATACATCTTAGGTGATCCAACTGACACCAGTGGCTTGTGAGACCGGCCACCGCCCCTCGTCGGGGTCTCGACTGTATACACTAGTCTACTAATGGAGTATCGATGCCCGGTCTCGAAACTCCCACGACTAGGGACCTTTTAAGGATATGCTTGTAGACCCCCAGCTCCCACTTATATGATCGCCCTCATACTGCTGGTGGTCAAGCAAGAATCCTAGGGGCTCTATCAACGTGCAATAGCGACATGTCAGGTCACCTAAAGCAGTACACGATGATAAAGGTAAACCAGATAGCATACTATCATCTCGAGTAAGACTGTCCTACCGGGATAGGTCCTCCCTCAATCATTACAATCACGTACCTGTGACCTAATAATTGACTCTGAGGGCACTATCTCCAACATACACTAGTCTACTCCAGAGTATCGATGCCCTATCTCGAAACTCCCACGACTAGGGACCTTTTAAGGATGTGCGTATAGACCCCAGCTCTCACGTATATGATCGTCCTCATACTGCTGGTAGTCAAGCAAGAAACCTAGGGGCTCTATTAACATGCAATAGCGACTCGTAAGGTCACCTAAAGCAGTACACGATGATAAAGGTAAACCAGATAGCATACTATCATCTTGAGTAAGACTGTCCTACTAAGACATGTCCTCCCCTCAATCATTGCAATCACGTGCCTGTGATCCAATAATTGACTCTGAGGGCACTATCTCCAACAATCTCCCACTTGCACTCAAGGCTAATTATTGCGATGTCGCATACTCACAGCCCATGTGATACCGAATACCCAACTCCTCTACTCGTCAGTCTCACAAAGCTCGTTTGTGAAACTATTGCGTTCGAGGAATAGCCTCAGTGAGTGGATCCGCTATGATGTTTCTTTCTATGTCTCTCTCTATCTCAAGTTCGCGGAGAAAGCCATCTCCCAAAATGAGCAATACCTGTCTTAGAATGTGTCTGGATATCTGATGGGACCTAGCTCATTAGTGAACTCCAAATCCAAACTTCTTAGACTGTATCGTCAACTGAACTTAATCAGTATCCTGCGCCATGCCTTCCCTCAGTATCTACCTGGACCACCTGTCCAAAATACTGCCCCTCGTCAGAGGGAAAACTATAACTCTGACAGCCACTCTTCCATCCAGGTCACCTTGGAAGCCTGGAATGATAACTGTCTCCTGAAGGAGAATGCTGTTATCATATCCCTAGAACATCCACTTATGTTCTAAAACTGCTTCCGGTTGTTTCTCCAGGATTGGATTAATATCAACTTATTGCACCTACTGCAAGAACAGCATCTGGTGTGGTACTTGACATCTCATGATTGACTCAATTGCCTAAGCAAGTGATCTGCCAATCATGCGCATCCCTCTCCCCTTTAGTCTGTAAGACACCTTTAGAGAGGGTGCCTCCATTACCTGCAGGTACACCACCATGCCAGGAGTCGTCCATTCTAAATACTCATAGAATGCGGTCAAAGTACCCAGATTGGGAAGCCACCCAAATCTAGATCTAAAACCATAGATCTAGTAACCAGAATGTACGATATAAGATCCAAGTCCCATGTGGAGAAACCACTGTGTGACAACCAAAGTATAACCGATCAAAGTATAGGAATATCACTTCCTACTCTGTGTATGTCATCAAATACCAGGACATCACACCCTACTACCTTCTTAACAGATCCATCCCCTATTCTGATGAAGTCAAACCTATGACTGTCACATCAGAAATAGATGATCTATCTCCGCTATATCTGCTTTAGTATATAAATAGACATAAGCCTGAAGTACACCAATGCTTCCGCTGCTCCCACTGACTACGACAACCCTATGGAAGAGTCATATAGACGTACACTTCTAAAGCCAGTTTAGAAGGACGCTATACTCATCCTCCCGCCGGGTCTCACAGTCTGGAACAACAGCAATGGCAAGTCTGGGTAAACAAGAACCTCCCTGCCACCGTCCTTGAGCATACCGAAGTACCTCTCGAGTGCCTGAGGTTACCCACTTTATCTACGGAGTGGCCAATGGAATGTCAAACCAGATTGAATCTTTAGGTTCTTATCAAATCTTCAGTAATCATTTGCGGTTCTGGAATCACTTCCAGTTCTACCATACTCCCACTACTGTTTTCTGAAAAAATCCATTTTTATTAAAACTATGGCGAGTCAAGAACAATATCACTATCGATCTTCCAGATGGTAGAAAGTCAACCCTCGTCATAGCCCGGGTCAACCCATAAACAGCCATTACAGAAACGTGCCTCGAGTTATCCGGAGTCTGGTTTTAAGCATAAGCCGGACAACTCCCCGTACCTTAACAATGTCAAGATATGAACTGTTCTATATTCAATATAGAAACAGAGGCACTGATTTAATTGAACCAGATTCAAATCATGCAGCTGTCTCCAGTGCATGTCAACTAAATAGAAGGAGGCCGATCAGCATTACTCAACTTAGGAATGCTTCCACTTATGAGTAACCTGAAAGAGAAGCAAGTTCTCTTAACCATTACTATCAACTGAATACCATATACAAGTATCTACATCTTCAATCACCTTGAAGAATCCCGATACTTGCAATATCTGGTTCTCTACTTTATTCTTATACCTATAACTCCTCAAAACTTAGACCCTGTGTTTCTACGAAACACATGTCTAAGAACTAGAGAAGTCATAAGTAAACAGAATATAGTACGAGGACCAACCCCTCTGTCCTAATGGACACTGGTCAATATACAATACTCTGTACAAGTCCCTTGAGTCAAATGACTCATTCACTGTGTGTCGTAGGTTGAAAACTGTACTTATGGTTAAGAAGAATTACACCGCTATTCAATGCTCCTTACCTAACCATCCACTGATATAGGTAAATGTCATCGACATAATTTCAAAAAGGTATGTCTCACTCTATAAAAATAGACGTACAGATATATCAATTTGAAATTGGTGCATAACAACGGATATTCAAAACCAAATATTTGCCGTCTGGCAAACAACCCAGGTGACTTCCTCAAATATCACCAATTATAACGAATCCCGATATAATGAGGATGGTCACCCAATTCCCAATAACTTACTCCCACTCATCATCTGTAAAACCATACAGATGTGAGAATCATACTTGGTAAATACATACCCTGGAGCAAGTGTCTAATTGGGAAATCAGTTTTCTTTTAACAGTACACAGTGAGACTGAAACATTGAAATGTTTCGATGGGGTATCCCGGTATTCCTAGTAATGCCTCTTCCATTATCTATATTCACAACTGTAACCGTGTAATTCTTTGCCATCTCTCCAAATCCCTTTATATGTCTTTAGTCATTACCTTCTGTACACCCCTTTATGCCAAATGGTTTTCTTCCTTCCCTACCATTCGGCACCAGCCTATGGTTTAGAAGAAGACTATCCAATAAGAATAACGGGTGTACTGTCCTAATCCTAGGAGCACTCGCAATGCGAGAGAAGGTGAAGATAAAAGACAACCGAATGAACTTTATTCCTATTTCTCCTGAACCAGGATCCATCCCCGAACTGGAACAAGTTCCTTTCGAGTTCGTATATAACCATACGATGGATTATCCAATAAACTTGGGATCTTCGTTGTGATACGGAGTGTCCTAGAGAAATACAAAGGTGATTTAGGATTGGCGAAGAAATACTTGGTTTGGTCGTGAATAGCAGTCGCAATTTACTTTGCCCTCTTACTAATCCCTTTCTTTGTCTTAACTTAATACCTTCTGTACACCGTTTAGGCTAATTGGTTTTCTTCATTCCCTATCGGTCGTCACCTGCCTATGGTTTGGATGAAGACTATCCAATTTGCGTTATAGGTGTACTATCTCCTAAGCCAAGGAGTACTCGCAATCTGAGAGAGAAGGTAAAAGGAAAAGACAACTGAATAGTCCTATTCGTTTTCTCCAGAACCGGAAACCATCCTCGAATTCCTTCGAGTTCGTATATAACCATACGATGGTTTTGTCCAATGGAAGTGGACGTTCGTAGTAATACGGGGTGTCCTGGAGAAAAGAGTAAAAGTAGGAGTGGCAATGAGGTTTGCAACTCTGACAATCCAAAAGCCAGTGTTAAGAAGGTTCGTTCAACTTGGTTACTGAGTCATAGTCTAGGGTCGGGTCAATGGTCGCTGCCAAAGAGAGAGAGAAAAGAAACACTCAGCGTGCACTCTAGCCTAGATCAGAATGGTTATCACTTTACCTAATCTGGAAACCTCCCACTGTAACGTCAAATTCTTCCCCAAACCTTAAAGAAGAATTAGCCGGGATCACCCGAGGAGTAAACCAACTCATCAGTGGGAATCGGGATCCAATTATCATCGCATGATAACGTGACGGAATCCGCTCACGTTATCACACTCCAGAAGGTATGCGCATACCTGGCAAGTTTCAGTTCTTTTGAAACTCCCGATGTGATTTTTACCCCATGCTCTTATGACCTTGACTTTGGCCAACATATCATAAGTCACATGTCAAGTTCTACCCGTCATTATCCAGGTTAATTTGAACCCACCCGTACAAGCCCTTGACTTTGGCCAACAAGGCTATACGACTGTCCCAAACCAACGCATCTATCTATGCTGCATATGAATACCCAACAGCTACCAAACACTGTGCCTTGACTTTGGCCAACATACACAGCTTGAATACTATTGACTATCCATATGAAACGACGGAGGGCTACGAATGGTTTCTGGCGAAAATCTTTAACGTAATGAACTTGATATCGTTGAAGGAACTGATAGCTTTTTAAAAATATAGTGACGAAAACCTTTGCTAAAGAGGTCACTCCCGGTGAAGGGATCTCGGCTCTTTCCCCGTAGAATGAGGTGCAGGATATTCCAACTGAATACCACGATGCAAAGCAAAAGTAATCGGCTATAGTGAAGTTATTGCCCTGACGCAAAGTTCTGTCCAAGGGGTCACTCCCGGTGAGGGATCTCGGCCCTTGCCTCGTCGACTAAGGAGCAGGATATTCCAACTGAATACCATTGTGCAAAACAAAAGAGAACGCCTTTGCAATAACAGCTTTTTGAAAAAGTGTTCCAACAACATCAGAATAGGTTTGTTTAACTTGCATTGATCCGAATCAACGCAGTCCCATCAATTGATCACACCACAAAAGAACGAAAATAATGATGTACGTATATGCCATCCGCATTCGCCACTGGGTCCCGTCATCACCCGTTAGGTTACTTAACTAACGACAGAGTGGGGATTGGACTAGCGCGGATGCAAAACATATACAACATCTACTAGTATATATATAATATATAATTTTCGCTCAAGGCGTGATAAAATGCAACATCACAGAAATGTACAGCATCACAGAACATTAAAGATATCTGGGATCCCCGGGTTTCATAGAGCCGCTACTGAAACCCGACGTTCCCCTGGTCGTATGGATAGCCTGTGCAATAAAATCCTAGACCCCTACGGGCGCGGCAAGTTACCCGCCAAAACCTGAAGCGAGGCAGCCCCCTTCAGCAACGTGAATGGACCACCCAGCACTTCACGGAATCCGATAACTTGGGCACCCCTCCTGGGTCAACCTATACCCCCTACGAGTGCGGCGAATAGCCCGCCAATTCTAGAGTAAAGCCCCCTCCGTCTCAATGCTATGAGGTGCGGGCTTGTTGCCCTCTAGAACCCGGCTATCCGTGTACCCCTCCGCGGGGTAATCCTAGTACAGAAAGTAAAATATACATACAACGGGTACATCGACCTCGACCCGGTCGTGCCCCAAAAGAATAATACAAACAGGCAGTGACGGCAGTCCACATGTCGGACGCTCGCCCCGCAATATCAAAAGTACATATAAAACAAAACTGTACTAACATTGCATCCAGGCTATCCCCCATGACCAATCCGCAACATCACAGCACAACACAGAACATCAACGTGAATGTCACGTTCGCAAATCCGTCTAACCGGGCTATAGCAGTTAGACATGATTTACCGATCAAGTGACATTCACGGTCGCAGATATAATGTAAATACTGTGAACTAGCATGTTTAAAATATACGATCGAACAAATTCACCGAAGTGGGCCCCAAGCAGTACTGTAGCACTTACAGAAAATCTGGGCCCAAAAAGAATATCCCAAAACCCCATTTTTGAACTCAGGAGCACTCTGCAAAAATTTGGTCAAGTGATCAGTCAAAAGCGCGGCGGAACCGCGGCCCAAGCATGGGTTTGGCCGCGGTTCCGCTGTGATATGGTGAGATCACTTGTCCAATTTTTCACAGATCGCTTAGAATTCTCTGCACAGTATTCTGAAACAACCTGAAAAATTTTTGGAGCAAAAAAAAATTCGACAGAAACTGATACACTTGAAATCAGGTTTTCGGGATTTTTTTTCGATCGAGGATGTAAACACACTAGACCATGCTAGGCTAAGTTAATGGCCTGGCTCTGATACCAATGTAAGTCCGCGGGGGCGCCTCGGCCGTCGATCCGACGCCGGAAACACGGAAATAAAAACTTTGCAAACTTGCAAACTGGCACCACAGTGCACTTTTCACCTGGATCGGGCCATTAACCTAGCTACTAGCAAACTAAATGATGGGTGAAGAGATATACCAAGCGATCTGTGTCCTTCGGTCTTCGTCTCCACTCCGATCTCCCGCGGAATCTCCGTCCGTCACCTCCTCGTCGGAAAGGGCACCACGTAGCCGAGTACTTTTACGGGCTCCCACCTCTGGACCGAGGCAACTTGGGCGCGAAGTTGGCTAGCCAACGCGTCCAAGGTTTGCTGTAGGCTAGTGTAGAATGCTATGTCTCTTTGGGGTTTATGTTGCCATTGGTGATGGAGGAATGAGGTTACGAAAAAATGGTGCTTTCGTTTTTTTCCAAACAAGAAGAATGAGATGAAGAAATATGTGCCACCCCCAAAATGAATATCTGTCTCTCTCTCTCTAATGTGGCCGGCCCCTCATATCAAATGGTGGAGGAATCAACAAAACCTGAAGGGAGGTGATGGTAGGAAAAGTAGAGGGTGACCACATCCATGAGCAATGATAACAAGGTCAAATCCAATTCAAATCAATTCTAATCTCAATCAATTTCAAGCATCATGAAAAAGCAAAGATGCTAATCAAATCATGATCCCACAAAAGCAAGAAAACCCCTCCACAATTAGTTATTTGCAAATGTGCAAATAACCCCCTCCATCGGAAAGTCCGGCCGCGAAGGAACAAAAGAAAACCGGCCGGAACGGAATGCAAACTGGCAACTACAGAAAACTGATCCCGTAATAAATTACAGGAAAACCCCGTGACTGCATATACATGCCCGCATTTGTATTCCCACTGAACACAAATGCAAAGAGACAATATCTACACTATCTAATACTAGGATCCGGCTTAAGCCAAAGCCGGCTAGTAAAAACCGTCCGATCACGATCCGTGCAATACCGCACGTATCTGATCGAACCCTGCCATATCTCCATACAGCCTCTATAGCGTTTCGCCCGAAACCTGAGTAACTGTGTGTGGTGGACTCTAAAGACTCGTCAATACTATGGATGTAGATTTAACCACTAGCACGTCAGAGGTATTAGCCATACGTGACGGGCCACCAACTATTGACCAAAAGGGACGTCGATGAGCGAACTCATCCTGACACCCTACTGAGCCTGTCAGTGACAATATCCGTACAGTCCGGTTCGTTCGTCTATGAGCATCGCATGGCGGGCCTAGGGGGTTGGTAAAAGTCAGACCCCCAATAGCGGTACAAGTCGTGTCGGAGTGTAGCCCAGAACACCATGAGATACTACTGGAATACCTAGCAGCAAATCTCCTGCCTTGGCCAAGGAATTTTCATGTTCTGGCTCTCCTAGACACAGCGCGACCTCACCCCCAATACCGGGAGAGACGAACCCCTGCAGATCCGCTCACTGCCTCCATGTGGCTCGGGACTGTACCCAACTAAAACCTGTTTGCACGACTCCTTTGAGCCGTGATTGGGTAGTAATCAAAGCACAGTGGGAACTCACATGAGACAAATGACGATCTCAAGTCGATGAACTAACCTGTACACATGTCACCAGGGAACTGCTATCTGACATCAGGTATAATCCCAACTAGCAGGTTCCCGGCGAGTCCTGTCCGGTGTACTCATAACCTAATGAGCCCCTGTATACATTTAGGTTAACCAACTGACACCAGTGTCATGTGAGACCGGCCACCGCCCCTCGTCGGGGTCTCGACTGTATACACTAGTCTACTCCGGAGTATCGATGCCCTATCTCGAAACTCCCACGACTAGGGACCTTTTAAGGATGTGCTTATAGACTCCAGCTCTTACGTATATGATCGCCCTCATACTGCTGGTAGTCAAGCAAGAATCGTAGGGGCTCTATCAACGTGCAATAGCGACTCGTAAGGTCACCTAAAGCAGTACATGATGATAAAGGTAAACCAGATAGCATACTATCATCTTGAGTAAGACTGTCCTACTGGGACAGGTCCTCCCCTCAATCATTGCAATCACGTGCCTGTAATCCAATAATTGACTCTGAGGGCACTATCTCCAACAACGGTCACAGAAAAGAAAGTGTAAAACTACAACAGTTGGAATCCGCAAACTCTTTAGACATCGCATGCCTAATCAAATGAATTCCTTAGACATCGCATGCCTAAAAATTATAAACCCCGCATTTTAGTCTCAATATAGAAAACACTTTTCAATATAAAGACGGGCAATTCAACAAGATTCCCGGCATCCAGATCGAATGCTCGTCGCAAACTTTAGTAGGCGGCCGCACCCTCGACGCCGTCGACGAAGTGCACCAAGGAGGAACACCGCTGCCGCGAGCACTCGAACGGATGCTTTCGGCGACGGGGTTCTCCTACAGTCACTTGGTCGGGGCTATGGGGTGAGGCTGTCTATTAAGTTTACCGGCGAGTATCCGTGTACGCTACGTGATTGCGACGGACTTTTGATCGCATCAAAATCCCGTGGCAACCGATCAAGTGAGACTAAACTGCTATGTTTATAACATTCATTCAGTTATCACATAACTACTTGTGGATTCCAAATATTGTATCACATTCCGGATAAATAGAAAATGTTAAACTTTCCGATCGAACAATCGAACACCCAAGTTTTCCCGAAACAGCTCAACACATGATATAAGTTAAAAAACATTCACTTCGTGCCTCAGTACCAACGGTCCATCCATAGAAGGGTCAAGCCAACGCCTCACATGTGGCACGCCATACTGCCCCAAACCCTAAGGTTCAAAGGGCAGTTCAAGACGGTCACATAATCGAGTTAAGGTTTGTTGTCTTCTAGAGGGACCATCACGTTACTTGCACTACTTAGAACGTCATTAAACTACGGAAAAGTCCAACAATTGGAAATTTCCCGGCAGGGGAAAAAGTGGGTATTTATATCCGGTCGAACTTTTTAACATATTCTAAAATTACCCCGAAAAACACATAGACAAAGTTTGATAATATGATCGAATTTACGAACTCCCAATGCAACCCAGAAAACTCAACTCTTGAGTGATATTTAAAAATTCCCATAAAATATAGCACCAAAATATAAGAATTACTGTGCAGATATTTATGGATGATGCGACCGTACGGCCGTGTAACCGCCGCCGGAGCCAGGCTTCGGCCGCGGTTCCGCGGCGGTTTAGATGATTCAGGAGCTCGTTTTGCACTGTAATTCTTAAAACTTCTAGCTGAATTTATTAAGAATTTTTAATATGGAAAAAACCCAGATTTCAAAAAATGTACAGAAAGCAATTTGAGATTAGGGTTTCGGTTCGATCGGACTTCTAACTCCGTCTACGCATCTCCTAAGGCTCTAGCTAGGCTCTGATACCACTGTAGGGTTCCTTGGCACACTAATGAGGTCTCACAGCAGATCAAACATGCCCAATTCAAAAAATTTCATGTGCCTACAAACCCTAATACGGATCGTTAACTAGAGGTAAGGCGATGCAAGCAAGTAAACGACTTTATTGCTAAAGGAAAGTGACTACAGCCTTTGTAGATCCGGTCCTCCACTTCCTAGGCTCCGTGATGACGTCCCTCCACTGTACCTATCGGAATCCAGACTCTGGCGAAGGTTTCGTCAGAGAAATGATCGGGCTAGGTCGTCGACTTCGATGCCGAATATGATCTACGTCGAGGCAACTCAAGATCAAGCTCCAACTTCACCAAGTCATGAAACTTGTGAAGAAAACACCCTATACTACTTGGCAAGTGGTAGAGGATGAAGAAATAGGAAGTGGGTTCACTTTAGAATTGGATTTCTCACTCTTTTTCTCATGTTGCCATTAACGGTAGCAAGCTTTCTTCTTATTGAAGAAGAAGAAGAAGAAAAACAATATGATAAGTATGAAAGAATAAAAAGGATTAAGTTAAAAAGAAAAATCCCTTTCATTCTTATCATAATCCAACCTTGGTTATGTGTAGAGAATGAACTAGGGTTAGTTGAATGGTTAGGTTTAGGAGATGAAGACAAAATGGTCACTTAGTCAAAGATGCATGAAGCATCAAGAAAGTTCTAGTATAAAAGCAACCATTTTGTTTTTCCTTTTTCTTTTAACCAAATTAAATAGATAAATAAATAAGTGAAATGAAACCCTAACCATTCACTAAACATGGTTTAAGTCTTACACAAACCCAAGTTAGCATGTATCATCAAACATGATACAAACAAGTGCACAAAAATATATAACATATATAACTTGTGCATTTCAAGTGAGAAAGTCAATCTTGAGTGAACCAATACTAGTTAATGTAAAGTAATATATCAAATATATAATTATACATTAAATCATTAAATCAACACTTGATTCGATGATCCGGTCATGTCGCATATAACCGATTAGTATCCAATGTGTCGACTTATCGAATCAATCTTCGATTAGATAACTAGGTTATATCGCATACAACCAATCGATACATTCATCGCGAGAATAGAATACGGTATCACATACACGCATTATTCTCGGTCCCATACATATCTCATATGCGCTCCTATTTCGTTTCGCTTGAGCCAGGAAACCTCTGTGTAGGACTCTAAAGACTCGTCAATACGCCGGCAGCAGGTGATGATCATATCAAACATCCACAAGCCGCAAGCTGTCTGCTAAACGTAACGGCCACCCGGGTATTGAGCGATCAGAAGATCGACGAGCAAGCCCGCTCACACTCCTGTGAATCCAACCAGTAACACTTACCGTAAAGTCCGGTCTGTTCGTCTGATATGTCGCATATCTCGCCTAGAGGTGGTAAACGTCAGACCCCAGTAACTCGAAAAGTAGTGTCGATATTCGGCTCATAACGGGTCGAGAAACTACTGATAATACTTACCAGTATATCTTTGAAGCTGCCTTGGCCAAGGACTTCCTGTTATAGCCAATCGAGCACTGCACAACATTAACTCCCTATACCGGGAGAGACGAAACCCTTCCTATCGCACATTTCCTCCATGTGATTCGGGACTGTACCCAAAATCTACCGTTTTGCACGTTCTCTTGAAAGTGGTAAGGTGGAAATCAAAGCACAGTGGGAATCACAGAAGACTGTATGATGATCTCGGGTCTACGACTAACCTGTACCAGTGTCACCAGAGAACTGCCATCTGACGATAGGTATAATACCATCTGGGAGTTTTCGGCGAGTCCGTCTAGTGTACCCAGTCTCCGCTGAGCACCCGTATACTGTCTCTGATGTCAAACACTAATGGATATGGGATCATCCATCGCCCATCTACACGGGTCGAGTGTTTGAGATAGTGCCTCAGAGTCAATTATTGGATCACAAGCACGTGATTGCAATGATTGAGGGAGGACCTATACCGGTAGGACAGTCTTACTCAAGATGATAGTATGCTATCTGGTTTATCTTTATCATTGTGTACTGTTTCAGGTGACCTTACAGGTCACTATTGCACGTTGATAGAGCCCTTAGGATTCTTGCTTGACGGCCAGCAGTATGATGGTGATCATATACGTAGGAGTTGGGGTCTATAAGCACATCCTTAAAAGGTCCCGAGTCGTGGGAGTTTTCGAGACAGGGCATCGATACTCCAGAGTAGACTAGTGTATACAGTCGAGACCCCGACGAGGGGTGGTGGCCGGTCTCACAAGCCACTGGTGTCAGTTGGTTCACCTAAGATGTATACAGGTGCTCATTGGGTTATGAGTACACTGGACAGGACTCGCCGGGAACCTGCTAGTTGGTCTTATACCTGACGTCAGATAGCAGTTCCCTGGTGACATGTGTACAGGTTAGTTCATCGACCTGAGATCGTCATTTGTCTCGTGTGAGTTCCCACTGTGCTTTGATTACTACCCTACCACGGCTCAAAGGAGTCGTGCAAACAGGTTTTAGTTGGGTACAGTCCCGAGCCACATGGAGGCAGTGAGCGAATCTGCAGGGGTTCGTCTCTCCCGGTATTGGGGGTGAGGTCACGCTGTTTTCTAGGAGAGCCATTACACGAAGTCCTTGGCCAAGGCAGGAGATTTACTGGTTGGTATTCCGGTAGAATCTCAGGGTGTTCTGGGCTACACTCCGACACGACTTGTACCGCTTTTGGGGGTCCGACTTTTACCAACCCCCTAGGCCCGCCATGCGATGATCATAGACGAACGGATCGGACTGTACGGATATTGTCACTGACAGGCTCAGTAGGGTGTCAGGATGAGTTCGCTCATCGACGTCCCTTTTGGTCAATACCTGGTAGCCCGTTACGTATGGCTAATACCTCTGACGTGCTAGTGGTTAAATCCACAGCCAAAGTATTGACGAGTCTTTAGAGTCCCACACAGACAGTTTCTCAAGTTACGGGCGAAACGCTGTAGAGGCCGTATGGAGATATGGCAGGGTTCGATCTTATCCGTGCGGTATTGCGCTGATCATGATCGGACAGATAAAACTAGCGGGCTATGGTTTAAGCCAGATCCTAGTATAGTACAGTTTAGATTTTGTCTCGTTGCATTTGTATTCGGTCGGAAAAAAAATGCGGGTATGTATATACAGTTGAGTGGTTTTCCTGTAATTTATTACGGGATCAGTTTTTTGAAGTTGCCAGTTTGTATTCCGTTTCGGCCAGTTATCCTTTGTTCCATCATGGCCGGATTTTTCTGATGGAGGGGCTAATTTGCAAATGTGCAAATTAGCATTATGGAGGGGGTTATTTGTGATATGTGGCTTCATGATACTTCTAGCATCATTTGATTCCTTTTTGTGCACATGGCTTGCATTAAGTGAGAAAGGATTGGATGAGAAATTGATGTGTTCTTTTTTCCTCTTTATCACACAATTTCTTCTCTTGCTTTATTCCAATTGATTTTTCCCTCCTCATTCTAGAGCTTGGCCGGCCACTTTGGTAGAGGGTGTATTTTTGTGTGTGGGAAAAAGATTCATTCATATATGCTTGCATCAAAATTCTAAAGCCAATTTTCACATCTTTTTCTCCTCCTCAATCCAAATGGAAACTTCATACCACATGAGACAAACCACTCTACACTTAGCCTACATCATCCTTGGGCACGTCGACTCGCCAACTTCGTGCTCGAGTTGCCTCGGTCCAGAGGTGGGAACCCGTAAAAGAACCCGGCGATGTGGTGCCCGTTCCGACGAGGAGATGAAGACCGGAGATTCCGCGAGGAGATCGGAGTGGAGGCCGAAGACCGAAGGACACGAATCGCTCGGTATAGCTTCCTACCCATTCTCTAGTTTGCTAGGATTAGGTTAATGGCCAGATCCGGGTTTATAGTGCGCGGTAGTGCCGGTTTATAAATTTTGTAAAAGTTTCGTTTCCGCATTCAGGCATCGAATTGACGGTCGGGACGTTGCCGTGCACTTACATTGGTATCAGAGCCACGCCATTAACCTAGTCTAGCTTGCTCTAATGTGTTTACAAGTTCGATCGAACAGATTTTCAAAAAACCGCGTTTCCATGTCCAGTTTCTGTCGAATTTTTCCAGTGGTTTAAAAATTATTTGGTACATTTTAAAAATACGTGCAGGGTTTTTTATGCATTTTGTGAAAATTTGGTAGGCTGAAGTTACTGTAGCGCGGCAGATCAACGTCCAAAACCACGTTTTGGCCGCGGATCCGCCGCCGAACTTTGGCTTCACTGCATCAAATTTTTACAGTGGCTCTTTGACATGGAAATAGGGTTTTTGGTATGTTCTGTTTGGGCCCAGATTTTCTTTGAGTGCTACAGTTGTACTTAGGGCCCACTTCGGGAAACTTTATCGATCGAAATTTTTAAAACATGTTAGTTCACAGTATTTACATTATATCTGCGACCGTGAATGCCACTTGATCGGTAAATCCTGTCTAACTGCTATAGCCCTTTTAGACGGATTTGCGAACGTGACATTCACGTTGATGTTCTGTGTTGTGCTATGATATTCCGGATTGGTCGTGGGGGATAGCCTGGATGCAATGTTAGTACAGTTTGGTTGTATATGTACATTTGATATTGCGGGGCGAGTGACCGACTTGTGGACTGCCGTCAGTGCATGTTTGTATATTATTCTTTTGGGGCACGACCGGGCTGAGGTCGATGTACCCGTTGTATATTTTACTTTCTGTACTAGGATTACCCTGCGGTGGGGTGCATGAATAGTCGGGTTCTAGAGGGCAACGAGCCCGCATCTCATGGCTTTGAGACGGAGGGGGCTTCACTCTAGAATTGGCTGGATATTCGCCGCACTCGTAGGGGGTACAGGTTGACCCAAGGAGGGGTGCTCAAGTTATCGGATTCCGTGAAGTGCTGGGTGGTCCATTCACGTTGCTGAAGGGGGCTGCCTCGCTTCAGGTTTTGGCGGGTGACTTGCCGCGCTCGTAGGGGTCTCGGATTTTCATTGCACAGGCTATCCACACGACCAGAGGAACGTCGGGTTTCAGTAGCGGCTCTATGAAACCTGGGGATCCCAGATATCTGTATTGTTCTGTGATGCTTATTACATTTCTGTGATGTTGCATTTTTATCACGCCATGAGCGAATATTATATATTGATATATATACTAGTAGATGTTGTATATGTTTTGCATCCGTGCTAGTCCAGTCCCCGCTCTGTCGTTAGTTAAGTAACCTAACGGGAGATTACGGGACCCAGTGGCGAATGCGGATGGCATATACATACATCATTATTTTCGTTCTTTATTGGTGTGATCAATTGATGGGACTGCGTTGATTCGGATCAATGCAAGCTAAACAAACCTATTCTGATGTTGTTGGAACATTTTTCAAAAATCTGTTATTGCAAGGACGTTCTCTTTTGTTTTGCACAGTGATATTCAGTTGGAATATCCAGCACCTCAGTCGACGAGGCAAGGGCCGAGATCCCTTCACTGGGAGTGACCCCTTGGACAGAAGTTTGCGTCAGGGCAATAACTTCACAATAGTCGATTACTTTTGCTTTGCATCATGGTATTCAGTTGGAATATCCTGCACCTCATTCTACGGGGAAAGAGCCGAGATCCCTTCGCCGGGAGTGACCTCTTTAGCAAAGGTTTTCGTCACTATATTTTTATAAAAGCTATCCAGTTCCTTCAACGATATCAAGTTCATTACGTTAAAAGTTTTTCGCCAAAAACCATTCGTAGCCCTCCTTCATTTCAGACGGGTAGCACGTAGTATTCATGCTATGTTTGTTGGCCTTAGTCAAGGCATAGTGTATGGTAGCCGCTTGTTACCTTTCTGCTGCATAGATAGATGCATTGGTTTGGGACAGTCGTATAGCCTTGTTGGCCCTAGTCAAGGGCTTGTACGGGTGGGTTCAAATTAACCTGGACAATGACGGGTAGAACTTGACATGTGACTTATGATTTGTTGGCCTTGTTGGAGATAGTGCCCTCAGAGTCAATTATTGGATCACAAGCACGTGATTGCAATGATTGAGGGAGGACCTATCCCCGTAGGACAGTCTTACTCAAGATGATAGTATGCTATCTGGTTTATCCTTATCATCGTGTACTGCTTTAGGTGACCATACGTGTCGCTATTACACGTTGATAGAGCCCCTAGGATTCTTGCTTGACTACCAGCAGTATGAGGGCGATCATATACGTGGGAGCTGGGGTCTATAAGCACATCCTTAAAAGGTCCCTAGTCATGGGAGTTTCGAGACAGGGCATCGATTCTCCAGAGTAGACTAGTGTATACAGTCGAGACCCCGACGAGGGGCCGTGGCCGGTCTCACAAGCCACTGGTGTCAGTTGGTTCACCTAAGATGTATACAGGTGCTCATTAGGTTATGAGTACACCGGACAAGACTCGCCGGGAACCTGCTAGTTGGGATTATACCAGACGTCAGATAGCAGTTCCCTGGTGACATGTGTACAGGTTAGTTCATCGACCTGAGATCGTCATTTGTCTCGTGTGAGTTCCCACTGTGCTTTGATTACTACCCTACCACGGCTCAAAGGAGTCGTGCAAACAGATTTTAGTTGGGTATAGTCCTAAGCCACATGGAGGCAGTGAGCGGATCTGCAGGGGTTCGTATCTCCCGGTATTGGGGGTTAGGTCGCGCTGTGTCTAGGAGAGCCAGTACATGAAAAGTCCTTGGCCAAGGCAGGAGATTTACTGGTAGGTATTCCAGTAGTATCTCAGGGTGTTCTGGGCTACACTCCGACACGACTTGTACCGCTTTTGGGGGTCTAACTTTTACCAACCCCCTAGGCCCGCCATGCGATGCTCATAGACGAACGGACCAGACTGTACGGATATTGTCACTGACAGGCTCAGTAGGGTATTAGGATGAGTTCGCTCATCGACGTCCCTTTTGGTCAATAGCTGGTAGCCCGTCACGTATGGCTAATACCTCTAACGTGCTAGTGGTTAAATCCACAGCCATAGTATTGACGAGTCTTTAGAGTCCATCACACAAAGTTACTCAGGTTTCGGGCAAAACGCTGTAGAGGCCGTATGGAGATATGGCAGGGTTCGATCAGATACGTGCGGTAATGCACGGATCGTGATCGGACGGTTTTTACTAGCCGGCTTTGGGTTAAGCCGGATCCTAGTATTAAATAGTGTAGTTTTGTTTCTTTGCATTTGTGTTCAGTGGGAATACAAATGCGGGCATGTATATGCAGTCGCGGGGTTTTCCTGTAATTTATTACGGGATCAGTTTTCTGAAGTTGCCAGTTTGCATTCCGTTCGGCCGGTTTTTCCTTTGTTCCTTCACTGCCGGACTTTTCGATGGAGGGGGTTATTTGCAAGTTTGCAAATAACATTTGTGGAGGGGGTTTCTTGCATTTTGTGGCTTCATGATACTTCTTCCATGATGAGATTCCTTTTGAATCAACTCACTTGCATTCATTATGATGGGCTTTGATTTAAAATGGATGTGGCCATTTTCTTTTCTCATGTTGATACATATTCTTTCTTGCATTATTCTTTTTCTCCACTCCATCATTTTTCCATGGGGGTGGGTCGGCCACTAGAGAGGAGAGAAGAGGGAAGTTCATTTTGGATGTGGGAAATTATTCATGCTTCATATTCTCTACTTGCCAAAAACTCTAGATCTCCAAAGTTCATTATTCTTGATTCCTCCATCACCATGGCAACCTCAAACCCCAAAAGAGGCAACCATTCTACACTTGTCTACAGCAAATCTTGGACGCGTCGGCTAGCCAACTTCGCGCCCGAGTTGCCTCGGTACAGAGGTGGGAGCCCGTAAAAGTATCCGGCTACGTGGTGCCCTTTCCGACGAGGAGGTGATGAACGGAGATTCCGCAGGAGATCGGAGTGGAGACGAAGACCGAAAGACACGGATCGCTTGGTATAACTCTCTACCCGTATTTTAGTTTGCTAGTAGCTAGGTTAATGGCCCGATCCGGGTTAAAAGTGGGCGGTGGTGCCGGTTTGCTAGTTTGCAAAGTTTTTCGTTTCCGCGTCTCCGGCGTCGGATCGACGGCCGGGGCGTCGCCGCGGACTTACATTGGTATCAGAGCCACGCCGTTAACCTAGTCTAGCTTGCTCTAGTATGTTTAATACTCGATCGAACAAAAATCCTCAAAAACCGTATTTTCCAATGCACAGGTTTCTGTCAAATTATTTTTGTCTCGAAAATTTTTCAGGTTGTTTCAGAAACATGTGTAGACAATTCTAAGAATTCTTGGAAAATTTGATACAGTGATTCATTAGTACGACCGCGGAAACGCGGCCAAGCCCCTGGTTTGGCCACGGTTCCGTGGTGGGAAAGTGTCCTCATTGCACCAAAATTTCCCAGTAGGCTTCTGGTTAGGAAATAGGGGTTTTGGGATATTCTTTTTAGGCCCATATTTTCTGTAAGTGCTACAGTACTGCTTGGGGCCCACTTCGGTAAATTTGTTCGATCGGATATTTTAAACATGTTAGTTCATAGTATTTACATTATATCTGCGACCGTGAATGTCACTCGATCGGTAAATCCTGTCTAACTGCTATAGCCCTTTTTGACGGATTTGCGAACGTGACATTCACGTTGATGTTCTGTGTTGTGCTGTGATGTTGCGGATTGGTCGTGGGGGATAGCCTGGATGCAATGTTAGTACAGTTTGGTTTATTATGTACATTTGTTATTGCGGGGCGAGCGTCCTACATGTGGACTGCCGTCACTGCTTGTTTGTATTATTCTTTTGGGACACGACCGGATCGTGGTCGATGTACCCGTAATATGTATATTTTTACTTTCTGTACTAGGATTACCCCGCGGAGGGGTGCACGGATAGCCGGGTTCTAGAGGGCACGAGCCCGCATCTCATGGCATTGAGACGGAGGGGGCTTTACTCTAGAATTGGCGGGCTATTCGCCGCACTCGTAGGGGATATAGGTTGACCCAGGAGGGGTGCCCAAGTAACCGGATTCCGTGAAGTGCTGGGTGGTCCATTCACGTTGCTGAAGGGGGCTGCCTCGCTTCAGTTTTTGGTGGGTAACTTGCCGCGCCCGTAGGGGTTTAGGATTTTATTGTACAGGCTATCCACACGACCAGGGGAACGTCGGGTTTTCAGTAGCGGCTCTATGAAACCCGGGGATCCCAGATATCTGTATTGTTCTGTGATGCTGTACATTTCGGTGATGTTGTATTTTATCAAGCCTTGAGCGAAAATTATATATTATATATATACTAGTAGATGTTGTATATGTTTTGCATCCGCGCTAGTCCAGTCCCCGCTCTGTCGTTAGTTAAGTAACCTAACAGGTAATGACGGGACCCAGTAGCGAATGCGGATGGCATATACGTACATCATTATTTTCGTTCTTTGTGGTGTGATCAATTGATAGGACTGCGTTGATTCGGATCAATGCAAGATAAACAAACCTATTCTGATGTTGTTGGAACATTTTTCAAAAAAGCTGTTATTGCAAGGGCGTTCTCTTTTGTTTTGCATCGTGGTATTCAGTTGGAATATCCTGCTCCTAAGTCGACGAGGCAAGGGCCGAGATCCCTTCACCGGGAGTGACCCCTTGGACAAAAGTTTGCGTCAGGGCAATAACTTCACTATAGCCGATTACTTTTGCTTTGCATCGTGGTATTCAGTTGGAATATCCTGCACCTCATTCTACGGGGAAAGAGCCGAGATCCCTTCACCAGGAGTGACCTCTTTAGCAAAGGTTTTCGCCACTATATTTTTACAAAAGCTATCCGTTCCTTCAACGATATCAAGTTCATTATGTTAAAGGTTTTCGCCAGAAACCATCGTAGCCCTCTATCATTTCAGTTAAATATTCGGTAGTATTCAAGCTATGTATTTTGACCTCACACCAAGGCATAGTGATTGGTAGCTGCCGGATATTTATCTGTTGTATTGATAGATGCGTTGGTTTGGGACAGTCGTACTACTATTTTGGCCTACGTCAAGGGTATGTACGGGTGGGTTCAAATTAACCTGGATAATGATGGGTAGAACTTGACATGTGACTTATGATATTTTGACCTCACGCTAAGGTCATAAGAGCATGGGGCAAAAAAAAAATCACATCGGGAGTTTCTAAAGAAACTGAAACTTTCCAGATATGCGCATACCTTCTGGAGTGTGATAACGTGAGCGGATTCCGTCACGTTATCATGCGATGATAGTTGGATCCCGATTCCCACTGATGAGTTGGTTTACTCCTCGGGTGATCCCGGCTAATTCTTCTTTCAGGTTTGGGGAAGAATTTGACGTTACAGTGGGAGGTTTCCAGATTAGATAAATTGATAACCATTCTGATCTAGGTTAGAGAGCACGCTGAGTGTTTCTTTTCTCTCTCTCTTTGGCAGCGACCATTGACCCGACCCTAGACTATGATTGAGTGACCAAGTTGACCGAACCTTCTTAACACTGGCTTTTGGATTGTCAGAGTTGCAAAACTCATTACCACTCCTACTTTTACCCTTTTCTCCAGGAGACCCCGTATTACTACGAACGTCCACTTCCATTGGACAAAACCATCGTATGGTTATATACGAACTCGAAGGAATTCGAGGATGGTTTTCGGTTCTGGAGAAAACGGATAGGACTATTCTGTTGTTTTTCCCTTTTACCTTCTCTCTCAGATTGCGAGTACTCCTTGGCTTAGGAGATAGTACACCTATTACGCAAATTGGATAGTCTTCTTCCAAACCTTAGGCTGGTGCCGAGCGGTAGGGAATGAAGAAAACCGATTAGCCTAAACGGTGTACAGAAGGTATTAAGTTAAGACAAAGAAAGGGATTAGTAAGAGGGCAAAGTAAATTGCGACTGCTATTCACGACCAAACCAAGTATTTCTTCGCCAATCCTAAATCACCTTTTTATTTCTCCAGGAAACTCCGTATCACTACGAAGATCCCAAGTTTATTGGATAATCCATCGTATGGTTATATACGAACTCGAAAGGAACTTATTCCAGTTCGGGGATGGATCCTGGTTCAGGAGAAATAGGAATAAGGTTCATTCGGTTGTCTTTTATCTTCACCTTCTCTCGCATTACGAGTGCTCCTAGGATTAGGACAGTACACCCATTATGCTTATTGGATAGTCTTCTTCCAAACCATAGGCTGGTGCCGAACGGTAGGGAAGGAAGAAAACCATTTGGCCTAAAGGGGTATACAGAAGGTAATGACTAAAGACATATAAAGGGATTTGGAGAGATGACAAAGATTTAGACGGTTACAGTTGTGAATCTGGATAATGGAAGAGGCATTACTAGGAATACCGGGATACCCCATCGAAACATTTCAATGTTTCAGGTTCACTGTGTACTGTTAAAAGAAAACTGATTTCCTAATTAGACACTTGCTCCAGAGTATGTATTTACCAGGTATGAATCTCACATCTGCATGGTTTTACAGACGATGAGTGGGAGTAAGTTATTGGGAATTAGGTGATCATCCTCATTATATCGGAATTCGTTGTAATTGGTGATATTTGAGGAAGTCACCTGGGTTGTTTGCCGGACGGCAAATATTTGGTTTTGAATATCCGTTCTTGTGCACCAATTTCAAATTGATATATCTGTACATCTATTTTCATAGAGTGAGATATACCTTTTTGAGATTATGTCCATAACATTTTCCTATATCAGTGGATGGTTAGGTAAGGAGCATTAACCAACGGTGTAATTCTTCTTAACCATAAGTACAGTTTTCAACCTACGACACACAGTGAATGAGTCACCAGGCTCAGGGGACTTATACAGAGTATTGTATGTTGTCCATTGTCCATTAGGATAGAGGGGTTGGTCTTCGTACTATATTCGGTTTACTTATGACTTCTCTAGTTCTTAGACAGGTGTTTCGTAGAAACACAGGGTCCAAGTTTTGAGAAGTTATAGGTATATGGATAAAGTAGAGAACCAGGTGTTGCAAGCATCGGGATTCTTCAAGGTGATCGAAGATGTAGATACTTGTGAATGGTATTCAGTTGTTAGTAATGTTTAAGAGAACTTGCTTCTCTTTCAGGTTATTCATAATTGGAAGCATTCCTAAGTTGAGTAATGCTGATCGGCCTCTTTCCATTTAGTTGACATGCACTGGAGACAGCTGCATGATTTGAATCTGGTTCAATTAAATCAGTGCCTCTGTTTCTGTATTGGATATAGAACAGTTCATATCTTGACATTGTTAAGATACGAGGAGTTGTCCGGCTTATGCTTAAAACCAGACTCCGGATAACTCAAGGCAAGTTTCTGTAATGGCTGTTTGTGGGTTGACCCGGGCTATGACGAGGGTTGACTTTCTACCATCTAGAAGATCAATAGTGATATTGTTCTTGACTCGCCACAGTTTTAATAAAAATGGATTTTTTCAGAAAATAGTAGTGGTAGTATGGTAGAACTGGAAGTGATTCCAGAACCGCAAACAATTACTGAAGATTTGATAAGAACCTAAAGATTCAATCCGGTTTGACATTCCATTGGCCACTTCACAGATATGGTGGGTAACCTCAGGCACCCGAAAGGTACTTCGGTATGCTCAAGGACGGTGGCAGGGAGGTTCTTGTTTACCCAGACTTGCCTTTGCTGTTGTTCCAGACTATGAGACCCGGCAGGAGGATGAGTGTAGCGTCGTTCTAAACTAGCTTTAGAAGTGTACGTTTATATGAATCTGCCAGAGGGTTGTCGTGGTCAGTGGGAGCAGCGAAAGCATTGGTGGACATCAGGCTTATGTCTATTTATAGACTAAAGCAGATATAGCGGAGATAGATCATCTATTTCTGATATGACAGTCATAGGTTTGACTTCATCAGAATAGGGGATGGATCTGTTAAGAAGGTAGTAGGGTGTGATGTCCTGGTATTTGGATGACATACATAGAGTAGGAAGTGATATTCCTATACTACGATCGGTTATACTTTGGTCGTCACACAGTGGTTTCTGCACATAGGACTTGGATATTATATCAGACATTCTGATTACTAGATCTATGGTTTTAGATCTAGATTTTGGTGGTTTCCTAATCTGGGTACCATGATAGCCTTTTATGAGTATTTAGAATGGACGACTCCTGGCACGGTAGTGTACCTGCAGGTAATGGAGTCACCCTCTCTAAAGGTGTCTTATAGCCTAAAGGGGAGAGGGAAGTACATGATTGGCAGATCACTTGCTTAGGCAATTGAGTCAATCATGAGATGTCAAGTACCACACCAGATGTTGTTCTTGCCGTAGGTGCAATAAGTTGATATTGATCCAATCCTGGAGAAACAGTCGGAAGCAGTTTTAGAACATAATTTGATGTTCTAGGGATATGATAACAGCATTCTCCTTCGGGAGACAGTTATCATTCCAGGATTCCAAGGTGACATGGATGGCAGAGTGGCTGTCAGAGTTATAGTTTTCCCTCTGACAAGGGGCAGTATTTTGGACAGGTGGTCCAGGTGGATACTGAGGGAAGGCATGGCGCAGGATACTGATTAAGTTCAATTGACGATACAGTCTAAGAAGTTTGGATTTGGAGTTCATTTATGAGCTAGGTCCCATCATATATCCAGACATATTCTAAGACAGGTATTGCTCATTTCGGGAGATGGCTTTCTCCGCGAACTTGAGATAAAGAGAGACATAGAAAGAAACATCAGAGCGGAACCACTCACTGAGGCTATTCCTTGAACGCAATAGTTTCGCAAACGAGCTTTGTGAGACTGACTAGTAGAGGACTTGGGTGTTCGGTATCACACGGGCTGTGAGTATGCGACATCGCAATAATTAGCCTTGAGTGCAAGTGGGAGACTGTTGGAGATAGTGCCCTCAGAGTCAATTATTGGATCACAGGCACGTGATTGCAATGATTGAGGGAGGACCTATCCCGGTAGGACAGTCTTACTCAAGATGATAGTATGCTTTCTTGTTTATCTTTATCATAGTGTACTATTTTAGGTGACCTTACGAGTCGCTATTACACGTTGATAGAGCCCCTAGGATTCTTACTTGACTACCAGCAGTATGAGGGTGATCATATACGTGGGAGCAGGGGGTCTATAAGCACATCCTTAAAAGGCCCCTAGTCGTGGGAGTTTCGAGACAGGGCATCGATTCTCCAGAATAGACTAGTGTATACAGTCGAGACCCCGACGAGGGGCGGTGGCCGGTCTCACATGCCACTGGTGTCAGTTGGTTCACCTAAGATGTATACAGGTGCTCATTGGGTTATGAGTACACCGGATAGGACTCGCGGGGAACCTGCTAGTTGGGATTATACCAGACGTCAGATAGCAGTTCCCTGGTGACATGTGTACAGGTTAGTTCATCGACCTGAGATCGTCATTTGCCTCGTGTGAGTTCCCACTGTGCTTTGATTACTACCCTACCATGGCTCAAAAGAGTCGTGCAAAAAGGTTTTAGTTGGGTACAGTCCCGAGCCACATGGAGGCAGTGAGCGGATCTGCAGCGGTTCGTTTCTCCCGGTATTGGGGGTGAGGTCGCGCTGTGTCTAGGAGAGCCAGTACATGAAAAGTCCTTGGCCATGGCAGGAGATTTACTGGTTGGTATTCCAGTAGTATCTCAGGGTGTTCTGGGCTACACTCCGACACGACTTGTACCGCTTTTGGGGGTCTGACTTTTACCATCCCCCTAGGCCCGCCATGCGATGCTCATAACGAACGGACCGGACTGTACGGATATTGTCACTGACAGGCTCAGTAGGGTGTCAGGATGAGTTCGCTCATCGACGTCCCTTTTGGTCAATAGCTGGTAGCCCGTCACGTATGGCTAATACCTCTGACGTGCTAGTGGTTAAATCCACAGCCATAGTATTGACGAGTCTTTAGAGTCCACCACACACAGTTACTCAGGTTTTGGGCGAAACACTGTAGAGGCCGTATAGAGATATGGCAGGGTTCGATCAGATACGTGCGGTATTGCACGGATCGTGATCGGACGGTTTTTACTAGCCGGCTTTGGCTTAAGCCGGATCCTAGTATTAGATAGTGTAGTTTTGTCTCTTTGCATTTGTGTTCAGTGGGAATACAAATGCGGGCATGTATATGCAGTCGCGGGGTTTTCCTGTAATTTATTACGGGATCAGTTTTCTGAAGTTGCCAGTTTGTATTCCGTTCCGGCCGGTTTTTCCTTTGTTCCTTCACGGCCGGACTTTTCGATGGAGGGGGTTATTTGCAAGTTTGCAAATAACATTTATGGAGGGGGTTTCATGTATTTTGTGGCTTCATGATACTTCTTCCATGATGAGATTCCTTTTGAATCAACTCACTTGCATTCATTATGATGGGCTTTGATTTGAAATGGATGTGGCCATTTTCTTTTCTCATGTTGATACATATTCTTTCTTGCATTATTCTTTTTCTCCACTCCATCATTTTTCCAAGGGGGTGGGCCGGCCACTAGAGAGGAGAGAAGAGGGAAGTTCATTTTGGATGTGGGAAATTATTCATGCTTCATATTCTCTACTTGCCAAAACCTCTAGATCTCCAAAGTTCATTATTCTTGATTCCTCCATCACCATGGCAACCTCAAACCCCAAAAGAGACAACCATTCTACACTTGTCTACAGCAAATCTTGGACGCGTCGGCTAGCCAACTTCGCGCCCGAGTTGCCTCGGTCCAGAGATGGGAGCCCGTAAAAGTATCCGGCTACGTGGTGCCCTTTCCGAAGAGGAGGTGACGGACGGAGATTCCACGGGAGATCGGAGTGGAGATGAAGACCGAAGGACACGGATCGCTTGGTATAACTCTCTACCCGTATTTTAGTTTGCTAGTAGCTAGGTTAATGGCCCGATCCGGGTTAAAAGTGCGCGGTGGTGCCGGTTTGCTAGTTTGCAAAGTTTTTCGTTTCCGCGTCTCCGGCGTCGGATCGACGGCCGGGGCGCCGCCGCGGACTTACAGGCCTTAGTCAAGGTCATAAGAGCATGGGGTAAAAATCACATCGGGAGTTTCTAAAGAAACTGAAACTTGCCAGATATGCGCATACCTTCTGGAGTGTGATAACGTGACTGGATTCCATCACATTATCATGCGATGATAGTTGGATCCCGATTCCCAATAATGAGTTGGTTTACTCCTCGGGTGATCCCGACTAATTCTTCTTTCAGGTTTGGTGGAGAATTTGACGTTACAGTGGGGGGTTTCCTGATTAGATAAAGTGATAACTATTCTGATCTAGGTTAGAGTGCACGCTGAGTGTTTCTTTTCTCTCTCTCTCTTTGGCAACGACCATGACCCGACCTTTGACTATGACTCAGTGACCAAGTTGACCGAACCTTATTATAAGACTGGCTTTTGGATTTTCTGAGTCGCATACCTCATTGCCACTCCTACTTTTACCCTTTCCTCCAGAACACCCCGTATTACTACAAACGTCCACTTCTATTGGATAAAACCATCGTATGGTTATATACGAACTCGAAGGAATTTATTCGAGGATGGTTTCCCGTTCTGGAGAAAACGGATAGGACTATTCAGTTGTCTTTTCCATTTACCTTCTCTCAGGTTACGAGTGTTCCTTGGATTAGGATAGTACACCTATTACGCAAATTGGATAGTCTTTTTCCAAACCATAGGCGGGTGCCAACCGGTAGGGAATGAAGAAAACCAATTAGCCTAAACGGTGTACAGAAGGTATTAAGTAAAGACAAATAAATGGATTAGTAAGAGGGCAAAGTAAATTACGACTGCTATTCACGACCAAACCAAGTATTTCATCACCACGCCCACTTCACCTATGTATTTCTCCAGAACACTCCGTATCACTACAAAGATCCACAGTTATTTGGATACTCCATCGTATGGTTATATAGGAACTCGAAAGGAACTTGTTCCAGTTCGGGGATGGATTCTTGTTCAGGAGAAATAGGAATAAGGTTTATTAAGTTGTCTTTTTTCCTCACCTTCTCTCAGGTTGTGAGTGCTCCTAGGATTAGGACAGTACACCCATTATGCTTATTGGATAGTCTTCTTCCAAACCATAGGCTGGTGCCGAAAGGTAGGGAAGGAAGAAAACCATTTAGCCTAAGAGGGTGTACAGAAGGTAATGACTAAAGACATATAAAGGGATTTTGAGAGATGGCAAAGAATTATACGGTTATAGTTGTGAATTTGATAATAGAAGAGGCATTACTAGGAATACCCGGATACCCCTACGAAACATTTCAATGTTTCAGTATTCACTGTGTATTGATAAAAGAAAACTGATTTCCCGATTAGACACTTGCTCCAGGGTATGTATTTACCAGGTATGATTCTCACATCTGTATGGTTTTACAGATGATGAGTGGGAGTAAGTTATTGAGAATTGGGTGATCATCCTCATTATATCGGGATTCGTTGTAATTGGTGATATTTGAGGAAATCGCCTGGGCTGTTTGCTGGACGTCAAATATTTGGTTTTGAATATCCGCTGTTATGCACCAATTTCAACTTGATATATCTGTATGTCTATTTTTTTAGAGTGAGATATACTTTTCTGAAATTATGTCTATGACATTTACCTATATCAGTGGATGGTTAGGTAAGGAGCATTAAACGACGGTGTAATTCTTCTTAACCATAAGTACAGTTTTCAACCTACGACACATAGGGAATGAGTTATCAGACTCAAGGGACTTATACAGAGTATTGTATGTTGTCCAGTGTCCATTAGGACAGAGGGGTTGGTTTTCGTTCTATATTCGGTTTACTTATGACTTCTCCAGTTTTTAGACATGTGTTTCGTAGAAATGCAGGGTCTGAGTTTTGAGAAGTTATAGGTATAAGAATAGAGTAGAGAACCAGGTATTGCAAGTATCAGGATTCTTCAAGATGATTGAAGATGTAGATACTTGTGTGTGGTATTTAGTTGATAGTAATGGTTTTAAGAGATCATGCATCTCTTTCAGGTTACTCATAATTGGAAGCACTCCTAAGTTGAGTAACGCTGATCGGCCTCTTTCCATTTAGTTGACATGCACTGGAGACAGCTGCATGATTTGAATCTGGTTCCAATTAAATCAGTGCCTCTGTTTCTATATTGGATATAGAACGGTTCATATCTTAACGATGTTAAGGTACGGGGAGTTGTCCGGCTTATGCTTAAAACCAAACTCTGGATAACTCAAGGCACGTTTCTGTAATGGCTGTTTGTGGGTTGACCCAGGCTATGACGAGGGTTGACATTCTACCATCTGGAAGATCAATAGTGATATTGTTCTTAACTCGCCACAGTTTTAATAAAAATGGATTTTTTTCCAGAAAACAGAAGTGGGAGTATGGTAGAATTGGAAGTGATTCCAGAACCTCAAACGATTACTGAAAAATTTGATAAGTACCTAAAGATTCAATCTGGTTTGACATTCCATTGGCCACTCTGCAGATAAGGCGGGTAACCTCAAGCACCCGAGAGGTACTCCGGTAGCCTCAAGGACGGTGGCAGGGAGGTTCTTGTTTACCCAGACTTGCCATTGTTGTTGTTCCAGACTATGAGACCCGGCAGGAGGATGAGTATAGGGTCGTTCTGAACTAGCTTTAGAAGTGTACGTCTATATGACTCTGCCAGAGGGTTGTCGTAGTCAGTGGGAGCAGCAGAAGCATGGTGGACAAGTGGCTTATGTCTATTTATAGACTAAAGCTGATATAGCGGAGATAGATCATCTATTTCTGATGTGACAATCATAGATTTGACTTCATCAGAATAGAGGATGGATCTGTTAAGAAGGTAGTAGGGTGTGATGTCCTGGTATTTAGATGACATGCACATAGTAGGAAGTGATATTCCTATAGTACGATCGGTTATACTTTGGTTGTCACACAGTAGTTTCTCCACATAGGATATAGAAATTATATCAGATATTCTGGTTACTAGATCTATGGTTTTAGATCTAGATTTGGGTAGTTTCCCAATCTGGGTACTTGGACAACATTCTAAAGGTGTTTTAGAATGGACGACTCCTAGCACGGTAGTGTACCTGCAGGTGATGGAGTCACCCTCTCTAAAGGTGTCTTACAGACTAAAGGGAAAGGGATGTACATGATTGGCAGATCACTTGCTTAGACAATTGAGTCAATCATGAGATGTCAAGTACCACACCAGATGTTGTTTTTGCAGTAGATGCAATAAGATATTGATCCAATCCTCGAGAAACATTCGGAAGAAGTTTTAGAACATAAGTTGATGTTCTAGGGATATAATAACGGCAGCCTCTTTAGGGAGACGGTTATCATTCCAGGCTTCCAAGGTGACGTGGATGACAGAGAGGTTGTCAGAGTTATAGTTTTCACTCCTACGAGGGGCAATAGTTTGGACAGGTGGTCCAAGCAGATACTGAGGGAGGCATGGCGCATGATACTGATTAAGTTCAGTTGACGATATAATCTAAGAAGTTTGGATTTGGAGTTCATTTATGAACTAAGTCCCATCAGATATCCAGACATATTCTAAGACAGGTATTGCTCATTTCGGGAGATGGCTTTCTCCGCGAACTTGAGATAAAGAGAGACATAGAAAGAAACATCTGAGCAGATCCACTCACTGAGGCTATTCCTCGAACGCAATAGTTTCACAAACGGGTTTTGTGAGACTGATTAGTAGAGGAGTTGGGTGTTCGGTATCACACAGGCTGTGAGTATGCGACATCGCAATAACTAGCCTTGAGTGCAAGTGGGAGATTATTGGAGATAGTGCCCTCAGAGTCAATTATTGGATCACAAGCACATGATTGCAATGATTGAGGGAGGACCTATACCGGTAGGACAGTCTTACTCAAGATGATAGTATGCTATCTGGTTTATCTTTATCATCGTGTACTGTTTCAGATGACCTTACAGGTCACTATTGCACGTTGATAGAGCCCTTAGGATTCTTGCTTGAAGGCCATCAGTATGATGGAGATCATATACATGGGAGCTGGGGTCTATAAGCACATCCTTAAAAGGTCCCTAGTCGTGGGAGTTTTCGAGACAGGGCATCGATACTCCAGAGTAGACTAGTGTATACAGTCGAGACCCCGACAAGGGGAGGTGGCCGGTCTCACAAGCCACTGGTGTCAGTTGGTTCACCTAATATGTATACAGGTGCTCATTGAGTTATGAGTACACTGGACAGGACACACCGGGAACCTGCTAGTTGGTTTTATACCTGATGTCAGATAGCAGTTCCCTGGTGACATGTGTACAGGTTAGTTCATCGACCTGAGATCGTCATTTGTCTCCTGTGAGTTCCCACTGTGCTTTGATTACTACCCTACCACGGCTCAAAGGAGTCGTGCAAATAGGTTTTAGTTGGGTACAGTCCCGAGCCACATGGAGGTAGTGAGCGGATCTGCAGGGGTTCGTCTCCCCCGGTATTGGGGATGAGGTCGTGCTGTGTCTAGGAGAGCCATTATACGAAGTCCTTGGCCAAGGCAGGAGATTTACTGGTAGGTATTTGTTCATACCAGAATATTGAATTTTATACCACCCATTCTTACGCTCTTTTGTTTATAGGCAGGTGCGTTTAATCAGTGTTTGCTACATATTTGCAGGATACTGGTTCGCAGCTCTAAACAGTGAAACTCATGGAAAGTACGACAAATTCCGGATTACTGCCAACCACAGATAAAACACGGGTCTCCGCTTTCTATCCGTATGTTGCCACACACCAGTTTAAGGGACAAAATGGCAAATCGATGTCATTTTCATGCACAAAGCTCAATGTCAACACAAGATCCAACATATCTACGCGGAGCTCAAGAAAATCATTGCAAAAGATCCACATCACATCACCTTTTGATCTACTGAAATTCTGGAAGAATTGTGAAGAGCTTCTGAGAAAAGTACTATACCACACTGAAGAGGACCACAAACCAGGGGATCCGACCAAAACACATGGGCTAACCCCTCTTTATGGCCGCGGTTCCGCGGCATAAGCATGCTTAGGCCGCGGAACCGCGGCCATGTGGGCTCCGCAATTGATGATTTTATAGGGGTATTTTGGTAACTCTATTTGGGTTCAGAATGTTGCCCTAGGTTCTCTGTTTCCTGCCTATAAATAGCCCAGAACTTGCCAAGCCATGGGTGTTCATTCTTATGCCCTCTTTTTGTCAGTTTTTGGTTTAACTTCTTCTTCTTCATCTTTCCTCCATTAAATTGTTGTGAGAGCTTTTGAGTGGATGTGAAATGAAGATGAGGGTTATTTTGTATCATTCTTTTGCTTAGCTTCCCCTTGAGATCCTTGCTTTCTCTTGATCTTTCAACCTCTAAATTGAGCTTGAAGGTTTATGGGTTGGTATTTGATCTCAAGGGTTGTATCATTTTTGGAAGGAATAATGTCCCTTTTGTGCTTCATTTTGCCATGGGTTTTTAGCTCTCTCTTGATCTTGCAACCTCTTAATTGAGCTTGCAAGTTTAAGTTTGGGTTATTAAACCCATGGTGTGTAACTTGTTCCATGGTTTCTAGTTCTCTTTCTTGCTTATTTCTTTCTTACTTTTTATTACTTGCTTTACATTCATGCTTTACTTTCATGAACTTAAATTCCATGCACTTTTAATTACTTGCTTGTAATCTTTTCTTTTCTATGTTTATCTTTTCTTTTGCTCTTTTTTGGTTCGTTTTGTGAATGGTTGTAATATGTTGTTGTTAAGAATAAATACAATATTGTAAGTTAAGGTTTCATTCCTCATTTCCTTTTCCCGTTATTTTCCTTTGAACTCCGCCCAAACGTTACGCAAGCGCTCCGTTAGGCACCCTACCCTACCCAGGTAACCGTGATTCCTAACCGCGACCGGTTGCGTTCGGTTTGGCCGGAGGCGAAAGCAAGAGACAAGAACGGAAGGACAAGGGTAAATAAGCCGGATTCCACGAATATCGTGCTTAAATCCCCTAATCAACATTGTTGCCAATTGCTCTAGCTACAATTGGTCAAGACTCGGCTCAAAGGTTTTGAGTGCAGATTTCTTTAGCTTACACTTTCGTATCTTTTTCTTAACAACTTTATACTTGCATATAAAACACATAGGTTAGAATTGAACAAACATATACACATTCTTTATTGACTCATCTAAAACTCGAACGGACATACAACCATCTCCCTGTGGATCGACCCGTGCTCAACCGGCTAGCTGCATAGCAACATCGTCCTGATCGCGGTTATAACTTTAGAACTTTGAACATCCGACATGCCAAAAGCGTGCGCTCAAATGGCGCCGTTGCCGGGGAGACGGTAACATATTTTCTTTCTTATTATTCGGGTTAATATTCTTTTTGTATATATATAAAATTGTAAATAAAATTTAAAAAAAATCTTTTTGTTATTTTTGATAAATTTTGTGTGCAAGTGTGCAGGCTAATCTGGAGCAAGTACAGTAATCAAATAAAGAAACAGAGGTTTTTATTAGGGTGTACAAAGAAAGGCACATGTACTGACCTGAGATTCAGGCGCCAGATCATCAATTTGACTGCGGAACCGCGGTCAAAGAGGGGATACGGCGACAGTTCCGCGGTCATATTGAGGCTTCTAAGGCCCAAAATTTTTCTGCCCTTTCTCTTTCCTCTAATTCCCTCTCTGAATTCCACTATACTGTATTTTCTACAGGTTTCTTTGCACAAAATTGCGCCGCCGCAAAATAATTTTTGGTTGTTTTAGATTTTGTTTGTTAATCGCTTTGCATATACTAATACGGACATTAAGTGGCTTGAACACCAATTAAGATTGGGCGGGGATTTCATCACCCTTCCTAAGACCCCACAAATCACTAATTGCATACGCATTACCTTAAGTTAATAAAAAATACTAGACTCATCCCTAAGGACGTTGCGCTCAATAGGACAGAGGGCTGGTTGTAGGCATCGGCCGTTTATCCTATCCTGACTTTGCGGTGTCTAGGCAAGTGTGTCCAAGGCAAGTGGTTACTTAATTAGGACCACTACTTACGCAGTGGGGAGCCTCCCACTTACCTGGCACTTACCTGGCCGCAATTGGCGGAGAAGAGGCGGTTCGAGGTCCTATTTCTAGCCCTTTGGAACAGTTAGGAGCAGTCTAGTTGGACTTTAAAGACCCTAGCTCTAGATGTGTTTGTGCATATTGTGATTGTGATTGTGCTTGTAAATTTTAGTCCCATAATTCCGTATTCTTTCAAACAAACAATTTTTAAAACTCCAAAAACAAACATTTTTTTCTTTTAATAAAAATAAAAAAATCCACATTCTTTTTCTCCTCCTTTTCTCTTCCTTTCATTCTTTCTCTCTTCATATTATGGGTACTCCACCTAGAAAAACTCTTGCCGAAATTTGGTACCCACAACCAGACATTACTTCTTACGGTTCTTGCTTTGGCCGAACATCGAACGATCCCTCCATGCCCAAAATTTCATTGAAAGATCGCATAGAAGCGTCTAGGATAAACACTTGCATTCCGCAATCCACTTTGTATCAACCTTTTCAACCTCCCCCACCCTCTTATGTTGATACCCCTTTTGCAAGTCGTCCTTTGTCCATCGCTGAACATATTGAACAATCCTGCAGCCGATCTTTCACTCCTTTCACCACTACAGATTCTTGGGATCAACAATTCCATTCACCTTCTTATCCAAATGTTGATCCTACTCCTGTCCAACCATTCAATTCCTACCGGTCCTACCCGACTTTTACACCTTCCTTAGACATTGCTTCTGAATCGCCATTTGGGAGTTTTCAGTATCCAAACAACTTTGAATATTTTACTGAAACCCCTTCACAACCCATGTCTAGTCTGGAACAGTCTTTGGAAGACTTTAGGGTAGCGTCGTACCAACAGATGATGGATTTGAATGCGTCCATGGCCGCCCTCATACAACCTAGTGACCCGGTAGCTAGTTTTCAACTGGCTCTAAATTTTCCAATGTATGAAGAGGCGGTAGGATAGGTTGAGATTTTGAGTGGAGAGAGTGAGATGTACCCCTTCCGAATCAAGCCTACCCGTTTCAACTTGAATCCCACAACTCCGGTTTTGGATGTCTATCTAGTGTTCCAAACGATTCATAGATTAAAGATAGAACAGATAATGAGTTGTGTGACTTTGTTGCATTTGATTTGCCCGATTGTGAAGGGTCCTTTTCGAGTGAAACCACACCCAATCCTTTTGACCTCTACACCTCCACTCTAGAACCTGAATTGATTAATATCCATGCTTTTGTTGAGGTGTCTGAGAATATTGATTTTCACTTGATTGAGGATATTGACGCCGGGAATATTTTGGATGATGAACCTGTAGATTTGGCAGAGTTTTTCTCTCCAATTCATCATCCCGAGTCATTAACTGTTCTTCCCGAACCCCAGATGCGTCTAGATTTTGATGAAATTTGCATGGATAAGCTGAATTTTGAGGAAACTTTTGAGGATATTTTTGAGGATGAACCAGTTTTAATTGATGAGTCGGATTTTCCAATTCATCCTATTCCTTTCATTGACTGTGTACACCCTCCTGAACCTTTAACCGATAACCTTCCTTAATCACCTACCTCCATCCTTTCCATCGTTCCGACCTTGGAAGAAACCGTCTCACTTTCATTTCATATGTCTGGTTTACCGAGTTCGGCGTACCCATGGTTTCTCACGAATCTTGATGGATTTGACCCCATATCTCTCCATATTGATAGATTAGTACAATTCATCTTTTCACATCGATGATTTTACTAATTTATTCAATCCATTTCCACCCTCAAGTTCGTATTCCACTTCTTTCTCCCTTCCGCCATTCCTCCTCTCATATACCGAGACCGTATCCCGCTTCTATCTTCATACGGTCTCGCGTATTCTCCCTCTCTTTTCTCTACGCCTTCTTCCACCAACCTGTATATTATAGCGATAAAATCTTTGAATGGTTGGTGCTCACTTTTGGCCTGTGTAAGGCCTTGTATAGTTTGAAACTGTTTTCTTTCCCCCAAATCCTGAACTTCAAACGCTTAACAGTGGAAACACTGTTTTACTTAAGTTTGCGGGGGAACCTTTTTGTATATATTTTTTGTTTTCCTTTTTTGTTATGTATATAATTTTTTTTAGGGAGCGCCGACAATTTTGACCCTCTTGGTATAGCCTGACAGTGAGGGCACTGTCAAGTTTAAGTTTGGGGGTGTGCTCGGTAACCTTTCTTCCTTCGCATTCATTTGTATATTTTGCATTTGCATACCTTATTAAAAACCCACAAAAAATCGAAAATTTTCCAAAAAAATTTAAAAACTTTCTCATCAAGTTAGCTAATAGGGTAACTTAGATTTTTATTCTGAAAGTTTAGTTGATATGTTAGAAATAACTAAATTCTAGGCTTAGGAATTGAAAATCCTAAAAATAACCCTCATTCTGTCTAACTTTGGTAAGTATACGTCCTTACAGTTTTTTTGAGAAATAGGTAATCTTGAGTTCAGTTCTTGAGTTAAGTCAAGATGAAGGGAAAGTATTGAAGTTTTACTGAAGAATAAGTCTGAAAAATAGTTTATTTTCTTGAGTTCAAATTTAGAAAGTATATACCCTACAAACTGCACTTACACGCACCTTGAAACTTGGGATAGTAGAGGATACCTAGAAATACTCTTGCCTGAAAACCTAGTATGAAAGAAAAAAACGGTATTTAAAGCTAAACACCAAAAGAGCATTTTTGAAAAATATATCCGGTCTTGAAAAAGAAAAAGAAAAATAGAATAAAATCAAGACCTGGAAACTGCTATTTACGCTTTAAAGCTCACACATTCAGTAATCGGCCGTTAGTGCCTCAAGAAGCATTAATAGTCGCATGAAAGGTGTGCAAGCAAATCCGTCCATTCTTAATGAAAAGAAGTAGTATTAGGTATTAGGGCAAGGGTATTATAGCTTGAATTGAATTCTTAAGTGTAGGGGTGCAAATATACACACACGTAGGGGTATACAATCGATGTTTGGATAAAAGATAGAAATAAAAGATATGACTTATGTTTTCTGTAAAGTTGATAAAAATCCCTGATTCAAGACCACACTGTTAGAAGGAAAACTCAGGAGAACCAACATCTTTCTAAACTTTTTTGGAACGTATAGGATCTAAAGTTAAATAGATAGGAGGCGTGAAAAATAAAGGTTGAATATTTCTAACTTAGGATGATAGAGTTTCTAACGTAGATACTAAACTATAGGAGTAGAATCAATGTTAACTTATGACACTAGCTTGACGGGATTTTGTGGGTGTAATCCGCTGAAAACCCTCAGGAGACAACACTCCTCCTACTAGGGACACCTAGAGGTTTAACGGCTTGTTGCACGAGCTCAGTGCAATCGCGTTCCCTGCGAAAGTGCGTTTAGGACTTTTTTGTGAATAATTGGTTTTGCTCGGGACGAGCAAAAGTTAAGTTTGGGGCTATTTGTTCATACCAGAATATTGCATTTTATACCACCCATTATTACGCTCGTTTGTTTATAGGCAGGTGCTTTTAATCAGTGTTTGCTACATATTTGCAGGATACTGGTTCTCAACTCTAAACAGTGAAATTCATGGAAAAGTACGACAAATTCCGGATTACTGCCAACCACAGATAAAACACGGGTCTCCGCTCTCTATCCGTATGTTGCCACACACCAATTTAAGAGACAAAATGGCAAATCGATGTCATTTTCATGCACAAAGCTCAATGTCAACACAAGACCCAACATATCTACGCGGAGCTCGAGAAAATCATGGCAAAAGATCCACATCACATCACCTTTTGATCTACTGAAATTCTGGAAGAATTGTGAAGAGCTTCTGAGAAAAGTACTATACCACAGTGAAGAAGACCACAAACCAGGGGATCTGACCAAAACACATGGGCTAAATCCTCTTTATGGCCGCGGTTCCGCGGCATAAGCATGCTTAGGCCGCGGAACCGCGGCCATGTGGGCTCCGCAATTGATGATTTTTTTGGAGTATTTTGGTAACTCTATTTGGGTTCAGAATGTTGGCCTAGGTTCTCTGTTTCCTGCCTATAAATAGCCCAGAACTTTCCAAGCCATGGGTGTTCATTCTTATGCCCTCTTTTTGTTAGTTTTTGGTTTAACTTCTTCTTCTTCTTCTTCATCATCTTTCCTCCATTAAATTGTTGTGAGTGTTTGAGATAGTGCCCTCAGAGTCAATTATTGGATCACAGGCACGTGATTGCAATGATTGAGGGGAGGACCTGTCCCAGTAGGACAGTCTTACTCGAGATGATAGTATGCTATCTGGTTTATCTTTATCATCGTGTACTGCTTTAGGTGACCTTACGAGTCGCTATTACACGTTGATAAAGCCCCTAGGATTCTTGCTTGACTTCCAGCAGTATGAGGGCGATCATATAAGTGGGAGCTGGGGTCTATAAGCACATCCTTAAATGGTCCCTAGTCGAGGGAGTTTCGAGACAGGGCATCGATTCTCCACAGTAGACTAGTGTATACAGTCGAGACCCCGACGAGGGGCGGTGGCCGGTCTCACAAGCCACTGGTGTCAGTTGGTTCACCTAAGATGTATACAGGTGCTCATTGGGTTATGAGTACACCGGACAGGACTCGCCGGGAACCTGCTAGTTGGGATATACCAGACGTCAGATAGCAGTTCCCAGGTGACATGTGTACAGGTTAGTTCATCGACCTGGGATCGTCATTTGTCTCGTGTGAGTTCCCACTGTACTTTGATTACTACCCTACCACGGCTCAAAGGAGTCGTGCAAACAGGTTTTAGTTGGGTACAGTCCCGAGCCACATGGAGGCAGTGAGCGGATCTGCAGGGGTTCGTCTCTCCCGGTATTGGGGGTGAGGTCGTGCTGTGTCTAGGAGAGCCAGAACATGAAAAGTCCTTGGCCAAGGCAGGAGATTTGCTGGTAGGTATTCCAGTAGTATCTCAGGGTGTTCTGGGCTACACTCCGACACGACTTGTACCGCTTTTGGGGGTCTGACTTTTACCAACCCCCTAGGCCCGCCATGCGATGCTCATAGACGAACGGACCGGACTGTACGGATATTGTCACTGACAGGCTCAGTAGGGTGTCAGGATGAGTTCGCTTATCGACGTCCCTTTTGGTCAATACCTGGTGGCCCGTCACGTATTGGCTTATACCTCTGACGTGCTAGTGGTTAAATCCACAGCCACAGTATTGACGAGTCTTTAGAGTCCACCACACAGACAGTTACTCAAGTTTCGGGCGAAACGCTGTAGAGGCCGTATGGAGATATGGCAGGGTTCGATCAGATACGTGCGGTATTGCACGGATCGCGATCGGACAGTTTTTACTAGCCGGCTTTGGCTTAAGCCGGATCCTAGTATAAGATAGTGTAGTTTTGTCTCTTTGCATTTGTGTTCAGCGGGAATACAAATGCGGGCATGTATTTGCAGTTGCGGGGTTTTCCTGTAATTTATTACGGGATCGGTTTTTCTGGGGTTGCCAGTTTGCATTCCGTTCCGGCCGGTTTTCTCTTTTTCCTTCCCGGTCGGACTTTTCGTTGGAGGGTGTTAATTGCAAGTTTGCAATTAACATTTTGTGAGGGGTTTCTTTGCATGAGTGTGGCTTCATAATGATGATATTCTATTATGGTCATTTCATTTGCTTATCTTGTGAGTGGACTTTGATGAGAATGAAGGGTGACCATTTTTCCATTCTTATCTCTCATTTCCTTTCTTAATTAATCCATTTTATCTCCACCCTTTTCTTGCTATGGGCCGGCCACTGTTTGGTATTGGAGTGATTTTTTTTTTGGTGTGAATTAATTCCTTCATACTTGTTTTGGTGGACCCCCCTCCCATTTGGTTTTTGCTGTGAAAGTATTTCTCCAACCTCCTTGGGATTAATTCATACACACCATTTTTTGATTTCCAGTGAGATAAAAGAGAGAGAGTGGGCTTCATGATTTTTCCAGAGAAGAAAAAGGAGTTCTGGCCGAGCTCAATTTTTCCAAGCATGCTCCATTCTTTTTCTTTGCAAGCCTCCATGAAATTCTTGTGCAAGATTCCTCCACATCATGGCAACCTCATAACCCCAAGAGACAAGTTCACTACACTATTCTATAGTAAGTCTTGGACGCGTCGGCTAGCCAACTTCGCGCCCGAGTTGCCTCGGTCAAGAGGCGGGACCCCGTAAAAGATTCCGGCTACGTGGTGCCCTTTCCGACGAGCGAGGAGGTGACGGACTTTCCGCAGGAGATCGGAGCGGAGATGAAGACAGAAGGACACGGATCGCTTGGTATAACTTCTCTACTCTTTTCTTATTTGCTAGTTAGCTAGGTTAATGGCCCGATCCGGGTAAAAAGTCCGCGGTGGTGCCGTTTTGCAAAGTTCGCAAAGTTTTTGTTTTCCGCGTTTCCGGCGTCGGATCGACGGCCGGGGCGCCCCCGCGGGCTTACAATGGTATCAGAGCCACGCCGTTAACCTACCTAGCTTGCTCTAGCGCGTTTAGAACTCGATCGAACAAAATCCCCAAAAACCGTATTTTGTGCACATGTGTTCTCTGTTAAAATTTTTTGAGCTCCTAAAATTTTTCTGGTGATTGCAGAGACATGTACAAGAAATTATAAGAATTCTGGGAAAATACGATCCACTGATTCCTCAGTTCGACCGCGGAAGAGCGGCCAAACCCCTGGTTTGGCCGCGCTTCCGCGGCGGAAAAGGGGAATCGTGGCACCATATTTTCCCAGTAAGCTTTAGACTTGGAAATAGGGATTTTGGGATATTTTCTTTGGGCCCAGATTTTCTGTAAGTGCTACAGTAGTGTGTGGGGCCCACTTTGATAAATTTGTTCGATCGGATATTTTAAACATGCTAGTTCACAGTATTTACTTTATATCTGCGACCGTGAATGTCATTCGATCGGTAAATCCCGTCTAACTGCTATAGCCCGGTTAGACGGATTTGCGAACGTGACTTTCACGTTGATGTTCTGTGATTGTACTGTGTTGTTGCGGATCGGTCGTGGGGGATAGCCTGGTTGCAGTGGTAGTACAGTTTTGTTTTATATGTACATTTGATATTGCGGGGCGAGCGTCCGACATGTGGACTGCCGTCACTGCCTGTTTGTATTATTATTTTGGGGCACGACCTGGTTGCGGTCGATGTACCCGTTGTATGTATATTTTACTTTCTGTACCAGGATTACCCCGCGGAGGGGTGCACGGATAGCCGGATTCTAGAGGGCAACAAGCCCGCATCTCATGGCATTGAGACGGAGGGGGCTTCACTCTAGAATTGGCGGGCTATTCACCGCACTCGTAGGGGGTACAGGTTGACCCAGGAGGGGTGCCCAAGTTACCGGATTCCGTGAAGTGCTGGGTGGTCCATTCACGTTGCTGAAGGGGGCTGCCTCGCTTCAGGTTTTGGCGGGTAACTTGCCGCGCCCGTAGGGGTCTAGGTTTTCATTGCACAGGCTATCCACACGACCAGGGGAACGTCGGGTTTCAGCGGCTCTGTGAAACCCGGGGATCCCAGATATCTGTATTGATCTGTGTTGCTATACATTTCTGTGTTGCTTTTATCACGCCTTGAGCGAAAATTATATATTATATATATACTAGTAGATGTTGTATATGTTTTGCATCCGCGCTAGTCCAGTCCCCGCTCTGCCGTTAGTTAGCTAACCTAACGGGTGATGACGGGACCCAGTGGCGAATGCGGATGGCATATACGTACGTCAGTATATTTTCGTTCTTTGTGGTGTGATCAATTGATGGGACTGCATTGATTCGGATCAATGCAAGTTAAACAAACCTAATCTGATGTTGTTGGAACATTTTTCAAAAGCTGTTATTGCAAGGACGTTCATTTTTGTTTTGCATCGTGGTATTCATTTGGAATATCCTGCTCCTCAGTCGACGAGGCAAGGGCCGAGATCCCTTCACCGGGAGTGACCCCTTGGACAAAAGTTTGCGTCAGGGCAGTAACTTCACTATAGCCGATTACTTTTGCTTTGCACCGTGGTATTCAGTTGGAATATCCTGCACCTCATTCTACGGGGAAAGAGCCGAGATCCCTTCACCGGGAGTGACCTCTTTAGCAAAGGTTGTCGTCACTATATTTTTATAAAGCTATCAGTTCCTTCAACGATATCAAGTTCATTACGTTACAGGTTTTCGCCAGAAACCATTCGTGGCCCTCCGTCATTTCATATGGATGGTCAATAGTATTCAAGCTGTGTATGTTGGCCAAAGTCAAGGCACAGTGTTTGGTAGCTGTTGGGTATTCATATGTAGCATAGATAGATGCGTTGGTTTGGGACAGTCGTACTGCCATTTTGGCCAAAGTCAAGGGTAGGTACGGGTGGGTTCAAATTAACCAGGAGAATGACGGGTAGAACTTGACATGTGACTTATGATATGTTGGCCAAAGTCAAGGTCATAAGAGCATGGGGCAGAAATCCACATCGGGAGTTTCAAAAGTACTGAAACTTGCCAGATATGCGCATACCTTCTGGAGTGTGATAACGTGAGCGGATTCCGTCACGTTATCATGCGATGAGAGTTGGATCCCGATTCCCACTGATGAGTTGGTTTACTCCTCGGGTTATCCCGGCTAATTCTTCTTTCAGGTTTGGGGAAGAATTTGACGTTACAGTGGGAGGTTTCCAGATTAGATAAAGTGATAACCATTCTGATCTAGGTTAGAGTGCACGCTGAGTGTTTCTTTTCTCTCTCTCTCTGGCAGCGACCATTGACCCGACCCTAGACTATGACTCAGTGACCAAGTTGACCGAACCATCTTAACACTGGCTTTTGGATTGTCAGAGTTGCAGACATCTTTGCCACTCCTACTTTTACCCTTTTCTCCGGGACACCCCGTATTACTACGAACGTCCACTTCCATTGGACAAAACCATCGTATGGTTATATACGAACTCGAAGGACTTCGAGGATGGTTTCCGGTTCTGGAGAAAACGAATAGGACTATTCAGTTGTCTTTACCTTTTACCTTCTCTCAGGTTGCGAGTACTCCTTGGTTTAGGAGATAGTACACCTATTACGCAAATTGGATAGTCTTCTTCCAAACCTTAGGCTGGTGCCGAACGGTGGGGAATGAAGAAAGCCAATTAGCCTAAACGGTGTACAGAAGGTATTAAGTTCAGACAAAGCAAGGGATTAGTAAGAGGGCAAAGTAAATTGCGACTGCTATTCACGACCAAACCATGTACTTCTTTGTCAATCCTAAATCACCTATGAATTAAGTTCATTCGGTTGTCTTTTATCCTCACCTTCTCTCGCATTGCGAGTGCTCCTAGGACTAGGACAGTACACCCATTATGCTTATTGGATAGTCTTCTTCCAAACCATAGGCTGGTGCCGAACGGTAGGGAAGGAAGAAAACCATTTGGCCTAAAGGGGTGTACAGAAGGTAATGACTAAAGACATGTAAAGGGATTTGGAAAGATGGCAAAGAATTATACGGTTATAGTTGTGAATCTGGATAATGGAAGAGGCATTACTAAGAATACCAGGATACCCCATCGAAACATCTCAATGTTTCAGTTTCACTGTGTACTGTTAAATGAAAGCTGATTTCCCAATTAGGCACTTGCTCCAGGGTATGTATTTACCAGGTATGATTCTCACATCTGTATGGTTTTACAGATGATGAGTGGGAGTAAGTTATTGGGAATTAGGTGACCATCCTCATTATATCGGGATTCGTTGGAATTGGTGATATTTGAGGAAGCCACCTGGGTTGTTTGCCGGTCGGCAAATATTTGGTTTTGAATATCCGTTGTTATGCACCAATTTCAAATTGATATATCTGTACGTCTATTTTTATAGAGTGAGATATACTTTTTGAAATTATGTCTATGACATTTACCTATATCTGTGGATGTTTAGGTAGGGAGCATTGAACAACGGTGTACTTCTTAACCAAAAGTACAGTTTTCAACCTATGACACACAGTGAATGAGTTGTTAGACTCAGCGGACTTATACAGAGTATTGTATATTGTCCAGTGTCCATTAGGACAGAGCGGTTGGTCCTCGTACTATATTCTGTTTACTTTTAACTTCTCTAGTTCTTAGACACGTGTTTCGTAGAAACACAGGGTCTAAGTTTTGAGGAGTTATAGGTATAAGAATAAAGTAGAGAACCAGATATAGCAAGTATCGGGATTCTTCAAAGAGATCGAAGATGTAGATACTTGTGTATGGTATTCAGTTGATAGTAATGATAAAGAGATCTTGCTTCTCTTTTTTCAGGTTACTCATAATTAGAAGTATTCCTAAGTTGAGTAACGCTGATCGGCCTCCTTCCATTTAGTTGACATGCACTGGAGACAGTTGCATGATTTGAATCTGGTTCAATTAAATCAGTGCCTCTGTTTCTTGGATATAGAACAGTTCATATCTTGATATTGTTAAGATACGGGGAGTTGTCCGGCTTATGCTTAAAACCAGACTCTGGACAACTCAAGGCACGTTTCAGTAATGGCTGTTTGTGGGTTGACCCGGGCTATGACGAGGGTTGACTTTCTACCATCTGGAAGATCAATAGTAATATTGTTCTTGACTCGCCACAGTTTTATCAAAAATGGATTTTTTCAGAAAAACAGTAGTGGGAGTATGGTAGAACTGGAAGTGATTCCAGAACCACAAACGATTACTGAAGATTTCATAAGATCCTAAAGATTCAATCTGGTTTGACATTCCATTGGCCACTCCGCAGATAAGGTGGGTAACCTCAGGCACCCGAGAGGTACTTCGGTATGCTCAAGGACGGTGACATGGAGGTTCTTGTTTACCCAGACTTGCCATTGCTGTTGTTCCAGGCTGCGAGACCCGGCGGGAGGATGAGTATAGCGTCGTTCTAAACTGGTTTTAGAAGTGCACGTCTATATGACTCTGCCAGAGGGTTGTCGTAGTCAGTGGGAGCAGCGGAAGCATTGGTGGACATCAGGCTTATGTCTATTTATAGACTAAATCAGATATAGCGGAGATAGATCATCTATTTCTGATATGACAGTCATAGGTTTGACTTCATCAGAATAGGGGATGGATCTGTTGAGAAGGTAGTAGGGTGTGATGTCCTGGTATTTGATGACATACACAGAATAGGAAGTGATATTCCTATACTACGATCGGTTATACTTTGGTCGTCACACAGTAGTTTCTCCACATAGGACTTGGATATTATATCAGACATTCTGGTTACTAGATCTATGGTTTTAGATCTAGATTTGGGTGGTTTCCCAATCTGGGTACTTTGACCGCATTCTATGAGTATTTAGAATGGACGACTACTGGCACGGTAGTATACCTGCAGGTGATGGAGTCTCCCTCTCTAAAGGTGTCTTGCAGACTAAAGGGGAGAGGGATGTGCATGATTGGCAGATCACTTGCTTAGGCAATTGTGTCAATCATGAGATGTCAAGTACCACGCCAGATGTTGTTCTTGCAGTAGATGCAATAAGTCGATATTGATCCAATCCTGGAGAAACGGTCGGAAGCAGTTTAGAACATAAGTGAATGTTCTAGGGATTTGATAACGGCAGCCTCCTTTAGGAGACGGTTATCATTCCAGGCTTCCAAGGTGACCTGGATGGCATAGTGGCTGTCAGAGTTATAGTTTTCCCTTTGACGAGGGGCAGTATTTTGGACAGGTGGTCCAGTTGGATACTGAGGGAAGGCATGACGCAGGATACTGATTAAGTTCAGTTGACGATACAGTCTAAGAAGTTTGGATTTGGAGTTCATTTATGAGCTAAGTCCCATCAGACATCCAGACATTCTAGGACAGGTATTGCTCGTTTTCGGGAGATAGTTTTCTCTGCGAACATGAGATATAGAGAGACATAGAAAGAAACATCAAGGCGGATCCACTCACTGAGGCTATTCCTCGAACGCAATAGTTTCGCAAACGAGCTTTGTGAGACTGACTAGTAGAGGAGTTGGGTGTTCGGTATCACACGGGCTGTGAGTATGCGACATCGCAATAGTTAGCATCGAGTGCAAGTGGGAGATTGTTGGAGATAGTGCCCTCAGAGTCAATTATTGGATCACAGGCACGTGATTGCAATGATTGAGGGGAGGACCTGTCCCAGTAGGACAGTCTTACTCGAGATGATAGTATGCTATCTGGTTTATCTTTATCATCGTGTACTGCTTTAGGTGACCTTACGAGTCGCTATTACACGTTGATAAAGCCCCTAGGATTCTTGCTTGACTTCCAGCAGTATGAGGGCGATCATATAAGTGGGAGCTGGGGTCTATAAGCACATCCTTAAATGGTCCCTAGTCGAGGGAGTTTCGAGACAGGGCATCGATTCTCCACAGTAGACTAGTGTATACAGTCGAGACCCCGACGAGGGGCGGTGGCCGGTCTCACAAGCCACTGGTGTCAGTTGGTTCACCTAAGATGTATACAGGTGCTCATTGGGTTATGAGTACACCGGACAGGACTCGCCGGGAACCTGCTAGTTGGGATATACCAGACGTCAGATAGCAGTTCCCAGGTGACATGTGTACAGGTTAGTTCATCGACCTGGGATCGTCATTTGTCTCGTGTGAGTTCCCACTGTACTTTGATTACTACCCTACCACGGCTCAAAGGAGTCGTGCAAACAGGTTTTAGTTGGGTACAGTCCCGAGCCACATGGAGGCAGTGAGCGGATCTGCAGGGGTTCGTCTCTCCCGGTATTGGGGGTGAGGTCGTGCTGTGTCTAGGAGAGCCAGAACATGAAAAGTCCTTGGCCAAGGCAGGAGATTTGCTGGTAGGTATTCCAGAAGTATCTCAGGGTGTTCTGGGCTACACTCCGACACGACTTGTACCGCTTTTGGGGGTCTGACTTTTACCAACCCACTAGGCCCGCCATGCGATGCTCATAGACGAACGGACCGGACTGTACGGATATTGTCACTGACAGGCTCAGTAGGGTGTCAGGATGAGTTCGCTCATCGACGTCCCTTTTGGTCAATACCTGGTGGCCCGTCACGTATTGGCTTATACCTCTGACGTGCTAGTGGTTAAATCCACAGCCACAGTATTGACGAGTCTTTAGAGTCCACCACACAGACAGTTACTCAAGTTTCGGGCGAAACGCTGTAGAGGCCGTATGGAGATATGGCAGGGTTCGATCAGATACGTGCGGTATTGCACGGATCGCGATCGGACAGTTTTTACTAGCCGGCTTTGGCTTAAGCCGGATCCTAGTATAAGATAGTGTAGTTTTGTCTCTTTGCATTTGTGTTCAGCGGGAATACAAATGCGGGCATGTATTTGCAGTTGCGGGGTTTTCCTGTAATTTATTACGGGATCGGTTTTTCTGGGGTTGCCAGTTTGCATTCCGTTCCGGCCGGTTTTCTCTTTTTCCTTCCCGGTCGGACTTTTCGTTGGAGGGTGTTAATTGCAAGTTTGCAATTAACATTTTGTGAGGGGTTTCTTTGCATGAGTGTGGCTTCATAATGATGATATTCTATTATGGTCATTTCATTTGCTTATCTTGTGAGTGGACTTTGATGAGAATGAAGGGTGACCATTTTTCCATTCTTATCTCTCATTTCCTTTCTTAATTAATCCATTTTATCTCCACCCTTTTCTTGCTATGGGCCGGCCACTGTTTGGTATTGGAGTGATTTTTTTTTTGGTGTGAATTAATTCCTTCATACTTGTTTTGGTGGACCCCCCTCCCATTTGGTTTTTGCTGTGAAAGTATTTCTCCAACCTCCTTGGGATTAATTCATACACACCATTTTTTGATTTCCAGTGAGATAAAAGAGAGAGAGTGGGCTTCATGATTTTTCCAGAGAAGAAAAAGGAGTTCTGGCCGAGCTCAATTTTTCCAAGCATGCTCCATTCTTTTTCTTTGCAAGCCTCCATGAAATTCTTGTGCAAGATTCCTCCACATCATGGCAACCTCATAACCCCAAGAGACAAGTTCACTACACTATTCTATAGTAAGTCTTGGACGCGTCGGCTAGCCAACTTCGCGCCCGAGTTGCCTCGGTCAAGAGGCGGGAGCCCGTAAAAGATTCCGGCTACGTGGTGCCCTTTCCGACGAGCGAGGAGGTGACGGACTTTCCGCAGGAGATCGGAGCGGAGATGAAGACCGAAGGACACAGATCGCTTGGTATAACTTCTCTACTCTTTTCTTATTTGCTAGTTAGCTAGGTTAATGGCCCGATCCGGGTAAAAAGTCCGCGGTGGTGCCGTTTTGCAAAGTTCGCAAAGTTTTTGTTTTCCGCGTTTCCGGCGTCGGATCGACGGCCGGGGCGCCCCCGCGGGCTTACAGTGAGAGCTTTTGAGTGGATGTTAAATGAAGATGAGGGTTATTTTGTATCATTCTTTTGCTTAGCTTCCCCTTGAGTTCCTTGCTTTCTCTTGGTCTTTAAAGCTTTTCATTGAGCTTGAAGGTTTAAGGGTTGGTATTTGATCTAAAGGGTTGTATCATTTTTGGAAGGAATAAAGTCTCTTTTGTGCTTCATTTTGCCTTGGGTTTTTAGCTCTCTCTTGATCTTGCAACCTCTTAATTGAGCTTGCAAGTTTAAGTTTGGGTTATTAAACCAATGGTGTGTAACTTGTTCCATGGTTTCTAGTTCTCTTTCTTGCTTATTTCTTTCTTATTTTTATTACTTGCTTTACATTCATGCTTTACTTTCATGCGCTTAAATTCCTTGCACTTTTAATTACTTGCTTGTAATCTTTTCTATTCTTTGTTTATCTTTTCTTTTGCTCTTTTTTGGTTCGTTTTGTGAATGGTTGTAATATGTTGTTGTTAAGAATAAATACAATATTGTAAGTTAAGGTTTCATTCCTCATTTCCTTTTCCCGTTATTTTCCTTTGAACTCCGCCCAAATGTTACGCAAGTGCTCCGTTAGGCACCCTATCCTACCCAGGTAACGGTGATTCCTAACCGCGACCGGTTGCGTTCGGTTTGGCCGGAGTCGAAAGCAAGAGACAAGAACGGAAGGACAAGGGTAAATAAGCCGGATTCCACGAATACCGTGCTTAAATCCCCTAATCCACGTTGTTGCCAATTGCTCTAGCTTCAATTGGTCTAGACTCGGCTCAAGGTTTTGAGTGCAGATTTCTTTAGCTTACACTTTCGTATCTTTTTCTTAACAACTTTATACTTGCATATAAAACACATAGGTTAGAATTGAACAAACATATACACATTCTTTATTGACTCGTCTAAAACTCGAACGGACATACAGCCATCTCCCTGTGGATCGACCCGTGCTCAACCGGCTAGCTGCATAGCGACACCGTCCTGATCGCGGTTATAATTTTAGAACTTTGAACATCCGACACGCCAAAAGCGTGCGATCAGTATTCCAGTAGTATCTAAGGGTGTTCTGGGCTACACTCCGACACGACTTGTACCGCTTTTGGGGGTCTGACTTTTACCAACCCCCTAGGCCCGCCATGCGATGCTCATAGACGAACGGACCGAACTGTACGGATATTGTCACTGACGGGCTCAGTAGGGTGTCAGGATGAGTTCGCTCATCGACGTCCCTTTTGGTCAATACCTGGTAGCCCGTTACGTATGGCTAATACCTCTGACGTGCTAGTGGTTAAATCCACAACCAAAGTATTGACGAGTCTTTAGAGTCCCCCAAAGACAGTTTCTCAAGTTTCGGGCGAAACGTTGTAGAGGCCGTATGGAGATATGGCAGGGTTCGATCATATCCGTGCGGTATTGCACGGATCATGATCGGACAGATAATACTAGCGGGCTTTGGTTTAAGCCAGATCCTAGTATTGTACAGTGTAGATTTTGTCTCGTTGCATTTGTATTCGGTCGGAATACAAATGCGGGTATGTATATACAGTCGCGGGGTTTTCCTATAATTTATTACGGGATCAGTTTTTTGAAGTTGCCAGTTTGTATTCCGTTTCGGCCAGTTATCCTTTGTTGCTTAATGGCCGGATTTTTCTGATGGAGGGGCTAATTTGCAAATGTGCAAATTAGCATTGTGGAGGGGGTTATTTGTGATATGAGGCTTCATGATACTTCTTGCATCATTTGATTCCTTTTTGTGCACATGGCTTGCATTAAATGAGAAAGGATTGGATGAGAAATTGATGTGATCTTTTTTCCTCTTTATCACACAATTTCTTCTCTTGCTTTATTCCAATTGATTTTTCCCTCCTCATTCTAGAGCTTGGCCGGCCACTTTGGTAGAGGGTGTATTTTTGTGTGTGGGAAAAAATTTCATTCGTATATTCTTGCATCAAAATTCCAAAGCCAATTTTCACATCTTCTTCTCCTCCTCAATCCAAATGGCAACTTCATACCCCATGAGGCAAACCGCTCTACACTTAGCCTACAGCATCCTTGGGCACGTCGACTCGCCAACTTCATGCTCGAGTTGCCTCGGTCCAGAGGCGGGAGCCCGTAAAAGAACCCGGCGATGTGGTGCCCGTTCCAACGAGGAGATGAAGACCGGAGATTCCGCGAGGAGATCGGAGTGGAGGCCGAAGACCGAAGGACACGGATCGCTCGGTATAGCTTCCTACCCATTCTCTAGTTTGCTAGGATTAGGTTAATGGCCCGATCCGGGTTTCTAGTGCGCGGTAGTGCCGGTTTACAAGTTTTGTGAAAGTTTCGTTTCCGCATTCCGGCGTTGGATTGACGGCCGGGGCGCTGCCGTGCACTTACATCGAGAAGCTATACGCTAGTCTACTCTGGTATATCGATGCCCTGTCTCGATACACCTACGACTAGGAACATTTGATGGATGTACTTAGCAACTACATTGTCCCCGCTATTATGATCTGCATCATAGTCCTGGTAGTCAAGTACTCATCCTAAGGGCTTTATCAACATGTAACATAGAGACAATCAGAGTACACGTTAAGATAAAGAGCAACCAGATAGCATACTATCATGTCGAGCAAGAAAGTCCTCGATATATATGTCCAAGCATCCACTACAATATAGATCGTATATACAGTAATAGCCTCTAGGGCATACATATCACTAACAATCTCCCACTTGCACTAGGGCCATCTGTTGTAGTATCTCATACCCAACAATCAGCAGTGGTTGAAGTATCTCATTCTCAACCATCCCATAAAAGTCTCTACTGGGAAATAGGCCTTTGTGAGTGGATCCGCGCTATTGTCCTCTGTGTCTACTCTCCTAACCTCGGTCTCCCTGGAGATCAACCATCCCCATGATCAAGTGATACTGCCTAAGAATATGTCTGAATCTCTGATGGGACGGGGTTTCCTAGGCCAAAGCCACAACTCCATTGTTACACAATGGTAGGAACGAAGTTCATCTCATGAACTTATATACACCCAGATTGTTTCTTTGGTAGCATCGTAGATAGCAATGTATCAGCCTTTAATCATCTAGATTTGTCACGGTATCTATCTTGGAACTCTTCCAACATACCGTCCCTCCACCGAGGGTAAAGACAATGCCTGTGACTGACATTCAGTCGTCCTTACTACTTTGGATCCTATCCAGTGATTCTCCCCATGATCGATTGATACCATCTTACTACACCTAGTGAGAACACTAACATCCATTTAGATCTATCTCATAGATCCAAAATCCAGGATTTTGGAGGTATCGCCTTGATCCTATATGGAGAATCCTTGTGATTAGAGGAGATTTACCGAGCGTAGCATAGGAAACTCCTTTCCTATCAAGATTATGTCATCAACGTACAATACGAGGATCATCACCATACTCCCTATTACCTTTTTTGTATATACAAGGTTCATCTACCATTTTGATGAAGTCAAACTCTTTGACTATTGCATCAAAAAAGATGTTCCAACTCTGCGATGCCTGCTTTATCCCATAAAACAACTTGCACACGTTTCCGCTGCTCCCACTGTCTACGAAGCCTTCTGGTTGAGTACTTATAGACGCTCTCTTCTAAATCATCATTTAGAATAGCAGTCATGACACCCAACCACCGGATATCGTAGTCATGGTATGTAGCAGTGGCAAGTAGGATCTGAATGGACTTAAGCATAGGCGCCAGAAAAGGTTTCATCATTGTCCACACCTGGTCGACGACGAAAACCTTTTGCAACAAGTCTTAGCTTTGAAAGTCTCAACTTTTCCGTGTACACCAAGTAATCTTCTCAAGATATACTTGCTCTTGATGGGTATTTAACCCTTCAGATAAAGCAACCAAAGTCCATACTTTGTTGGTGTATATGGATTCCATCTCAAATTGCTTAGCATCCAGCCATTCTTATAGAGTCCCCACTCTTGATGGCCTTCTCGAAAATAGTTGGGTCATCATCTCATGATGCAATCCTCACTCCCACTGTGATAGAGAAACTGAAGTATCTCTCAGGCGGATGAGGAACCCTACTAAATCGGCGAAGAGGCTGAGGTTCGTTGGGAACTATTGAATCCTTCGGTTCTACCAAATCATCAGCTGCAGTTTATATAGCTAGAACTCCTTCCAGTTCTACCTTATGACCACTAATTTCTTCACAAGAAATCCTTTTCTCAAAAGGTCCCATGCTGAGAAACAAAACAACTTTTTGCTCCTCAGTGGGGTAGAAGATATTCTCTTGCGAATGCTTGGGATATCCAACAAACTTCTACAAAACTGACCTTGCCTCGAGCATGTCCGGATTTTGCTTTTAGACATAGACCGGACAACCCTAAATCATAACTTCCTTAAGAGATGGGCTCTTCCCATACCATATCACATATGGAGTGGTAGGCATCTGATTTGATTGGAACCCTATTCAATAGGTATGCAGCTTCTCAAGTGCATAACTCCCAAAAGGAAATAGGTAACTTAGTAGTACTCATCATAGAGCACACCATATCACATAGGGTGCGATTGCTCCGCCCCGATACACCGATGAGCTGTGGTATATACGGAGGAGTAATGCTGAGAGAGAATCGCATTCTCCTTTAGAATAGTCCAGGAATTCCGTGCTCAAGTATTCTCCTCCCTGATCTCATCATAGGACATAATACTTATACCCATTTTGGTTCTCTACTTCTAAATTATATTCTTTAAATATCTCAAAAGGTTCAGACTTGTGTTTCAACAGGAACACAAGTGCGAATCTTGAGAGATCATCAATGAATGTAATGAAGTACAAAGAACCGGTCCTGGCATGTGTAGACAGGGGACCTACATACATCAACATGTATCAATCCCAAGAGTTCAGTAACTCTTCCTCTGTTTCCAATAAACGGAGCTATGGTCATCTTATCTTTGTGACATGACTGGCAAGTTTCACAAGATGTAAATTCAAACTGATTTAAATATGCATCTCTATGTAACTTAGCTAGTCGGGTCGCATTGAAATGACCTAGTCTACAATGCCTCAAGTAGGATACGTTCATCTCTGAACTCTTCCTCTTGTGTGTGTTCTATACTTTAAGAACTGTAGTTTGATTTAGAACATATATGCTTTTAGATAACGTGCTTGAACCGATCAACAATTTATAGGAAATGTTCAAAACATTATCCAACAATACAAAATTATATCCTTCTTTACTAATAAAGAGACTGATATGATGTTGTATATCAGGTTCAGTATCTAATAACTTCGCTTAGAATCAATGTATTTGGTAATACAGGGTGATAACTGCCAACAGACTTGGCTGCAACACTTGCACCATTTTTAAATCTTAAAACTTATCACCCATTCTCAGTTCTCTACCTGTCTTATAGCCCGTGTAACTGATTACATATGCGGTATCCTGATCTAGTATCTCATACACAGGACATAAAGGATACAGAGAAACAGTTCTCTGTAAAGAACATACCCGAAGAAGATGCATCATCATGTACTTTCTTCGTTTGGGCCGCACGGGAATTCTGATAATCCCATATTTCCTGCTCGGTCTTATAACAGTTATAAGTTGGAGCATGACCAACATCCCGAGCTCAGTATAACAAGCGGGTTCGGTCAATACATCCATATTATTATCTTGATTAAGGCGTGACATGGTTGCTACATGGAGAGAGAGAGATGAAAACACTCAGCGTATGCTCTTGCAAGACTAGATTGGTTATCAATATATTTAATGAGGATGGCTCCTACTGTTTTAGTCAAATCTTCCTTCAAACCGTAAAAGGAAAGACTAGCCGGGATTAATTACACCCTACAAGTTCGCCAATCTTTCAGCCAGGCCAGTGCCGGTACTTTGAGGGAGGTTCCCTGTACTTTCGCACGGACCAAATTAAAATAAACCTCGTTTTCCCAGAGGCGTAACCCCGTTAACACCTTTCTAGACACCTACTTGATCGGCTAATTGTAATGTGTTGAACTCTCCCAGGAGTAACTTTTACTCGCAGTGGCTATCGGGATCCAACTATCTCATAGGAGGTATGCAATCTCATTGGAAATTTCAACACTTGAAATTCCCGATAATATTTTACCCCGAGCGATCTATGTCCATGACAAGGTCAACAAACCATAGACCACATGTCAAGTTCAACCCGTCATTTCCTGATTGAATTAAACCCACCCGCATGAACCTTGACAAGGTCACACGACTACCCTAACTCAATCGTATCATATGCTTATAGAGATAAGCATAAATAGCTACCGTACACTACGCCTTGACAAGGTCAACAAACGCATCACGAATACTATGAAGTACTTATCTGAAATGACGGAGGGCTACGACAGGTTTTTATGAAAACCTTTTGCGTAATGAACTTGATATCGTTGTAGAATCAAATAATTTAAAATGGAGTGTTTTTGAGGCTTTTACTAGTTTTGCTAAAGAGGTCACTCCCGGTGAAGGGATCGTTGGCTCTTTCCTTATCGAATAAGGTGCAGGATATTCACAATACCACTATGCAAAGCAAAAATTATAGAAGCAATCAAAAGACAAACCGAGGGTTGTAGCATCTGTCAGTTATTGCTAAAGAGGTCACTCCTGGTGAAGGGATCTCGGCTCTTTCCTTTTCGAATAAGCTGCTAGATGTTCTACAGGGAACACCGCTATGCAAAGAAACAACTAGAGCTACCTGTTTTTGAAAATTCGATTCCACAACATCTTTAGGTTTCTTTTATTTCATTAATCTCATTAATGAAGTCCCATCATATTAAGTTACCTAAATATTACAGATAAATACAACGTACGCTTATGCCATCCGCATTCGCCTCGATGTCTCCTCGTGCACCGTTAGGTTAGGTAACTAACGGCAGAGCGGGGCAGTGCTAGCGCGGGTGTAAAACATAAGCAACGTCTATATAATATATCACATATATTATATCCAGTATCCATCTCAACATATCAAATGATCACATCACAGATAACGCAGTAGAAGAACAACATATGAAATATTGGATATACTAGGATTTTCGTGTTTTATTTTAAGCCTGTATAAAACACGGATTCCACGGTCGTGATGAATAGCAAATCCCACACCCCTAAACCCCTACGAGAGCGGCAAGAAACCCTACCAATTCTAGAGTTAGGAGACCCGGTCTCGACTCCTCAAGATGGTCTCCCATTGGACTCCAGAACCTGGTTACTTGTGCTCCCCGCCTTAGGTCTATCCTAATACGGAAAAGTAAATAATATACAATGGTGACATCATCCTCAACCCGGATGTGCCCCAATAAAAGAATAATGCATACAATGAATTTTACATGAAGGAAAATGAAAAACTCTTATCTCACATAAAACCCCCGGTTATTCAAAAACACGGTGATCCAATATAACATATCCAAGAAACACATAACTGTTGGATATATGTATGCCCTAGAGACCATTATATGATAGTGGATGTATTTGTACATGTATATATATTCAGTACGCATTCTTGCTCGACATGATAGTATGCTATCTGGTTCTTCTTTATCTGACATGTTGATTTGATCATGCTTTTCTTCATTCATACATGCTGATAAAGCCCTGAGGATATCGGCTTGACTACTCTGATTATGATGGAGATCATACTAGTGGGACATCTGTAGTCTATAAGCATATCCTGGAAAGTCCCTAGTCGTTTGTATATCGAGATGGGGCATTGATATACCAGAGTAGACTAGCGTATTTGATACTAGACCCATACGATGGGCAATGAATGTTCCCACATTCATCGATGTTTGACATCAAGATCGTATACGGGTGCTCAGTGATGACTGGGTACAGTGGACGGACTCACCGAGAACTCCTATATGGAATTATATCTATTGTCGGATAGGAGTTCTCAGGTGACACTGGTACAGGTTAGTCTGTAGACCCGAGATCGTCATAGAGTCTTGTGTGTTCTCCCACTGTACTTTGATTGCCACCCTACCACGGCTCTACTGAGTCGTGCAAACAGGTGGCTGTTGGGTACAGTCCCGAGACACACGAAGGCAATGAGCGATAGGAGGGGTTTCGTCTCTCCCAGTATTGGGAGTTGATGCTGTACTGTGCCCGACTGGTTATATTAGTAAGTCCTTAGCCAGGGCTGCTGAGATTTGCTGATAAGTGTTATCAGTAGTTTCTCGATCTGTTATAGACCATTCATCGGCACGACTTATTGAGTTATTGGGGTCGACGTGACCATCCCTAGGCTCGATATGCAGCATATCTGACGAAAAGACCGGACTGTACAGTAGTGTTGCCGGTTGGCTCGACGGGAGTTGTAGCAGGTTCGCTTGTTTTCTTCTGATAGCTCAATACCCGGGTGGCCGTTACATTTAGCTGACCGCTTGCGGCTTGGGGGTGCTTGATATGATCATCACCCTCTGCCGGCGTATTGACGAGTCTTAGAGTCCCATACAGGAGTTACCTAGTCCAGGCGAAACGTTGTGGTGCGCGTATGCGATATGCGCATAGACCCGATTAAAATGCGCGTATATGATACCGTACATTGATCGGGCGGCTAGCTTTTGGTAGGGTCATATGTGATATTGCCGGATTGATAAATCAAGTGTTGATTTATCATTTAACCATTAGTTTTCTCACTTAAAACCTTTCTTGGATATGATGGATGTATGAATGCATGTATGTGTTTCTTTCTTTCTTTCTAGTTTCATGCACATATGGATGTGCATACATACATACATACATACAGCCATCTATCATGGTTGTTTACAGATGGAAATGGTGGAAATATAAGACTCACACCATGGATAAATATATGGATTATTATTTAATTTTATGTTTAAAACAAAATAGAAAAGGAAAGGATAATTCTTGAGTTGTTTCTACACTCTTCTTTAACCTAACCATTCTCACCTACCTCTAACCTTGAGTTATCATTCTCTTTATGTTCTAAAACTAAAGTTAAATAATATCTCCATCATTTTAACCATGGTTTGTAGTGAGAAGGAATAAAATATATAAAGATTTATTTCATTTTCTTTTCATGGTTATCATTCTAACTCTTGTTAAAAAGAAAGCCTCCATCTTCTTCCTCCTTCTATATTTGCTCTCTAGTTTCTTTTAGTGAGTGAAATACACATAAAGAAAGGTTTTTGAAGTGAGAATCTTAACCACAACATCATTCTATACAAGTTTAGTCAACTTGTTTAGAGTGTTCTCTTCGATTCTCGAAGTTGCGAGCTTGGACGGGGAACTCCAGGTGGATCGTCGTGGACGTGAGAGGACTTCAAGAGGACCTTCTTCCAACACCCAAGAGACCAAGGAGTCCAGCAAAAGGGAACTACAAAGGTTGTAGTCTCGAAACCCTAATTTTATTAGCTTTAAGTTTTGTAACCCTAATTTTCTAGGATCGATTCCTTTGCATGCTTGTTTAGCACCATCAAAATCTAAACTTTGAGACATGTGATGCTTCAAAACTCATTATAGGGTGCTAGGCAAAACTTTCATTGGTATCAGAGCCTACCTAGAACATTAGGCGACAATTTTACGAAGTAAAAATCCCGATCGGACAAAAATACGCCTTCTTTAGACCCTCTCTGGACAAATTTTAAAATCTGACCTTTTTCAGAATTAAAAATACTTAAAAAATACAGCAGGGAAAACTAAGAAATATGGTGAAATTTGATGCCATGAACAGTTCAAATGGCCGCGGAACCGCGGCAATTCCTTGCTTAGGCCGCGGCTCCGCGGCCGTACAGTGGTATCATTGCATGAAAATTACACTATTATTCTTATTTCTGCTTGTACAGTGTTTTAGGTATGTTTAATCTAAATATATTACTGTATTTTCTGGAGATGGTTTTGGACGTGTAGATTCGATCGGAATGTTCATTTCGTTGTTTATCCGGGTAAATTAGAAAGTATTGAAGTGGTTGAACGAGTGTCATTTGCTCACTATTCACGGGGTTTAAATACTTTGGAGATACATGCAAGTCTTTTTGTGGTGGACTCTCTAGAAGACAACAAACCTTAACTCGATTATGCGACCGTCTTGAACTGCCCTTTGAACCTTAGGGTTTGGGGCAGTACGGCGTGCCACATGTGAGGCGTTGGCTTGACCCTTCTACGGCTGGACCGCTACTACTGTGTCACACTTCGGATTTTTTGAACCCAGCTCAAGTGTTGAGCTTTAGTGAATCTTGGGTACTTGATCGTTCGTTCGAAAACTTTAATACTGTCTGTTTATCTGGAATGTGATACAATATGTGGAATTCATATAGTTTAGGCATGAAATACGAAATATGTGATATTTCGCATTTATGATGTCTAAAGAGAATGTGGATTCCAAATATTGTAGTTTTACACTTTCTTTTCTGTGACCGTAAGTGTAGTATGTACGATATCGCCGGTTTCGTTGCTATACATCAACGACAATTGGGGTATGCATACTTACTGACGTTAATGATATGAGATATTATGTGTTGCTGAGATATGATGTGCAGGATTGTCGCGATTGAATAGCCGGGGGTTTTTTATATGAGATGAGATTTTTATATTTTCATTCATGTAAATTCAAATGTAATGTAATATTCTTTTATTTGGGGCACTTCCGGGTTGAGGTTGTGTCACCAGTGTTGTATATTATTTACTTTTCCGCATTAGGATGGACCCAAAGAGGGGAGCACAGGTGACCGGGTTCTGGGGTTCAGTGGGAGGCCATCTCGAGGAGTCGAGACCGGGTTCATTGGTAGGGTCACTTGCCGCTCTCGTAGGGGTCAAGGGTGTGGGCTTGGCTATTCATCGCGACAGTGGAATCCGTATTTTCTTTTCTGGCTAAATACTAAATACGGACGTCCTAGTATATCACACTTTATATCTATGTTTCTGCTGCCTGTGTTCTGTGATATCTGAGACGAATGACAAATTATATATATGATATATAGTAGACGTTGCTTATGTTTTACACCCGCGCTAGTCCCGTCCCGGAATGCCGTTAGTTAAGTAACCTAACGGTGCATAACGGAACATTGTGGCGAATGCGGATGGCATAAGCGTACGTGTTATTTTCGTTTCTTTTCTATAATTGGCTTAAGGACTTAAATGATGGGTTTACATTAATGTGATTAATGTAAAGAAAATAAACCTAAAAAGATGTTGTAGAATCGGATTTGAAAACCACTCGGCTATTTATGAAAAAGCTATATTTCAAAACTGCGGAGCTTAAGCCACTCCTTTTGAAAACCATTTGATTCTACAACGATATCAAGTTCAAAGCGTTAAAGATTTTCTTAAAAATCATCCGCAACCCTCCTTCATTTTAGGAAGTAGAGTACTTAGTATTCGTGCTACGTTTGTTGACTATAGTTAAGGCGTAGTGTACGGTAGCTAAGTGATGTCTTCCTACATTGCATATGATGCAGATTAATTAAGACATTCTTATGACTTTGTTGACCATAGTTAAGGGTTATATGAGTGGGTCTAATTAATCAAGAAATGACGGGTAGAACTTGACTGGTACTTATGATTTGTTGACCTTAGTTATGTTAGTGTATATGCCCTAGAGGCCATTACTGTATCATACTGGTTTGTATATTACTTAATGGATGCTTGGGATATTCACCTTGTATATACAATCTTGCTCAAAATAGTAGTATGCTACTTGGTTTGTTTCTACTTCAATGTGTACTTGTGTTTATTTCAGTATATCACTTATACGCATTAGTGGAGCCCTTAGGATCTTTGCTTGATTACCAGCGTTGTGATGGCAGTCACACTAGTGGGGGCTGGGTAATCTATAAGCACATCCTTATTCAGGTCCCTGGTCGCAGGACTATCGAGACAGGGCATCGATACTCCGGAGTAGACCAGCGCATGCGCTTCTCATCCCAGTGTGGGAGACGGACTGTCCCACAGCCGTCAGTACGTCGTACTTGAGATAGTATGCGGGTGCTCGTTAGGTTACGGGTATACTGGACAGGACTCGTCGGGAACTGACTAGTTGGTATTATACCTATCGTCAGTTATCAGTTCCCAGGTGACATGAGTACAGCTTAGTCCGCTGACTTGACACTGTCACTTCGCCTCGGGTGTGTTCCCACTGTACTTTGATCACTACCCTACCACGGCTCAAAGGAGTCGTGCAAACAGGTGGTGGTTGGGTGCAGTCCCGAAGCACTTGGAGGCAGTGACGGTTAGACAGGATTCGTCTCTCCCGGTATTGGGGGTTGACATCGCGCTGTGTTTAGGAGAGCCATTACACGAGTAGTCTATGGCCAGGGCAAACGAGATATACTGGTAGGTTTCCAGTGTTATCTCAGGGTGTATTGGGCTTCACTCCGGCACGACTTGTACCGCTATTGGGGGACTGACGTTTACCGCCCCCTAGGCCCGCCATGCGATGTATCAGACGAACAGACCGGACTGTACGGAGAATGTCACACTCAGGCTCAGTAGGAGTTCAGATGGGTTTCGCCTCGTCGGTCTTCTTGTCGGCATTACCTGGGGACCGTTACGCACAGCTAGTGCCGCTTGCGGTCTGTGGTTAAACCCACTGCCAGCGTAGTGTCGAGTCTTTAGAGTCCCACACAGAAAGCTTTTCGCCTTTAGGCAAAAGAGTAGAGGTCGCATGGTATTGCGACAGGTCGCATGGTTTTGCGACAGGGTTCGGTCACATCCGTGCACTTGTGCACGTACAGTGTCCGGACAGTTTACACTAGCGGGCTTTGGTTTAAGCCAGATCCTAGTGTACCTTATGGGATTGGATTTATCCAGTTTGCATTCGTGTTCCTCGGAACGCGGATGCGGGTGTGTATGCACAGTTGACAGGGAGGCAGAGGCAGCGGATTCTCATTAGGGTTGTTGACAGTTGACCGTTGACTTTTTGACTTTATGCTCAACCCTAATGAGAATATGATATGTGATTAACTATTATATTAATTAAGTATTATGGTGATATGGTTGTTGACTTGTTGACTTTTGTTGACTTGTTGACTTTGGTGACTTGTTGACTTTTGTTGACTTGTTGACCGGTTGACTAGGCTTGACTAGTTGACCATCATGATAACCATGGTTATCATTTCATGCCAAAGACTTTTACTTGCTTGTTCATTTGAGTAAAATGAGTGCATGACATGATAAGGTTATGGTTGCTTCTAACCATCACATAAGACTTTTTTGATATGATGAGTTATGATCACTTTGGATTATGAGAGGGTGAGAGACAAAAGACTTGCTCATTCTTTCTTGCTCATTCTCTCTCTTGTTCTTGAGCTCTCCTCTTGCTCTCACCCTCCCTCTCTTGCTCCCTCTCTTGATCTATGGTTCTCTTGTCTCATGAGTTGAGAATCAAGAATCATAGATAAAATCCCATTCTAAATCTTCTCTACTCATTCTAGTTCACTAGGTTTAGCAAACCAAGTGAACTAGTTTCTTCAAAGAACGAAGAAGGAGCTAAAGGTTGGAGCTTTCAAGTGGATCTATCTTCGGCGCACGGAGACGACGAGAAGGAGCCATCGGACCACCATCGGAGCTTGAAGAGAAGGAGTTCAAGTTTAGGTATAACCATCTTCATCCGAGTAGCTAAATATCTTTAGCTTAGTATGCTAGTTTTAGTTTAGGTAAAGATCCCGACCTAGCTTAGTCCATGTTGCCTCTTGCGTTAAAATTTTGATTTTATACCGTTTCCGCCTCCCCGTAAGAACCGGGGGTCGCAACGTGGACTTACAGTGGTATCAGAGACTAACTAAACTTAAACTAGCTTGGTAGTGAAGTGTAACGAAGTTCGGAACCGGAAAAATCCAAAAACCAAACCTTTACAAAAACTGAGTTTCTGTTGAATTTTTTTTGGCTCAAAATGAAAAACTTTACACTTGTAAATTCGGCTCAGGGTTTTGTGTGAACACTCAAGAAACACGATACAGTAATTCGTCCAAACCGCCGCCCATCCGCCGCGTGAGTTAAGCATCCGCCGCGGAAGCGCCGCGTGTTGTCGTCTTCTGTGCATCGTTTTTCATGCAGTGTGTGTCTGTGTTGGTTTTGGGATTTTTGAAATATATTATATGTGCCCAGATTTTCCAGAAAAGAAATTTCCTTTTGGGGTCCTATAATTCCGTATTTTTTTCCGAACTTCACTGCACTTTGACTATGATGGTTATATCTGTGATGTTTGCATGTATTGAACGTCGGCTAATCGCTATAAGTCGATTGGTCGGGGTTATACATGATCTGTAATGTGCTGGAATGTGTATATAAATATGTTGGATTGTCGCGGGTGAATAGCCGGGGGTTGTGAGACGAGAGTTTTCTTTTCTTGCAATTCATGTAAATTTGTAAATTGATGTAATAATTATTTGTATGGCCGCACAACCGGGTCGGGGTTGTAGCCGTCATTGTATAATTTCTTTTTACTGTTTTTGCTCCTAGGATAGACCCATGGAGGGGTGCACAAACTACCGGGTATGCCGAAGTGTCGAGTGGCCTACTCATGGAGATGAGGGAGGTTGCTACGCTTCGGGTACTTGGCGGGTAGTTTGCCGCACCCGTAGGGGTCTTGGGTGGGGTTTTGGATATTCACCGCGACCGTGTTATCTGTTTTTGTTACAGGCTCGTACAAATTACAGATTCCTAGTATATCCAATGTATTTATCTGTGATCTGAAATGTTTATCATTGCAGTATACCTATATATGATATTATTTAGGCGTTGCTTATGTTTTACAGACGCGCTAGCCCAGCCCCCGCTCTGTCGTTAGTTAAGTAACCTAACGGGTAATGACGGGGCCCCGTGGCGAATGCGAATGGCATAAGCGTACGTCATATTTTGGTTGTTTTCTGCAATGGTAGGATTAAATGATGGGACGCATTAAAAGAGATAATGCAAGAATATCACGCATTAAAAGAACTAATGCAAGATAATAAACCAAGTTAAAGTCGTTGGAACACTTTCGAAAAACCACTCGGTTCTTTTCAAAAACAACTTTTAAATGCGGAGCTTGAGCCACTCCTTTTAAAAGCTATCTCGTTCCATCGACCAAATCAAGTTCACTACGTTTACGGTTTTGCTAAAACCATCCGTAGCCCTCCGTCGTTTCACATGAATAGTCATAGTATTCAAGCTGTGTTTGTTGGCCAAAGTCAAGGCACAGTGATTGGTAGCTATTGGGTATTCATGTGCAGCATAGATAGATGCGTTGGTTTGGAACAGTCGTACTGCCTTGTTGGCCAAAGTCAAGGGTAGGTGCGGGTGGATTCAAATTAACCTGGAGAACGACGGGCAGAACTTGACATGTGACTTATGATTTGTTGGCCAAAGTCAAGGTCATAAGAGCATGGGGCAAAAATCCACATCGGGAGTTTCATAAGTACTGAAACTTGCTAGATTTGCATACCATTTGGAGTGTGATGATTCTGGTAAGATTCCTTCAGTTTCGTCACGCGATGATATTTGGATCCCGATCCTACTGTGAGTATATGCTACTCCTCGGGAAATTTCTCACTTAACGATCAATGCTATAAACCTAGTAGGTGCCTAGAAAGGTGTTAGCGGGGCTACGCCCCCAGGGAAAAGAGGTTCTCTAATTAAGGAACTTCGCAAAAGCGTTGGAAAACCTCCCTCGAAGTACCGACACCAGCCTGGCTGAACGGTTAAGCAAGTATTGTACGGTGGGATTGATCCTGACTAATTCTTCCTTTATGGTTTGAGGAGGGATTCGAGAAACAGTGGGAGCCATCCTGTTTAGACAAACTAAAAACCACTCTAAACTTGCAAGAGCATCATGCTGAGTGTTTCTTCTTCTCTCTCCTAATTGCAGCGACCAATCAACATGACTGGACTTAAGTTACTCCTAGATAAAAACAAACTGACAGGGCCAAACTACAAAGATTGGCTCAGGAATGTCAAGATAGCAATCACTTATGACAAGCTGGGGTATCTTCTTACCACCAAAGCTCCCCCTGTCCCTGGTCCAACTTCCAGTGTCGCGGATAAGGAAATCCGCAAGACTTGGGAGATTGATAGCGCGAAGGCCAAGTGCCTCCTGCTTGCCTCGATGGACAACGAACATCAGAGGAGGCATGAGAATATGGACATGGAGTCCATATTGCTCCATACAAAAGAACTGTATGGAGAGCAATCACGTATCGCAAGATACGAAGCGTCGAAAAAGTTATTTTCGACAAGAATGGCCGTCGGATCATCAGTAGCCGAGCACGTGCTAAAGATGATCGGCTACATTGAGGAGCTCGCTGACCTAGGGATCACATTGGAGAGTGAGCTATATACGGATATAGTTCTCCAGTCCCTTCCTTCCACTTACGCCCAGTTTATACTGAACTTCAACCTACAAGAAAAAGAGGTTGAACTATCAGAGCTCCTCAACATGCTGAGGAGCGCAGAGGGCACCCTACAGAAAGGTAGGGAAACATCCACTTTGTTTGTAGGAGGATCATCTTCTTCTAGGTCCAAGGCGAAAGCCAAGGGAAAGAAGAAGAAGGCCCCCGCCAAACCAAGGGGCGGTGTTAGTAAAGTGGATACGAAGGGAAAAGGAAAAGCAACAAAGATAGCGGGGAAGCTTGTGGATAAGGAAGAATGCTTCTATTGTCATAAGAAAGGACACTGGAAGAATGATTGCAGGGCCTGAAAGGCCAGAACACAGGAATTGAAGCAGGTTGCAGCTTCAGCTTCAGGTGTGTATGTTATTGAAAACTGTCTTTCAATAAACTCTACTTCCTGGGTATTGGATACCGGATCAGGATCTCATATCTGTAATTCTTTGCAGGCGTTGAGAAACCGTAGGGTTTTGAAGGCAGGTGACATGACCCTCAAAGTTGCGAACGGAGCTAGCATGGATGCTAAAGCCGTGGGGGACTATCACCTGGGAATGTCAGATGGACATGTTTTGGTTTTGCGTAATTGCTTTTTTGTACCCAACGCAACTTGTAATATCATTTCTGTATCTTTAGTTTCTAAAGAAGGTTATGAATTTGCGTTTGTAAGTAATGTTGTAAACATTCACCTTAATCAAGTTTTGATTGGGTCAGGTACATTGAGTAATGGTATATACGTGTTAAACCAACCACAGATTTTCAACATCCAGAATACACACAAAAGAAAGTCTCCGGAAATGAATCAGACTTTCTTATGGCATTGTAGATTGGGTCACATCAATGAGAGAAGGTTGACTAAGTTACATACAGAAGGATATTTGAATGCGTTCGAATATCAATCGTATGCCACTTGTCAATCTTGTCTCAAAGGAAAGATGACAAAGACTCCGTTTACTGGACAAGGAGTAAGAGCGAGCGAGCTCTTGGGACTCGTACACAGTGACGTGTGCGGTCCAATGTCTACACATGCCCGAAGCGGACATTCTTACTTCATTACTTTTACGGATGACTTCTCAAGGTACGGTTATGTCTTCTTGATGAAACATAAGTCCGAGGCCTTTGGAAAATTCCAGGAGTATAAGAATGAAGTAGAGAAACAGACCGGCAAAAGTATTAAGATTCTAAGATCGGATCGAGGTGGAGAATACTTAAGTGCCGAGTTCCTGGACTATTTAAAAGAGAACGGAATTCTCTCTCAGCTTACTCCTCCATACACCCCGCAACATAACGGTGTATCGGAGAGACGGAACCGCACCCTATTGGATATGGTGCGGTCCATGATGAGTAACGCTGAGTTACCGCGATCATTCTGGGGATATGCACTAGAAGCAGCTGCGTATCTCTTGAACAAGGCTCCCACCAAGACTGTGCCTACCACCCTATATGAGATGTGGACTGGGAAGAAACCCTGTCTAAAGTATCTTAAGGTATGGGGATGTCCAGCTTTTGTAAAAAAGCAGCATGCGGACAAGCTTGAGGCACGTTCAGTACAGTGTAAATTTGTGGGATGCCCAAGGAACTCCAGGGGGTATCTTTTCTATTCCGCTGAGGAACAAAAGGTTTTTGTTTCTCAGCATGCCCGCTTCTTGGAAACTGAGTTTTTGGAAACCCAGATAAGTGGGAGCACAATAGAACTGGAAGAAATTCCAGAACCACAGACTGTTACTGAAAGCTTGATGGAACCAGAGGGTTCAACAGAACAGGACATTCCTACGCCGCTCCGCAGGAGTAGTAGGCAGTCTCATCCGCCCGAGAGATACTACGGTTTTCTCATAGACGGGGATAGAGAGGATTGCATCATAGATTATGATGAGCCTACTAGCTTCCAGCAGGCCGTTCAGAGCGTTGACTCAGTGAAATGGCTGGATGCAATGCGGACCGAAATGGAGTCCATGTACACCAACAAGGTATGGACGTTGGACATTGCTCCAGACGGGGTAAAACCCGTAGGATGCAAGTGGATCTTCAAAAGGAAGATTGGTGTAGATGGACAGGTTGAGACCTATAAAGCTAGGCTGGTAGCAAAGGGTTTTCGTCAAAGACCTGGCTTGGACTACGACGAAACCTTTTCTCCAGTAGCCATGCTGAAATCCATTCGGATCCTTCTTGCCATTGCTGCCTTCCACGATTATGAGATCTGGCAAATGGACGTAAAGACAGCTTTTCTAAATGGAAATTTAGAGGAGTGTGTCTATATGGACCAGCCAGAGGGTTTCATTCAGAGTGGGAGCAGCGGAAAGGTGTGCAAGTTGCTTAAGTCCATCTATGGACTAAAGCAGGCATCGCGGAGTTGGAACATCTGCTTTGATGAGACGGTCAAAGAATTTGGCTTTATCAAAAATCCAGATGAACCATGCATCTATAGTAGATTTGTAGCGAGAACTGTAGTATTCCTCGTTTTATACGTGGATGACATTCTCTTAATAGGAAATGACATTCCTATGCTACAATCTGTCAAGGGGTTCTTGTCACACAGGTTCTCCATGAAAGACCTGGGTGATGCCTCATACATTCTGGGTATCCGGATCTACCGTGACAGATCCAAGAGGATATTAGAACTTTCACAGTCCAGGTACATCGACACCATACTGAAGAGGTTCAGTATGGAAGATTCCAAGCGCGGTAACCTACCGGCTTGTCACGGGATCACCCTCTCTAAAGAGATGTCTCCCAAGACTGATTTGGAGAGGGATCGCATGTCTATTATACCCTACGCTTCTGCGGTAGGCTCTATAATGTATGCGATGTTGTGTACCAGACCGGATGTAGCTTATGCACTGAGTGTGGTAAGCCGGTATCAGTCTAACCCAGGGGAGAAACACTGGATAGCAGTAAAGAACATTCTCAAGTACCTGAGAAGGACTAAGGAGATGTTCTTGGTGTATGGCGGAAAAGACCTCCAGATCGAGGCCTTTGCTGACTCCAGCTTCCAGAGTGACAAGGATGATTCCAAGTCCATGTCGGGTTTTGTCTTTACCCTCAATGGAGGGGAGGTGTGTTGGAAGAGTTCCAAACAGGAAACCGTTGCAGACTCGACGATGGAAGCGGAATACATCGCTGCATCTGATGCCGCAAAAGAAGCTGTCTGGATGAGGAAGTTCTTGAAAGAACTTCAGGTGGTTCCGTCCATTGTTGATCCAATACCTCTGTATTGCGACAACAACGGGGCTATAGCACTAGCGAAGGAACCCAGGTCCCATCAGAGATCCAGGCACATCTTGAGGCGGTATCACCTGATCAGGGAGATCGTAGATCGCCAGGAGATCGAGGTTCGGAGAGTCGCTTCAGAAGATAACACTGCTGATCCATTCACCAAGGCCCTGCCCCAGACTCAGTTCGAGCGGCTGATCGAGATGACAGGTCTTCGATACGCCAGTACATGGCCTTAGTGCAAGTGGGAGATTGTTAGTGTATATGCCCTAGAGGCCATTACTGTATCATACTGGTTTGTATATTACTTAATGGATGCTTGGGATATTCACCTTGTATATACAATCTTGCTCAAAATAGTAGTATGCTACTTGGTTTGTTTCTACTTCAATGTGTACTTGTGTTTATTTCAGTATATCACTTATACGCATTAGTGGAGCCCTTAGGATCTTTGCTTGATTACCAGCGTTGTGATGGCAGTCACACTAGTGGGGGCTGGGTAATCTATAAGAACATCCTTATTCAGGTCCCTGGTCGCAGGACTATCGAGACAGGGCATCGATACTCCGGAGTAGACCAGCGCATGCGCTTCTCATCCCAGTGTGGGAGACGGACTGTCCCACAGCCGTCAGTACGTCGTACTTGAGATAGTATGCGGGTGCTCGTTAGGTTACGGGTACACTGGACAGGACTCGTCGGGAACTGACTAGTTGGTATTATACCTATCGTCAGTTATCAGTTCCCAGGTGACATGAGTACAGCTTAGTCCGCTGACTTGACACTGTCACTTCGCCTCGGGTGTGTTCCCACTGTACTTTGATCACTACCCTACCACGGCTCAAAGGAGTCGTGCAAACAGGTGGTGGTTGGGTGCAGTCCCGAAGCACTTGGAGGCAGTGACGGTTAAACAGGATTCGTCTCTCCCGGTATTGGGGGTTGACATCGCGCTGTGCCTAGGAGAGCCATTACACGAGTAGTCCCTGGCCAGGGCAAACGAGATATACTGGTAGGTTTCCAGTGTTATCTCAGGGTGTATTGGGCTTCACTCCGGCACGACTTGTACCGCTATTGGGGGACTGACGTTTACCGCCCCCTAGGCCCGCCATGCGATGTATCAGACGAACAGACCGGACTGTACGGAGAATGTCACACTCAGGCTCAGTAGGAGTTCAGATGGGTTTCGCCTCGTCGGTCTTCTTGTCGGCATTACCTGGGGACCGTTACGCACAGCTAGTGCCGCTTGCGGTCTGTGGTTAAACCCACTGCCAGCGTAGTGTCGAGTCTTTAGAGTCCCACACAGAAAGCTTTTCGCCTTTAGGCAAAAGAGTAGAGGTCGCATGGTATTGCGACAGGTCGCATGGTTTTGCGACAGGGTTCGGTCACATCCGTGCACTTGTGCACGTACAGTGTCCGGACAGTTTACACTAGCGGGCTTTGGTTTAAGCCAGATCCTAGTGTACCTTATGGGATTGGATTTATCCAGTTTGCATTCGTGTTCCTCGGAACGCGGATGCGGGTGTGTATGCACAGTTGACAGGGAGGCAGAGGCAGCGGATTCTCATTAGGGTTGTTGACAGTTGACCGTTGACTTTTTGACTTTATGCTCAACCCTAATGAGAATATGATATGTGATTAACTATTATATTAATTAAGTATTATGGTGATATGGTTGTTGACTTGTTGACTTTTGTTGACTTGTTGACTTTGGTGACTTGTTGACTTTTGTTGACTTGTTGACCGGTTGACTAGGCTTGACTAGTTGACCATCATGATAACCATGGTTATCATTTCATGCCAAAGACTTTTACTTGCTTGTTCATTTGAGTAAAATGAGTGCATGACATGATAAGGTTATGGTTGCTTCTAACCATCACATAAGATTTTTTTGATATGATGAGTTATGATCACTTTGGATTATGAGAGGGTGAGAGACAAAAGACTTGCTCATTCTTTCTTGCTCATTCTCTCTCTTGTTCTTGAGCTCTCCTCTTGCTCTCACCCTCAACCTCTTGCTCCCTCTCTTGATCTATGGTTCTCTTGTCTCATGAGTTGAGAATCAAGAACCATAGATAAAATCCCATTCTAAATCTTCTCTACTCATTCTAGTTCACTAGGTTTAGCAAACCAAGTGAACTAGTTTCTTCAAAGAACGAAGAAGGAGCTAAAGGTTGGAGCTTTCAAGTGGATCTATCTTCGGCGCACGGAGACGACGAGAAGGAGCCATCGGACCACCATCGGAGCTTGAAGAGAAGGAGTTCAAGTTTAGGTATAACCATCTTCATCCGAGTAGCTAAATATCTTTAGCTTAGTATGCTAGTTTTAGTTTAGGTAAAGATCCCGACCTAGCTTAGTCCATGTTGCCTCTTGCGTTAAAATTTTGATTTTATACCGTTTCCGCCTCCCCGTAAGAACCGGGGGTCGCAACGTGGACTTACAAGTTAAGGTCATAAGTACTAGGGGTAAAAACAACATCGGGAATTTCAATAGTTGAAATTTGCAATGAGATTGCATACCTTCCATATGATGGTTGGATCCCGATCCCACTGTGGGCAATAGTTGCTCCTAGGAGAGTTTTACAGTTTACAATCAGCTAACTCATTAGGTGTCTAGAAAGGTGTTAACGGGGCTCCGCCTCTGGGAAAACGAGGTTTACTTTAATTAGGTCCGTGCGAAAGCACGGGGAACCTCCCTCAAGTACCGACACTGGCCTGGCTGAACGGTTAGCGAAGTTGTAGACTGTAATTAATCCTGGCTAGTTTTTCTTTTTAAGGTTTGAAAGAAAAACTCGATAAAAGCTGTGGGAAATATCGATTAGACAAGATAATAATAACCAATCTGATCTATGCAAGAGCTTTCGCTGAGTGTATTCTTTTCTCTCTCTTAATGGCAGATACCCATAACTGGACTCAAGATTTTACTAGATAAAAACAAACTGAATGGGACCAATTATAAAGACTGGCTGAGGAATCTGAAAATCGCCTTGACTTATGATAAAGTATCATATGTCCTCATGGCTTTAGCCCCGCCCGTCCCAGGTCCAAAATCTTCAGTTGCGGACATTGAAGTCCGCAAAACATGGGACGCTGACTGTGCCACGGCTAAATGCTTCGCGCTTGCATCGATGGACAACACACATCAAAAGCAGCACGAGGACATGGACATTCACGGTATATTGCTTCATACAAAGGAGTTGTATGGAGAGCAATCCCTCCTATTACGATACGAAGCATCAAAGAAATTGTTTCAGATGCGAATGGCCCCTGGCACACCAGTAGGAGACCATGTTCTGAAGATGATAGCTCTTATAGAAGAGCTTGAGGACCTTGGATGGACGATGGACAATGAACAATATATAGATATTATTCTGCAGTCCCTTCCCTCCACATTTGCTCAGTTCATAGTGAACTTCAACATGCATGGCATGGAGAAGGAACTCCCTGAACTCCTTAATATGTTAAGGAGTGCAGAGAGCACTATGAAGTCAGCAAGAAATCCCGTTATGACTATTGGACAATCTTCTTCTTCTCGCCCGAAAGCTAAGGCCAAGGGAAAGAAAAAGAAGAAGCCCACCAATCCTAAAGGTGGAGTTAAAAAGGTGAAGGGAAAGGGAAAATCCAAGACTGGAGACTCGGGGAAGGGCGAATATTTTCATTGCCACAAGACAGGACATTGGAAGCGCAATTGCACGGAGTACTTAAGTCTCAAGAAGAAGCATGGTGATGCTTCTGCTTCAGGTGCGTTTGTGACAGAAAACTGTTTTTCAATAAACTTTGCTTCCTGGGTATTGGATACCGGTTCAGGTTCTCACATTTGCAATTCTATGCAGGGGCTGAGAAATAGCAAGGTTTTGAAGATAGGTGACCATACTCTCTGCGTTGGAAATGGTTCCAATGTACATACAGTCGCAGTGGGAGAGTATCACTTGGGGTTGCCATCTGGATGTATTTTGGTTTTGAATCCATGTTATTTTGTACCAAGTATGCTATGTAATATAATATCCATTTCTTTGTTGGGCAATGAAGGATATAATTTTGTATTGCAGAACAATGTTATGAACATTCACCTGAATCAAATGTTGGTTGGGTATGGTACGCTTAATAATGGAATATATGTCCTAAATCAACACACAGTTTTCAGTATACTACACACTAATAAAAGAAAACTTTCAGAATTAAATGAAGCTTTACTTTGGCACTGTAGACTTGGTCATATTAACGAAACAAGACTAAACAAGTTATACAAAGATGGATATTTAAACTCTTTTGAATATAAATCTTATGCGGCTTGCCAGTCTTGTATCAAGGGTAAAATGACCAAAATTCCGTTTACCGGACACGGAGAAAGAGCTACTCAGCTCCTAGGCCTCATACATAGTGATGTATGTAGGCCAATGTCTACACAGGCTAGAGGCGGTTTTTCATACTTCATTACATTCACTGACGATTTCTCAAGATTCGGTCATGTATTTTTATTAAAGCACAAGTCCGAAACTTTCGAGAAATTCATTGAATATAAACAAGAAGTAGAAAAACAAACCGGCTTGAGTATCAAAATGCTTCGATCAGATCGAGGTGGTGAGTATCTCAGTACAGAATTTGCAAACTTCCTAAAAGAGAATGGGATTCTCTCTCAGCTCACTCCTCCTTACACACCACAGCACAACGGTGTGTCAGAACGACGGAATAGGACCCTATTAGATATGGTCCGGTCCATGATGAGTGACGCTGAGTTACCAGTCTCGTTTTGGGGGCATGCATTGGAGACTGCAGCGTTTCTGCTAAACAGGGTTCTAACCAAAGCCGTGTCTACCACGCCATATGAGATATGGCATGGGAAGAGACCATCTCTTAAGAGAATTAAGATTTAGGGTTGCCCGGCCTATGTTAAAAAGCAAAATCTGGACAAACTCGAGACACGATCAGTCATGTGTAACTTTGTGGGATATCCAAAGAATTCTTATGGATATCTATTCTACCACAGAGAGGAACAAAAGGTATTTGTTTCTCAGTATGCCACATTCTTGGAAAAAGAGTTTTTCACAGATAAAGATGATGGCAAGGTGGTGGATCTAGAAGAGGTTCTAGAGACACAAACTACAAATGACGATTTGGTTGAACCGGCTGTTGTAACAGAAACTGAAGAACCTCGGCCACTCCGTAGGTCTGGTGGGACTTCTCGCCCACCGGAGAGGTACTACGGTTTCCTCATTGATGGTGACAGAGAAGACTGTATCATGGATGATGATGATCCTACCAGTTTTCAGCAAGCTATCACGAGTAGAGACTCTGCGAAGTGGCTGGATGCCATGAGATCCGAAATGGAGTCTATGTACACCAACAAAGTATGGACTTTGGACGTTGTACCCCCTGGGGTAAAACCTGTGGGGTGCAAATGGATCTTTAAAAGAAAGATTGGTGTAGATGGGCAGGTAGAGACCTATAAGGCAAGACTTGTGGCGAAAGGCTTTCGTCAAAGACCAGGTTTGGACTATGACGAAACTTTTTCGCCCGTAGCCATGCTTAAATCCATTCGGATCCTACTCGCTATTGCTTCTCACTACGACTATGAAATATGGCAGATGGACGTTAAAACAGAATTTCTAAATGGAGATTTAGAAGAATGCGTTTATATGGATTAGCCAGAGGGTTTCATTGACAGTGGGAGCAGTGGGAAAGCTTGTAGATTGATTAAATCCATATATGGGTTAAAACAGGCATCTCGGAGTTGGAACATCTGTTTCGATGATGTTATCAAAGAGTTTGATTTCATCAAAAATGCAGATGAACCTTGTGTTTATAAGAAGGCTGTAGGAAGAGCTGTCACATTCCTCGTATTGTACGTGGATGACATTCTTCTGATAGGAAATGATATTCCTATGCTACAGTCGGTCAAATCTTTCTTATCACTAAGGTTCTCCATGAAGGACCTGGGTTATGCCACATACATCCTGGGCATAAGGATCTATAGGGATAGATCCAAAAAGTTATTGGGATTGTCCCAAACCAGGTACATTGACACCATCCTAAAAAGGTTTAGTATGGAAGACTCCAAGCGGGGTGCCTTACCCGCTTGCCATGGGGTCACTCTCTCCAAGGATTCTTGTCTAAAGATCGATGAAGAGAGAGCTCGCATGAGCGTTATACCCTATGCTTCGGCAGTATGATCTATAATGTATGCGATGTTATGTACACGCCCAGATGTAGCTTATGCACTTAGTGTTGTAAGCAGGTATCAATCCAACCCAGGGGAGAACCACTGGACAGCTGTGAAGAACATTCTTAAGTACTTACGAAGGACTAAAGAATTGTTCTTGGTGTATGGTAATGAAGATCTCCAAATGTAGGCCTTTACCGATTCGAGCTTCCAGAGCGATAAGGACGACAGCAAATCTATCTCTGGGTTTGTATTTACCCTTAATGGAGGGGCGGTGAGTTGGAAGAGTTCCAAACAAGATACCGTTGCAGACTCTACGATGGAAGCTGAGTACATTGCTGCAAATGATGCTGCCAAGGAAGCCGTCTGGATGAAGAAGTTCGTCTCGGAGCTAGGAGTAGTTCCAACCATTATTGATCCAATACCTTTGTATTGTGATAATAATGAGGCTATGGCGTTAGCCAAGGAGCCCAGATCCCATCAGCGGTCCAGACACATCCTGAGGCGTTTTCATTTGATCCGGGAGATTGTAGATCGCCGCGAGATCGAGATTAGGAGAGTAGACACAAAGAATAACGCCGCGGATCCATTCACCAAGGCCCTCCCTCAGCCGCAGCATGAGCGACTTTTTGAGATGTTGGGTATGAGATACGCCAATAACTGGCCTTAGTGCAAGTGGGAGATTGTTGGATATATGTATGCCCTAGAGGCCATTATATGATAGTGAATGTATTTATACATGTATATATATTCAGTATGCATTCTTGCTCGACATGATAGTATGCTATCTGGTTCTTCTTTATCTGACATGTTGATTTGATCATGCTTTTATTCATTCATACATGCTGATAAAGCCCTGAGGATATCGGCTTGACTACTCTGATTATGATGGAGATCATACTAGTGGGACATCTGTAGTCTATAAGCATATCCTGGAAAGTCCCTAGTCGTAGGTATATCGAGACGGGGCATTGATATACCAGAGTAGACTAGCGTATATGATACTAGACCCATACGATGGGCGATGAATGTTCCCACATTCATCGATGTTTGACATCAAGATCGTATACGGGTGCTCAGTGGTGACTGGGTACATAGGACGGACTCACCGAGAACTCCTATATGGAATTATATCTATCGTCGGATAGCAGTTCTCAGGTGACACTGGTGCAGGTTAGTCTGTAGACCCGAGATCGTCATAGAGTCTTGTGTGTTCTCCCACTGTACTTTGATTGCCACCCTACCACGGCTCTACTGAGTCGTGCAAACAGGTGGCTGTTGGGTACAGTCCCGAGACACATGAAGGCAATGAGCGATAGGAGGGCTTTCGTCTCTCCCGGTATTGGGAGTTGATGCTGTGCTGTGCCCGACTGGTTATATCAGTAAGTCCCTGGCCAGGGCTGCTGAGATTTACTGATAAGTGTTATCAGTAGTTTCTCGATTTGTTATAGACCATTCATCGGCACGACTTATTGAGTTATTGGGGTCGACGTGACCATCCCTAGGCTTGATATGCAGCATATCTGACGAAAAGACCGGACTGTACAGTAGTGTTGCCGGTTGGCTCGACGGGAATTGTAGCAGGTTCGCTTGTTTTCTTCTGATCGCTTAATACCCGGGTGGCCGTTACGTTTAGCTGACCGCTTGCGGCTTGGGGGTGCTTGATATGATCATCACCCTCTGCCGGCGTATTGACGAGTCTTAGAGTCCCACACAGGAGTTACCTAGACCAGGCGAAACGTTGTGGTGCACGTATCCGATATGCGCATAGACCCGATTAAAATGCGCGTATATGATACCGTACATTGATCGGGTGGCTTGCTTTTGGTAGGGTCATATGTGATATGGCCGGATTGATAAATCAAGTGTTGATTTATCATTTAACCATTAGTTTTCTCACTTAAAACCTTTCTTGGATATGATGGATGTATGAATGCATGTATGTGTTTCTTTCTTTCTTTCTAGTTTCATGCACATATGGATGTGCATACATACATACATACAAACACACATCTGTCATGGTTGTTTACACATGGAAATGGTGGCAATATAAGACTCACACCCTGGATAAATATATGGATTATTATTTAATTTTATGTTTAAAACAAAATAGAAAAGGAAAGGATAATTCTTGAGTTGTTTCTACACTCTTCTTTAACCTAACCATTCTCACCTACATCTAACCTTGAGTTATCCTTCTCTTTATGTTCTAAAACTCAAGTTAAATAATGTCTCCATCATTTTAACCATGGTTTGTAGTGAGAAGGAATAAAATATATAAAGATATATTTCATTTTCTTTTCATGGTTATCATTCTAACTCTTGTTAAAAAGAAAGCCTCCATCTTCTTCCTCCTTCAATATTTGCTCTCTAGTTTCTTTTAGTGAGTGAAATCTACATAAAGAAAGGTTTTTGAAGTGAGAATCTTAACCACAACATCATTCTACACAAGTTTAGCCAACTTGTTTAGAGTGTTCTCTTCGATTCTCGAAGTTGCGAGCTTGGACGGGGAACTCCGGGTGGATCGTCGTGGACGTGAGAGGACCTTCTTCCAACACCCAAGAGACCAAGGAGTCCAGCAAAAGGGAGCTACAAAGGTTGTAGTCTCGAAACCCTAATTTTATTAGCTTTAAGTTTTGTAACCCTAATTTTCTAGGATCGATTCCTTTGCATGCTTGTTTTGCACCATCAAAATCCAAACTTTGAGACATGTGATGCTTCAAAACTCATTATAGGGTGCTAGGCAAACCTTTCAATAACATCACATGTCATCAACGTAAGTAAATATGCGTATCCCAATTGCCGTTGATATATAGAAACGAAACCGGCGATACACCACATATTACACTTACGGTCGCAGAAAAGAAAGTGAAAAACTACAATATTTGGAATCCGCAATCTCCTTAGACATCACATGCCTAACCAAATGAATTCCTTAGACATCGCATGCCTAACAATTATAAACCCCGCATTTTAGTCTCGATCTCGAAAACACTTTTCATTATCTAGTCGGGAAATTCAACAAGATTCCCGACATCCTGATCGAATGCTCGTCGAAAACTTTAGTAAACGGCCGCACCCCCGATACCTTCGACGAAGTGCACTAAGGTGGAACACCGCTGCCGCGAGCACCCGAACAGATGCTTTTGGCGACGGGGTTCTCCTACAGTCACTTGGTCAGGGCTATGGGGTGTGGCTATCTATTAAGTTAATCCGACGAGTATCCGCGTACGCTACGTGATTGCAACAGACTTTTGATCGCATCAAAATCCCGTGGCAACCGATCAAAATGAGACTAAACTGCTAGATTTATAATATTCAAATTAATTATCTCATAACTACATGTGGATTCCAAATATTGTATCATATCACATAATATCCGGACGACGATAAACTCTTCGATCGATTCATCAAATTCCCATAATTTCCCGACAGCTCAACACTTGAGCACAGTTTTAATAATACCCAGAAGATACCACAGTACCTATGAACCAGCCGTAGAATGGTTAAACCAACGCCTCACATGTGAAACGCTAAACTACCACAATCCCTAGGGTTCAAGTGGCGGTTTTGATAGCCACATATTCGAGTTAAGGTTTCGTTCTTCTAGAGGGTCCAAAGAATCACTAGCATGTTTTTCCGAGTACGTTAAACTTGGAAAAATGGATTTTTAACATTCGATAGAACTTTTTAACATTGTCTAGAAAATATGTGAAACACCCGAAACATTGTTAAAACTACGAATACGAAACACTCCGAATTGCTTAAAGTGTAAGATTACATCACATGCAAAATTAACCAAAATAAACAACACCTGAAACAACAAACAACACACTCCTGCGAATCCAATCAGTAACACTACCGTACAGTCCGGTCACTTCGTCTGATATGTCGTATATCTCTTCTAGGGGTGGTAAACGTCAGACCCCAGTAACTCGATAAGTCGTGTCGATATGAGACTCATAACGGGTCGAGAAACTACTGATAACACTTACCAGTATATCTCTGAAGCTGCCTTGGCCAAGGAATTCCTGTTATAGCCAATCGAGCATTGCGCAACATCAACTCTCTATACCGGGAGAGACGAAACCCCTCCTATCGCTCATTGCCTCCATGTGATTCGGGACTGTACCCAAAAGCCACCATTTTGCACGCTCTCTTGAACGTGGTAAGGTGGAAATCAAAGCACAGTGGAAATCACACAAGACTCTATGACGATCTCGGGTCTACAGACTAACCTATACCAGTGTCACCAGAGAACTGCCATCTGACGATAGGTATAATACCATATAGGAGTTTTCGGCGAGTCCGTCCAGTGTACCCAGTCTCCACTGAGCACCCGTATACTATCTCTGATGTTAAACACCAATGGATATGGGATCATCCATCGCCCATCTACATGGGTCGAGAAGCTATATGCTAGTCTACTCTGGTATATCGATGCCCTGTCTCGATACACCTGCGACTAGGAATATTTGAGGGATGTACTTAGCGACTACAATATCCCTACTAGTATGATCTGCATCATAGTCCTGGTAGTCAAGTACCCATCCTAAGGGCTTTATCAACATGTAACATAGAGACAATCAGAGTACACGTTAAGATAAAGAGCAACCAGATAGCATACTATCATGTCGAGCAAGAAAGTCCTCCATATATACGTCCAAGCATCCACTACAATATACATCGTATGTACAGTAATGGTCTCTAGGGCATACATATCACTAAAATTTTTGGGGTATTATGTGATTTGGTTTTATAATTAAAATGAAAAGAAAATGAAAAAGGGTAATATTTGAGAAAGATGGTTAAAATAAAAGAGAGAGAGAGAGGGCAACCCCATTTCCTCCCCATTTTCTTTCTTCCTCTCCTTCTTCATCTTTATCCCCCTCCACTTCAACCCCCAAGATCAGTTCAAAATCCTTATCAAAACCCTAAACCCCTTTCATTAAAATTGATCCCCTCTCCATCCTCTACAAAATGGACCAAGTAAAGTTGGATTTTGATGACATTGGAAAGCTAGGGTTTTTCTTGAGTTGCCCAATTGAGGTAAAATTCCCTTCACTTGGTTTAGTTTATGTTTTTCTAGCATTCTAGTTAGTTAGAATTGGGTTAAGGTGTGATATGGCGATGTTGGAAATTTCAAGAGAAGGATTAAGGTTTGAGTTGTGTTGTGGTGTTGTGTAGGGGCTGTTACTAGACCTTAGAGATTGATTCTTGACCTGGACCAGTGACCAAACCCTCAAATACGGACTTTAGAGTTGCCGATATCGGGTTTTTATGGATTTAGCGATGGTATTTAGAGATCTGGGATGACCCGGGACCTTTGTAAATAAAGTTCCCTTGACCATGAAACGTGCAGGAAACCATGAATCACCCCCTGAAACCTTAGCCCCTCCCCCCACTTCATGGCCGCAGATTAATTCCCCCAAGCCGTAATTTGCGGCCTGGTCATGGTGAATGTGTGTGGTTCTTGGTTCATAGCTCCTATATCTGTTAATTAGACCTTCTATATGCGCAAAATCCCTTAGTTTGGCTTAGGGTGAAATCTGGGATCACATTGGGGTGCTTTTGGTTATGTTTTCCGTATTTTGTAAACTTGGGTTTTGTTATTTGGATTTGTGTTTGGTTGTTGGGCGTTTGTACGTCAACAACAAGGGTTGTTTAATTGTTTTGCATGCGTAGGCTATAGGTTCTAACCTGTAAGCGCACCGTGTGCCGTATTGGTTTTCCAAACTCGATTTTAATAGCATTTCGATATGTGTTGATATTGTAGGTACCATCGCATGGATTCCGAGACGATGGAGCATGGTGTCATCGACTTCGGTGAGAAAGGATCAATGTGAGTAGATCAATATCTACGGGGGAAGTCGGGTGGATGGTGTATAGCACCCCCGCAAGTTTTGATGGAAACCGATTTATCGAATACGGTTAAGGAACCCTAGAATAGATAACTATAGGATATGGATAGAGAAACCATATTAGAAAGTTAGGAATAGGGTTAAGGAATTAATAGGAGATAAGATATACCATGACATAAAAGTATAGCTTAGGGTTTTGGTGACATGATATGATAGATATAGATAAGTAGTTGTAAAGAAAACCAATATAAGATTATAGTGGCTTAACATGAGATTGATAATATACGACTTGAGATTGATAAGATGACTTGATGATATGTTGGTATACGGATGTGGGTCGATATGAGATGACTGGTACCTTACCGGTCCCATGATCTGAGATTGATACAGATGCGACCTGAGAGATAGGTATATATATGGATAATGTTGTGAATCTCGAATGATAAGTCATACGAGACGTGAGGTCCGTACCCTCCTTGTCATATAGGTTGTTAGGATCCCAAACTGTTTATTGACGTCGTACGATGAGTTACCGTACATGATGTGTTAATTGATGATTGATCCATACCCTTGACTAGAGGAGGCCGATTGATATATTCACCAACTCGGTCATGTTAGATACGTATACCTTATACCTTTTAGCTGCCGTTTTACTTTATGCTACGTTCATGTCATTACTATTGCATTTAATATACCTGTGCTAGTACACCTGAACCATTATCGATGATGCGTATGCCACACTTACACAGATTGGCCGGCTCACACACTTCATCGTCGATAATTGCCATGTCACTACACAGTAGAATTGCTGCATCATGATATGACTCTTTGCATAATTTACTTGCTATAGTTGCATATACACCTTTATACGATGTTGCATTTGACCTTAGAGGTTTTTGGAACCGCGGATATATTTCAAAACTGGATTCATTTTAATGAGCGGTTTACCCTTGATAGATGCATATTACTGTTCCATGTTGCATGATTTATGGATATACTTACATTTTGTTATATGTCGCATACATCATGCTTTATGATTTTACGCATTGAGATATGATGTTTTCATGAGATTTTGGATTTGAGAACCGTGGTTATTTCATAGGAAAATATGTATTGTTTTAAAAACCCGGTTTCTCTTGATATGATATTTCAGTGCGTCGACCATGTGTTTTCTCGGTTTTGAGATTGACATGTTCCACCCGATTCGAGGAGAAGGAGGAACCGTCTACGGGTGCATGGTAGACCCGGTGAGGTACCCCGGGGAAAGAAGGTCGCAGATGATGGAGTTGAGCCTGGCAGGAGAGCACTACCTACCGGTGATAGTATTTGGACCTGGCGGTTATCCGGAGGATACCGACCGGAGTCATGAGATGGATACAGGCCAGTCCGGATAGCCGGAGCGTGAGATATGAGGATTTATGTGTCGATGCTGGACACGGGTTTCATGATATTTCGAGTGTCGGTATTGGACACTCAGGTTACATGTTTTGGTGTGTCATTGATGGGTACACACATTCTTGATATCCTCATATATTTACATGCATATGCTATTACGATGTTTCGAGTGGCCGAGATCCACATGTATATTGACATTTATTATATTATTGGATGATATCGACTTGCATACTTGCGTTTATTTACTGTTGGCACATATTCAGATATGATCACCCTAGATTTCATAGTATTACCTTTATGATATAGTTGACCTAGGAAATCGTTATTTTATTCGATTTCTACCTGTTGATGTTTTCTACTCACGAGTTGGCAACCCACCCCTGTTGTGACACAGTTATTGCAGGTTGACCGCTTGGATCGGTTGCGGCATCTTTGGCATACAGTTGCATTCGGGTGATTTGGTTTGGTAGGTGGGACATTTGTATCGTGCCCACTCTCGTATTCATTATACATATTGTATCTAGTCAACTCCATCAATCAAAACTAGTATTTGTATCAGTAATGAGACTTAGCAAGACTTGTAGTTGCGAGATTTGAGCGATGGGTTTCATATTCGCCTTTTGGGTTAATGTCTTGCTTGATTTAAGACCTTTGAGTTGATCTTCGCCAATTAGGCGTCGTATACTTGTTTTATTACTTGCGTGGTTGTGAATCCACCGTTTGGCGAAGAGCTAGCTCCCGCTTTGGGATGCCTTTTATCCTTATCATGTAATTGTGGTTTTGGATCAAAATATACAAGGGAGGTGCTGCCCAAATTTTTAAAAGACGAACATGTTTTACAATAACAAGATAAACTTGCATTTTCATGTTCCTTTTTCTATGCATGTAAGAAAACTCTTTTGTTCATTGTACCTTATTTCAAAACTGCACCTCCTTTATTTCTTTAAAAGGTTTAGATTTCTGGGTTTCGGCTTACTTGGATTATGTTACGCCTTTTGACGTTGTGTGATTTAAGTACTGGTCACGAGCTAATATTTCGGGTCGTGACAGATCCAATATAACATATCACATCAACACATAACATCACATGTCATCAACGTAAGTAAATATGCGTATCCCAATTCTCGTTGACATATTGCAACGAAACCGGCGATACACCACATATTACACTTACGGTCGCAGAAAAGAAAATGTTAAACTACAACATTTGGAATCCACAATCACCTTAGACATCATAAACCCGAAATATACATACCTCGGATTTCATGCCTAACAATATGAATTCCAAATATTGTATCACATTCCAGAAAAAGCTAGACGATGTAAAAAATTTCGATCGAATCAACAAACAACCAAAATTTCCCAAAAAGCTCAACAGTTGAGCGTAGTTTAAAAATACTCAGTACATGCCACAGTACCTATGGACCAACCGTAGAAGGGTCAACCCTTGCCTCACCTATGGCGCCGCGGAACTACCGCAAACCCTAGGGTTTGGCGGTGGTTCTTACGGTCATAAAATCGAGTTAGGGTTTTGTTCTTCTAGAGGGTCCATCGAATTACTTACATGATTTTTGAATGTTCTTCAACTTGGAAAAATCCAACTCTTGGAAAATTTCCGTCGAGAGAAAAATTGGGTTATTGATATCCGTTCGAACTTTTTAACGCCGTCTAAAAACCCGAAACAATGTTAGAATTATGACTAAGAAACACTCTGAATTGCCTTTATAGAATATTAACATCTCATACAATTTTAGAAAAAACAAGCAACACCTGAAACACCAAAACCCAGAGACTGGAACACCAAAAAACTTTGAAGCCAAAACTACATTACCAAACCGGCCAGCTCGGAATTTCACTGCATGTGGCCAGCCAAATTCCGACCGTATTGCTTCAAATTTCTTTGGTGTTCATGTTATATCGCATACAACATTCTGCAGTTGCTTAAAAAATTTTAGAGCCCGTTTAAAAATCGACAGAAACTAGTTTTCATTGTTTCAAGTTTCGGAGTAGTTTCCGTTTCGTAATCTAACAAACATCGCGTAATTCTCTAGCTTGGCTCTGATACCACTGTATGGTTACCTAGTACGACAGCAAGGTTTCGGAAGGTATCGTCCATGCCATTTTCAAAAAATTTCCATGCTACTTAACCCTAAGCCTAGAATCTTAACTTGAGAATGACAATACGATATGTAAACAACTTTACATCTAAGTGAATATGGAATACAACCTTTGTATACCGATCCTGCACTTCAAATTCTCCGTGTAGAAGTCCCTTCACTCTATGTAGTGGTGATCCGGACTCTCCATAGGCTCCACTAGTCGAAATGAACGATCTTGCACAATGATCTTCGAGGCCAAAGATGATCTACTTTGAGGAGACAACAACTCAAGCTACCTCTTCACTAATTAGGGATTAATGAAGCTAACACCCTAAACTAAATGTCTAATCTAGTATAGGAATTTTGCTCACTTTAAAATTCTTTTTTTCACTCTATTTCTTTTCCTCACCAAAAGCTTTCTCTTGTTGAAGATGAAGATGAAGAGAATAATGGATGAGAGAGTGAATGGCAACCATAGGTGAGAAATATCTCATATAACTCTTGTAAAGATATAACCATGGCTAAAGATTAAGGTTAGGTTAATAAATATCTAATGCAAGACAAATTTAGTGGACTAAGTCAAGGGTTTCCACAATCTTCCAAAGCTTGCAACCATGCTTAATTCCCACCAATTTAAATTTGCATTAAATAAATAAAACCCTAATAATCTAATGGCATGGTATAAGTCACATACACCCATGTAGTGTGTATCATCAAGCATGACACAAAAAATAAAACACAAATAATATATATCACATATATATTAAGTGTGCACATGTGAGAAAAGAAAAGTATAAGTGAGCAAATATTAGTTAATGTAAATTAGCATATCAAATATACAATTATACATTAAATTATCAAATCAACATTTGATTAAATAATCCGGCTATATCACATATAACTGACTAATATAATATGTATCATCTTATCGAATCAACACTTGATTCGATAACCCGGCTATATCACATATAACCGACCGATATCACATATCGCAAGAATAGAATACGACATCACATACTCGTATTAATCTCGGTCCCGCACATATCATATATGTGCTCCTACTTCGTTTTTCCTGAGCCAGGAGAGCTCTGTGTAGGACTCTAAAGACTCGTCAATACGCCGGCAGTAGGTGATGATCATATCAAGCACCCACAAGCCGTCAGCGGTACTAGCTGTGTTAGTTATATGTATGCCATAGAGGCCATTACTGTACATGTGATGTATTTTGTATTGGATGCTTAGACATATATAGGAAAGACTTTCTTGCTCGACATGATAGTATGCTATCTGGTTGCACTTTATCTTAACATGTACACTTATTATCTCTCTATTACATGTTGATAAAACCCTTAGGATGAGTACTTGACTACCAGGATTGTGATGTAGATCATACTAATGGGGCAGAGGTAGTCGGTAAGTACATCCTTCAAATATTCCTAGTCGTGGGGGTATCGAGACGGGGCATCGATATTCCAGAGTAGACTAGCGTATACGATTCTCGATCCATATGATGGGCGATGGATGATCCGATTTCCATTGGTGTTTGACATCAGAGAAGGTATACGGGTGCTCAGTGGAAACTGGGCACACTGAACGGACACGCCGAGAACTCCTAGATGGTATTATACCTATCGTCAGATAGCAGTTCTCTGGTGACACTGGTAAAGGTTAGTCTGTCGACCCGAGATCGTCATAGAGTCTTGTGTGATTCCTACTGTGCTTTGATTTCCACCTTACCATGTTCAAGAGATCATGCAAAGCGGTGGTTTTTGTGTACAGTCCCGAGTTACACGGAGGCAATGAGCGATAGGAGGGGATTCGTCTCTCCCGGTATTGGGGGTTGATGTTGCGCTATGCTCAATTGGCCATAACACGAAATCCTTGGCTATGATTGCTGAGATTTACTGGTAAGTGTTATCAATAGTTTCTCGAACCGTTATGGACCTCGCATCGGCATGACTTATCAGGCTATTGGGGTCTGACGTTATACCGCCCCCAGGCTGTAAGTGCACGGCGGCGCCCCGGCCGTCAATCCGACGCCGGAAAGCGGAAACGAAACTTTTTACGAACTTGTAAACCGGCACCACCGCGCAGAAAAATCCCAGATCGGGCCATTAATCTAGTCCTAGCAAACTAAAGAACGGGGTAGAGAGATATACTGAGCGATCCGTGTCCTTCGGTCTTCTCGTCGTCGTCCCGATCTCCCCGCGGAATCTCCGGTCTCCATCACGTCGCCGGAAGGGCACCACTTCGCCGGCTTCTTTTACTGGCTCCCAGCTCTAGACCGAGGCAACTCGGGCACGAAGCTGGCGAGTCGACGTGCCCAAGATTTGCTGTAAAATAAGTGTAATGAGCTATTTTGTCTCATGGGGTTTATAGAAGTTGCCCTTGTTGGTGGAGGAAATGAAGTATATGGAGATGAATGATTTTGTAGCAAGCAAAAGAAAAAATGTGATGAACATTTTTCCCATTCCAAATGAAAATCCCCCCACCTCCCACAATGTGTGGCCGGCCTCTCTTAGAGAAAAAATTGGGAGAGTGGAAAAGTCAAGGGAGGGAAGCTATCAAGCATGAGAGAGAAAAGTGTGATGATGGGAAAGAATCATCACAACAAAAACCTCACTCCAAAACCCAATCATTTCCCATCACCATCAAAACAAAGGTCAAACAATCATGAACCAAAAGTCAAGCCATGATGAAAAGAAGAAGTCAAATGGTGGAGGAATTATCATGATACATCAATATGCAAATAACACCCTCCACTAATCAAATTTGCATGCTTGCAAATAAGCCCTTCTCCACCAATTTCCGGCCAAGGAAAGATACAAAGGAAAATGGCCGAAACGGAAAACCAAACTGGCAAATTCAGAAAACTGATCCCGTAATAAATTACAGGAAACCCCGCTACTGTATATACATACCCGCATTTGTATTCCGACCGAATACAAATGCAATAAGATAAATCTACACTGTACAATACTAGGATCCGGCTTAAACCAAAGCCCGCTAGTATTAACCATCCGATCCTGATCCGTGCAATACCGCACGTATCTGATCGAACCCTGCCATATCTCCATACGGCCTCTACAGCGTTTCGCCCGAAACTTGAGCAACTGGTCTGTGGGGGACTCTAAAGACTCGTCAATACTATGGCTGTGGATTTAACCACTAGCACGTCAGAGGTATTAGCCATACGTGACGGGCTACCAGCTATTGACCAAAAGGGACGTCTGTGAACGAACTCATCCTGACACCCTACTGAGCCTGTCAGTGACAATATCCGTACAGTCCGGTCCGTTCGTCTATGAGCATCGCATGGCGGGCCTAGGGGGTTGGTAAAAGTCAAACCCCCAAAAGCGGTAAAAGTCGTGTCGGAATGTAGCCCAGAACACCCTGAGATACTACTAGAATACCTACCAGTAAATCTCCTACCTTGGCCAAGGACTTCGTGTAATGGCTCTCCTAGACACTGCGCGACCTCACCCCCAATACCGGGAGAGACGAACCCCTGCAGATCCGCTCACTGCCTCTATGTGGCTCGGGACTGTACCAAACTAAAACCTGTTTGCACGTCTCCTTTGAGCATAGTAGGGTAGTAATCAAAGTACAGTGGGAACTCACACGAGACAAATGACGACCTCAGGTCGATGAACTAACCTGTACACATGTCACCAGGGAACTGCTATCTGACGTCAGATATAAGACCAACTAGCATGTTCCCGGCGAGTCCTGTCTGGTGTACTCATAACCCAATGAGCACCTGTGTACATCTTAGATGAACCAACTGACACCAGTAGCTTGTGAGACCGGCCACCGCCCCTTATCGGGGTCTCGACTGTATACACTAGTCTACTCTGGAGAATCGATGCTCTATCTCGAAACTCCCGCGACTAGGGACCTTTGAAGGATGTGCTTATAGACTACCAGCTCTCACATATATGATCGCCCTCATACTGCTGGCAGTCAAGCAAGAATCCTAGGGGCTCTATCAACGTGTAATAATGACCTGTAAGGTCACCTAAAGCAGTACACGATAATAAAGATAAACCAGATAGCATACTATCATCTTGAGTAAGACTGTCCTACCGGAATAGGTCCTCCCTCAATCATTGCAATCACGTGCCTGTGATCCAATAATTGACTCTGAGGGCACTATCTCCAACAATTTCCCACTTGCACTCAAGGCTAATTATTGCGATGTCGCATACTCACAGCCCATGTGATACCGAACACCCAACTCCTCTACTAGTCAGTCTCACAAATCCCGTTTGCGAAACTATTGCGTTCGAGGAATAGCCTCAGTGAGTGGATCCGCCATGATGTTTCTTTCTATGTCTCTCTATATCTCAAGTTCGTGGAGAAAGCCATCTCCCGAAATGAGTAATACCTGTCGTAGAATGTGTCTGGATGTCTGATGGGACCTAGCTCATAAATGAACTCCAAATCCAAACTTCTTAGACTGTATCGTCAACTGAACTTAATCAGTACCCTGCGCCATCCTTCCCTCAGTATCCACCTGGACTACCTGTCCAAAATACTGCCCCTCTTCAGAAGGAAAACTATAACTCTGACAACCTCTCTGTCATCCAGGTCACCTTGGAAGCCTGGAATGATAACTATCTCCCGAATGAGGCTGTCGTTATCATATCCCTAGAGCATCCACTTATGTTCTAAAACTGCTTCCGATTGTTTCTCCAGGATTGGATCAATGTCACCTTATTGCATCTAGTGCAAAAACATCTGGCATGGTACTTGACATCTCATGATTGACTCAATTGCCTAAGAAAGTGATCTGCCAATCATGCACATCCCTCTCCACTTTAGTCTGTAAGACACCTTTAGCGAGGGTGACTCCATCACCTGCAGGTACACTACCATGCCAGGAGTCGTCCATTCTAAATACTCTTAGAATGCTGTCTAAGTACCCTGATTGGGAAACCACCCAAATCTAGATCTAAAACCATAGATCTAGTAACCAGTATGTCTGATATAATGTCCAAGTCCCATGTGGAGAAACCACTGTGTGACGACCAAAGTATAACCGATCGTAGTATAGGAATATCACTTCCTACTCTGTGTATGTCATCCAAAATACCGGGACATCACACTCTACTACCTTCTTAACATATTCATCCCCTATTTTGATGAAGTCAAACCTATGACTGTCACATCAGAAATTGATGATTTATCTCCGCTATGTCTGCTTTAGTCTATAAATAGACATAAGCCACTTGTCCTCCAATGCTTCCGCAGCTCCCACTGACTACGACAACCCTCTGGCAGAGTCATATACACGTACACTTCTAAAGCTAGTTTAGAACGACGCTATACTCATCCTCCCGCCAGGTCTCACAGTCTGGAACAGCAGCAATGGCAAGTCTGGGTAAACAAGAACTTCCCTGTCACCGTCCTTGAGGCTACCGGAGTACCTCTCGGGTGCCTGAAGTTACCCACCTTATCTGCGGAGTAGACAATGGAATGTCAAACCAGATTGAATCTTTAGGTTCCTATCAAATCTTCAGTAATCATTTGTGGTTCTGGAATCACTTCCAGTTCTACCATACTCCCACTACTGTTTTCTGAAAAAATCCATTTTTATTAAAACTGTGGCGAGTCTAGATCAATATCACTATTGATCTTCCAGATGGTAGAAAGTCAACCCTCGTCATAGCCTGGGTCAACCCACAAACATCCATTATAGAAACGAGCCTTGAGTTATCCAGAGTCTGGTTTTAAGCATAAGCCGGACAACTCCCCGTACCTTAACAATGTAGGGATATGAACTGTTCTATATCCAATATAGAAACAGAGGCACTGATTTAATTGAACCAGATTCAAATCATGCAGCTTTCTCCAGTGTATGTCTACTAAATGGAAGGAGGCCGATCAGCGTTACTCAACTTAGGAATGCTTTCAATTATGAGTAACCTGAAAGAGAAGCAAGTTCTCTTAATCATTACTATCAACTGAATACCATACACAAGTATCTACATCTTCGATCACTTTAAAGAATCCCGATACTTGCATTACCTGGTTCTCTACTTTATTCATATACCTATAACTTCTGAAAATTTGGACCCTGTGTTTCCACGAAACACCTGTCTAAAAACTAGAGAAGTCATAAGTAAACCGAATATAGTACGAGGACCAACCCCTCTATCATAATGGACGCTGGACAACATACAATACTCTGTACAAGTCCTTTGAGTCTAATAACTCAATCCATGTGTGTCGTAGGTTTAAAAATGTACTTATGGTTATGAAGAATTACACCGCTGTTTAATGCTCCTTACCTAACCATCCACTGATATAGGTAAATATCATAGACATAATTTCAAAAAGGTATATCTCACTCTATGAAAATAGACGTACAGATATATCAATTTGAAATTGGTGCATAACCGCGGATATTCAAAACCAAATATTTGCCGTCCGGCAAACAACCCAGGTGACTTCCTCAAATATCACCGATTACAACGAATCCCGATATAATGAGGATGATCACCCAATTCCCAATAACTTACTCCCACTCATCATCTGTAAAACCATACAGATGTGAGAATCAACCTTGGTAAATACATACCCTGGAGTAAGTATCTAATCGGGAAATCAGTTTTCCTTTAACAGTACACAGTGAAACTGAAACATTGAAATGTTTCGATGGGGTATCCCGGTATTCCTAGTAATGCCTCTTCCATTATCCAGATTCACAACTGTAACCGTATAATTCTTTGCCATCTTTCCAAATCCCTTTATATGTCTTTAGTCATTACCTTCTGTATACCCCTTTAGGCCAAATGGTTTTCTTCCTTCCCTACCGTTCGGTACCAGCCTATGGTTTGGAAGAAGACTATCCAATAAGCATAATGGGTGCACTGTCCTAATCCTAGGAGCACTCGCAATACGAGAGAAGGTGAAGATAAAAGACAACCGAATAAACCTTATTCCTATTTCTCCTGAACCAGAATCCATCCCCGAACTGGAACAAGTTCCTTTTGAGTTCGTATATAACCATACGATGGAGTATCCAATAAACTGTGGATCTTCGTAGTGATACGGAGTGTTCTGGAGAACTACAAAGGTGATTTAGGATTGGCGAATAAATACTTGGTTTGGTCGTGAATAGCAGTCGCAATTTACTTTGCCCTCTTACTAATCCCTTGTTATGTCTTTACTTAATACCTTCTGTACACCATCGTTATGCTAATTGGTTTTATTCATTCCCCATCGTTCGGCACCAGCCTATGATTTGGAAGAAGACTATCCAATTTGCGTAATAGGTGTACTATCTCCTAAACCAAGGAGTACTCACAACCTGAGAGAAGGTAAAAGGAAAAGACAACTGAATAGTCCTATTCGTTTTCTCCAGAACCGGAAACCATCCTCGAATAAATCCCTTCGAGTTCGTATATAACCATACGATGGTTTTGTCCAATGGAAGTGGACATTCGTAGTAATACGGGGTGTCCTGGAGAAAAGGGTAAAAGTAGGAGTGACAATGAGGTATGCAACTCTGACAATCCAAAAGCCAGTGTTTAAGAAGGTTCGGTTAATTTTGGTCACTGAGTCATAGTCTTAGGGTCGGGTCAATGGTCGCTGCCAAAGAGAGAGAGAAAAGAAACACTCAGCGTGCACTCTAACGTAGATCAGAATGGTTACCAATTTATCTAATCTGGAAACCTCCCACTGTACCGTCAAATTCTCCTCCAAACCTGAAAGAAGAATTAGTCGGGATCACCCGAGGAGTAAACCAACTCATCAGTGGGAATCGGGATTCAACTATCATCCCATGATAACGTGGCGGAATCCGCTCACGTCATCACACTCCAGAAGGTATGCGCATATCTGGCAAGTTTCAGTTTCTTTAGAAACTCCCGATGTGGATTTTTACCCCATGCTCTTATGACCTTGGCGTGAGGTCAAAATGTCATAATTCACATGTCAAGTTCTACCCATCATTATCCAGGTTAATTTGAACCCACCCGTACATACCCTTGACGTAGGCCAAAATAGTAGTATGACTGTCCCAAACCAACGCATCTATCTATGCAACAGATAAATATCCGGCAGCTACCAATCACTATGCCTTGGCGTGAGGTCAAAATACATAGCTTGAATACTACCGAATATTTAACTGAAATGATGGAGGGCTACGAATGGTTTCTGGCGAAAACCTTTAACGTAATGAACTTGATATCATTGAAGGAACCGGATAGCTTTATAAAAATATAGTGACGAAAACCTTTGCTAAAGAGGTCACTTCCGGTGAAGGGATCTCGGCTCTTTCCCCGTAGAATGAGGTGCAGGATATTCCAACTGAATACCACGATGCAAAGCAAAAGTAAACGACTATAGTGAAGTTGTTTCGCTGACGCAAACTTCTGTCCAAGGGGTCACTCCCGGTGAAGGGATCTCGGCCCTTGCCTCGTCGACTGAGGTGCTGGATATTCTTAACCGAATACCACTGTGAAAAACAAAAGAGAACACCCTTGCAATAACAGCTTTTTGAAAAAGGTTCCAACAACATCAGAATAGGTTTGTTTTAGCTTCCATTGATCCGAATTAAAGCAGTCCCATCAATTGATCACACCACAAAGAACGAAAATAATGACGTGCGTATATGCCATCCGCATTCGCCACTGGGTCCCGTCATTACCCGTTAGGTTAGTTAACTAACGACAGAGCGGGGACTGGACTAGCGCGGATGCAAAACATATACAACATCTACTAGTATATATATAAATATATATAATATTTCGCTCAAGGCGTGATAAAATACAACATCACAGAAATGTAATAAGCATCACATAACAATACAGATATCTGGGATCCCCGGGTTTCACTGCGCCGCTACTGAAACCCGACGTTTCCCTGGTCGTGTGGATATCCTGTGCAATGAAATCCTAGACCCCTACGGGCGCGGCAAGTTACCCGCCAAAACCTGAAGCGAGGCAGCCCCCTTCAGCAACGTGAATGGACCACCCAGCACTTTACGGAATCCGGTAACTTGGGCACCCCTCCTGGGTCAACCTGTACCCCCTACGAGTGCGGCGAATAGCCCGCCGATTCTAGAGTGAAGCCCCCTCCGTCTCAACGCCATGAGATGTGGGCCCGTTGCCCTCTAGAACCCGGCTATCCGTGCACCCCACAGCGGGGTAATCCTAGTACAGAAAGTAAAATATACATACAACGGGTACATCGACCTCACCCCGGTCGTGCCCCAAAAGAATAATATACAAACAGGCAGTGACGACAGTCCACATGTCGGACGCTCGCCCCGCAATATCAAATGTACATAATACAACCAAAACTGTACTAGCATTGCATCCAGGCTATCCCCCACGACCAATCCGCAACATCACAGCACAACACAGAACGTCAACGTGAATGTCACGTTCGCAAATCCGTCTAACCGGGCTATAGCAGTTAAATAGGATTTACCGATCGATTGACATTCACGGTCGCAGATATAATGTAAATACTGTGAACTAACATGTTTAAAATTTTCGATCGACAGAATTTTCCGAAGTGGGCCCCCAAGCACAACTGCAGCACTCAAAAACATCTGGGCCCAAAAAGAATATTCCAAAAACCCTATTTCCATGTCAGAAGCCTACTGTGAAAATTTGGTACGGTTTGGACACAAAACGGCTGCGGTTCAGCGGCCAAAACGTGGTTTTGGCCGCTGAACCGCCGCGCTACAGTAACATCAGCGTACCAAATTTTCCCATAATTCATAAAAAACCCTGCACGTAATTTTCCAATGTAGCAAATAATTTTTAGAGCACAGAAAAATTCGACAGAAAGTACGACATGGAAATACGGTTTTTGAAAATCCGTTCGATCGAATTTTTAAACACGTTAGAGCAAGCTAGACTAGGTTAATTGCCTGGCTCTGATACCACTGTAAGTGCACGGCGGCGCCCCAGCCGTCAATCCGACGCCGGAATGCGGAAACGAAACTTTTTAAGAACTTGTAAACCGGCACCACTGCACACAAAAATCCCGGATAGGGCCATTAATCTAGTCCTAGCTAACTAAAGAACGGGATAGAGAGATATACCGAGCAATCCATGTCCTTCGGTCTTCTCGTCGTCGTCCCGATCTCCCCGCGGAATCTCCGGTCTCCATCATGTCGCCGGAAGGGCACCACTTCGCCGGCTTCGTTTACGGGCTCCCACCTCTGGACCGAGGCAACTCGGGCACGAAGCTGGCGAGTCGACGTGCCTAAGATTTGCTGTAGAATAAGTGTAGTGAGCTATTTTGTCTCATAGGGTTTATAGAAGTTGCCCTTGTTGATAGAGGAAATGAAGTATATGGAGATGAATGATTTTGTAGCAAGCAAAAGAAAAAATGTGATGAACATTTTTCCCATTCCAAATGAAAATTCTCCCACCTCCCACAATGTGTGGCCGGCCTCTCTTAGAGAAAAAATTGGGAGAGTGGAAAAGTCAAGGGAGGGAAGCTATCAAGCATGAGAGAGAAAAGAGTGATGATGAGAAAGAATCATCACAACAAAAACCGCACTCCAAAACCCAATCATTTCCCATCACCATCAAAACAAAGGTCAAACAATCATGAACCGAAAGTCAAGCCATGATGAAAAGAAGAAGTCAAATGGTGGAGGAATTATCATGATACATCAATATGCAAATAACACCCTCCACTAATCAAATTTGCATGCTTGCAAATAAGCCCTCAACCACCAATTTCCGGCCAAGTAAAGATACAAAGGAAAATGGCCGAAACGGAAAACCAAACTGGCAACTTCAGAAAACTGATCCCGTAATACATTACAGGAAACCCCGCTACTGTATATACATACCCGCATTTGTATTCCGATCGAATACAAATGCAATAAGACAAATCTACACTGTACAATACTAGGATCCGGCTTAAACCAAAGCCCGCTAGTTTTAACCGTCCGATCCTGATCCGTGCAATACCACGCGTATCTGATCGAACCCTGCCATATCTCCATACGGCATCTACAGCGTTTCCCCCGAAACTTGAGCAGCTGGTCTGTGGGGGACTCTAAAGACTCGTCAATACTATGGCTGTGGATTTAACCACTAGCACGTCAGAGGTATTAGCCATACATGACGGGCTACCAGCTATTGACCAAAAGGGACGTCTGTGAGCGAACTCATCCTGACACCCTACTGAGCCTGTCAGTGACAATATCCGTACAGTCCGGTCCGTTCGTCTATGAGCATCGCATGGCGGGCCTAGGGGGTTGGTAAAATTCAGACCCCCAAAAGCGGTACAAGTCGTGTCGGAGTGTAGCCCAGAACACCGTGAGATACTACTGGAATACCTACCAGTAAATCTCCTGCCTTGGCCAAGGACTTCGTGTAATGGCTCTCCTAGACACAGCGCGACCTCACCCCCAATACCGGGAGAGACGAACCCCTGCAGATCCGCTCACTGCCTCCATGTGGCTCGGGACTGTACCCAACTAAAACCTGTTTACACGTCTCCTTTGAGCGTGGTAGGGTAGTAATCAAAGTGCAGTGGGAACTCACACGAGACAAATGACGATCTCAGGTCGATGAACTAACCTGTACACATGTCACTAGGGAACTGCTATCTGACGTCAGGTATAAGACCAACTAGCATGTTCCCGGCGGGTCCTGTCCGGTGTACTCATAACCCAATGAGCACCTGTATACATCTTAGGTGAACCAACTGACACCAGTGGCTTGTGAGACCGGCCATCGCCCCTCGTCGGGGTCTCGACTGTATACACTAGTCTTCTCTGGAGTTTCGATGCCCTATCTCGAAACTCCCGCGACTAGGGACCTTTTAAGGATGTGCTTATAGACTACCAGCTCTCACGTATATGATCGCCCTCATACTGCTGGCAGTCAAGCAAGAATCCTACGGGCTCTATCAACGTGTAATAACGACCTGTAAGGTCACCTAAAGCAGTACACGATGATAAAGATAAACCAGATAGCATATACTATCATCTTGAGTAAGACTGTCCTACCGGAATAGGTCATCCCTCAATCATTGCAATCACATGCCTGTGATCCAATAATTGACTCTGAGGGCACTATCTCCAACACAGGCTGCGATATGCGACATATCAGACGAAGAGACCGGACTGTACGGTAGTGTTACTGATTGGATTTGCAGGAGTATGAGCAGGCTTGCTTGTTGATCTTCTGATCGCTCAATACCCGGGTGCCCATTACGTTTAGCAGACCGCTTGCGGCTTGTGGGTGTTTGATATGATCATCACCCACTGCCGACGTAATGACGAGTCTTTAGAGTCCTACACAGAGGTTTCCCGGTTCATGCGAAACGAAGTAGGAGCACATATGTGATATGTGCGGGACCGAGATTAATGCTCGTATGTGATACCGCATTCTATTCTCGCAATATGTGATATCAGTCGGTTATATGAGATATAGTCAGGTTATCGGATCAAGTGTTGATTCGATAAGTTATACATTTGATATTAGCCGGTTGTATGTGATATAGCCGGATTATTAAATCAAGTGTTGATTTAATAATTTAATGTAGAATTATATATGTGATATATTAATTTACATTAACTAGTATTTGCTCACTTAAACATTTCTTTTTCTCACTTGTTTGCATATAGTATATATGTGATATATATTAATTTATATTTTATTTGTGTCATGCTTGATGCCACATGCTTCATGGGTGTATGAGACTCACACCATGCTTGATATAATGAATGGTTTTATTTATTTAAAGTTAATCAAAGTTAATGGTAATTAGTCACATGGTTCAAGCTTGTAGAAGCTTGTGGAACCATTGACCAAGTCTACTAATTTTGCTTTACTTGTAAATATTTATTAACCTATCCATTATTGCTAGCCATGGTTTATTCTCTACATGAGTTAGTATATGACACTAACTCACCCACGGTTGTTATTCTCACCTCATGAGTTTCCTTCTCATCTCCACTTCATCTTCTTCTCCCTCATGAAAAAGCTTGCTAGCTTTTTAAATGGTGAAGAAATATTGTAAGAAAAATAAATCTAAAGTGAGCCCAATTCATACTTCATCATCCTCTACTATATTATCCATTTAGTTTAGGGTGTTTACTTCACCAATCTACCATTAGTGAAGAGTTAGCATGAGCTTGAGTCTCCTCGACGTAGATCATTTTCGGCCTCGAAGACTTCGAGCAAGCATGTTCATTTCTTTATGTGAACCCTTATTAGAGTTCGGATGTTCACTACTTGGAGCGAAGGGACTTCTACACGGAGCTTTAGAAGTGAAGGACCGGTCTACAATGGTTGTAATCCTCATTCACTTAGATGTAAAGTTGTTTACATTGTAGTTCGTCTAAATCTCTAGTTAAGATTCTAGGTTAGGGTTCTTTAGAACGACAAATTTTTGAAATTGGTATGGACGATGCCTCCCGAAACCTTGTTGTCATGCTAGGCAACCCAACAGTGGTATCAGAGCCATGGTAGAGAATTAGACAATTTTTGGAGAATTACGAAACCGAAATAACTCTGAAACACCCGATTTACAATCCTAGTTTCTGTCGAATTTTAAATGGCCTCTAAAAATTTTTTTAGCAACTGCAGAATGTTATATGAGATGTAACATGAACACTGTAGAAAGTTCACCCCCCCTCGACGGAATTTGGCCGGCCACATGCCTGATAAAACCGGCCTGCTCGGTTCTCTTATGGAATTTTGGGTTGAATTTTTTAGGGTGTTCCAGTCTCTGGGTTGTGGTGTTTCAGGTGTTTCATGTTTTCAATAAATTTGCATATGATGTTATCTTTGTGCAAAGGCAATTCAGAGTGTTTCGTAGTTGTAATTCTAACTTCTATTTGGGTTATTTAGACGGCGTTAAAAAGTTCGAACGGATATCAATAACCCATATTTTCCCTTGCTGGAAATTTTCCAAGAGTTAGATTTTTTCAAAGTTTAAAATCTTCAGAAAATCATGCAAGCGATTATGTGGACCCTCTAGAAAAACGATACCCAAACTCGACTTTTTGGATTGCGGAACCGCGGTCATACCCTAGAGTTTGCGGCAGTTCCGTGGTGACATGAGTGAGGCATTGGTCAGCCCTTCTACGGATGGTTCATAGATGTTGTGGCATGTTCTGGGTACTTTTTGAACTCCGCTCAAGTGCTGAGCTCTTTGGGAAATTTTGGGTGTTTTTTTATTCGATCGAAAAGTTTAATATCGTCTAGCTATCTGTGATTGTGATACAATATTTGGAATCCACATAATTAGTTATGTGATAACTAGTCTGAATTTTATAAATCAAGCAAATTAGTCTCATTTGATCGGTTGCCACGGAATTTTGATGTAGATCAAAAGTCCGTCGCAATTACGTAGTGTACGCGGATACTCGCCGGGTAACCTTACTAGACAGCCATGCCCCATAGCCCTGACCAAGTGACTGTACGAGAACCCCGTCGCCAAAAGCATCAGTTCGGGTGCTCACGGTTGCGGTGTTCCGCCTTAGCGCACTTCGTCGACGGCATCAGGGGTGCGGCCGTCTATTAAAGTTTCGGACGAGCATTCGATCAGGTTATCGGGAATCTTGTTGAATTACCGGACAGGTTATTGGAAAGTGTTTTCAATATCGAGACTAAAATTCGGGGTTTATAATTGTTAGGCATGTGATGTCTAAGGGATTCATTTGGTTGGGCATGAAATCCAAAGTATGTGATACATTAGGTTTATGATGTCTAAGGTGGTTACGGATTCCAATTGTTGTAGTTTTCACTTTCTTTTCTGCGATCATAAGTGTAATATGTGGTGTATCGCCGTTTTCGTTGCTATATGTCAACAACAATTGGGATATGTATTGATAACATGTGATGTTATGTGTTGCTGTGATATGTTATATTGGATCGTCGTATTTTAAATAGCCGGGGATTTATATGTGAGATGAGAGTTTTTCATTTTCATTCATGTAAAAGCATGTATGTAATATTCTTTTTTTGGGGCACTTCCGGATTGAGGATGATGTCACCATTGATGTATATTATTTACTTTTCCATATTAGGATAGACCCAAGGAGGATAGCACAAGTAACCCGGTTTTAGGGTCCAGTGGGAGACTATCTCGAGGAGTCGAGACCGGGTCTCCTAAATCTAGAATTGGTAGGGTTTCTTCCCGCTGTCATAGGGGTCTAGGGATGTGGGTTTGGCTATTCATCGCGACCGTGGAATCCATGTTTTATACTGGCTTAATTTAAAACACGGAATTCCTAGTATATCTAATATTTCATATGTGTTCTTCTGCTGCTGATATTTTGTGATGTGATCACTTGATATGTTGAGACGATTGCTTATATTATATATATGAGATATAATAAATATTGATGCTTCTATTTCTTATGTGATGCTTAGGAAGCATAATTGATGGGACTTGATTAATGAGATTAATGAAAGAAAAAGAAACCTAAAGATGTTGTAGAAACTTGTTTTAAAAACTGGTAGCTCTAGTTCTTGTTTTGCATAGCGGTATTCCTTGTAGAATATCCAACACTTTATTCGATAAGGAAAGAGCCGAGATCCCTTCTCCGGGAGTGACCTCTTTAGCGAAACTGGCAGATGCTACAACTCACTTGGTTTGTCTTTTGATTGCTTCTATACTTTTTGCTTTACATAGTGGTATTTATGAAATATCCTGCACCTCATTCGATGAGGAAAGAGCCGAGATCCCTTCACCGTGAGTGACCTCTTTAGCAAAAATAGTAAAAGCCTCAAAAACACTCCTTTTAACATTCACTCGATTCTACAACGATAACAAGTTCATTACACAAAGGGTTTTCTTAAAAACCTGTTGTAGCCCTCCGTCATTTCAGATAAGTAGTATTTAGTATTCATGCTGCGTTTGTTGACCTTGTCAAGGCGTAGGGTGCGGTAGCTGATTATAGTGCTTATCTGCAAAGCATATGATGCGATTGGATTAGGGTAGTCGTGCGGCCTTGTTGACCTTGTCAAGGGTCGTGCGGGTGGGTTTAATTCATTCAGGAAATGACGGGTTGAACTTGGCTTGCGGTCTATGGTTGGTTGACCTTGTCAAGGTCACAGATCGCTCGGGGAAAAATATTATCGGGAATTTCATGTGTTCAAATTTGCAATGAGATTGCATACCTTCTATGAGATAGTTGGATCCCGATACCCACTGCGAGTAAGGGTTACTCCTGGGAGAGTTTTACACATTACAATTAGCCGATCAAGTAGGTGTCTAGAAAGGTGTTAACGGGGTTACGCCCCTGGGAAAACGAGGTTTATTTTAATTAGGTCCGTGCGAAACCATGGGAAACCTCCCTCAACGTACCGACACTGGCCTGGCCGAAAGATTGGCGAACTTGTAGGGTGTAATTAATCGGGCTGGTCTTACCTTTTAGGGTTTGAAGGAAGATTTGATAAAAACAGTGGGAGCCATCCCGATTTGATTAAATAATAACCAATCTGATCTTGCAAGAGCGCACGCAGAGTATTTTCTTCTCTTTCTCTCCTGGTAGCGACCATGTCACGCCTTAATCAAGATAATAATATGGATGCATTGACCGAACCAGCTTATTATACTGAGATTGGGAACGTTGGTTCCGCTCTACCTTATAATTGTTATAAGTCCAAGCAGGAAATAGGGGAATATCCGGATTCCTATGCAACCAAATCTAGGAATGAGCATGTTGATAAATATTCTTCGGGTGTGTTCGTTACCGAGAACTGTTTCTCAGTATCCTCTACGTCCGAGTTATGAGATACTGGATTCGGATCCCATATATGTAATCTGTTACATGGGCTACAGACAGGTAGAGAACTGAGAATAGGTGATTGTTCTCTAGTGAAGAGAATGGTCCAATTGTTGCAGCCAAGTAAGTTGGCAAATATCACCTTGTATTACCAAATGGTAAATACATTGATTCTGAACAAATTTCATTAGATATCGAACTTGATATACAACATTACATCAGTTTCTTTATTAAGTTAAAGAAGGATATAATTCTGTATTGGAGGATAATGTTGTGAACATTTTCCTGAATTAAAAGTTGATTAGATCAGGCAAGTTATATAATAGCATATACGTTCTAAATCAAACCACAGTTCAAAGTATCTAGAACACACACAAGAGGAGTAGTTCAGAAATGAACGAATCCTTCTTGTGGTATTGTAGACTAGGTCATACCAATGCGACACGACCAGCTAAGTTGCATAAGGATGAATATGAGAATCTATTCGAATTTTCATCATATAATACTTGCCAGTCTTGTCTCAAAGGTAAAATGATCAATACTCCGTTTACTCGAAACAGAGAAAGAGTTATTGAACTCTTGGGACGGATACATGATGATGTATACGGTCCTATGTCTATAATTTCCAGGGTTGGTTCTTTGTACTTCCTTACATTCATTGACGATCTCTCAAGATTCGGACATGTGTTCCTGTTGAAATACGAGTCTGAATCTTTTGAGAAATTCAAAGAATATAAGCTTGAAGTTGAGAACCAAACGGGTAGAAGTATTAAAGTCCTACGATGTGATCGAGGAGACGAATACTTGGGCATGGAGTTCCTGGATTTTCTAAACGGAGAATGTGATTCTCTCTCAGCTTACTCCTTCGCATACACTACAACACAACGGTGTATCGGGGCGGAGCATCGCACCCTATGAGATATGGCGTGCTCTAAGATGAGTACTGCTGAGTTACCTATTTTCTTTTGGAATTATGCACTTGAGAAGCTGCATACCTATTGAATGGGGTTCCTTTCATGGCCCGAAATGCCACGTGACTGGCACTTGAATCATGTGAAGTCTATAAGACCCCACCTAATTCAAGTAAGCCAAAAGCCCAGCAATCTAAACCATTTAAAAAGAGAGTAAAAGAATACTTATTTAAAAGATAACATAAAAATTCACTTTGAATGTCGTACTAAGCACTTTTAAAAACATCAAGTCCTTCTAAAAATTTCGGTAGAGTTTCCCTTGTAAAAACTGGTCCCAAACGGGTACAAACAAGAATATACATGAGAAATGAATAAAGACATCCCCAAGCGGGAGCTAGCTCTTCGCCCATTTGGCGGAAACAACCACGCAAGAATTATAATATACAACGCCGAAAGGCGAGGATCAAAACTAAGAATGAAACCCAACATCCTCAAGAAAACAAGAGAAGAAACATAAATATACAAGCGCGCGACTCTAAGGTCGAAAGAATACACAACTGGTCTTCTAAGTCTATCAAATACACAAGTCTGGTTGATGGAGTTTACTAGATACTACTGGAATAAGTAAAAGTGCAAAGGTGGTCACGATGCAAGTGACTCCACCTACCAAAGCAATCACCAGGAAGGAAGCGGTGTGCCAGCAAGCCGCAACGAAACCTGTACGGCCAAACCTACAAGAAACTGTGGCACAACGGGGGTGAGTTTCCAACTCGTGAGTAGAAAACATCACCGATAAGAAACCACATGTATGACTCTCTCCTAGGTCATACAATAATATCCTCATAAAATACAACCTGAAGCATCTAATAATGGCAAGGGTAATCATCTAAACATAAGTGAAATACCAAGTGCTCGTGTCAGTGCCCCAGGTAGCAACATGTCACATATATGATGTCCGAATGTATTAAAAATGAAAGTAAAATACATCTTGTACGAGAAAACTGTTTTCTTATCTCATTGATATTTCTGTATAAAAACCGAAGTATCAACAATGAAATCAACAGAGAATCCGTGTCAAGCATCGACATAAAACATATATCCCAATATCTCAATGCCTCAATATCTCAATATCTCGGGCACCGGAAATACGGACTGGCCCATATCATCAAATCTCACGACTACGTTGGTGTCCTCTTGATATCCGCCGCGTCACAAATAACTTGTCGGTAGTGCTCCCTTGTCGGGCTCAACGCCATAATCTGCATCTTCTTGCCACGAGGTACCGCACCGGGTCCACCATGTACCCACAGACGGTGCATCCCCCTCCTCGAATCGGGTGTATGATACCGCTCAAGAACCGAGAAAAACTCATGGTGGACACCTCTCACATCATATCACGAGAAAACTGCAAATTTCCATCTTTAGAAATGATAATGAGTTTATAAAATCCTTGCAGTTTCTCCAAATCCAGAAATCTCATAGAAAATCCGAAATCCCAAACTCAAGAGTAAATAAACAGTGAATTACCGGCATAAAGCCCCATAATATTGCATGACAAATGAATATATACATGCATGGGTATCTAAGTAAAGAATGCAATATCTAAACTAGCATAGTAATAACATATTGGAACTATCAGCTAGAAAATTATATCAATGAAGTAATATTCTCTAAAGTTTACGTGTCATGGCAATTACCGATGATGATGTGTGTGAGCCGGCAAGCAAGTGTTCGTAGACAAACACATCAACGGTAATGGTGCTGGTGTCCTGACAACATGAGTTCATAATAAAAAAAAGAAATCACAAGTATAAGCATGCAATGCGATAAGAACAACATGAATATAAGGAAAAAGCTGTAGTAACCGCAACATATAAGAATATACATTTATATATATGAGTCATATAGTTTTGGCATTTGAAATAGCACGAATCTTGGTTTTTAGAAAATAGGGGCTACGATGTTTTTAAGAAAAGATACGTCCTTTGGAAAAATCCGTAATATCTCTCGGATTGTCTTTTGAAAATACTCACGATTCGTTAGTTTCTGAAAATAAGTATGACTCGTGCCTGGTCCAACATTTTCCTAATCAACTAAAAGACTAAACTAAAGAACTAGTCGAAAGGGTAAGAAATTCACCTAAATTCCGAGTCGATATATCTAGTAGTCGGCGATCCCGCCTCAATAGCGTCACGTACGGTAAAATATATAATACGACATTCTCGAATCAAGAGTGCGGATCAATCATCATATTTATATCTCGTACGGTAAAATCCATCGTACGGCATCTCGGAAATCGGGGTATGGGTCAAATATCACATATACCTCATTATTCATATGGTATCATCATTATAATATCCTGAATTAGGGGTACTGTTCTAAAGTCTAGAACATATTAATATCATCAAACAAATATCCTCGTACGTATAAAAACACATCGCCCAACGATCCACTATAATATCATGTCGTATATCATAACACGACCCAAAAATACATAACCGATCTCACGACATCATGCCCGATCATATCGAATCACCTCCAAGTATCATATATTATTCTCATCACCCGTGTATACGCATATGTGTGTGTGTGTGTGTGTGTGTGTGTGTGTGTGTACACCAATGCATTCACATATGTATATATACATATAAACATATACACCCATAATCATATCACGTGTGTGCATATGTGTGTGTGTCAACCCTTACTCTAGGGTTTCGCGACTAAGAAACTAACTAAAAGCACTTTCATCTAAATACACTGAATCCAATCCGTGGTCTCCTAAGGCCTTTCTTGCTAAGTATTCAAATCTCGCAATAACACATATGTATATGTATGTATATATATATATATATATAACACATCATATCCTATGAAATTGCGGGGGTGTTATACGTCATCCACCCGATTTCCTCCGTAGATATACATCTACTCACCTGGACGCCTCGGCTAATCTGATCCGATTCCAGCTCTGCCATTTCCGTGCCACATCCAACGCCTCTCCACCCGATCCTAGAAACGTACACAAGTAAATAAGAGAATAAATATATAATTAGTCGAGGACACAACCAATACAAGTCAACCACGCGCACGCACTTGGTGCACAAAACGCGCCCGCGACAACGCCACAAACCACAACTAGGGTCGTTATACGGGGCAAACCCCAAACCTAAAACCCAATCGCACCAATCGCGCGCTCACAACACACTAAATATTATAGGAAATAGGTTGTACAACATCAAAACATCAACTTAATTTAAAATCGATTTATTCCGAAAACCTAGTAAGCATCCATTTACCGTTTTTGTGCAAATCTAGATGTATTAACAAAACTAGTGGCCACAATATTCATTTAATAACTTAATTAGGTCACACAAATATTAACTAGATTTTAATCTCACTCATTTTCATAAATTCTAAAAACCTAGTTTGCACAATTATATAATTTAGACAATTTTAAAGTAACAATTTGCAAACTAACAACTAGTTTAGATTCTTCATGTCTTAAGATGTTAAACTACACTTTGTAACCATAATCACAAGATAAAAACCCTAACTTGATCTCAAACCCCTTTCATTAATTCACAAACTTGCAAACTAGAACCTAAATAATATCTAAATAAGCTAGCTTTAAGCAATTAACTAACAAATTAAGTGTTGGGTTAAGATTTATACCTCACAAACCATAGATCTAGCATCCAACTTAGCCATCCCAAAATGCTCTCTTGCTCCAAAATCCAAGCTAGATAGGTCAAGGAATAATGGTTAAGGGTTTAATGAAGAATTTGTGAGACTTCATAAAGATTTTTTATGGATTTTTAAAGATTTTTAATGGAAAATGATGTGTGGAAATTGGGGAGGGGCTGCTGCAGGAAATAGGGGAGGGGCTCGGCCAATTTGAAGATGAGGAGAGAGAGTGAGGTGTTCAATGAGTGATAGATTCCAAGTCATGAAAAATTACCCCATACCTCAAGTATTGAAACCCATACCTCATTGTTTAATGTTTTCTTTTCTCATTTCTAATTAAACTTTGAAGCGTGAGGAATGAGTGGGGCAGCCCAAGGCTCGGCCAAGCAAGGGGTGTGAGTGTGTTTGGGTGGTTTCAAGACAAGAAAGCCCCCCAATCTCTCATTTGTTAATTCATTTCTTATTTATTTTATTTTTCCTTTTACCTTTTCTATGCAAATATAGCTAGAACCAACCAATTTTTTATTTAAAAGAACATGTTACAATATATTTTTAGATGTGTCAAGGTTAATAAAACTTGTATTAACCCATTCTAATTTGTAATTATCACCAATTAAATGTATAAGTGAAGGCTTAAAATAATATTAAAAATAATTAATTAAGGAAAATATTTAAGTAAACTAGAAATTTACCAGTGGCCAATTAAATACCAAATACTAACAATTATATAGCTAGAATATGTATATTTAAGTCTATGTTGAAAATTAAATATATCTTGGTTTTTTTTTTACAGAAAACACCAGTTATTTTACCTATTATCGGAAATTTCTCATAAACGATTTTTCAGAACGTTACAATCTTCCCCCTTAAAGAAATTTGGTCCCCGAATTAAAATTAAAACTCCACCAAATACTAAAACATTTCAAAAAAACACTCAAGTCATCGGGGCTTCGACATCGTAAATACTTAAAACACATCTTAGCGCAATGCATGCGCATGAAAAATGAGTATATAACTCGAAATCAAAACTCCATCAAGCATCACGCAGTCGTCGGAGTCATGGTGAAAATACCAATGTCAAAGTTCAATACGAAAACCAGCATGATATACTCAAAACCATAACATGTACATAGTACGCATCGTTGTAAACTCGTCAAAACATCTGAAAGGAAATACATGCCGAACCTTTTTCAAGTCACTGTGCGATGCGTATCTCACAGCACAAGTAGCGGACGTTTATTGTAAGAAAATAAGTATATATATATATATCCTTTGTTTAACATATACGTCCCGCTTTTTTGAAAATAATTTAGAAGGGTTTCCTTTGTAAAATGTTTCGTGTCATCTTGGACACATAGGAAAATATTGAGTCTGCAGCTCCTTTTTGGAAATCCCTTCGAAAACTATCGATGTATGCAAAAACACCTAGGCACTGTTCTCAGAACAACCCTGCTCGGCTACTAAATCAAAAAGTATATATCATAAGAGCGTACTGCTCAAAGGAAATCATACTCAATAGTATATGTAATAATGCCACGTGTGTCTAGTACACACAGAAATCGAAATCAATGAATGTGCTATACATGTGCACAGAAACAAAATATAATTGCAACGGGTGTGCACGAAACACCTATCAAAGGCAACAGGTGTGCCTGACAACAACATCAGGTGCGTCTGATACGCATGAAGAATCCCGATCCAGTGCATCTGGTGTGCACCAAGATCGCATCAAGCGCGCTAAGTATGCGCAAGAATCCAAATCAAGTGCACAAGGTGCACAAAAACAAATATCGAATATCACAATCGAAATCGACGGTATACAACATACATCAATCCAAATCAGGTATACTGTGGTATATAATCTTACAACCACGTGCATCAGCCTGCACAGAATCGAATCAAAGTACTAAAAGTGCATGAAAACTACACCTGAAAGCACAAGTCAAATCAAATTCAAACCATAGGCATGAAATTAAAATCAAACATCTTGAACGGCATCAAATCGAAGTCGAGTGCAACTGTGGTGCACAAAATCTCAATCATGCAAATAAATCGCCCGAAATACCGAAATCCAAAATGACGGACACGTGATATTCGAATCACCAAATCGTAAATCGTAAACACTGTTGTCGTTATGTCCCTCCTTTAAAGTCGAGAAGGTGTCAGTGCATCCATTTCTTGTTCCGGGGCAGCTGCAATCTTTTCATGACTTCTATCTGGAAAATATATGCATATTCAATGCCTCTGCATGCGTATCACATCTCTGATGTCAACGGAGTGGAACGTCATCTCGTCAAAATCACGTACGAATCTCTTACTCGACTTTTCTTCAACATGGACCAATTCAGAATCATCACTTCGTAGCTGTGTGGACTGCACTACAAACGGTTGCACTCATATCTAGAGTCTCCTTTCCGAAGCTACGTACTCGGCAGCTCAAATATCTTCTAGTAGGCATCTTGCCAATCACCTTCTCGGGAACTCATTCAAATATCGGAGTGATGCGCTTACGCTCATTCTCTCTCGATTGACTCACAACGTGCCTGTGTGAGGTCCTCTTCCAGCTAAAGCTAGCAAATCCAGCGATCTCCCATCGGGGTATCTAAACGAACCACATGTCCTAGTCATTCTTCCATGGGTGACTAGTGATATGCTATCATATCCCTAATTCCAAAATCGGGCTACAATACCTTCAAACATCTGGGGAGATATCTCGTCAGTCGCAGCAACACTGGCTCATTCGTCCGCACGATAGACAATGCCTCAATCATCAATAATAAACGGTGCATTGACGGTCATCACATTCTGGCTGGCCTCTAGCAGTGGCCCAATCCTCTGGTGCTAATTTGATCGATCGCGTCAATGAGAAAACATAGTAAAACGACATATCGAAAATCTCATGTCACCGGAAAACATCCTGGTCAGTCCTCGTCCATGACGAGCTCATGCTGACCGCAACTCTAGCCGCAGCTCTCTCTCTGCCCGTGTAACCATGGTAACAGAAACCACAATCCAATATCGATGAGGATAGATTATAGGAATGAATAGAAATACAATGCATAAGAAATGTACATCCTAAGGCTTCTTAAGTGGAGTAGCGTATCGTATGTATGTCGTGGAACATACACACGGTACGTCACTCTACTTAAGTCACCTACTCCATCAACCAAGGTCAACCTACGCGACGAAAGTTCAGGTCTAATACCCCCTCGACCAAGTCTAAGTTCCGTAAGGTAAAGCCTAAGTTCCGAATATATATACGCCCTAGACTCCGCATAGTCAAACCTAGACTCGAACTAAGGTTAAACCTAGCGCTTTGTTACGACCCGAAATGTCACGTGACTAACACTTGAATCATGTGAAGCCTATAGGACCCTACCTAATTCAAGTAAGCCAAAAGCCTAGAAATCTAAACCATTTAAAAAGAGAGTGAAAGAATACTTATTTAAAAGTTAACATAAAAAATCACGTTGAAAGTCGCAGTAAGAATTTTTAAAAGCATCAAGTCCTTCCGAAAATTTCGGTAGAGTTTCTCTTGTAAAAACTGGCCCCAAACAGGTACAAACAAGAATATACATAAGAAATGAATAAAGGAATCCCCAAGCGGGAGCTATCTCTTCGCCCATTTGGCAGAAACAACCACGCAAGCAATATAATATACAACGCCGAAGGGCGAAGATCAAAACTCAGAATGAAACCCATCATCCTCAAGAAAACCAGAGAAGAACCCTAAATATACAAGCGCGTGACTCTAAGGTAGAAAGAATACATAACTGGTCTTCTAATTCTATCAAATACACAAGTCTGGTTGATGGAGTTTACTAGATACTACTGAAATAAATAAAAGTGTAACGGTGGTCACGATGCAAGTGACTCCACCTACCAAAGTAATCACCCGGAAGGAAGCAGTGTGCCAGCAAGCCGCAATGAAACCTGTACAACCAAACCTACAAGAAACTGTGGCACAACGGGGGTGTGTTGCCAACTCGTGAGTAGAAAACATCACCGAGAAGAAATCGCATGTATGACTCTCTCCTAGGTCATACAATAATATCCTCATAAAATACAACCTGAAGCATCTAATAATGGCAAGGGTAATCATCTAAACGTAAGTGAAATACCAAGTGCTCGGGTCAGTGCCCCAGGTAGCAACATGTCACATATATGATGTACGAATGTATTAAGAATGAAATTTAAGTACATCTTGTACGAGAAAACTGTTTTCTTATCTCAGTGAGATTTTTGTATAAAAACTGAAGTATCATCAATGAAATCAATAGAGAATCCGTGTCAAGCATCGACACAAAACAAATATCCTAATATCTCAATATCTCGGGCTCCGGCAATCCGGACTGGCCCATATAATCAAATCTCAATATCTCAGACTCCGGCAATCCGGACTGGCCCATATCATCAAATCTCACAACTACGTCGGTATCCTACGGATATCCGCCGCGTCACAAATAACCGGTCGGCAGTGCTCCCCTGTCGGGCTCAACACCATCATCTGCGATCTTCTTTCCCTGAGGTACCGCACCGGGTCCACCATGTACCTGCAGACGGTGCATCCCCCTCCTCGAATCGGGTGTATGATACCGCTCAAGAACCGAGAAAAAATCATGGTGGACACCTCTCACATCATATCACGAGAAAACCGCAAATTTCTATCTTTAGAAATGATAATGCGTTTATAAAATCCTTGTGGTTTCTCCAAATCCAGAAATCTCATGGAAAATCCGAAATCCCAAACTCGAGAGTAAATAAACAGTGAATTACCGGCATAAAGCCCCATAATATTGCATGACAAATGAATATATACATGCATGGGTATCTAAGTAAAGAATGCAATATCTAAACTAGCATAGTAATAACATATTGGAACTATCAGCTAGTAAGTTATATCAATGAAGTAATATTCTCTAAAGTCTACGTGTCATGGAAATTACCGAGGATGATATGTGTGAGCCTGAAAGCAAGTGTTCGTAGACATATGCATCATCGGTAATGGTACTGGTATCCTAACAACATGGGTTCATAAAAACAAAAGAAATCACAAGTATAAGTATGCAATGCGATAAGAACAACATGAATATAAGGAAAAAGATGTAGTAACCGCAACATATAAGAATATACATATATACATACGAGTCATACAGTTTTGCCATTTGAAATAGCACGAAACATGGTTTTTAGAAAATAGGGGCTACGGTGTTTTTAAGAAAAGGTACGTCATTTGGAAAAATCCGTAATATCCTTCGGGTTGTCTTTTGAAAATACTCACGATTCGTTAGTTTCTAAAAATAAGTATGACTCGAGCCTGGTCCAACCTTTTCCTAATCAACTAAAAGACTAAATTAAAGAACTAGTTGAAAGAGTAAGAAATTCACCTAAATTCCGAGTCGATATATTTAGTAGTCGGCGATCCCGCCTCAATAGCGTCACATACGGTAAAATATATAATACGACATCATCGAATCAAGAGTGAGGTTCAATCATCTTATTTATACCTCGTACGGTAAAATCCATCGTACGGCATCACGGAAATTGGGGTACGGGTCAAATATCACATATACCTCATTATTCATATGGTATCATCATCATAATATCCTGAATTAGGGGTACCGTTCTAAAGTCTAGAACATACCAATATCATCAAACATATATCCCCGTGTGTATAAAAACGCATCGCCCAACGATCCACTATAATATCATGTCGTATATCTGTCACGACCCGAAATAGCACGTGACTGGCACTTGAATCATATGATGTCTATAGGACCCCATCTAATTCAAGTAAGCCAAAAATCCCAGAAATCTAAACCATTTTAAGGAAAAAGTGAAGAAAACTTATTTTTAAAACAAGTGGTTTTAATAACATAAGCCGAAGTATTGAATTATAAAATCTCAAGTCTTTTCTGAAAATTTTGGCAGAGTTTCCTTTGTAAATACTGGCCCCAAAAGGGTACAACATGCATAATATGAATAAAGGCATCCCTAAGCGGGTGCTATCTCTTCGTCAATTGACGGTCACCACCACGCAAGCAATATAATATACAATGCCGAAGGGCGAGGATAAAAACTCAAAAGGAAACTCAAAATCAACATGAAAACCATAATAATACAACGTGCGACTCTAAGGTCGAAAGAATATACACTGGTCTTCTAAGTCAATAAATAATACAAGTCTGGTTGATGGAGTTTTCTAGATACAACTGAATATAAATAAGGTACAATGGTGGTCACGATACAAGTGAACCCACCTACCAAAGCAATCACCCTGAATGAAAGTAGTGTGCCAGCAAAGCCGCAATGAAACCTGTACGGAAAAACCTGTAAGAACTGTGGCATAACGGGGATGAGTTGCCAACTCGTGAGTAGAAAATATCACAGAACAGAAATCAAATGTATGACTAAATCCTAGGTCATACGATCATAATATCCTCAATATGATATAGTCTGAAGCATCTAAATATGGCAAGGGTAAACATCTATGCATATGTGTAATACCAAGTGCTCGTGTCAGTGCCTCAGGTAGCAACATATCATAAATATGAGGTATGAATGTAATATAATGAAAATAGAATGCATCATGAATGAGAAAACTGTTTTCTTTCTTTAGTGAGATTTCTGAATATACAAATCGAGGTATCATCAATGAAATCAACATGAAATCAGTGTCAAGCATCGACACGAAACATAAATCCCAATATTTCAATATCTCAGGCTCCGGCAATCCGGACTGGCCTGTAACCTTGAATCTCAATATCTAGGGCTCCGGCTATCTGGACTGGCCCATATCCTCAATCTCCAAACCTCAGGCTCCGGGTATCCGGACTGGCCTGTACTCCGATCGGTATCCTCCGGCTATCCGTCGAGTCACAATAAAATCACCGGTCAGTAGTGCTCCCCTTGTCTCAGGCTCAACGCCATCATCTGCGACCTTCTCGCCCCGGGTTACCGCACCGGGTTCACCATGCACCTACAGACGGTTCCTCCTCCTCGAATCGTGTGTATGATATCGCTCAAGAGCCGAGAAAACTCATGGTGGACATATCTCAAGTCATATCATGAGAAAACCGCAACTTTCTTTTTAAAATGATAATTAGTTTATAAATCCTTGCGGTTTCTCCAAATCCAGAAATCTCATGGAAAATCCAAAATCCAAAACTGAATAGTCAAATATAATGAATACTGGGCTCCGGCAATCCGGACTGGCCCTTTTAATATTGCATGACTAATGAATATATAAATATGCATGAACTATCAAGCAATGAATGCAATAATGAACTAGCATTTAAAACAATAACATATAGGAACTATCAGCTAGCAAGATATGTCTATGAAACAATGTTCTCTAAAGTGTACGTGACATAGCAATTACCAATGAAGATGTGTGTGAGCCGGAAAGCGAGTGTACGCAGAGCATACGCATCATCGGTAATGGTGCTGGTGTCCAAACAACAGGTTTCATCATTACCAACGAAATACATATCAGCATGCAATACAATACGAACAGCAGAATAAATGGCAATTGAATAGTGAATGCAACATATAAGAATCTACATTAATATATATATGAGTCATACAGTTTTGCCATTTGAAATAACACGAATCGTGGTGTTTAGAAAATAGGGCTACAGTGTTTTTAAGAAAAGGTACGTCCTTTGAAATATCCGTAAAATCCCTTAGCCTGTCCTTAAAATACTCACGATTCGTTAGTTTTCAAATAGGTATGACTCGATTCTAGTCTAACATCTACAAGTAAACTACAGGACTAACTAACAGACTAATCGAAAAGGGTAAGGAAAACCGCCTAAAGTCTGAGTCGATATATGTATATATATAATAGTCGGTGATCCCGCCTCAATAGTATCCCATATGATACACTATATAACATGACATATGTTCATATCAGATTTTTGCATTTTTATACCGCCCAATTTTTATCACATTGCTTATCGGTAGGTACTCTTGAGCCGTGTTTGCTAGTCAATTGCAGGATACAGGTTCTCGGCTCTAAACGGTGAACTTCATGGAAAAACACGAAAAAATCCGGATTACTGCCAACCACAGATAAAACACGGGTCTCTGCTGTCTATCCGTGTGTTGCCGCACACCATTTTAAGAGACAAAAGGGAAAATCGATTGTCATCTTCATGCACAAAGCACAATGGAAACACAAAGTCCAAGAAATCTACGCGGAGCACAAGAAAATGATGACAAAAGATCCACATCCAATCGCCTTTGGATCTAATAAAATTCTGGAAGAGTTGTGAAAAGATTATCAGAAACAACATATGCCAAACTACAGACAAATGAGGACAAGGGAAGCACAAAAAACCAGAGGGGCCAACTCCCCTATACGGCCGCGGATTCTCGGCCAATAGGGGGTCTAGGCCGTGGATCCGCGGCCGTACTGGCTCTTCAGTATGTCGTATATCAGGGGTAGTTTGGAACTTTTGTAAAGAGGCAGTTTGTTGTCCTAGGTTTCCATTTCCCTGCCTATAAATAGTCCAGAACTTGCCAAAGCCAAGGGTCCATAATCTTATATTTAGATTTTAGGTTATATGTTGTTGTTCTTCTTCCTCCTCTCATCTCTTCTCTATTAAAAAACTTGTAGTGAGATTTTGTGAGTGAAGAATGAATAAAGGATTTCTTGTTCTTACCATGCTTGTCTTTTTATTTTGTTAACTATTATTGCTTGTAATTTTTATTTGCTAATTTAGTTGTTGTTATTTGTGTTTGTTTCTTTCTTGTTTTCTTTTCCTTTATCCATAAACAACCATGATGCTTACGCTTGATCCTTGCCGAGGTGAGGTCGCAAATAGCTAGTTGTAATCTTCTAACCTCTTTCTTTCTATCTTCCTCCTTTGTTTTATTTTCATTTTTCTTGTAATGGGTTAGTAGTTTCCATACTTGTTAGGGTAGGATAAGGAAAGTTTGAGAGAAGGAAATCTCTCTCACTCTTTCTTTGCCCAACATTTTAAATCGAACTCCCGTTAATTGAACCACAATCCGCTCCCTACGGCACCCTATCCTACATGATAGCGGTGATTCCGTAGTGAGACCGGTTGTGGTTGAATTTGTTAGTTATGTATATGCCCTAGAGGCCATTGTTGTACATATGATGTATATTATAATGGATGCTTGGTTATATATAGAGATGACTTTCTTGCTCGTCATGATAGTATGCTATTTGGTTTCACTTTATCTTAACATGTTGACTTGTATTGGTTTACTGTTTTACTCTCACATGTTGATAAAGCCCTTAGGATCTGTACTCGACTACTGGGACTATGATGAGATCATACTAGTGGGGCCGCGGTAGTCGATGAGTACATCCTATAACTGTTCCTAGTCGAGGGTATATCGAGACAGGGCATCGATACACCAGAGTAGACTAGCGTATACGCATCTTGACCCATATGATGGGCGATGGATGATCCCATATCCATCGGTGTTAGACATCAGAGATGGTGTACGGGTGCTCAGTGGAGACTGGGTACACTGGACGGACTCGCCGAGAACTCCCAGATGGTGCTATACCACACGTCAGATGGCAGTTCTTCGGTGACACTGGTACAGGGTAGTCTGTAGACCCGAGATCGTCATAGAGTCTTGTGTGATTCCCACTGTGCTTTGATTTCCACCTTACCACGTCCAAGAGGGCGTGCAAAACGGTGGCTTTTGGGTACAGTCCCGAATCACATGGAGGCAATGAGCGATAGGAGGGGATTCGCCTCTCTCGGTATAGGGAGTTGATGTTGTGCTGTGTTCGATTGGCTATAACTGGAAGTCCCTGGCCAGGGCTGATATGGAGATTTACTGGTAAGTGTTGCTAGTAGTTTCTCGACCCGTTATGAGCCATACATCGACACGACTTATCGGTTACTGGGGTCTGACGTATACCACCCCTAGACTTGATATGCGACATATCAGACGAACAGACCGGACTGTACGGGAGTGTTACTGATTGGATTCACAGGAGAACGCACAGGCTAGCTTGTTGATCTTCTGATTGCTCAATACCGGGGTGGCTGTTACGTTTAGCTGACCGCTTGCAGGTTGTGGGTGTTTGATAAGATCATCACCTGCTACCGGCGTATTGACGATTCTTTAGAGTCCTACACAGAGGTTTCTTGGCTCAGGCGAAACGGAGTAGTGGCACATATGTGATATGCGCAGGAACGAGAATAATACGATATGGGATACCGTATTATATTCTCAGGATATTTAGATATGAACCGGATCATCGGATCAAGTGTTGATTCGATGAACCGGTACATGATATATTAGTCGGTAATATTCGATATAGCCGGATCATCGATTCAAGTGTTGATTCGATGATTTAATGTATAATAATATATATGATATATTGTATTACATTATCTAATATAGGCTCGCTTTATTATTTCATTTTCTTAGTGGATGATACATTGATATATATGCGATATATGTTAATTGTATTATTTTCTTTTGTTGCAAATATATAATATATATGTGATATATATTATTGTGACATGATATGATTAATTGTTAAACATGTTTAAGGATGATTAATTGAGATTAGGGTTTGATTAGGGTTAGTAGCTTCATGCACATTCTAGAAGCTTTATTCTTTTGTCTTGGTTAAGATATTTGTGATGACACATTCTTAACCCAACCAAACCCTAACTCTAGTTTATTCTCTACTCATTCTTAGCCACTCATCCTTGACCATGGTTTACAATTCAATCATATGATTATATTCTATTCATCACAAAATAAAAAAAATGATTATCATTATTCTTTTTCATTATCTTCTTCTTCTCTCTTGAAAGAAAAGCTTGCTAGATTTTCTTAAGTGATGAAATAATATGAGAAAATGATATAAAAAGAAAGCAAAAATTACTACTCTCTCATCCTCATCTCATCTAGCCCATGGGATTAGTGTGTTCTTCTCTTTTGAGTGAGAAAGCTTGAGTCGTAGCAACTTCAAGGTAGATCATCGGAGATTTGGAATACGACAAGCTAGAATGGATCGTTCGAGTCGTGGAGCCTCTCATGAGTCCGGGAGATCGTGGATCGCGGCAAAGGGACTTCTACTCGGAGCTTGTGAAGTGAAGGAGCGGACTACAAAGGTTGTAATCCCTCACACTTAGATAAAAGTTATCATCTTGCATGTTAAACCCTAATAATCTAGCAAAGATCCCGGCTTTGGGTTGTTCGGCACGTCTAAATTTTTATCCGGGCATGTTTGATGCCTTTTGAACCTTCACAAGAGTGCCTAGGAACCCTACAGTGGTATCAGAGCCTAGCTAGAGCATTAGGCGATGTGTTTACGAAGTTAAAACTCTGATCGAACCCGAAACGACGAAACTAGACCCCTCTCTGGAAATTTTCTAAATTTTGGGATTTTTCAGAATTAAAAATATGTAAAAAAATCAGCAGGGAATTCTAAGAATTACCATGAAACACGTGCCTACAATTCCACCGACGAAGCGTGGAACCGCGGCAAGAACATGGTTGTAGCGGCGGTTCCGCGGCCTGACTGTAGGATTGGGACACGTGGCTTCGTGGTATTGACCGTAGGTACTTGCTAACTATTCTGGGTATTTTTAATCTGTTCCAGGTGTTTAAAATTCTGGGGTTTGTTTTGTAATAGTAGACTCGATCGGAAATTTTAAATTCGTATTTTTTCCGGATATTTAGAAACTGTTAAACTATTTGAACGGATATCATTAACTTATTGTTTCCCGGTACGGCAAATTTTCAAGTGTTGAAATTTATTCGGGTTTAAATCTTTCGGAAAATTGTACAAGTTAAGCGGTGGACCCTCTAGAAGACAACAAACCTTAACTCGATTATGTGACCGTCTTGAACTGCCTTTTGAACCTTCGGGTTTGGGGCAGTACGGCGTGCCACATGTGAGGCGTTGGCTTGACCCTTCTACGGCTGGATCACTGGTACTGTGACATATTCTGGGATTATTTGAACCCCGCTCAAGAGTTGAGCAGTTTAGGAAATTTTGGGTGTTTGATTATCCGTTCGAAAAGTTTAATACTGTTTATTTATCTGGATTGTGATACAATATGTGGAATTCATAGAGTTAGGCATGAAATACGGAGTATGTGATATTTCGGATTTACGATGTCTAAAGTGATTGTGGATTCCAAATATTGTAGTTTTACACTTTCTTTTCTGTGACCGTAAGTGTAATATGTGATATCCCCGGTTTCGTTGCTATATGATTCAACGACAATTGGGATGCGCATATTTACTTACGTTGATGATATGTGATATTATGTGTTGCTGTGATATGTTATATTGGATCGTCGCGTTCTGAATAGCCGGGGGTTTTATGTGAGATGAGGGTTTTTATTTTCATTCATGTAAAATTCATTTGTAATGTAATATTCTTTTTGGGGCACTTCCAGGTTGCGGTTGATGTCACCAGTGTATATTATTTACTTTTCCGCATTAGGTAGACCCAAGGAGGGGAGCACAAGTAACCGGGTTCTAGGGTCCAGTGGGAGGCCATCTCGAGGAGTCGAGACCGGGTCTTCTAACCCTAGAATTGGCAGTGTTACTTGCCGCTCTCGTAGGGGTCTTGGGATGTGGGTTTGGCTATTCGTCGCGACCGTGGAATCCGTGTTTTGTACAGGCTCGTATTGAAAACACGGACGTCCTAGTATATCCAATATTTCATATATGTTCTTCTGCTGCTATGTTCTATGATGAGATCATATTACTGCCTGAGACGAATGCTTATACTATATATATATGCTGATATATAAATATTACTGCTTTCGTTTCTTCTGTGATGCTTAGGAAGCATAAGCTGATGGGATTTTTATTAATGTGATTAATAAAAGAAAAGAAACCTAAAGATGTTGTAGAATCAAAAACTTTATAAAAAAGGGTAGCTACAGTTTTGCTTTGCACAGTGATATATACGATATATCCTGCTCCTTATTCGATGAGGAAAGGACCGAGATCCCTTCACCGGGAGTGACTCCTTTAGCAAAACTGGCAGATGCTACAAAACGCGGTTTGTCTTTTGATTGCTTTAAGTGTTTTTCTTTGCACAGCGGTATATATGATATATCCTGCACCTTATTCGATGAGGAAAGGGCCGACGATCCCTTCACCGGGAGTGACCCCTTTAGCGAAACTAAGAAAAGCCTCAAAAACACTCCTTTTCAAAACTTCACTCGATTCTACGACGATATCAAGTTCATTATGCTCAGGGTTTTCTGAAAAACCTGCGTAGCCCTCCGTCATTTCAGATAAGTACTTCTTAGTATTCGTGCTGTGTTTGTTGACCATGTTAAGGCGTAGTGTACGGTAGCTAATTAATACTTATCTGCTAAAATATGAGATGTGATTGGATTAGGGTATTCGTACGACTTTGTTGACCATGTTAAGGGTCGTACGGGTGGGTTTAATTCAATCGGGAAATGACGGGTTGAACTTGGCTAGCACTTATGATTTGTTGACCATGTTAAGGTCATGAGTTGCTAGGGGTAAAAGTATTATCGGGAATTTCAAGTGTTGAAATTTGCAATGAGATTGCATACCTCCTATGAGATAGTTGGATCCCGATACCCACTGCGAGTAAGAGTTACTCCTGGGAGAGTTTTACACAAAACAATTAGCCGATCAAGTAGGTGTCTAGAAAAGTGTTAACGAGGTTACGCCTCTGGGAAAACGAGGTTTACATTAATTAGGTCCGTGCGAGAGCACGGGGAACCTCCCTCAAAGTACCGACACTGATCTGGCTGAAAGATTGACGAAATTGTAGGGTGTAATTAATCCCGGCTAATCTTACCTTTTAGGGTTTTAAGGTAGATTTGATAAAAACAGCGGGAGACATCCTGATTAGATAAGATAATAACCAATCTAATCTTGCAAGAGCATACGCTAAAGTTTTTTCTTCTCTCTCTCTCTCCAGGTAGCGACCATTTCAGGCCATAATCAAGATAATAATATGGATGTATTGACTAAACCTAATTATTGTACTGAGCTAGGGAATGTTGGACCCGTTCTTTCTTATAAGAGTTATAAGACTGAACAGGAAACAGGAGAATATCTGGATTCTCACGCCGCCCAAAAGAACTTGCATGTTGATGCATATTCTTCGGGTGTGTTAGTTATTGAGAACGTTTTCTCAGTTCACCCTACGTCCTGGGTATTAGATACCGGATCAGGATCCCACATATGTAAATTGTTACATGGGCTACGTAAAGGTAGAGAACTGGGAAAAGGTGATCATTCCGTTCAAGTAGGGAACGGTGCAAGTATTGTAGCCAAAGCAGTTGGCGAATATCACCTTGTATTGCCAAGTCATAATACACTGATTCTAAATGAGTGCTATTATATACCGAACATGATGTGCAACATTATATCAGTTTCTTTATTGAGTAAAGAGGGATATAATTTTGTAGTACAGGATAATGTTATGAACATATTCCTAGATCAAAAGTTGATTGCATCAGGCTCGTTACATAATGGCATATTCATTCTAAATCAGAATACAGTCCTGAATATACAAAACACACACAAGAGGAAAAGTTCAGATATGAACGAATCCTACTTGTGGCATTGTAGACTTGGTCATATCAATGCGACACGACTGGCTAAGTTACATAAAAATGGTTATTTGAATCCGTTCGAATTATCATCTTATGATACTTGCCATTCATGTCTCAAAGGAAAAATGACCAAAGCTCCGTTTAGTGGACACGGAGAAAGAGTTACTGAACTCTTAGGACTGATACATAGTGATGTATGCGGTCCCATGTCTACGCATGCCAGGAACGGTTCTTCCTACTTCATTACATTCACTGACGATCTCTCTAGATACGGACATGTGTTCCTGTTGAAACACAAGTCTGAAGCTTTTGAGAAATTCAGAGAATATAAGCACGAAGTAGAGAACCAAACGGGCAAAAGTATTAAGATTCTTCGATCAGATCGAGGAGGTGAATACTTAAGCGGTGAGTTCCTAGATTATCTAAAAGAGAATGGGATTCTCTCTCAGCTTACTCCTCCTTATACACCACAGCACAACGGTGTATCGGAGCGGAGGAATCGCACCCTATTAGATATGGTGCGCTCTATGATGAGTACAGCTGAGTTACCTATTTCCTTTTAGGGGTATGCACTTGAGACAGCAGCATACATATTGAATCAAGTTCCGTCTAAATCAGTGCCTATAACCCCATATGAGATATGGAGGGGAATGAGACCATATTTTAAACGGTTTAAGATATGGGGTTGTCCGGCCTATGTAAAAAGACAAAATCCGGACAAACTCGAGGCACGATCAGTTCTTTGTAAGTTTGTAGGATATCCAAAGAATTCTCAAGGATATATTTTCTATCACGCCGGGGAACAAAAAGTGTTTGTTTCTCAATATGCCACCTTTTTAGAAAAGGAATTTCTTGCAAAAGAAATTAGTGGCAAAGAGGTAGAGCTGGAAGAGGTTCCAGAAACACAAATTACAACTGAAGATTTAGTGGAACCAGAGGATTCAGTAGTAGCCGACGAACCCCAGCCTCTCCGCCGATCTAGTAGGGTTTCTCGTCCACCTGAGAGATACTACGGTTTTCTCATTGATGGTGGAAGCGAGGATTGCATCATGGATGATGATGACCCGACTAGTTTCGAGCAGGCCATCATGAGTGGTGACTCTGTGAAATGGCTGGATGCAATGCGATCTGAGATGGAATCCATGTACACCAACAAAGTATGGACTATGGAAATTGCTCCTGAAGGGGTAAAACCCATTGGGAGCAAGTGGATCTTTAAAAAGAAATTTGGTGTAGATGGAAAAGTTGAGACTTTCAAAGCTAGACTTGTAGCAAAAGGATTTCGTCAACGACCAGGTGTGGACTATGACGAAACCTTTTCTCCAGTGGCTATGCTTAAGTCCATCCGGATCTTACTTGCCATTGCTGCATACCATGACTACGAAATCTGGCAAATGGATGTTAAGACCGCCTTTCTAAACGGTGATTTAGAAGAGAGCGTGTACATGACTCAGCCAGAGGGCTTCGTAGATAGTGGGAGCAGCGGAAAGGTGTGCAAGCTGCTTAAATCCATTTATGGGTTAAAGCAAGAATCGCGGAGTTGGAACATCTGTTTTGATGTTGTAGTCAAAGAGTTTGACTTCATCAAAAATATAGATGAACCTTGTATCTATAAGAAGGTAGCAGAGGGTAAGGTTGTCTTCCTCGTATTGTACGTGGATGACATACTCTTGATAGGAAATGATATTCCTATGCTGCAATCAGTCAAGCTCTTCTTATCACAGAGATTCTCAATGAAAGATCTAGGTGATGCCTCCTGCATATTGGGAATCATGATCTATAGAGATAGATCTAAACGGATATTGGGATTGTCCCAATCCAGGTACATTGACACCATACTAAAGAGGTTTAGTATGGAAGAATCCAAGCGTGGGAATCAGCCCACGATCTCTGGACTCACTCTCTCCAAAGAGATATCTCCCAAGACTGATTTGGAGAGAGCTCGCATGCAAGGGATACCCTATGCTTCGGCAGTAGGCTCTATCATGTATGCGATGCTATGTACCAGACCCGATGTAGTATACTCACTAAGTGTAGTGAGTCGGTATCAAGCAGATCCTGGAGAGAGTCACTGGACAGCTGTGAAGAACATTCTCAAGTACTTGCGAAGGACTAAGGAGATGTTCTTGGTGTATGGTAACGGAGAACTCCAGGTGGAGTCCTTTACCGATTCCAGCTTCCAAAGTGATAAGGACGACTCTAAGTCGCATTCGGGTTTTGTCTTTACCCTCAATGGAGGGGCGGTATGTTGGAAGAGTTCCAAACAAGATACCGTTGCAGACTCGACGATGGAGGCTGAATACATCGCTGCCAACGATGCTGCCAAAGAGGCTGTCTGGATCAAGAAGTTCATTACTGAACTTGGAGTGGTTCCATCCATTGAGCATCCAATACCTCAGTATTGCAATAACAATGGAGCTGTGGCATTAGCCAAGGAACCCAGGTCCCATCAGAAGTCCAGACATATTCTGAGGCGGTATCACCTGATCAGGGAGATAGTTGATCGCCGGGAGATCGAGGTCAGGAGAGTAGATACGAAGGACAACACTGCGGATCCATTCACGAAGGATATTCCCCAGATACAGTTTGAGAGATTATTCGGGATGCTAGGTATGAGATACTACAGCAGCTGGCCTTAGTGCAAGTGGGAGATTGTTAGTTATGTATATGCCCTAGAGGCCATTGTTGTACATATGATGTATATTATAATGGATGCTTGGTTATATATAAAGATGACTTTCTTGCTCGTCATGATAGTATGCTATTTGGTTTCACTTTATCTTAACATGTTGACTTGTATTGGTTTACTGTTTTACTCTCACATGTTGATAAAGCCCTTAGGATCTGTACTCGACTACTGGGACTATGATGAGATCATACTAGTGGGGCCGTGGTAGTCGATGAGTACATCCTATAACTGTTCCTAGTCGAGGGTATATCGAGACAGGGCATCGATACACCAGAGTAGACTAGCGTATACGCATCTTGACCCATATGATGGGCGATGGATGATCCCATATCCATCGGTGTTAGACATCAGAGATGGTGTACGGGTGCTCAGTGGAGACTGGGTACACTGGACGGACTCGCCGAGAACTCCCAGATGGTGCTATACCACACGTCAGATGGCAGTTCTCCGGTGACACTGGTACAGGGTAGTCTGTAGACCCGAGATCGTCATAGAGTCTTGTGTGATTCCCACTGCGCTTTGATTTCCACCTTACCACGTCCAAGAGGGCGTGCAAAATGGTGGCTTTTGGGTACAGTCCAGAATCACATGGAGGCAATGAGCGATAGGAGGGGATTCGTCTCTCCCGGTATAGGGAGTTGATGTTGTGCTGTGTTCGATTGGCTATAACTGGAAGTCCCTGGCCAGGGCTGATATGGAGATTTACTGGTAAGTGTTGCTAGTAGTTTCTCGACCCGTTATGAGCCATACATCGACACGACTTATCGGTTACTGGGGTCTGACGTATACCACCCCTAGACTTGATATGCGACATATCAGACGAACAGACCGGACTGTATGGGAGTGTTACTGATTGGATTCACAGGAGAACGCACAGGCTAGCTTGTTGATCTTCTGATCGCTCAATACCTGGGTGGCTATTACGTTTAGCTGACCGCTTGCAGCTTGTGGGTGTTTGATATGATCATCACCTGCTACCGGCGTATTGACGATTCTTTAGAGTCCTACACAGAGGTTTCTTGGCTCAGGCGAAACGGAGTAGTGGCACATATGTGATATGCGCAGGAACGAGAATAATACGATATGGGATACCGTATTATATTCTCAGGATATTTAGATATGAACCGGATCATCGGATCAAGTGTTGATTCGATGAATCGGTACATGATATATTAGTCGGTAATATTCGATATAGCCGGATCATCGATTCAAGTGTTGATTCGATGATTTAATGTATAATAATATATATGATATATTGTATTACATTATCTAATATAGGCTCGCTTTATTAGTTCATTTTCTCAGTGGATGATACATTGATATATATGCGATATATGTTAATTGTATTATTTTCTTTTGTTGCAAATATATAATATATATGTGATATATATTATTGTGACATGATATGATTAATTGTTAAACATGTTTAAGGATGATTAATTGAGGTTAGGGTTTGATTAGGGTTAGTAGCTTCATGCACATTCTAGAAGCTTTATTCTTTTGTCTTGGTTAAGATATTTGTGATGACACATTCTTAACCCAACCAAACCCTAACTCTAGTTTATTCTCTACTCATTCTTAGCCACTCATCCTTGACCATGGTTTACAATTCAATCATATGATTATATTCTATTCATCACAAAAGAAAAAAAATGATTATCATTATTCTTTTTCATTATCTTCTTCTTCTCTCTTGAAAGAAAAGCTTGCTAGATTTTCTTAAGTGATGAAATAATATGAGAAAATGATATAAAAAGAAAGAAAAAATTACTACTCTCTCATCCTCATCTCATCTAGCCCATGGGATTAGTGTGTTCTTCTCTTTTGAGTGAGAAAGCTTGAGTCGTAGCAACTTCAAGGTAGATCATCGGAGATTTGGAATACGACAAGCTAGAATGGATCGTTCGACTCGTGGAGCCTCTCATGAGTCCGGGAGATCGTGGATCGCGGCAAAGGGACTTCTACTCGGAGCTTGTGAAGTGAAGGAGCGGACTACAAAGGTTGTAATCCCTCACACTTAGATAAAAGTTATCATCTTGCATGTTAAACCCTAATAATCTAGCAAAGATCCCGGCTTTGGGTTGTTCGGCACGTCTAAATTTTTATCCGGGCATGCTTGATGCCTTTTGAACCTTCACAAGAGTGCCTAGGAACCCTACAGAATTAACCGGAGGTTAAGGCTAAGAGCCAAGAACGGACGGACAAGCACCAAAAGGAAGAACTTATGCGTTGGAAAGCCTAGCTTATACTCGCAAGTTCTTTCCTAGTCGTGCTAATCCCCGTTGTTGCGGATTACCGTAACACCGATATTAAGAGTGGCAACGAAAGAAGTGAGCGACTCCTAACTCAAACTAACCTAATCCTAACCCTAACAAGCTCTCTATATATATCATTTTAGCACTTAAGTAATCTAAAAACAAACCTGGAAAATTGGACTTAACTCGTTAAAGCATATAGAAAAAGATTCCCATCTCCCTGCGGACGACCCGTACTCAACCGGCTAGATACAAGCGAAACCGTCTTGATTGCGGTAACAAACTTAGCACGCAAAAACTCTAACAATCAAATGGCGCCGTTGCCGGGGAGACGGTAGTTTATTTCTTTGTGTAATTTCGGGTTAATTTGAGAATATAAATTTAACCGAAAAACAAAACAAAAAAAATACATTGTAAAAAAACCCATCTTGTTATTTTTGATTAGTTTTTGTGCAAGTGTGCAGGATAAAAAGACGGTCGAGTTCAGTGCCAAAGTCGTGGGTAGTTAGACCCATATCTCGCGGCTACACCACGACGGATCAATACGGAGACAACGGTCTACTGTAAGATTCTGGAGCATATCCAGTAAGCAAATCAAGATTCAGGAGCTCCAGACAAGAAGAGGACACCCAATAAAGCACACACAAAAAAATTGGAAGTCAAATCCCTTCTTACTGCCGCGGAACCGCGGCCTAAGCACATGTTTGGCCGCGGAACCGCGGCCATTTGGGGAGTTCATGGTTGCAAATATTCTGTGAGTCCTTCTAACTCTCTCCCCACTACTCTGAACTCCACTGAACTGTGTTTTCTGCAGCATTCTTTGTGCAAACTCTCTTCCCCCTTCCAATAAATTGTTTTTGTGCAGGATTCTTTGCGCCGCGCTAAAATAAAAAATTGTTTGTAGTTGATTGTTACTGCTTTGCATATATTAATACGGACTTTAAGGGGCTTGAAACCAATTCAGATTGGGTGGGGATATCATCACCCTTCCCAGGACCCCAGAAATCACAAAAAGCATATGCATTGACCATTGATTAATTAAAAAAAATACTAGACTCAGCCCTAAGGACTTCGCGCTCAATAGGACAGAGGACTAGTTACAGGCATCGGCCGTTTATCCTATCCTGACTTTTGCGGTGTCTAGGCAAGTGTGTCCAAGGCAAGTGGTTACTTAATTAGGACCCCTACTTACGTAGTGGGGAGCCTCCCACTTACCTGGCACTTACCAGGCCGCAATTGTTGGAGAAGAGGCGGTTTGAGGTCCTATTTCTAGCCCTTTGGAACAGTTAGGAGCTGTCTAGCTGACCTAGGTGACCCTAGATCTAGGTGTGATTGTGCATATCTTATTTGTGATTGCTTGAAGCCATAAGCCCGTACATATTTCTGTAAAGCTCTTTCTAAAAAAAAGAAAAAAAAACACAAACCAAAAACTTTTATAAAATCTTGCCCTTTGTCGCCAGAATCCATTGTTTCACCCACCAGCCATCGTATTTCTCCATTGACGTTTTCTTACCCTCACCTTCTCCGCTTTGACTATACTAAACTAGTTTAGTGTATGTCCGCTTGGACTCGGGACACTAGCGCCCGCCTAGTCCGTGTTACGTTATTCGCTACCGACTACGCGATCGACTCAGACGTCGAAACTCCGTCCACGCCTCTTTCACCCTTACCTTTGCCGGCCAACTCCGACGTTGACCGGAATTCTGTTCATACATCTTCACCTTCACCATCAAGAACCTCTTCTTCCGCAATGTCAGGATTTAATCCAAACATCTCTTTGACTACCCCAGGATTGACTCCACCTCCTACGGAGGCAACTAACCCACCACCACCGCCTGTTGTAGCGCCGCAGCGAATCGCGCTCCAGGATCGTTTCTATCCCACCCGTTCTGCACTTCACACCTGTCTTTCTCTTCCACCGGCCAATGGGGATAACTTTGAAATTAATCCCCACTTCATTAACATGCTTCCACGATTTCATGGGGTTGAATCTGAAGATGCCTATATCTTCATCAACAAGTTCCAAAAGGTTTGTGCCATGATGAAAACCACCCAGCTGTCGGACGATGCTATACGGCTACGGGTCATTCCGTTCACTTTATGCGATCTTGCTGAAAAATGGCTGTATAACACCTCTTCCCACTCCATAACCAGTTGGGACGAGTTTGTGAAAGCGTTTCTCAAGAAATTTTTTCCGAATCATAAAACCGCAAGGATCCGTAACGAAATCAACCAATTCTCTCAGCTTCCTTCTGAACCCTTCTGGAAGTGCTTTGACCGGTATAAAGACCTTCTTGTTCAGTGTCCTCACCATGGTATCGAGAAACGGCAACTTTGCCAAACCTTATACGAGGGCCTGAACCCGGCAACCAAGCAGTTGTTGGAAACCATTCGTCAGGGCCACTTCCTATCGAAATCTGACGAGGAAGCGTGGCAATTCTTCGATGACCTTGCGGAACAAACGCTACAATGGGAGAGCACCAGACCGACTTCTTCTTCTTCTACCTCCACTTCTACCGGTCAGTTTAGGGTAGGAATTCACCAACTTGATGTCTCTATTGCGATGAAAGCTGAAATGGCTGCAATAACGAGAAAACTTGAAGCGATAGAGAGAAAATTTTCTTCTCCTGCTCCTGCCCCTGTTCTTCCCCTTTGTACCATTTGCGCTTGTTGTTCCGATCCTTCTCACTTAACCGAAGAGTGTCCTTACAATCCACCATCCCAAGGACATGATCAGGTTAATGCTGCATTTCAGCAAAGACCGAGGAATGATCCATACTCTTCCACCTAAAATCCCGGTTGGAGGAACCACCCCAATTTCGCCTCGAATTAGAATCAGCAACAATTCCAAGGCAACAATTTCCAGAGGCCCCCTCCTCCGCAACAACAAGCGCAACAACAAACTCAACATCAGTTTCAGCAGCCCTTCCAACCCCAACCTTTCCAAAATTAGACGAACAACTTTGCACCCAACAATTCTTTTCCACCAAACAACTTTGTTCCGTCAAACAACGATAAGGTTTCCTCGCTAAAAGGAATTCTGGAGGCGTTCGTTAAATAATCGACACAATCCACCACCAACATCCAGTCGTCTATTCAGTCTTTGGTGCAACACACTGCTGCACACGGGCAAAGCATCAAGACCATCGAAGCCCAGATTGCACAGCTGAATGCGGCGTTAAGCGAGCGAGAAAAGGGGAAGCTTCCATCTCAACCACTCCCAAATCCCGGTCACCCACATAATGTACATGTTGCTCTTGAACAACAGAACCATAATGTGAGTGCCGTGACTACATTGAGATCGGGAAGGATGCTGCACAACAACATCGGCACAACAATTGAAGATAATGACACCCCGGCCACTTCTTCTTCTTCTTCTTCTTCGACTTCTGAGCCTATTCTCCATTCATCTAAAGGCTCTTCTTCTTCTTCTTCTTCTTCTTCTTCTGCTCTGAACGGACCCACTTCTCACTCCACGAAAACACCAGCTCTGGGATCCGTTCCAGCTCCACAATCTCCTCTACAAGCATTGGACTCAACCAATTTTAAAAACGTTCCATTTCCAAACCGGTTGAGGTCCAATAAACAAAATCCAAAAATGGAGAAGATTTTGGAGTTGTTTAAGCAGGTTAACATTAACATTCCCTTTTTAGATGCTGTCCAACAAGTCCCGTTCTACACGAAAATCTTAAAGGACTTGTGCACGAAAAAAGAGGAAGTCTCAGGTACCCAAGAAAGTTTTCTTGGCTAGTGTTGTGAGTGATGCTCTTATCCAATCTTTACCACAAAAACGGAAGGACCTGTAAGTCCATGCTACCTCTCCCGGTACTTACGGGCATGCGGAATTTGATGAAAAACAATTTTCTAGAGGCGGTAACATGGACTCAAAACGGATCTTTGTTAAACTATCTACCTAACAACCTAACTAGGAGTTGTTAACTACTCGGTTAGGGGGTTATACCTTTCTTTCTTGAACTCCTTCGTCTTCGACTCTCGATGGTGTACGGATCGGCTTCACCCCGTCGTCTCCTTGCGCCGAAGATCGATCCACCCGAAAGCTTCCACCTTTGGCATATTGTTCAAACTTTGAAGAAACTAGTTCACTCGGTTTGCTAAACCTTATGAACTAGAGTGAGTAGAGGATTGTTTTGGTGTCTTTTAATCTCTAGGGCAATGAGTCTCAACACATGAGAATGGTTTGCCTTGAGGTAGAGAGAGCAAGAGGAAGAGGGTGAGAACAAGGGAATGAGAGAGAGCTCAAAGGAGAGAGAAAACCAATCAAAGAATGAGCCTCTCTTTTCTCTTTCACCCTCTCATAATCCAAAAGCATCATGAGCCATAATGTTAATCAAGTATTATGTGATGGTTCATATCATGTCAAAGGCAATATCATTTTCATGCACTCATTTTGCAAACCACAACAAGCAAGAAAAAGTCTTTGCATGAAAATGACAACCATGGTAATGATGATGGTCAACTAGTCCAATCTAGTCAACCGGTCAACAAAGTCAACAAGTCAACAAAGTCAACCCCTTTACAACCATGTCACTATAATACTTAATTAATATTATTGCTAATCATAATTCTTATTCTCATTAGGGTTAAGAAAAACTCAACGGTCAACAGTCAACACTCAACAACCCCAATGAGAATACTCTGCCTATGTCTCTTTGTCAACTGTGCATACACACCCGCATCCGTGTTCCGAGGAACATGAATACAAACGAGATAAAACCAATCCCAAAACGTACACTAGGATCTGGCTTAAACCAAAGCCCGCTAGTGTTAACTGTCCTGACACTGTACGTGCACAAGTGCACGGATGTGACCGAACCCTGTCGCAAAACCATGCGACCTGTTGCAAAACCATGCGACCTCTACTCTTTTGCCTAAAGGCGAATAGCTTTCTGTGTGGGACTCTAAAGACTCGACACTACGCTGGCAGTGGGTTTAACCACAGACCGCAAGCGGCACTAGCTGTGCGTAACGGTCCCCAGGTAGATGCCGACAAGAAGACTGACGAGGTGAAACCCATCTGAACTCCTACTGAGTCTGACTGTGACAATCTCCATACAGTCCGGTCTGTTCGTCTGATACATCGCACGGCGGGCCTAGGGGGCGGTAAACGTCAGTCCCCTAATAGCGGTATAAGTCGTGTCGGAGTGAAGCCCAGAATACCCTGAGATAACACAGAAAACCTACCAGTATATCTCGCTTGCCCAGGCCAGGGACTACTCATGTAATGGCTCTCCTAGACACAGCGCGATACCAACCCCCAATACCGGGAGAGACGAATCCTGTCTAACCGTCACTGCCTCCAAGTGCTTCGGGACTGCACCCAACTACTACCTGTTTGCATGACTCATTTGAGCCGTGGTAGGTGATCAGTCGAAAATATTGTATATTTTAGCCGGCAATTTCCTTAACATTTGCATACACTTAGAAGTGTTCGGCATTCATATTCTACATATTAGCAAATCTGTCACAAAATATGAGATTGCATGTATTAGACTTTTAAACCGACACTTTAAGGGAAATTAACCGCACTTCATGGCATCGCATCATTTCTGTATTTGCGCAACACTTGTCTTGAGTCTGTGCAGGAAATACGGAAGAGAAAAGCAAAAGAGCTGATCAAATTTACGCCAACTCAAAGCCCTGAGATCTGGTAGCAATAAAAAAGGAGATATTAAATTCTATATATCATAAAAAGGCTCATACATTAGGCCCAGCAACAAACAGGAAGCCCAAGCTCCAAAAGTCCAAGAGCGCCGCGCTTCCGCGGTGGGAACCAGGCTTAAGCCGCGGAAGCGCGGCGGTTCTGCCACGTCAGCCGTACAAGTTTGGGCACAATTCCTTTCTCTGGTCCCACAGTGCTTTCTGATACTCCAAACTCCAGAACTCTCTCGAACCTACTACCAGATCAGAAAAAAGACAATTAAGAAGGCTAATCCTAAATTAAGCTCCTAAACTAATCCTCTTCTAGAAGCTCCTCCTAACTAATCACCTCTAGAAACTTCTCCTCTAACTAACTTTTGGAGGGAAATTTGAATTCCTTCAACAAACTTTTGGAGGGAAAGTTAGAATTTGAAATCCTAGATCTAGGGTTAGTTATCTATAAATAGATCCTAAATCTAAGGGTTGAGGTTGTTCATCATTAGGACAATTCTACACCATTTTCTTCCACAAGTCTCGTGACAAGGCTTGTGCGAAACCCTAACCCTAATTCCACTCCAAATCCAAAGATCTTGAGTACCAAATCAAGTGAGAAGCCTTCAACCTTTTAGGAGCCGAGCCGATCTTCAATCGGGCAAGTGATCCAAGCCGATCCGCGATCCACGGAGACGAGCGAAGCCAAGTCGACGATCGAATTCTTCCTCTTGTAGTTCTTGAGTGAATGTAATGAAATTGTTGATATAAATAAAAGGTGAAATTCTTTAATCTTGCTTTCTTTTAATTCTTGCATCATGATTAGATCTCAATTTGTAATTGTTGTTCTTGTTGTGATGTTTGAGTAAAACTCCGCTCGTAAAGGAGTCGAGACGATTGTAGAATGATGATGTAACAAATCTTAATACTATTTTTAAGTCCTACGAGTTTTGTAAACCCTAGCAAGTTCAAGAATCGATGACCTAGTTTCATAGCGATGCTTTCTTGATTGTGATCGCTCGAAATTAGGGATCTACGATCGTTTCTTGAATTTACTAGAGGCTAGAATATGAATGATATCGACGAAAGAACAAGAGATAAGATGAAACCCTAGTTTCACAAGAAGTCTCTAATTCTCATCGATCATCATCGATCTAGTATCAATTCATCGAAGGATAAGAATACGTAATTGTAAGATTACATCACATCTATAGATCCGATCGATTCCTACGAGCCTCATTTCGATTCTTGAGATTTGGTTTGGAAAAATCAACAAACTATCAATTCTTGATTCTATCTTTTTCTTGTTATTAGATCTATATTTTCTCATTCTTGAACTTCAATTTTAAATCATGAATTGTTTGTTTTCTTTTCATTAAAGTTTCAATTCATCTAATTCAAAAGACGAACGATTACACTTTCCCTGAGGACGATCCGCACTCACTTACAATCTACAATCCGACACCGTAGTTGATTGCGGTCAATTAATTTTTGGTTGTAATTTCTATTCTATTTTCATACTACACATCAAGAATTCGTTTCAATCAAATGGCGCCGTTGCCGGGGATAGTGCGCTAATAGTTCGTATTTTGAAATTTGAGTTGAACAATTTATTTCATCATAATTTTTAGATCTAAATTCGTGCAAACACTAATACGTGTGTTGTGATTTGTTGCGAGAAAATCTGGAATCATTGGAGCTATAGAAAAATTTTTCTGAGCATTCCAGAGAGCTGTGTAGGTGAACAGAAGCTTGTGTACAAAATCTTGTGCACTGATCCCAAAGTATCGCGGCGGAAGGGCGGCAATAACCCCTAAATCGCGGCGTTTCCGCGGCTTCCTTGAGGCTTTACTGCACCAAACTTTCTCTGGTAACTCCTCACTTTCTTATCTTCTCCTTTCTCTGCTCCAACTAATATTTTGTGCAGGATTCTTTGCAAATAAATCACAGCGCCGCAAAAGCAAAATAAATTTGTGCGTGTTTTGATTCTTGTGGTTGTTGCATATTAATACGGAAATTTAAGGGGCACGACCAAATCCAAATTAGGTGGGGATTTCATTACCCTTCCTAGGCCCCGAAAATCGCAAAACTTGCATCCGCATTGACCCTCATTAATTAAAAGAAATCTAGAGATGACTCTAAGGACCGTCGCGCTCATTTAGGACAAGAGAAGGCCGTGGGTAATTCATTGCTTATCCGCGTTTTCTTGTGGTGCCTAAGGCGAGTGTGTCTAAGGCTAGTGGTTATTAATTAGGCCCACTGTAGTGGTGGTTCCTTCCCACTTACCTGGCACTTATCCGGCCACAGGGGGACAAAGAGGCAGTGGAGGATTTATCCTGCGACTTGTCTTTTGGCAGTTAGGAGCGGTCTAGAGTTTGACCTAGGTGACCAATAGAATTAGGGTTTTGTGTGCTGCATTTGTTTTGTTGCATCATATTTTGTCAAAAATCCGTATCTTTTTAAAGCAAACACCGCATACATCATTTCCCCTAATTATAAATTCACGCTGCCACTTGTACTAACCCTTTTTAGTGCAAGATAGGCTGGACAACGGGTTTCTAGTGCCTGTTTAGTCCGCGTTTCCCCCGATCGACCCTAAAATCAGTATTTCTACATTAACCTTTTCTTTACCCACCACCACACCCACATCGATGGATCCACCTCCATCGAACTTCTTTTCCACTACCCTGCCGCCGTCCGTTGGTGCGCAGAATCCACCTCGCATCTCTCTCCAAGAGAGATGCTATCCTACACGAGGCCCCCTTTCCACCTGTCTTTCCACACCACCAGCCAACGGGGAAAATTTTCAAATAAAACCCCAATACATCAACCTTCTACCAAAATTTCATGGTCTCGAGTCTGAAGACGCATACGTGTTTATCACGAAATTTGAAAATGTATGCGCAATGATGGGTACTTCACAGCTTTCTGTGGATGCTTTCCGTCTACGTCTTCTCCCATTCACTTTGTGCGATTTAGCCGAGAAGTGGCTATATAACACTACCGCACATTCCATTTCAAATTGGGACGAATTCGTTAAAGCATTTCTTAAGAAATTCTACCCACATCAAAAGACAGCTCGAGTCCGTAGCGAAATCTATCAATTCACCCAGCTTCCAAATGAAACATTTTCAAAATGTCTCGACCGTTTCAAGGATCTGTTAATCCAATGTCCACATCACGGCATCCCGAGATGGGAACTGTGCCGAATCATTTATGAGGGCATTACTCCTTACACAAGACAGACCCTTGAATCCATGTGTCAAGGCAATTTTATGACCAAAGATGATAGGGAAGCCTGGGAATTCTTAGAAAATTTCGCAGAAAAATCTTTACAGTGGGAGGGTGTGAGTCAATCATCTAGGGATGGCAATGATATTTCCATAGAAATTAGAGCTGAAATTTCAGCTTTACACAAGAAATTTGATGCTATGGAAAACAAATTTTTAGCCGCCGCCCTAAGTCAAATATCACTCTCCAAAACTGTATGTGGCTGTTGTTCTGATCCGTCGCACTTGACGGAAGAATGTCCGTTTTCAGGTCATGAGCATACCAATGCCGCATTTCAAAGACCTAGAAACAATCCATCTTCCTCCACATACGATCAGGGTTGGAGGAATCACCCTAACTTTGATTGGAACCAATCCCAATTTCAAAACACGGTTCCAACCCAAAACAATTTCCAAGGGGCCCCTCCACCACAACAGCAACCACCACAATTGAGTCAGCACCCCTTTCAAGCACAAAATTTTCAAAATCCGGTCAACACTTTTGCACCATCTAGTCCTTTGCAGTTGACCGGAACGGATGAATCCTATTCAATTGCACAATGCATGAATTTGGTCTTAACAAATATCATGCAAGTTTCGGCTGAAATGAAGTCTTCTGTCGATTATATAAAGAAAAACTCTGCGTCCCAAAGCGAGAGTATTAAATCGATGGAAGAACAAATTGCACAACTAAAAGCCGAAATGAGTGCACGAGAGAAAGGGAAACTTCCAGCTCAACCTTTACCTAATCCTAGCTATTCACATGATGTGGATGCAATTACGTTGAGATCTGGAAGAGTGCTTGACCATCACGTTGGGGAAGAGTTTGATGATACTGATAAATCAATCAATAACACCCCGGCTGAGACCTTTCTTCACACACACACTTCTTCTACCCTACCATCTTCTTCCGAGCCTATTCTTCATTTCCCAAAAGGCTCGCCATTACAGTCCACCTCTTTTACCCCTCCTCGGACGATCCCCACTTCTATTCCGGGATCGGTTCCACACACACTTTCTTTTTCTATGATGGACCCAGCGCTTATTGCTAAAGCACCTTATCCTAATCGGTTAAGGGCTAACACACCGAGTCCACATATGGAGAAGATTATGAACATTTTTAAGCAAGTAAACACCAACATCCCTCTCCTAGATGCCATCCAACAAGTTCCGTCCTATGCGAAAACTCTTAAGAACTTGTGCACTAGGAAGAGGAAGACTCATGTGCCCAAGAAGATTTTCATGGAAAAGACAATAGACACGGCTTTCCCCCAACAATTACCGAGGAAACGTAAGGATCCTGGATATCCTACTATTTCCGTTTCTATTGGGGAAAAACACATTAACCGTGCTCTACTAGATCTTGGCGCTAGTGTTAACTTGCTTCCATATTCAGTCTATGAGCAACTAGGGATCGGAGAGTTAAAGCCAACCAATTGCACTCTCCAGATGGCTGACCGATCAATCACCAAACCTAGGGGTGAACTGGAGGATGTGTTAATAAAAATCGGAGAATTTATATTCCCGGTAGATTTTATTATAATTGATACACAGCCTGTAGCGAACCCACGGAATCAAATTCCGGTGATTTTAGGTCGCCCCTTTTTGGCCACTTCCAATGCAATAATCAACTGTCGTAACGGTTCTATGACCCTATCTTTCGGGAATAGGTCAATAGAACTAAACATTTACAAGTTGGGAAGTGTACCCTCCGAACCTACTGCTCAGGTCTGTTCTGTCGACTTAATGGATGTCGACAGCAGCGAATTTGATGATCCTCCTCATATTGATCTTGACTCTTTTCATACGTTGTTGTTTGACCCAACTATGTATCATACACATATGGACTCTTTCACCGAGATGTCCGGGTCAACAATTAACACTGATTATGAACTGTTCTTAGAGTCTGAAGATCACCCCGCACTTTGTGACGATATTATTCACCGGGGTATGAATGGAACTTTTGAGGAAATCTTCGCTGATGAACTCGCATTTTTAAATGACACGGGTGTTGAGATGAATCATCTCCCAATCAATGAAATTGAACCTCCACCCCTTCCTATGAACTGTAATAAGAATGCGAGTAATCCATCACATTCACTGCATCGTCTCTCCAATACGAGACGCACACACATTCTATTCCACCACTTAACCTTTCCCCACTTTTTCTTCCACCAACCCGAGCACTGCATTGATAAATTTTTTGAATGGTTGGTGTTGACATTCGGTCTTTGCAAAGCTTGGCATCGACCAATGATTTTTGACCCCCACTTGTGATTTTCAAAGATTAGCATTGCATAACTCAAGTTTGGGGGGGTATAATCGGGCTCTTGAAAATAAAATTTTTACAAAATTTTGAGCCAAAAATAAGTTTCAGGGAGGATCTTCACTTAAATATTTTGCCCCCACTAATAAATTCCTCCCAAGCTTACAGGTTTTTCGAGATTTAGCTGAAGGCAACAGTGAGGACACTGTTGAAAACAAGTTTGGGGGAGGTTTGTGCTTATTTTCGCATCATTTGCATCATACATTGCATAAGCACAAAACATTTTTTAAAAAAAAAACCTATAAAAATTTAAAAATTTTCAAACTATAAAAATATTTTTTGTACATAAATAAGATAATGAAAGTTTAGATAGTGAACAATTACATCCATGAGATTAGAAAAATTTAAGAAAACTAAGAAAATTAGAAGTTTTCTTATACGAACTAGTAATAAGTAGTTATGAGCCGTTGTCCCAAGGGTTAGTAAGATGAAGGACGTCACTAATCTGAGGATAAAAATAAGTCTGAAAAATAGTTTCTATTCTGGAAGCCAAACATTTTGAACGTTGCTACCCTGCTATTCGCACTTACACACGTCTTGAAGCCTGAGATAGTAGAGGATACCTTGAAATGCTCTTGTCTTAAAGCCAAAAGTATGAAAGAAAAAAAAAATGGTGAGAAAAATGGACACTGGTTTTGTTATCACCAAGGGCAAGAAAAATATATAGCAAAAGGGTGCTTCTTCACCTAGTGCCCCAAGGTCAACTGGTCTGGGAGTCACTGCTATGCCTGAGGTGGTGCAAGATTAGGAAAATACACCAAGTTAGCAAGCACATCAGTAATCGGTCGGTTAGTACCTCAAGAAGTATTAACGGTCGCATGAAAGTGTGTAAGCAATCTCGTTTGCCAAGTAGTACTGAGGTCGATGGGCAAGAGTATGATAGCTTGAATTGAATTCTCCGGGTGTAGGGATGTCTTTACACACACGCAGGGTGATATGATCGATGTTTGGAAGAAAGATAGGAATGAAGAATAAGACGATGTTTTATTGAGGGAGGACGTGATTTCTGACATCTTTTCATGACCATTAAGATAGGGCTCATAACAACCGAAAAGCTAGCTTAGTTGGAAACCCTAATTTTCAAAGTCTTTCTTTTACAATTCTTTTCTTTAAATGTAATATTCATGATCTTTCTTTTATTATTGGATTTTGTGGGTGCAATCCGCTGAAAACCCTCAGGAGACAACACTCCTCCTACTAGGGACACCTAGAGGTTTAAAGGCTTGTTGCACGTGCTCAGTGCAATCGTGTTGCCTACGAAAGTGTGCTAGTTAGTTTTTCTCTTTCTTTATTTTCTCCTTCTCTTTTTAATAAAACATTCGCTCGAGACGATCGAAATTAAGTTTGGGGGTATTTGATCAGTCGAAAATATTGTATATTTTAGCCGGCAATTTCCTTAACATTTGCATACACTTAGAAGTGTTCGGCATTCATATTCTACATATTAGCAAATCTGTCACAAAATATGAGATTGCATGTATTAGACTTTTAAACCGACACTTTAAGGGAAATTAACCGCACTTCATGGCATCGCATCATTTCTGTATTTGCGCAACACTTGTCTTGAGTCTGTGCAGGAAATACGGAAGAGAAAAGCAAAAGAGCTGATCAAATTTACGCCAACTCAAAGCCCTGAGATCTGGTAGCAATAAAAAAGGAGATATTAAATTCTATATATCATAAAAAGGCTCATACATTAGGCCCAGCAACAAACAGGAAGCCCAAGCTCCAAAAGTCCAAGAGCGCCGCGCTTCCGCGGTGGGAACCAGGCTTAAGCCGCGGAAGCGCGGCGGTTCTGCTACGTCAGCCGTACAAGTTTGGGCACAATTCCTTTATCTGGTCCCACAGTGCTTTCTGATACTCCAAACTCCAGAACTCTCTCGAACCTACTACCAGATCAGAAAAAAGACAATTAAGAAGGCTAATCCTAAATTAAGCTCCTAAACTAATCCTCTTCTAGAAGCTCCTCCTAACTAATCACCTCTAGAAACTTCTCCTCTAACTAACTTTTGGAGGGAAATTTGAATTCCTTCAACAAACTTTTGGAGGGAAAGTTAGAATTTGAAATCCTAGATCTAGGGTTAGTTATCTATAAATAGATCCTAAATCTAAGGGTTGAGGTTGTTCATCATTAGGACAATTCTACACCATTTTCTTCCACAAGTCTCGTGACAAGGCTTGTGCGAAACCCTAACCCTAATTCCACTCCAAATCCAAAGATCTTGAGTACCAAATCAAGTGAGAAGCCTTCAACCTTTTAGGAGCCGAGCCGATCTTCAATCGGGCAAGTGATCCAAGCCGATCCGCGATCCACGGAGACGAGCGAAGCCAAGTCGACGATCGAATTCTTCCTCTTGTAGTTCTTGAGCGAATGTAATGAAATTGTTGATATAAATAAAAGGTGAAATTCTTTAATCTTGCTTTCTTTTAATTCTTGCATCATGATTAGATCTCAATTTGTAATTGTTGTTCTTGTTGTGATGTTTGAGTAAAACTCCGCTCGTAAAGGAGTCGAGACGATTGTAGAATGATGATGTAACAAATCTTAATACTATTTTTAAGTCCTACGAGTTTTGTAAACCCTAGCAAGTTCAAGAATCGATGACCTAGTTTCATAGCGATGCTTTCTTGATTGTGATCGCTCGAAATTAGGGATCTACGATCGTTTCTTGAATTTACTAGAGGCTAGAATATGAATGATATCGACGAAAGAACAAGAGATAAGATGAAACCCTAGTTTCACAAGAAGTCTCTAATTCTCATCGATCATCATCGATCTAGTATCAATTCATCGAAGGATAAGAATACGTAATTGTAAGATTACATCACATCTATAGATCCGATCGATTCCTACGAGCCTCATTTCGATTCTTGAGATTTGGTTTGGAAAAATCAACAAACTATCAATTCTTGATTCTATCTTTTTCTTGTTATTAGATCTATATTTTCTCATTCTTGAACTTCAATTTTAAATCATGAATTGTTTGTTTTCTTTTCATTAAAGTTTCAATTCATCTAATTCAAAAGACGAACGATTACACTTTCCCTGAGGACGATCCGCACTCACTTACAATCTACAATCCGACACCGTAGTTGATTGCGGTCAATTAATTTTTGGTTGTAATTTCTATTCTATTTTCATACTACACATCAAGAATTCTATTCAATCAGTAGGGTAGTAATCAAAGTACAGTGGGAACACACTCGGGGCGAAGTGACAGTGTCAAGTCAGCGGACTAAGCTGTACTCATGTCACCTGGGAACTGATAACTGACGATAGGTATAGTACCAACCAACAGTTCCCGACGAGTCCTGTCCAGTGTACTTGTAACCCAACGAGCACCCGCATACTATCTCCAGTACAACGTACTGATGGCTGTGGGACAGACCATCTCCCCTGCTGGGATGAGAAGCGCATACGCTAGTCTACTCCGGAGTATCGATGCCCTGTCTCGATAGTCCTACGACTAGGGACCTGTGTAAGGATGTGCTTATAGATTACGCATCCCCCACGAGTGTGACTGCCATCACAACGCTGGTAATCAAGCAAAGATCCTAAGGGCTCTACTAATATGTATAAGCGATATGCTAGAAGAAACACATGCACATATTGAAGTAGAAACAAACCAAGTAGTATACTACTATTTTGAACAAGATTGTCTATACAACTGTGAATATCCCAAGCTTCCATTAAGTAATATACAAGCTAGTATGATACAATAATGGCCTCTAGGGCATATACACTAACAATCTCCCACTTGCACTAAGGCCATGAACTGGCGTATCGAAGACCTATTATCTCGATCAGCCGCTCGAACTGAGTCTGGGGTAAGGCCTTCGTGAGTGAATCAGCTGTGTTATCTTCTGTATTTACTCTCTTCGCCTCGATCTCCCGGCGATCAACGATCTCCCTGATCAGGTGGTACCGCCTCAAAATATGCCTGGACTTCTGATGGGACATGGGTTCCTTCGCTAAAGCTATAGCGCCGTTGTTGTCACAATACAGCGGTATTGGATCAACACTGGTAGGAACCACCTGAAGTTCCGTGAGAAACTTCTTCATCCAGACAGCTTCCTTTGCGGCATCGCAAGCAGCTATGTACTCCGCTTCCATAGTTGGGTCAGCAACGGTTTCCTGCTTGGAACTCTTCCAGCAAACCGCCCCTCCATTGAGGGTAAAGACATAACCCGACATGGACTTGGAGTCATCCTTGTCACTCTGGAAGCTGGAGTCAGCAAAGGCCTCAATCTGGAGGTCTTTTCCGCCATACACCAAGAACATCTCCTTAGTCCTTCTCAGGTACTTGAGAATGTTCTTTATTACTATCCAGTGTTTCTCCCCTGGGTTCGATTGATACCGGCTTACAACGCTCAATGCGTATGCTACATCTGGTCTGGTACACAACATCGCATACATAATAGAGCCTACTGCAGATGCGTAGGGTATTGATGACATGCGAGCCCTTTCCAAATCAGTCTTGGGAGACATCTCTTTGGAGAGGGTGATTCCGTGACAAGCCGGTAGATTACCGCGCTTGGAATCATCCATACTGAATCATTTCAGTATGGTGTCGATGTACCTTGACTGCGAAAGTCCCAACATCCTCTTAGATCTATCACGATAGATCTGGATCCCCAGAATGTAGTTGGCATCGCCCAGGTCCTTCATGGAGAACCTCTGCGACAAGAATCCTTTGACTGACTGTAGGATAGGAATATCATTTCCTATTAGGAGAATGTCATCGACGTACAAGACGAGGAATACCACATTTCTCCTTACAATCTTACTGTAAATGCATGGTTCGTCTGGGTTTTTGACAAAGTCGAATTCTTTGACAGTATCATCAAAGCAGATGTTCCAACTCCGCGATGCCTGCTTGAGTCCATAGATGGACTTGAGCAACTTGCACACTTTACCGCTGCTCCCACTCTGAATGAATCCCTCTGGCTGATCCATATAGACGCACTCTTCCAAATTTCCATTTAGAAAAGCCGTCTTTACGTCCATCTGCCAGATTTCATAATCGTGGAAGGCAGCAATGGCAAGAAGGATCCGAATGGATTTGAGCATGGCTACCGGAGAAAAGGTCTCGTCATAGTCCAAACCAGGTCTTTGACGAAAACCCTTTGCAACAAGCCTAGCTTTATAGGTTTCAACCTGCCCATCTACACCAATCTTCTTTCTGAAGATCCATTTGCAGCCTACGGGTTTTACCCCTTCTGGAGCAAAGTCCAAAGTCCAAACTTTGTTGGTGTACATGGACTCCATCTCGGTCCGCATTGCATCCAGCCATTTTACCGAGTCACCGCTCTAAATGGCTTGCTGGAAGCTAGTAGGCTCATCATAATAAACTGTGCAATCCTCTCTATCCCCGTCTACGAGAAAACCTAAGTATCTCTCGGACGGTTGAGACTGCCTACTACTTCTGCGGAGCGGCGCAGGAATGTCCGGTTCCCTTGAACCATCTGGTTCTACTAAGGTTTCAGTAATAGCTTGTGGTTCTGGAATTTCTTCCAGTTCTATTGCGCTCCCACTTATCTGATTTTCTAAAAAGTCAGTTTCCAAGAAGCGGGCATGACGAGAAACAAAGACTTTTTGCTCCTCTGCGTAATAGAAAAGATACCCCTTGGAGTTCTTTGGGTATCCCACAAACTTGCACTTTACTGAACGTGCCTCGAGCTTGTCCGCATGCTTCTTTTTTACAAAAGCTGAACATCCCCATGTCTTAAAGGGTTTAAGACAGGGTTTCTTCCTACTCCACATCTGATATGGTGTGGTAGGCACTGTCTTAGTAGGAACTTGGTTCAAGAGATATGCAGCTGTTTCTAGTGCATAACCCCAGAAAGATCGCGGTAACTCAGCCTTATTCATCATGGAATGAACCATATCCAATAGGGTTCGATTCCTCCTTTCTGATACACCGTTGTGTTGTGGTGTGTATGGAGGAGTAAGCTGAGAGAGAATTCCATTCTCTTTTAAATAGCCCAGAAACTCGGCACTCAAGTATTCACCACCTCGATCAGATCTCAGTGTCTTGATACTTTTGCCTGTTTGTTTTTCAACTCCATTCTTGTATTCCCGAAATTTCTCAAAGGCCTCGGATTTGTGCTTCATTAAGAAGACATGCCCATACCTAGAGAAATCATCTGTGAAAGTAATGAAGTATGAATAACCACTTCGTGCATGTGTAGACATTGGACCACACACGTCACTGTGTATGAGTCCCAAGAGCTCGCTCGCTCTATCTCCGTGTCCAGTGAACGGAGTCTTTTTCATCTTTCCCATGAGACAAGATTCACAAGTGGCATAAGACTGGTACTCGAACGGATCCAAGTATCCTTCTTTATGTAACTTTGTCAACCGTGTCTCATTGATGTGACCCAGTCTACAATGCCATAAGAAAGCCTTATTTAATTCCGGATACTTTCTTTTAAGTGCGTTCTGGACACTGAAGACCTGAGCTTGATTCAAAACGTATATACCGTTCTTCAATGTACCTGACCCAATCAAAACTTGATTTAGGTGGATGTTTACTACATCGCTTACAAAAGTAAAATCACATCCTTCCTTAGAAAGTAAGGATACAGATATGATATAACAAGTCGCACCTGGTACATAAAAACAGTCACGCAGAATCAATATCTGCCCAGTTGTCAGTCCTAGATGATATTCCCCTACGGATTCAGCATACATGCTTATTCCGTTAGCAACCCTGAGAGTCATATCACCTTTCTTCATAACCCTACGGTTTCTCAGAGCCTGTAACGAATTACAGATATGAGATCCTGATCCGGTATCCAATACCCAGGAAGTTGGGTTAACTGACAAACAGTTCTCTATTACAAACACACCCGAAGCCGAAGCCACAACATGCTTCGAATTCTGGCTAATGGCTATGCTAGCCCTGCAATCCTTCTGCCAATGTTCATTCCTGTAACAATAGGAACATCCCACTTTTACTACATCCAGTCCCGAAACTACTGCCCTTCCCTTTCTTTCTACTTCCCTGGTTTCCTTCAGGATAGTAGGTAGGGACTGTTGAACTAAGTCAGCATCTGACCCGTTCTTCAACGTGGTCTTCAGGTCCGTGAGCTCAAAAGAGCTGGTCTCTGTAAGGACGTTGCCCCCTACAGATGACCCGATAGCCAACCTCGCTGGAAGCAATTCGTTCGAGGTCTCACATCTTGCGATACGAGATTGCTTTCCATATAAATCTTTGTTATTGTAACACCTAAGAATGTGTTTTGTAGCTAATTATATTTTATATATATGGTTTTTAATAAAAAGTTTACCAAATTGGTTTTCAATTATTTTATTCTATTTATTGAATATTTAATTAGATTTTTCCTAGGCTTGCACACACTTGTGCGTGATAACTAGGGTTGTTTTGGGGGTTTAACCATGATTAGCAACATGGTGAACTAACCATTCCCTAATCTAGTTTTATTGTTTTGTTTTAAGTGTTATGGGTTTTGAGCATGATGGTTGTTTTAAAATGGAAAATGAATTTAAAAAGGGGGTTTAAATTTGACTTTCTTGGGTTGACCTTGGTGAGAGAGAGAGTGAGAATGGGCATTATGGCAAAGGCCATGCTTGTTTTAAATGAAGAGAGAGGGAGAGGGGTTGACACTTGATGCCATCATTTTGTTGCCTCTCATTTTCTCTTACCACTTCTCTCATTCTCTCACTCACTCAAACTATCACACACTCACACCCATACTCACTCAGCCCCAGCAGCAGCTCAGCAGAAGCAGCAGCACTCACAGCAGCTCCAGCTTCAGCAACATCAGCAGCAGAGCAGCATCAACAGCAGCAGCAAGAGAAGCTTCAGCAGCAGCAGCAGCTCCAACACCCGCATCCATCAGCAGCAGCAGCAGACATCATCTTCATCATCAGGAGCAGCTGCAGTGGCAGCAGCAACAACAACATCAGCACTGGCAGCATCAGCAGAAGCTGTAGCAGTAGCAGCCCCAGTAACTTGCAGCAAGCTCTCTTCTTCCCCCATTCACTTCTTCACCTGCTTCTTAGGGTTCTCTAGGGTATATTTTCTGAACCCATCTCTCTTTTGCTTAGCTTGTGTGCTAATTAGTGTCGGTTTGTGTTAAATAGTGGGTTTAGTGCTAGATTATGGTGATTTGTGAGGAATTTTGATATAGTGATGATCGTGTTTGTAAACCCTACCCATTTAAGTGTTATTAGGGTCACTTGAACTGAAATTTAACCCAGATTACACTAAAATACCATAGGGTTTGCCTTTTGTGCTAAATTAGCGTTTTGATGCGATATTGTGGCACTTTGTGATCTGCTTTTGACCCGGACCCTTCAGGGTAAAATTGAGGAAACTGGAGAATGCACATTAGGTCTAGAACACACCACCTGAACACGAGACCATAACTCTTACCTTGGGCCGCAGATTTATTAGGTTTGGCCGCAATTTGCGGCCAAGTTGGGGACTGGGATGTTGGGGTCTTGGCTAGGGTTGTCTGTAGGGTTGTATAGTGCTTTGGCATGTCTAGTTTTGTAATATTTGGCCTGTAGGAAAATCTGGGATCAAATACCGTTTTTTATGTCCGTTGTGTTTGCGCGATACGCGCGATACGTCAGTGGGTTCTGTGATCCAGCGTATCGCGGCGTGTCGCGATGGTTTTAGACGCTTACACACACGTTTCAGCGTATCGTGCACACTCGCGTTTAGTTCGCGACGCGAGTTTCTCGTTTTGGTTCGATATCGCGTTTTGCGGAATATTTGGCTTATATATATTTTCCATGTCTAAATTGCAGGTTTACAGGCGGGGACTACGGACACTGCTACAGGGGGGAGCAGATGGTAGGATTCACCTAGCGTGGAGCGTAGGTGAGTAGATTTAACATCTACAGGAGAATCGGCCGCATGGCGTTATGCGTCTGGGATAGAATTCTAATATTTGTCGCATATTCTACGTCATTGTTAGAATTGCGCTTTTACTTTATTTTCTTGATATAGCTGTACTGTGACTAGCAGCCGTAGGACACTGCACATATTATTGACGGTTCATGGTGTACGTACATTCCTGCGATTACCTCCATATGTTATCTACTATTCACGAGTTGGAAACTCACCCCCGTTGTGCCACAGGTGTTTCAGGTTTTTCTCCAGAGTAGTCGAGGCAGGCTATTCAGCTATTCATCTATCATCTTTTGCTACAGATACCGCATCAGCACACATTACTATTTTGCTTAGGTGGGTTGGATGATTATCTGTATTTCATATTATACATTCGTTGTATTTTGTACTCTCCATCTACTAGTATGTTGTTGACTTAGAGACTTGGTGAGGACGATATTGTATATTATTTGTGGATTTGTTGTCTTTTATATAAAGCTTTCTCTCTATTGTCTTCATTTCTTCGCTACGGCGTCGTATATTTGTATTGTATTCATCTTGGCTAGTTTTACAAAAAGGGGGTGTTGCCAAAATTTTAAAGAAAGAAAGTAAGACTTTTAAAGAATTTGGGTTGCGATTTCAAATGTTTCAAAAACTATACTATCTTTTCCGTATTTTCTTGGTTTAGATTTCAGGGTTTTGGCTTTCTTTTACTGCGTTACGTCTTTTGGCATTGCGTAGTATTAGGGCCGTCACGGGCCACTTCTGGGTCGTGACAAAGTTGGTATCAGAGCGCTAGGTTTTACCTTTCGGAGTGTAAGATGACCTTAGTATGATGGAGTAGGTAGCTTAAGCAGAGTAACGTAGTGTATGTCTGCCGCATACCCACGATGCGGTACCTTGCATTAAGTGACCTAATTACAATTTGCTTGAAATTCCTTCCTTGATGATTCATATCCTTGAGGTTCGATTCCTTATTCTCATCGAATCTTATATCTATTTATAGCCTTGCCGCCGATGACTATGGGGACTCAGAGTGAGGCAGCGAGGGCCGAGGTCAGAGTTGGCTCGGGTGAGACGAGTACTGACCAGGATGGCACTCTAGTTGCACAGGTGCAGACGGATCAGCCTACGACATATACTATGGATAGACTCTAGGCAGAGATGCAGGACTTCCGCCAGACTATGAGTTCTTTGGTTGATGTCGTTCGGGAGCTACGACAGGAGGTTGTCACCCCTGTTACTCAGTTGTCACTTACGATCAGCATGCAGCAGTCCGTCACCTACATAGCACCAGTGGTTGCAGCTCCAGTTGACGAGGCACATACTCCAGAGGCTCAGAGAGTGCCAGGACAGTGGAGGACTCGTACCAGTGTACCAACCCAGAGACAGGGATTTGGTTATCGAGACAGATTTCGTGGCCGTCGCGGGAGTAGCAGAGGCTTAGGACGAAGACAGTCGTTCAGCTCTCATCCCCAGGATGGTCTGCAGTCAGCGCATGGATGTTTTCGATGCGGGAGCCTTCAGCACTTCATCAGGGATTGTTCCTTAGCACCTCGTCAGAGTCGTATTCAGAGAGGCCGTGGACATGGAAGATTCGCTCAGAGGGCTTAGTCTACCAGAGGAGTTCATCCAGCTGCGAGTAGAGGGCAGCCACAGGAGTTTGCTTCTACTCATCGGGACGCGCAGACGTCCAATGTGGAGTTTTTAGGTACCCTTGATTTATATGTTCTTTTCATGTATTCATTTGTTTTTCATGCTTGTACCGTGGTTGGGTAGATTAGTCGTAGTTGTGTTAACTTCTGTCGGCGATTCTTTTGTTGCGTGACACGTATTCAGTTGTGTGCCAATCGGATAGAAGATAGAGATTCGTCCGTCGTTTTGATCCTTCTAGAGATGTTGGATTTGACGTTCTCCTGGGCACGGACTGATTAATTACGTGATAGGAATCTGTGGACTACCGTGAGGAAACGGTCAAGTTTGTTTTCCCGGCAGGTCAGTTCTTGTTGTGTAGGTGGATAGTTGTGCCGCCTCTCACAGCTTGAATTCAGCCTTTTTCGCTAGTCGGCTACTGAGGAGATGTCGTGGATTCTTGGCGTTCATTTGTGATACCGGAGCCACAGTGGGATTGTTGGACCGAGTTCCTTTCGTGCGAGAGTTTTTCCGACGTTGTTACGGATGAGCCGGCGAAGCTTGGGAGCTAAAGGATCAGCTGCAGAGTTGTGGTTTGGGGAGTTTTGTGCGTCTGAGTGTTTCGGTTTTGGAAGCTCCTTTTCCTATTCGTCAAGGAGAAAGACGGAAGTTTGAGGTTGTGTATCGACGGATCGTCAATTGAACCGGCTTACGGTGCGGATAGGTATCCCTTACCTCGCATTGACGATTTCTTCGATCAGCTCCAGAGTGCGAGACATTTTCTAAGTTTGCTTGTGATCAGGTCATCATTATTACGGGTTCGGAGTGATGGCAGTCCGAAGTCTGCCTTGTGCGTGCTATGGGCTTTGTGTGTGTTAGTGAGTCACAGGATTCACTGATGCCCTAGCAGCATTCGTTGATGTGATGAACCAGATTTCTGCAGGCCGTTCCTCAACCAGTTTTCGTTGTGTTTTTTACAACATTCTGGTCTATTTAATTTGTCTTGAGGGACAGGAGTAACACTTGGGGATTTGTTAAGCAAATACTGGGAGAGCACCAGCAGTTCGCTAAATTCTCGGAGTGTTTCTTCAGGCTTGTTTTGTGTTGACTCTTAGGTCTTATAGTCACGGGAGACGGTTTCGTATGGTTCTGAGGGAGATCGTGGCCGTACAACCTAGGCCCAGACTTGTGTGCAGGACGGAGATCCGCAGATTGTTGGGCTTAGCAGGTTTTTACCGCCGTTTCATGCAGGATTGCTAGAGTAGTGCTGCACCGTCGACTGAATGGACCGGAAGGGAGGTTTCTTTTCTGTGGACAGAGGCATGTGTACGGAGTTTTCGGCAGTTGGAGATTCTGTTAATAACTGCATTAGTCCTTTCTTTGCTTTTGGTTCGGGCGACCTTGTTGTTAACTGTAATGTTTCTTGAGTGGGCTCGATTGTGTACTGAGGTGACACTATAGAGTTATCGCTTTTGCTTCCCTACATTTAGAGGAAGTATGAGAAGGATGTTCCACTCATGATCTGGAGATGGCCGCGGTGGTTTTGCGTTGGAGATTTGGAGACACTATCTGTTCGAGAGTCATGTCTGATTTTCACGGACCGCCAGAGCTTAAAGTACATCTTCCTGCAGCGGATTTTGATGGTTGTGATAGTCTTCTGCAGATTTACAGTTCTTGTGTGATCGTCGAGTACAGCTTAAGTTCGTCTCTACGGAGGGGACAGCTTGCTCATGTCTGCGCCCGACCACTTGTCCTTAATCGTTTTTGCGAGACACTGCCCGCCCATGCTCGTTCGTCAGAGATACGTGAGCATACTAGGCTGGGTAATGATTCGGAGTCCTTGATTTGGGGAAATGATGTGATAAGTTAGGGACACGTTTGTGTACCTGACATCATCAGGTAGAGACGTGAAATCCTAAAACATGCACATCTGTCAACTCTCTCTATGCATTCAAGTTCCACCAACATTTAACGTAACTTGTGAGATAGTTACGGGTGGACAGGGATGTAAAGGGAAGTTTCAGGTTTCGTTTCAAGGTGTCTGTCTTATTGTGTGTTTGGGTTGAGCATCTGAGGCCGGCTGGAGAATTGCAATCTTTTACCGTTCCGAAGTAGGAGTGGGAGCAGATCTCCACGAATTTCGTTATGGTTTCTACCCAAGTTTAGTCAGGGTGTGACTCCATTCGGATTCTTGTCGTCCGGTTATACTCAATGTGCTCAGTTGTTTCTTGTTAAGTTGTGTGTTTGTGTTAATTGTTGTCGGCAGTTGGGGATCGTCACTCGCCATCGTTAGGATTCTCCTTTGATAGCCGTTATCAGGAGACACTCCAATTGGCCACCCTTAGGCTTAGGGGTTAGGTCGTGACGATCACCAGTCTGTTGTTTTTCTGACTCTGCGTAAGTAGGACTTTGGACCCCAGCTATGTCTAGAGACTTCGGAGATGGTCCAGTTGTGTTAGGTCAGGATGGGAATTGTCCATTACGAACTGAGGTTTTATGCCGACTGAGTTAGATATAGACTCGAGTTCGCAGGGACAGACCATGTATTCCTATGGACTTCCGATGAATGACGTGTTGGATTTTGGGAAGCTTGTCCCAGGATTTAGGTCCTTTTGAGATCCTATAAGCACGTTAGTTTCATCGCCTTTAATTTGGCTCTTCCGCCCAGATTATTGGATCTTCACCCCATATTCCTTGTGATGATGCTTTACAATTACCTTCTTGACCTTTCTCACATGATTTGGCACCAAGCCATTGGGCTTGGACGCGATCTTTCGTTCACCAGCAGCCATGCGTGTTAATGGCTCGGCAGGTGGAGGAACGTCGGTCAAGGGTCTTGCCATCGGTGAAGGGTTTTCTTAGGCGTAGCCGTACAGTGAGGTAATCACTGGGGAGGCTGCGAGCGAGATTTGAGAGTTGTAATCTTCTCTTTAAAGGTACACGTAGCAGTATATTTTTAAATTCGGGGACGAATTTCTTTTAAGGGGGGAGATTGTAACACCTTAGAATGTGTTTTGTAGCTAATTATATTTTATATATATGGTTTTTAATAAAAAGTTTACCAAATTGATTTTCAATTATTTTATTCTATTTATTGAATATTTTATTAGATTTTTCCTAGGCCTGCACACACTTGTGCGTGATAACTAGGGTTGTTTTGGGGGTTTAACCATGATTAGCAACATGGTGAACTAACCATTCCCTAATCTAGTTTTATTGTTTTGTTTTAAGTGTTATGGGTTTTAAGCATGATGGTTGTTTTAAAATGGAAAATGAATTTAAAAATGGGGTTTAAATTTGACTTTCTTGGGTTGACCATGGTGAGAGAGAGAGAGTGAGAATGGGCATCATGGCAAAGGCCATGCTTGTTTTAAATGAAAAGAGAGGGAGAGGGGTTGACACTTGATGCCATCATTTTGTTGCCTCTCATTTTCTCTTACCACTTCTCTCATTCACTCACTCACTCAAGCTATCACACACTCACACACATACTCAATCAGCCCCAGCAGCAGCTCAGCAGAAGCAGCAGCAAGCAGCTCAGCAGAAGCAGCAGCAAGCAGCAGCACTCACAGCAGCTCCAGCTTCAGCAACATCAGCAGCAGAGTAGCATCAACAGCAGCAGCAAGAGAAGCTTCAGCAGCAGCAGCAGCTCCAACACCCGCATCCATCAGCAGCAGCATCAGACATCATCTTCATCATCAGGAGCAGCTGCAGTGGCAGCAGCAACAACAACATCAGCACTGGCAGCATCAGTAGAAGCTGTAGCAGTAGCAGCCGCAACAACTTGCAGCAAGCTCTCTTCTTCCACCATTCACTTCTTCACCTGCTTCTTAGGGTTCTCTAGGGTATATTTTCTGAACCCATCTCTCTTTTGCTTAGCTTGTGTGCTAATTAGTGTCGGTTTGTGTTAAATAGTGGGTTTAGTGATAGATTATGGTGATTTGTGAGGAATTTTGATATAGTGATGATCGTGTTGGTAAACCCTACCCATTTAAGTGTTATTAGGGTCACTTGAACTGAGATTTAACCCAGATTACACTAAAATACCATAGGGTTTGCCTTTTGTGCTAAATTAGCGTTTTGATGCGATATTGTGGCACTTTGTGATCTGCTTTTGACCCGGACCCTTCAGGGTAAAATTGAGGAAACTGGAGAATGCCCATTAGGTCTAGAACACACCACCTGAACACGAGACCCTAACTCTTACCTTGGGCCGCAGATTTATTAGGTTTGGACGCAATTTGCGGCCAAGTTGGGGACTGGGGTGTTGGGGTCTTGGCTAGGGTTGTCTGTAGGGTTGTATAGTGCTTTGGCATGTCTAGTTTTGTAATATTTGGCCTGTAGGAAAATCTGGGATCAAATACCGTTTTTTATGTCCGTTGTGTTTGCGCGATACGCGCGATACGTGAGTGGGTTCTGTGATCCAGCGTATCACGGCGTGTCGCGATGGTTTTAGACGCGTACACACACGTTTCAGCGTATCGTGCACACGCGCGTTTAGTTCGCGACGCGAGTTTCTCGTTTTGGTTCGATATCGCGTTTTGCGGAATATTTGGCTTATATATATTTTCCATGTCTAAATTGCAGGTTTACAGACGGGGACTACGGACACTGCTACAGGGGGGAGCAGATGGTCGGATTCACCTAGCGTGGAACGTAGGTGAGTAGATTTAACATCTACAGGGGAATCGCCCGCATGGCGTTATGCGTCTGGGCTAGAATTCTAATATTTGTCGCATATTCTACGTCATTGTTAGAATTGCGCTTTTACTTTATTTCCTTGATATACCTGTACTGTGATTAGCAGCCGTAGGACACTGCACATATTATTGACGGTTCATGTTGCACGAGCACGGATTGTATGCTACACATACACCGTCAATAATTGCCATGTCACACACCAACCATTATAGATGCCATTGCTTATCACACATGACATCTTGTTTATCGGTATACCTACAGTGTATCATATACCTTTAGTGATAGGTACATATACACCTTGCGATACAGCTACAGGTATACCTTGCTCATATTTTACTTATACCCAGTGGGGTATACCATATCATTTGCTTATAGGAAGACACCTATACTTAGCTGTACCTTTTTGATTTCGCATACATCTGGTTTCAGCTTCATATTTTCATTCATATACTTGCATTTCGGATATATCGCACATATTGTTCCTGGATTTGCGCATTTATTTATTTGGATTTTATATGGTGTTTTCGGGATTTGGGAACCGTGGGAGTTCATGAAATTATGCATACATTGAAAAACCCGGTTTCCTTGATATGATATTTGCGCGTCCACCATGAGTTTTATCGGTGCTGATTATATACTCCATACGAGGTGTGGTTTCCGTATGAGAGTACATGGTGGGGCCCGGTATGGTTCCCCTCGGAGAGAAGATCGATGGACTTTGCCGATTGTGCCTAGAGGCGAGCGAGTACCTACCGGTGACAGTACCCATGACTCGGCGGGGGATCACGGAGACACCGCTGGGAGTCATGTACGTATGCATACATCGGAAGGCGAGGGTCAGAGCTAGGCACTCATGTTTTCGGGATAGCATATGATACGTGATCAGGATTTCTGTGTCGATGCTTGGCACATTGTTTTCATGATATTTCATTTAATACCTTTGTATATATAACAGGGGATTTAGCCGTTGTTATATATACCCTTACACCAATATTAGTGGAATGGGACGCTAATATATGTGTATTGCCCCCATCATATTTTACTTCTGCAAATATATATATAGGATGTTAGAAATTATTTGAGATTCGACTTGGGATATAGATGATTCATTGAGATTGGATATTGGATATGAAAGAGATTGATGATTTGTACATTCGGGATATAGGAGATCTATTCGATATTATACATTGAGGAGATGTAAAACTTATATGATATGAGAGCCAAACTTGGGGGCTGATTTGAGGATTTGGGATTTGAGTTTCTTGAAGGATTGTGATCCGGCCACGATGTCAGGTTTCCGTGGAAATGACATATTCCACCCCATACCTCACACTTATCTATTCTTTGCGCAGATTCATATATGGGTAGTACCTGTTAGTGTACCCTTATGATAGTTGCATATTTGCTTTCTCATATCCCTATTGCATAGTTATTGCATACTATTATCATGTCATCATTGCTTCATATATTGATTGTACTTTCCATTATTTTGCATTCACATGACATGTTATTACTGCAATCGCATACCTTAGATTCATGTTGTACGTACATTCCTGCGATTACCTGCATATGTTATATACTATTCACGAGTTGGCAACTCACCCCCGTTGTGCCACAGGTGTTTCAGGTTTTTCTCCAGAGTAGTCGAGGCAGGCTATTCAGCTATTCATCTATCATCTTTTGCTACAGATACCGCATCACCTCACAGTACTACTTTGCTTAGGTGGGTTGGACGATTATCTGTATTTCATATTGTACATTCGTTGTATTTTGTACTCTCCATCTATTAGTATGTTGTTGACTTAGAGACTTGGTGAGGACGATATTGTATATTATTTGTGAAATTGTTGTCTTTTATATACAGGTTTCTCTCTATTGTCTTTATTTCTTCGCTACGGCGTCGTATATTTGTATTGTATTCATCTTGGCTAGTTTTACAAAAAGGGGGTGTTGCCAAAATTTTAAAGAAAGAAAGTAAGACTTTTAAAGAATTTGGGTTGCGATTTCAAATGTTTCAAAAACTATACTATCTTTTCCGTATTTTCTTGGTTTAGATTTCTTGGTTTTGGCTTTCTTTTACTGCGTTACGTTTTTTAGCGTTGCGTAGTATTAGGGCCGTCACGGGCCATTTCTGGGTCGTGATACTCTCTGTATTGGAGGTGGAGCGTGATAGAATGGTATCAGAGCTGGTCCCTCAATAGTAGGTCTGTGGTTCGAGGACGAACCGTTGTTCAAAGGTGGGGAGAATGTCGGGACCCGGTTCTTGCTCACGGAGCAAAGTGCAACACGGAAAAAAGTGCCATGCCAAGTGTCGTGTTAAGTGGGCGGGGGCCACCTCTTGAATCCGTGGGGGCCACCACTTGAGTCCGTGGGACCCACTATAGAACAATGGGGACTCTTCGGAATACATTCCGAAAGGGGGCAGATCTGTACTATAAATGAAATGATACCACTCTTCAATACAGAGGCGCCTTTTAAGTGAACTGGCACTACAGGAGCTTGAGAACTCCGTAGTTAAGCGTGCTCGAGCCAGGGAAGTTCTGGGATGGGTGACCACCTGGGAAGTGGCCCCTGGTCGGGTCTGGTTCGCTCCGAAGGACAAAACCGTTCGGCTTCGGCCAGAGCGGACAATACTCACTGTATTGGAGGTGGAGCGTGACAGTTATGGAGGAAGATAGAAACTAAGTCCATCTTCTCGTGCTGCCTCTGGTATGCACCATCAACTGAGGCTAACACGAGGCACTTGGCTTTCGCACAGTCCTTTCCCGATGTCCTATGGATATCAACATCCATGACAGGGGAAACTGGACCTGAGACGGCAGGGGTTGGATTAGTTAAGAGGTGTCCCAGCTTGTTATGGGCAATGGACATCTGGATAGACCTTTGCCGGTCATAACAGTCAGATTCAGTCATTTTATTATCTAGATGTAACCTAGGTGCGGCCACTTGGTCGCTGCAATTAAGAGAGAGAGAAGAAAAACACTCAGCATGATACTCTTGCAAGTTTAGAGTGGTTTTTAATTTGTCTAAACAGGATGGCTCCCACTGTGTCTCGAATCCCTCTTCAAACCAAAAAGGAAGAATTAGTCAGGATCAATCTCACCGTACAATTCTTGCTTAACCGTTCAGCCAGGCTAGTGTTGGTACTTCGAGGGAGGTTTTCCAACGCTTTCGCGAAGTTCCTTAATTTAAGAACCTCTTTTCCTTGGGGGCGTAGCCCCGCTAACACCTTTCTAGACACCTACTAGGTTTATAGCATTGATCGTTAAGTGAGAAATTTCCCGAGGAGTAGCATATACTCACAGTAGGATCGGGATCCAAATATCATCGCGTGACAAAACTGAAGGAATCCTACCAGAATCATCACACTCCAAATGGTATGCAACGCTAGCAAGTTTCAGTTCTTTTGAAACTCCCGATGTGGATTTTTGCCCCATGCTCTTATGACCTTGACTAAGGCCAACAAATCATAAGTCACATGTCAAGTTCTACCCGTCGTTGTCCAGGTTAATTTGAACCCATCCGTATATACCCTTGACTATGGCCAACAAAGTAATACGACTGTCCCAAACCAACGCATCTATCTATGCAACATATGAATATCCACCAGCTACCAAACACTCTGCCTTGACTAAGGCCAACAAACACAGCTTGAATATTGTTGAATATTCATATGAAACGATGGAGGGCTACGAATGGTTTTGGCGAAACCTTGAACGTAGTGAACTTGATATAATCGAAGGAACCTTGATAGCTTTTAAAAGGAGTGGCTTAAGCTCCGCGTTTAAAAGTTATTTTTGAAAAGAAACCGAGTGGTTTTTGAAAGTGTTCCAACGACTTTTACTTGGTTTATTTTATCTTGCATTAGTTCTTTTAATGGGTATTTTTCTTTCATTAGTTCTTTTAATGCGTCCCATCATTTAATCCTACCATTGCAGAAAACAACCAAAATATGACGTACGCTTATGCCATTCGCATTCGCCATGGGGCCCCGTCATTACCCGTTAGGTTACTTAACTAACGACATAGCGGGGGCTGGGCTAGCGCGGCTTTAAAACATAAGCAACGCCTAAATAATATCATATATAGATATATATTGCAATGATAGCCATTTCAGATCATAGATGAATACATTGGATATACTAGGAATCCGCAATTCGTACGAGCCTGTAACGAAAAGCAGATTACACGGTCGCGGTGAATAGCCAAAACCCTACCCAAGACCCCTACGGGTGCGGCAAACTACCCGTCAAGTACCCGAAGCGAAGCAACCTCCCTCAATACTGTGAGTAGGCCACTCGGCACTTTGTGATACCCGGTAGTTTGTGCACCCCCTCCATGGGTCTATCCTAGGAGCAAAAACAGTAAAAAGAAATTATACAATGACGGCTACAACCCCGACCCGGTTGTGCGGCCAAAAATAATGTTACATCAATTTACAAATTTACATGAATTGAAAGAAAAGAAAACTCTCATCTCACAACCCCCGGCTATTCACCCGCGACAATCCAATGAATTCATATACACATACCAGCAACATTACAGATCACAGATTTGTATAACCCCCACTAATCGACATATAGAGATTAGCAGACGTTCAATACAAATAACTCATCACAGATATAAACCCGTCAGCTTAAGTCTTTAGAAGTTCGATCAAAAATACGGATTTTTAGGCCCCAAACACAAATTTTTCTTTCTAGAAAATCTGGGCTGAAAAAACATATCCCAAAAATCCCAAAACAACCACATAAACACACTGCACGAAATTTGCACCACGGCCGAGTCAGCTCGGCCGTGGAACCGCGGCGGGAGCATGCTCCCGCCGCGTTTCCGCGGCGCTTTGATCGGTTCGTTGTCCCAAATTTCTTGGGTGTTTAACAAAAAGCCTGAGCCGATTTTTAAGATAAGATTTATCATTTTTTGAACAGAAAAAAATTCGGCAGAAACTTGATATTTCGGGTTCGTTTCGCGACTTTTTCTTTGATCGATCTTCTAGTTACTTTGCTAACATGTCAGATAGAGTTTAACCTGGCTCTGATACCACTGTAAGTCCATGCTACCTCTCCCGGTACTTACGGGCATGGGAATTTGATGAAAAACAATTTTTTAGAGGCGGTAACATGGACTCAAAACGGATCTTTGTTAAACTATCTACCTAACAACCTAACTAGGAGTTGTTAACTACTCGGTTAGGGGGTTATACCTTTCTTTCTTGAACTCCTTCGTCTTCGACTCTCGATGGTGTACGGATCGGCTTCACCCCGTCGTCTCCTTGCGCCGAAGATCGATCCACCCGAAAGCTTCCAACTTTGGCTTCTTCTTCGAACTTTGAAGAAACTAGTTCACTCGGTTTGCTAAACCTTGTGAACTAGAGTGAGTAGAGGATTGTTTTGGTGTCTTTTAATCTCTAGGGCAATGAGTCTCAACACATGAGAATGGTTTGCTTTGAGGTACAGAGAGCAAGAAGAAGAGGGTGAGAACAAGGGAATGAGAGAGAGCTCAAAGGAGAGAGAAAACCAATCAAAGAATGAGCCTCTCTTTCCTCTTTCACCCTCTCATAATCCAAAAGTATCATGAGCCATAATGTTAATCAAGTATTATGTGATGGTTCATATCATGTCAAAGGCAATATCATTTTCATGCACTCATTTTGCAAACCACAACAAGCAAGCAAAAGTCTTTGCATGAAAATGATAACAATGATAATGATGATGGTCAACTAGTCCAACCTAGTCAACCGGTCAACAAAGTCAACAAGTCAACAAAGTCAACCCCTTTACAACCATGTCACTATAACACTTAATTAATATTATTGCTAATCATAATTCTTATTCTCATTAGGGTTAAGCAAAAGTCAACGGTCAACAGTCAACTGTCAACAGTCAACAGTCAATAACCTCAATGAGAATACTTTGCCTCTGTCTCTCTGTCAACTGTGCATACACACCCGCATCCACGTTCCGAGGAACACGAATACAAACGAGATAAAACCATTCCCAAAACGTACACTAGGATCTGGCTTAAACCAAAACCTGCTAGTGTTAACTGTCCGGACACTGTACGTGCACAAGTGCACGGATGTGACCGAACCCTGTCGCAAAACCATGCGACCTGTCGCAAAACCATGCGACCTCTACTCTTTTGCCTAAAGGCGAATAGCTTTCTGTGTGGGTCTCTAAAGACTCGACACTACACTGGCAGTGGGTTTAACCACAAACCGCAAGCGGCACTAGCTGTGCGTAACGGTCCCCAGGTAGATGCCGACAAGAAGACAGACGAGGTGAAACCAATCTGAACTCCTGCTGAGTCTGACAGTGACAATATCCATACAGTCCGGTCTGTTCGTCTGATACATCGCATGGCGGGCCTAGGGGGCGAAAAACGTCAGTCCCCTAATAGCGGTACAAGTCGTGTCGGAGTGAAGCCCAGAACACCCTGAGATAACACTGGAAACCAACCAGTATATCTCGCTTTCCCTGGCCAGGGACTACTCATGTAATGGCTCTCCTAGACACAACGCGATGTCAACCCCCAATACCGGGAGAGACGAATCCTGTCTAACCGTCACTGCCTCCAAGTGCTTCGGGACTGCACCCAACTACTACCGGTTTGCACGACTCATTTGAGCCGTGGTAGGGTATTAATCAAAGTACAGTGGGAACACACTCGAGGCGAAGTGACAGTGTCAAGTCATCGGACTAAGCTGTACTCATGTCACCTGGGAACTGATAACTGACGATAGGTATAGTACCAACCAACAGTTCCCGACGAGTCCTGTCCAGTGTACTCATAACCCAACGAGCACCCGCATACTATCTCCAGTACGACATACTGATGGCTGTGGGACAGACCATCTCCCCTGCTGGGATGAGATGCGCATACGCTAGTCTACTCCGGAGTATCGATGCCCTGTCTCGATAGTCCTACGACTAGGGACCTGTATAAGGATGTGCTTATAGATTACCTAGCCCCCATGAGTGTGACTGCCATCACAACGCTGGTAATCAAGCAAAGATCCTAAGGGCTCTACTAATATGTATAAGCGATATGCTAGAAGAAACACATGCACATATTGAAGTAGAAATAAACCAAGTAGCATACTACTATTTTGAACAAGATTGTCTATACAACTGTGAATATCCTAAGCTTCCATTAAGTAATATACAAGCTAGTATGATACAATAATGGCCTCTAGGGCATATACACTAACAGGACCCTGGCTGTCCTACGATTTCTATAACCATTGGGGATAAGAACATCAACCGCGCACTATTAGATCTTGGTGCCAGTGCTAACCTGCTTCCGTACTCAGTATACGAGCAATTAGGTGTAGGAGAGCTGAAACCCACACACTGTACTCTCCAAATGGCCGACCGATCGATCACCCATCCTATGGGTGAGCTAGAGGATGTGTTAATCAAGGTCGGGGACTACATATTCCTTGATGACTTCATTGTATTAGACACACAGCCTGTAGCTAACCCCCGGAATCAAATTCCGGTGATACTCGGTCGCCCATTCCTTGCAAACTCAAATGCTGTGATCAATTGTCGCAATGGTTCGATGAACCTCTCTTTTGGAAACATGACAATTGAACTCAACATTTTTAGGTTGGGGAATCAGCCCTCTGAACCTAATGCTCATATACTAGACGTTTGCTCAATCCAGGAGATCACCCCTGAAGAGTGTGAATTCGAGGAGTTTTTGTTCAATCACGATAACCTTAACGCCACTAGTGCGTTCCTCTTCGATCTTGCTGCTGTTTCTGCGCCTGGTAATGACTATGAGTGTTTCACATTCTCAAACGATCTTAGCCGCTCACCACCCGAGTTTGAATCCTTCGAATTTCCGGATGAGTCACCTGAACCATCCAACTCGGTCGATTACACTCGTTTTGAACCTTTGCTGGAATCCTTTGAGTTCGAGACCTTTTCGCCAATCTTGCCTTTAATCGTTTCACCTCCAACGCTCGAACTCAAGCCTTTGCCGTCTCACCTTAAGTACGCTTACTTGGGTGAGAACGAGACCCTCCCTGTTATCATCTCGTCTTCTCTCGCTCCAGAGCAAGAGAAAGCCCTTCTTACGGTCTTGCACAGCAATAGGCAAGCTTTTGGCTGGTTCATAGCGGACATCAAGGGGATTAGTCCCTTGATCGTTGAACATCACATTCATCTGATGGATGATGCCGAACCAGCCAGAGATCCTCAAAGGCGACTCAACCCAGTCATGAAGGAAGCTGTGAAAAAGGAAATCGTGAAGTGTCTGGATAGTGGTATCATTTACCCTATCTCTGATAGCCAGTGGGTTAGCCCCATTCACGTTGTCCCCAAGAAGTCAGGCATAACGGTCATTACTAACAAGGCGAATGAATTAATCCCTACTCGCACCCAAACTGGGTGGCGGGTCTGCATCGATTACAGAAAACTCAACGCCGCTACGCGGAAAGACCACTTTCCGCTACCTTTCATTGACCAAATGCTTGAACGATTGGCCGGACACGAGTACTACTGCTTTCTTGATGGCTACTCCGGCTATAATCAAATTCCCATCGCCGAAAAAGACCAGGACAAGACCACATTCACTTGTCCTTTCGGCACGTTCGCATATCGTCGCATGCCCTTTGGGTTATGCAATGCGCCCACTGCTTTCCAGCGGTGTATGATGGGAATCTTCTCAGGCATGGTGGAGAAATTCCTGGAGATCTTCATGGACGATTTCTCCATCTTCGGCGATTCTTTTAACGAGTGTTTGCTGCATCTTGACGCTGTCCTTACCCGATGTAAGGACAAGAACCTCACTTTGAATTGGGAGAAATGCCACTTCATGGTGTGCGAAGGTATTTTCTTAGGACATATCATCTCGCAAAATGGCATAGAGGTTGAAAAAGCGAAGATTGAGGTCATTTCCAATCTCCCTCCTCCCAGATGCGTCAGAGACATCCGAGCCTTCCTTGGCCATGTCGGTTTCTATAGAGGTTCATCAAGGACTTTAGCAAGATTGCTAGGCACTTGACTCTTCTACTGGCCAAGGACACGCTACTCGACTTCAACTCGAGCTGTGTGACTGCGTTCGAGTCATTAAAAAGCTCACTCACTTCTGCTCCCGTTCTTTCTTCACCTGACTGGACGCACCCATTTGAGATTATGTGCGATGCATCCGACTTTGCCATTGGTGTTGTCCTTGGACAACACATCAACAAGATGCCGCACGTAATCTATTATGCTAGCCAAACCCTGAACGACGCCCAACTTAATTATACAACAACTGAGAAGGAATTCTTAGCTGTTGTATTTGCTTTAGAAAAGTTCAGGCCTTACCTCATCGGCTCTCCAGTCATTGTCTATACAGACCATTCTGCTCTGCGCTATCTTTTTGCAAAGAAAGATGCAAAATCTCGGCTAATACGTTGGATCCTCTTGCTTCAAGAGTTTGACCTTATCATTAAGGACAAAAGAGGATGTGAAAACGTAGTTGCCGACCATCTCTCACAACTTCCTTCTTCGCCGTCGCCTCAACTTCCGATCAACGACGTTTTCCCGGATGAACAGCTCTTGACAGTATCTCGCGAACCCTGGTTCGCAAATATTGTGAACTATTTGGCCACGGGGCTACTACCGACTGAATGGTCAAGTCAGGACAGACTTCGATTCTTATCCCAAGTAAAACACTTTTACTGGGACGAACCCTATCTGTTCAAGTACTGTCCCGACCAGATTATTCGTCGGTGTGTCCCTGACGATGAATTCAAGAGTGTGCTGTCATTTTGCCACGATCAAGCATGTGGCGGGCATTTTGGCCCCAGAAAGACAGCTGAGAAGATCTTACAATGTGGTTTCTACTGGCCACAACTCTTCAAGGACGCTCATGACTATTGCAAGACTTGCTCCCGGTGCCAACACTTGGGCCGGATATCCTGGAGGAACGAGATGCCGCTCCAACCAATCTTGGTTATGGAGATTTTCGACGTTTGGGGGATAGATTTCATGGGGCCGTTTCCCAGCTCTTTCGGAAACTTGTACATCCTTCTCGCTGTTGATTACGTCTCTAAGTGGGTCGAGGCTGTGCCCAGCCGGACTAACGACAACAAGGTTGTCGTTAGGTTTCTTAAAGAAAACATTTTCTCCCGGTTTGGGCACCCCCGAGCGATCATTAGCGATAATGGAACTCATTTCTGCAATAAGACTTTCGAGGCCTTGATGCGGAAATATTCCATTAATCATAAGCTATCAACTCCCTACCACCCCCAAACCTGTGGGCAGGCCGAAGTTTCAAATCGGCAAATCAAGCAGATACTGGAGAAGACGGTTTCCAAGAACCGCAAGGATTGGTCGCTGAAACTCACTGATGCCCTTTGGGCATTTCGAACCGCTTATAAGACCGATCTTGGCATGTCTTCCTATCGGCTTGTGTACGGAAAGGCTTGCAACCTACCTGTCAAAATAGAGCATCACGCATTTTGGGCGATAAAAGAACTGAATCTGTCTCTCGAAGATGCGGGCAGCCATCGGAAGCTGCAGTTGAACGAATTGAGCGAGCTTAGGGATGAGGCTTACGATAACGCGGTTGTCGTTAAAAACCAAACGAAGGTGTTTCATGATAAACACCTTTTGCGCAAAACTTTCGTAACTGGTCAACAGGTACTGCTTTACGACACCAGGCTACACTTCTATCCAGGAAAGCTCAGATCTCCCTGGAAAGGGCCGTATGTTGTGCGGAATGTGTATCCGCAGGGCGCTGTGGATTTGGAGAATCCAAAGGACGGTTCATTTTTCAAAGTAAATGGACACCGACTAAAACCGTACCTTAGCGCCAAACCAACAGAGGAGCTCCTGGTCTTACAGGAGTCGGTTTACCCTTCATAATCTTCCTCTGCCTACCACCAAACTTCGGTTATCCAGCCAAGAACAGTGGATACTGTTCCAAATAAGTTTGGGGGTATATATATACCATTTTGTATTTATTTGTGGATATTCTTTTCCGTTTTTACTCTTTAAAAACATAAAAAAAATTGTGTATATCTAACCGACAATTTTGACCCTTCAAATGATCTCTTCATGCAATGACAGTGAGGACACTGTCCAGTTTAAGTTTGGGGGTACGCTCGGTACGCATTTCTAACCTTCGCATTCATATGTATATTTTGCATCTGCATATTAAAATCCATAAAATCCATAAAAATCAGAAAATTTTCTAAAAATATAAAAACTTTTCTGTCAAGTTAGCTAGTGGGAGAACTCTGATTCAACATTTCAACGGTTTTGTTTAATAAGATAAGAATAACTAAATCTTATTTTTAGATTTTGAAAACCTGAAATATAACTCTCCTTTGAAGTTAACTATAGCTGATATACGTCTTTACATCACACTACACGTGTCGTGAGTTTTGGAAATTAGATGACAAGTCTTTTATGTCTAAAAACTTTTAAATGGATAAATGATTTTCTGAGGATCAAATAGGTTTGTTCTGAAATAAGTAATATCAAGAATAGTTTATGAAGTGAAGTGAATATGAAGGAATGTTATTGATGCCTTAATTGGAACTAAGTCTGAAAAATAACCCATCTGGAACTTGATTGGAATGATTACACACCAAACCCACTAAACACGTCTTTTATCCAAAAAATAATTGAACTGCCGGTTATATCTCCGTTCGTATTAAATCATCATGATTTGCACGCCAAATTGTCTTTTGTTTTTGGACCTAGGTAACTTGAGTAATTAAGTCCGCTGGGGTGTTTCTACACCTAATGCCCTAAAACCAACTGGTTTGGGTGCATTGGCCCAAAGCTCGCTAAGAAGCCTAGAAAGTCCAGATTAAAACAAAGTCAAGCAAGTGTTCTCTCCGAGTTAAAATTCCTAACGGTTCTTTGTGTGAGAATAATCTTGACAAAAGACAGGTTTTTATAAAAAATATTTCTAGCGGAGATATGAAGGTTTTATTCTATGATAAAGACTATTGCACGTTCATAGAGGTGTGTATGAAATGAAAACAAGAAAAAGGTGGAGTGAAAAATAAGACCTAGTTTCCAATTATGGAAGATTGAAATTCTGAAGTTGAAACTTTACTGGAAAATGAACTTGAAAAATGCTTAACTCTTTATAAAACTTATGTGATCCTTTTAAAATTTTTATCCGGGCTTTATTGTGTGACATGATGACTTTATTAGACCCTTCTGGAACTTAACGACACTATTTGCACTGCACGTAAAGACATATAAAAACTTAAGTTAAATAAGAAGCGAGATGTGAAAAATAAAGGTTCGATAATCTAGACTTAGGATCATAGAATTGTTATTTTCTGAAACAAAACTTTAGGGTTTGAATCATAGTTATTTTGCAAAACTAGCTTGACCGGATTTTGTGGGTAGTATCCGCTGAAAACCCTCAGGAGACAACACTCCTCCTACTAAGGACACCTAGAGGTTTAACGGTTTGTTGCACATGCTCAGTGCAATCGCGTTCCCTGCGAAAGTGAGGTTAGGAATTTTTTGTGAATAAATTGTCTTTGCTCGGGACGAGCAAATGATAAGTTTGGGGGTATTTGTTCATATCATATTTTTGCATTTTTATACCGCCCAACTTTTATCACATTGCTTATCGGTAGGTACTCTTAAGCCGTGTTTGCTAGTCAATTGCAGGATACAGGTTCTCGGCTCTAAACAGTGAACTTCATGGAAAAACACGAAAAAATCCGGATTACTGCCAACCACAGATAAAACACAGGTCTCCGCTCTCTATCCGTGTGTTGCCGCACACCAGTTTAAGGGACAAAAGGGCAAATTGATTGTCATCTTCATGCACAAAGCACAATGGCAACACAAAGTCCAAGAAATCTACGCGGAGCTCAAGAAAATCATGAAAAAAGATCCACATCCAATCACCTTTGGATCTACTAAAATTTTGGAAGAGTTGTGAAAAGATTATCAGAAACAACATATGCCAAACTACAGACAAAAGAGGACAGGGGAAGCACAAAAAACCAGAGGGGCCAACTCCCCTATACGGCCGCGGATCCGCGGCCAATAGGGGGTCTAGGCCACGGATCCGCGGCCGTACTGGCTCTTCAGTATGTCGTATTTCAGGGGTAGTTTGGAAATTTTGTAAAGAGGCAGTTTGTTGCCCTAGGTTTCTATTTCCCTACTTATAAATAGTCCAGAACTTGCCAAAGCCAAGGGTCCATAATCTTGTATTTAGTTTTTAGGTTATATGTTGTTGTTCTTCTTCCTCCTCTTATCTCTTCTTCATTAAAAAACTTGTAGTGAGCTTTTGTGAGTGAAGAATGAATAATGGAGTTCTTGTTCTTACTATGCTTGTCTTTTTATTTTGTTAACTATTATTGCTTGTAATTTTCATTTGCTAATTTAGTTGTTGTTATTTGTGTTTGTTTCTTTCTTGTTCTCTTTTCCTTTATCCATAAACAACCTTGATGCTTACGCTTGATCCTTGCCGAGGTGAGATCGCAAATAGCTAGTTGTAATCTTCTAACCTCTTTCTTTCTATCTTCCTCCTTTTTTTTATTTTCATTTTTCTTATAATGGGTTAGTAGTTTCCATACTTGTTAGTGTAGGATAAGGAAAGTTTGAGAGAAGGAAATCTCTCTCACTCTTTCCTTACCGAACATCTTAAATCGAACTGCCGTTAATTGAACCACAATCCGCTCCCTACGGCACCCTATCCTACATGATAGCGGTGATTCCGTAGTGAGACCGGTTTTGGTTGAATTAACCGGAGGTTAAGGCTAAGAGCCAAGAACGGACGGACAAGCACCAAAAGGAAGAACTTATGCGTTGGAAAGCCTAGCTTATACTCGCAAGTTCCTTCCTAGTCGTGCTAATCCCCGTTGTTACCGATTACCGTAACACCGATATTAAGAGTGGCAACGAAAGAAGTGAGCAACTCCTAACTCAAACTAACTTAATCCTAACCCTAACAAGCTCTCTATATATATCATTTTAGCACTTAAGTAATCTAAAAACAAACCTGGAAAATTGGACTTAACTCGTTAAAGCACATTGAAAAAGATTCCCAACTCCCTGCGGACGACCCGTACTCAACCGGCTAGCTACAAGCGAAACCGTCTTGATTGCGGTAACAAACTTAGCACGCAAAAACTCTAACAATCAACATCCTCGAGTCAAGAGTGCAGATCTATCATCAATATAGCTCGTACGGTAAATCCATCGTATGGCATCCTAAATCTGGGTACGGGTCAAATATCACATTTATCTCATTATTCATCTGGTATCCTTATCCTCACATATCGTGAACCGGGGGTACTGATCTAAGTCTAGTACAATACTAATACCATCTAGATATATATATGCGTGTGTATGAAACACATCGCCTAAGAACCCGCTATAATATCGTGTCGTATCTCATAATACGAACCACGTCATATCACCGATCTCATGGCACCATGCCCAATCTCATCGACTCATCTCCAAATACCATGTACTATCCTCATCATCCATGTATATGTATACGTATATATATATACATAGTCCCATACCTATGTGTGTGTGTGTGTGTGTGTGTGTGTATACATATCCCCATATACGCACAAGTAAATAAACCGTATGCAAGTGTGTGTGTGTGTGTACGCGTGTATGCAATTCTTTACTTTAAGGTTTCGCGACCAAGAAGTTAAACTAAGTTACTTCTAATTATACTAAACTAACCCAAGAACATCTAAAACTATCTCGATAATCATTAATCTCCCAATACACATAATTATATATATATATACGTATTCATATACCACACTAGGAACTGCGGGGTTGCTATACGCCATCCACCCGAATCCCCCGTAGATACATATCTACTCACCTCGATCCTCGCTTGCTGGAGTCAATGAAGCCACGCTCATCCTCGTCGTATCGAAGTCCACGTAGGGGTACCTACATATCACACATAGTATCGTAAATCGAAATCGCACACGAAAACCAAATCGGCACGTGTATCACATAAGTTAAAACCTATGATCTATGCATGCACGAATAACCAAACAACTCTCGACGATCGACGTATAAACGTGAGTCGACCGAGATAAAACACAAATACCAAATTCCAAGTCATTAAAAACCGCAAAACAAAATCAGAAACTCGAAAACTTGCTCCAGATTTCACCCTAGGTGAAATTAGCTAATTTTGCACATGTTAAGGGTCTAGTTTACTGGAGATAAAGCACTGAAACAAACACGAACACATTTGCCCCTCCCTGGCCGCAAATTTGCGGCCAGGAATATTAAATTTGCGGCCAAGTTGCAAGGGTTTGGGCTCTGGTCTTCAGGATAGCTTCTAGGTTGCCTACACGACTCACTGTGATCGCTAAATAATTTTTAGGTCACCCGGGTCACTCCAGATTCCTAAATACCATCAAAATTATCAGATGTCGGGGTTTCTAAGTTCTTGTTCCGGGGTTTAAGTCTCAGGTTTTGACCAAAATACTAACACTAGAAGGGTTGTAAGGTCTCTACTAACCACAATTACACCTTTGAATTCAAATCAAAACCCTAATCTTAACTTAGAATTTCCAAACCTCACTAATCATCACTTAATCACTTCTAAGCATGCATAGACACTAAAGAGAATGTATTACTACACTAATAGTGCAAGGATTATCTCATTTGGCAACTCAAGAATTTTCTTGAGTTGCCCTGATTCTTCAAAATCCGATTTTTCTTGGTCCAAAGTGCTTGTAGTGAGCTTGTGCATGTTTTTTGTGAAATGAAGATGGTGTTTAGATGATGATTTGGGGTTGTTTTGTGAGGTGTTGAGGAGAGGGAAAGAGGAGGGCAGCCATGAAGAGAGGGGAGAGGAAAATGAAGAAGGAAATAATGAAGGGGGAGAAGCCATGGTCCAAGGTTGACCCCCTCACCTCTCTCTCTCACTTCTCTCTCCTGCCCATACCAAATATTCTAATCCCATTTCTTTTCTTTTCTTCTCTTTTCTTTTCTCTTCTTCTCTTCTCATTTAAACCCAAACCAAAAATGTCATGGTTCAAAAATGTAACAAGTGCTAAAATGTGACATGGTGCATGTCACATGAACAAAACTACCTTAATGCACGATTAGCGATATTTAATCGCGATTAGCATAAAAATTGTATATAATTAATTATAAAAATTCATAATTTGCCTAAATCACATAAAACACCTCATTTCAGAAATTCCTATAATTTTCCAAATATTTCCCGATTTATCGGTATTTAATTATACCGCATATTAAAATATTCATAATATTTATTATTTAATTATAAAAATTTCTAAAAGTAATATTTTATTTTTCTGAAATATTACAGTCTTCCCCCCTAAATGAAATTCAGTCCCCGAATTTAAATTTAAACCCCTCAAATACCAAAACATTTCAGTAAAATGATCAAGTCGTCGGGGCTCCGAACACATAAAACACATCGTAGCGCAATGCATGCGCACGAAAAATGAGCAGATAACTCAAAATTAAAACTCCGTCAAGCATCCCGCAATCATCGTAGTTATGGCGAAGACACCAATGTCAAAGCCCAATACGAAAACCAACATGATATACATCAAAACTATAACATGTACATACTACGCGTTGGTGTAAACTCGTTAAAACATCTGAAAGAAATGCATGCCAAACCCCTTTCAAGTCGATGTGCGATGTGCGTATCACTGCACAGTGGCGGACGTCCATTGTGAGAAAAAAACTCTATATACATATATATACTTGTTTAACATACACGTCCCACCGTTTTGAAAATAATTTAGAAGGGTTTCCCTTGTTAAATGTCTCGTGTCATCTCGGACACGTAGGTAAATACTGAGACTATAGCTCCTTGTTGGAAATCCCTTCGATAACTATCAATGCATGCAAAAATATATTCAGGTACTGTCCTCGGACTAGTCCTGTTCAACTACTATACCAAGTAGTAAATATCATAAAAACATACTGCTCAAAAATCAATCCCAAACTGTATATAAGAATGCCACGTGCGTCTGGTGCGCACGGAAATCGAAATCCATGAATGTGCCATACATGTGAACAGAAACCAAAATCTAAGTGCAACGGATGTGCACGAAACACCTGTCAAAGGTAACGGGTGTGCCTGACAGCAATATCAGGTGCATCTGATATGCACGAAGAATCTCGATTTAGTGCATCTGGTGTGCACCAAAATCGCATCAAGCGCGTCAAGTATGCGCAAGAATCCAAATTAAGTGCACATGGTGCACAAAAACCAAATATCGGGCATTAGAATCGAAATTGACGGTATACAACACATTTCAATCCAAATCAAAATAAGATATACCGTGGTATATAATCTCACAACCAGGTGCATCAGTATGCACAAATCGAATCCAAATAATAAAATGCATGAAAACTATGCCGAAAGCATAAGTCAAATCACATGCATGCCATAGGCATGAAATCAAAATCAACACCTCGAATGACATCAAATCGATGTCAAGTGCAACTGTGGTGCACAAAATCTCAATCATGCAATAAATCGCCCAAAATAACATAACCAAAGATGGCGGAAATAGTCCCATCCTAGAACATCCTCTAAAGATCTCTGGCCAACTGTCAGGGTCACTCATAACATGTCTCGTCGACGATGCCGAACTCTGGCCTACTGGGTGTGCGTAACATGACCGATCCTGGGTCCAAGTCTTCTCGTATTGTATTCCAGAAAGGTCTTGTCGGGGTCTCTCCCGATCTCGTTTCTACCGAACTGCCCGGAAATTATCACCTTTTACTAAATCTGTTTTTTTGTTCCGGAACGGCTGCATACTCATCGCGACTCCTTCTGGAAGATATATCCATGTACAATGCCTCTGCACGCGTATCACATCTCTGGTGTCATTAGAGTGGAACCTCATCTCATCAAGATCTAGTACGAACCTCTTACTCCACTTTTCTATAATGTCGAATGATTCAGAATCGTCTCTTCGTCGCTGCATGGACTGTGCTCCAACGGCTATACTCATATCTGGAGTCTACCAAGCAATGTATCCCATCACATGATATTTGAATGATGTCGAACTTTTCGATCGATTCGTCAAGGTTCCATAATCTCTCAAGAGCTCAACATCTTGAGTACAGTTTGATAGTATTCCAGTACATGCCACAGTACCTGTGGACCAACCATTGAAGGGAAAACCCAAGCCTCATTAATGGCACCGCTGAACTGCTGCAAATCCTAAGGTTTCCAAGCGTTCTCATGGTCATTATATCGAGTTAGGCTTTCATTCTTCTAGAGGGTCCATAGAATTACTTGCATTGTTTTCAGAATACTCTAAACTTGAAAAATGGGCTTCTGACATTCGATCGTCTCTATCGACTCTCAACCTACCCGCGTGAAGTCGTCTCTAGCTGGAATCAATCAATCTGATGACCTCGCATCGGGGTAGGCAACGAATCACATGTCCTAGCTAGTAATTCCTCCTTGGGTGACTAGCGATCTTCTATCATACCTCTAATTATAACTCGTGCGGCATTAGATCCAAACATCTAGGGTGATATCTCGCCAGTCGCAGCAACAACTGAATCTTTCGTCCGCACGCTGAACAGTGCCTCAATCATCAAAATAATCTGTGCATTGACGGTCATCACATTCTGGCTGGCCTTTAGCAGTGGCCCAATCCTCTGGTGCTGATCGGCACGTCCGAGAAATCTCATAAAAGCGATCCATCAAACGCTCATCACGTGAAAACACAACTAAATGATACATCTATGCAATCGTATGTCCCTGGAATCACGCTCTGGTCAGTCCCCGTCCGTGACGAGCTCGTGCTGACCGCAACACTAGCCATAGCTCTCTCTGCCCGTGTAATCATGGCAGCAAAACCATAAACCGACATCGATGAGGATAGATCAAGAATGAATATAATAATGTGCAAGGAAATGTACATCCTAAGGCTTCTTAAGCGGAGTGGCGTATCGTAAATATGCTGCGGAACATACACACGGTACGTCACTCTCCTTAAGTCACCAACTCCATCAACCAAGGTCAACCTATGCGACGAAAGTTCGGGTCTAATACCCCATCGACCAAGTCTAAGTTCCGTAAGGTCAAGCCTAGGTTCCGAATAAATATACGCCCTAGACTCCGTATAGTCAAACATAGACTCGAAGCAAGGTTAACCTAGCGTTCTGATACCAACTTTGTCACGACCCAAAATAGCACGTGACTGGCACTTGAATCATATGAAGTCTATAGGACCCCATCTAATTCAAGTAAGCCAAAAATCCCAGAAATCTAAACCATTTTAAGGAAGAAGCGAAGAAAACTTATTTTTAAATCAAGTGGTTTTAAAAACATAAGATGAAGTATTACATTATAAAAACTCAAGTCTTTTCTGAAAATTTCAACAGAGTTTCCTTTGTAAATACTGGCCCTAAAAGGGTACAACAGGCATAATTTGAATAAAGGCATCGCCAAGCAGGAGCTAGCTCTTCGTCAATTGACGGTCACAACCACGCAAGCAATATAATATACAACGCCGAAGGGCTAGGATCAAAACTCAAAAGGAAACTCAAAATCAACATGAAAACCATAATAATACAACACGAGACTCTAAGGTCGAAAGAATATACACTGGTCTTCTAAGTCAATAAATAATACAAGTCTGGTTGATGGAGTTTTCTAGATACAACTGAATATAAATAAGGTACAAAGATGGTCACGATAAAAGTGAACCCACCTACCGAAGCAATCACCTGGAATGAAAGCAGTATGCCAGCAAAGCCGCAACGAAACCTGTACAGCAAAATGTAAGTCCACGTTACCTACCCCGGTGCTTACGGGGAGGCGGAATAGATAAAAAACGGATTTTTAACACAAGGTAACATAGACTAAACATAGAGGATCTTTGCTAAATAAAAGCTAACAAACAAGCTACAAGTTCTAACTACTATGTTAGATGGTTATACCTAGATCTTGAACTCCTTCTCTTCTTGTTGTGGTCCTCCTTCTTGCTTGCTCCTTGGAGTAGTGTAGACGGTTCCTCCTCGTCGTCTTCTCTTTGCCGAAGAAAGATCCACCCGAAGGCCTCTACCTTGAGCTCCTAGCTCAACCAAGAGTGCTTGGCTTGCTAAACCTAGAACCCTAGAATGAGAAGAGAGAAGTCTTGATGGTTTTATCTCACAAGCTCATGGTTCTCAACACATGAAAGATGAGAGCTTTGAGAGAGGAAGAGGAAGAGCTAAGCATGAGAGAGAAAGAACAAGAGAGAATGAGAATAATAATGCAACCATGCTCTCATATGAGAGAAAATGATAATAATAATAATAATTAAAGAAAATTGTGATGGTTAGTTGAAATGACCATTATCATTTCACATTAAATGCAATTTGCAAGAATCAAGAAGCATTTAGCAAAAGAAATGATCATGGTCAAATGGTCAACTAAAGTCAAATTGTCAACCAAAGTCAAATGGTCAACAAAAGTCAAATGGTCAACCTAACCATGGCACAATCATCCTTAATTAATATTATTAATCATATTTCTCATTCTCATTAGGGTTTAGAAAAAGTCAACTGTCAAAAACCCTAACGAGATTCCTCTGCCTCTGTCAACTGTGCATACTAACCCGCATTCGTGTTCCGAGGAACATGAATACAATGAGACAAAACCAATCCCAAAACAAATACTAGGATCTGGTTTAAACCAAAGCCCGCTAGTAATAACCGCCCAGACACCAAACGTGCACAATTGCACGGATGTGAACGAACCCCATCGCAAAACCATGCGACCTCTACTCTGTTTTGCCCAAAGGCGAACAACCCTCTGTGTGGGACTCTAAAGACTCGACACTATGCTGGAATTGGGTTTAACCACAGGCCGCAAGCGGTACTAGCTTTACGTAACGGTCCCCTGGTAGATGCCGATAAGAAGACCGATGAGGTGAACCCATCCGAACTCCTACTGAGCCTGAATGTGACAATCTCCGTACAGTCCGGTCTGTTCGTCTAAGAGTATCGCATGTTGGGCCTAGGGGGCGGTAAACGTCAGACCCCTAATAGCGGTACAAGTCGTGCCGGAGTGTAGCCCAGAACACCCTGAGAAACTAATGGAAACACTGCTAGTAATTCTCGCTTGCCCTGGCCACGGACTTTGTGTAATGGCTCTCCTAGACATAGCGCGATATCAACCCCCAATACCGGGATAGACGAATCCTATCTAACGGCTACTGCCTCCAAGTGCTTCGGGACTGCACCCAACTACTACATGTTTGCACGACTCCTTTAATCCGTGGTAGGGTAGTAATCAAAGTACAGTAGGAACACACTCGAGGCGAGCAGTGTCAAGTCGACGGAATAAGCTGTACTCCAGTCACCCGGGAACTATTATCTGACGATAGGTATAGTACCAACCAACAGTTCCCGACGAGTCCTGTCCAGTGTACTCGTAACCTAACAAGCACCCGCATACTATCTCCAGTACGACATACTGATGGTTGTGGGATAGACCATCACCCCTGCTGGGATGAGAAGCGCACACGCTAGTCTACACCGGAGTATCGATGCCCTGTCTCGATAATCCTACGACTAGGGACCTGTATAAGGATGTGCTTGTAGATTACCCAGCCCCCACTAGTGTGACTGCCATCACAACGCTGGTAATCAAGCAAAGATCCTAAGGGCTCCACTAATATGTATAGGCGATATGCTAAAAGAAACACATGCACAAATTAAAGTAGAAACAAACCAAGTAGCATACTACCATTTTGAACAAGATTGTCTATACAACTGTGAATATCCCAAGCTTCCATTAAGTAATATACAAACTAGTATGATACAGTAATGGCCTCTAGGGCATATACACTAACAATCTCCCACTTGCACTAGGGCCATGTACTGGCGTATCGAAGACCTATCATCTCGATCAGCCGCTCGAACTGAGTCTGGGGTATGGCCTTCATGAATGGATCTGCAGTGTTATCTTTTTTAGCAACCCTCCGAACCTCGATCTCCCGGCGAACCACGATCTCCCTGATCAGGTGATACCGCCTTAAGATGTGTCTGGACTTCTGATGGGACCTGTGTTCCTTTGCTAAAGCTATAGCCCCATTGTTGTCATAATACAGAGGTATTGGATCAACAATGGATGGAACCACCTGAAGTTCTGTCAAGAACTTCTTCATCCAGACGGCTTCTTTTGCGGCATCAGATGCTGCTATATACTCCGCTTCCATCGTTGAGTCAGCAACGGTTTTCTGTTTGGAACTCTTCCAACACATCACCCCTCCATTGAGAGTAAAGACATAACCCGACATGGATTTGGAGTCATCCTTGTCACTCTGGAAGCTGGAGTCAGCAAAGGCCTCGATCTGGAGGTCTTTTTCGTCGTAAACCAAAAACATATCCTTAGTCCTTCTCAGGTACTTCAGAATGTTCTTTACCGCTATCCAGTGCTTCTCCCCAGGGTTTGACTGATATCGGCTTACTACATTCAGTGCATAATGTCACGCCCCGCTTCCCAGAGTACGCTAAGATAGGCACATGACATAGCCAACCATGCTACCTGTGGAAAGGAAAAATCATTCCACAGTCACATTACGGCTGTAGACATATCAAGAACAGGAAAGTAAACTAAACTATCTAGTATATGTCCATAAGCCAGAGTAAATGAGTCAAGAAATAATATAATATGCGGAAGCAAAAGATCCAATAAATAAACCACCTAGAATAGTAAATCTCGATACCAACAGGGTCCTCACCGCTCGGTCTAACAGCGGCAGTACTCCTGATCAGTCTGCAACAAAGGTAGAGGATCTGGGTCATGCAAAACCGAGACGTCAGTGCGTCATAATATCAAGCAATACTATAAACGGGGGTAGCAAGACATACAGGTATGTGTATGAATAGTAAAACAGGTATAATAGTAATGTAAATGAAGATAGTGAGGGTAAGGCACAGGTGATGTGCAGTGAGTATTCTAAACTGGTCAACTGGGTTATCTACTCTCAAGTCTTTGAAATCAATTTGATGAATCATCGATGTAACTCAATAGTATCCCGTGCCCGGGATCACGGTCTATGACTCTCGGGCTGAATCTGAGACGTGCTGCAAGGCAGTAATGGGTGGTAGGTAATGACGAGTGATGTCAGCAGCATCACCCTGGGGCTGGCCTAGCCCATAAGACTAATCAGTAAAGGTATCGAACTTTCGAGTTACAAGTCAGGTTTCATCATTGATTTCCCCATACCCCCAAGTTATGTGTCCAAGTTAGGTATTAATAAATCTGGAGCTAATGCCAACACAGGATCAAGTAGGTACAGGTTTGTCTGAATTGACAACAGGAAATGTCCGTAGGGACAACATGTCAAGGTTCATGGCATTAGTAACAAGATCAGGTAACAGGTCAAGCTATAGTACATTAGGTCAAGTCAGGTAGTATATAGGTATCATGTCATGTCAAGAAGTGCACGGTATCACGTTGTGTCAAGTAATAGGTGTATCAAGTAATGTCAGGGGTGCAAAAAATGTCATGTGGGTGCTCATAATCAAACTAAAAATAAGCATGGGTATAAGAAACAAGTATGGGTACTAATGGAACAATAAAGATGGAACATTGTGATCTTATAAGCAACTAAGTACAGATTAAAGCATATGGATGCACAGTTATCGATTTGGGTTAAGGGGATAGTTCCGACATTAATTAAATACAGTTTACCAAGTATGTAATGTTAAAATCACATTAATATGTATTAAATGATCTAGGGATGCAATTGAACAGATATTAGGCTAGATGTATGCAAACGGGTGTCCGATAGGGTATAAACTAATAAAGGGGTACTATGGCTATGCAAATAATTATTATGTGATTTAAATATGGACGTGGGTACCACGTATGTTAAACTAAAATGCAACATGGTATGTTTCAAGTTCTGAATCTAAAATGATATAATGGAACATCGAATGTTAAAAAGTAACATGTGACATTAGATTAGATCTACAGGTTTAACATGTAATTAAATAAGTATTAAATAATATAGATAGCATGTAGCAAGTTTTACTTGCCTCGACAGATCAAGAAACGGGTATATGGAACGTCACACGTCGGCGGAAAAGTCGCGGCGCGCGCACGGTACACAGAACGAATCCAAACAACGTACAAGGGGATCACACGGGTCAGGTACGGTCGCTGGGTCGTCGGGATCGTCGACGGCACGACCGGATTCCGGCAACTTATCACTCTCATCTCTCATTGCATTACTCGATAACGCCATCAACTTTTTTCCTTTTGTGTTCAGGAATCTCTAATAAGCTAATCTACAGGCACATGTATTCTCAATGTCGGTGCAGCAAACCCATCTTGCAAATATGAAGTTAAAGAGCCCATGGTATCCACGTTCCCTCCACGTTTTGCAATATAGCGGCGTTTTTGATGAAATTCCAACAAATATTCTTTGCTCTCATCAGCATATATTACTATGTCGCCCCCATGACCACCAATTGGCAAAATTAGTGAACCAGCTGAATCCTTTTTATATCATCCCTTATCCTTCTTTCTCTCATGCTCATGTTTTCCATCAGACTTAGAATTTTTGGCCTGGTTGGGCATGCTAAGAACTGCACCATGACCTCCATCTCCAGATCGAACAGTGATGATAACTTGATCAGAGTATTTGTGTGGCTCTCTTATCAACGCTTCAGAATTAGCGGGAGGAGATTCTTTGATTTTCACAGATCTTCTCGTGGATGAAGGAGGCGGCTTCGGAAGTGAGATCCGAGGAGGACGGGCAGCGTTAAAGGCTGGAAATGGTTTCAAGGGGGATCAGGGGCTGATGGGAGGTGGTCCAAGTCGAGGTCGAGGGTACGATGGCGAGAGAACTTGAGGAACGAGGGTGGTCAAAGTCGAGGGCATGGTGGCGGTGATGGGTTAGGGTTCTCGAGGTCGGTGTGTAGGGTATGTGTAGGTGGAGAGAGCTCGGGACGGAGGAGATATAAAGTTGTTTGTTTGTGGGGGAGAGAGAAAGGGAGAGAAAGGAAGAGAGAGAAGGAGAAAAAGAAAGAGAGATAGAAGGAGAAAAGAAAGGAAAGAAAAGAAAGAAAAGAGAGAGAGAGAGGTAGGGTCGGCACAATGAAGAAGTTGGGGATTGGTTTTAAGAAAAGATTTTTAAAGATAAAAGATTTAAATTGGTTTTAAAAAGATCTGAGCCGTTACGCAAAATATAATAATTAAATTTAAAATTTAAATAATTGAATTTAGGCGGGATACAAAAATATTCCAAAACACGCCCGGGTCGGGTCTAAAAATTCAGATTTAAAATATGAAAAATATACGCGATGTCCAAATTTCAAAATGAATGCTCAGTTAATGAAAATGCATACCCCGAAGAACGGATGCACGTACGTGCGCGTAGCCATCCAAACACGTCCGTTTCATTGAACGGGACGAGAACAAGATGTGCGGACGCTACCACGGGTTAGGGGTATCATGCAGGCTATGAAATGCAATTTTAATTTATTTTATGTGATCTAAAATATTACATGATAAAACGTGCGATGCCAAATAAAAATCAATATGCAGTATCCATGAGAGGCACGTGTCTATTTAACCAGCCAGGGTAGTCTATAAATATAAATCAACCAGTTCAAGCAAGCGGGTCGGGTCGAATGCAATGTAAAATGTAAACTACCATTCGCACCCAAACAAGATAAATCAATAAAATACCACAGATATATAAATACGGGAACTGGAATTGGTATAAATGAACTCGGTTGTTAAATTATACCCAACTACAAAAAGAATTTCGTCCTCGAAATTCCAAGAACAAGAAAGGATAAACAATCAACACACTACAATAATAGATGTGGTAACTTCTGTCGGATTTCATCTTCTCGTTCCCAAGTTGACTCTCCATGTGAGTGGTTCCCCCAAGAAACAAGTACAAGAGGGGTAACCTTGTTCTTAAGAACCTTTTCTCTTCGATCCACAATCGACATCGGTCGCTCCTCAAAAGTTAAATCTTCTCGTACAGTCGGCTTCGAATGATCCAACATATGTGTTTCATCTTGAACATATTTACGGAGTTGAGATACGTGAAACACGTCATGAACACTCGCCAAGGATTGTGGTAACGCCAATCGTTACGCCACTTCTCCAACACGCTCCAAAATCTCGAAAGGTCCAACGAATCGAGGACTAAGCTTTTCCTCGATTTCGAAAACGAATCACCCCTCTAGTCGGTGATATCCTCAAGCATATCAAATTACCAACGGCGAACTCTAGAGGTCTTCTCGATATATCTGCCTAACTCTTTTGTCGGTCTTGAGCTACTTTCATATGATTCCAGATAGTGTTAACCTTTTCAACTGTTCGCACGATCAAATCCGGTCCTAAAAATTTTCGTTCTCCAACATCATCCCAACAACCAGGTGAACGATACTTGCGACCATACAATACTTCGAATAGAGCCATTCGAATAGTCACCCGAAACCTGTTGTTGTACGAAAACTCCACCAAAAGTTGATGATCCTCCCAAGAACCATTGAAGTCCAACATGCAAGCTCCCAACATATCTTCAAGAGTTTGGATCGTTCTCTTCGACTGGACATCTATCTGAGGATGATAAGCGGTGCTAAACTTCAATCGCGTCCCCAAATTTTCCTGTAAGCTCCTCCAGAAGTGTGATAAGAAACGGGTGTCACGGTCGGACACGATGCTCACCGGTACTCCATGCAATCTTACAATCTCCTGTATGTACCATTCTGCCAAAGCTTCTATTGATTGACCAACTTGAAATGGTATGAAATGAGCTTCCTTGGTCAATCGATCGACAATCACCCAATCTGCATTCTTGCCTTTTGGACTCCGCGGTAAAGCCGTCACGAAATCCATGGTTATATGTTCCCACTTCCATTGAGGAATCAGAAGTGGTTGCAATAAACCAGCAACCCTTTGATGTTCAGCCTTAACTTGCCGACACAGCAGGCACTTCGCTACAAAGTGGGCAATCTCCAATTTCATGCCTACCCACCAGAAATGCTGTCGTAGATCACGGGACATCTTCGTGCCTCCTGGATCTACGGAATATGCTGAACTGTGCGCCATATTCAAAACTTCTTCACGAATATCTCCTTTCGGCACATACAAACGGCTACCATATCGCAACTAACCCTCTTCATGAGTCAACATCGAAGTCCCGCTTCTACCTGCACTCAAAACTTCTACAATCTTGGAGCCTGTGACTATGCTGCTTTAATGTTCTCGATCAATGATGACTGTACTTGCAGCTGCATCAACTGTCCCGAAGAATGCGGTAGCACAACCTCCAAATCAAATCTTCGAAAGTCTTCTATAAGTTCCTTCTGTGCATTCAACATCTGAATTGCTGGCAACCGACTAAGTGCATCCGGCACAACATTAACTCTCCCCGGATGGTACTTAAGATCAAGATCGTCGTCAGCCATCAACTCCAACCATCTACGCTGCCTCATAATTAGCTCCTTCTGAGTGAACACGTACTTTAGGCTTTTGTGATCGGTGAATATTTCGACCCCTTTCGCCCAATAAGTAATGTCTCCAAATCTTCAAAGCAAAAATCACAGCTGCTAGCTCCAAGTCATGAGTTGGGTAATTCTACTCATGGATCTTCAACTGTCTCGATACGTAAGCTACAATATTCCCATGCTGCATCAAAACACATCCCCAAACCTTTTTCCAGATGCGTCGCTGTGAATCACCAATTCTCCGGAACCGTCTGGTACGGTTAAAACAGGTGCGGTTATCAAACCCTGCTTCAACGCCTCAAAAGCTGACGCATACTTATCCATCCACAAAAATGGTACTTCTTTGCGCGTAAGCTTGGTCAAAGGCTCTGCCAAACGAGCAAAGTTCTCCATGAACCTTCTGTAATACCCGGCAAGTCCAAGAAAGCTTCTTATCTCTGCAACATTCTTCGGAATCGGCTAATCTCGAACTGCTGCAATCTTTTCGGGATCAACGGTGATTCCATCTCCAGACACGACATGCCCCAAAAACTTCACTTCTTCCAGCCAAAACTCGCACTTGCTCATCTTTGCATACAATCTTTCTTGCCTCAATGTCTGCAGTGCGATCTTCAAATGTTTTGCATGCTCTTCAATACTCCTTTGAGTAGACCAGAATATCATCAACGAACACCACTATAAACTGGTCCAAGAATGGTGAAAAGATTCGGTTCATCAAGTCCATAAATATCGCCGGTGCATTCGTAACTCCGAAGGGGATCACTAAGTACTCGTAATGTCCATACCGAGTTCTGAACGCAGTCTTGCAAATATCTTCTGATTTAACTCGGACCTGATGATATCCGGATCGCAAATCCAGCTTCGAGAATACCCTCGCGCCACTAAGCTGCTCGAACAATTCGCCAATGCGAGGGATTGGGTACTTGTTCTTAATAGTCACCCGATTTAATTCTCGATAATCGATGCACATCCTCCTTGTGCCATCTTTCTTCTTGACTAGAAGAGCTGGAGCTTCCCAAGGCGAGTTACTGTTGCGAATCCAACCCTTCTCAAGTAATTCGGTAACCTGCTTCTTTACTTTTCTAACTCCACTGGTGCCGTCGGATAGTACGCCTTTGAGATTGGCGCTGCACCAGGAACAAGATCAATCGCGAACTCCATATCTCGTGTTGTGGTAAACCCGAGATGTCCTCGAACACGTCCATAGCTCTCGAAATATAGCCGGCGCTTCATCCTTATCAACTTCCATCGACGAAGAGCATTATTTGTCGGCCTAGCCCTAAACTCGACTGGCCCGACAGAACTGCTTCCTCCGGCAATGATAAACTCTGGATATCCGGGAATCTGGAAACTTACTTCCTTTGTCCTACAAGCAATGTGAGCGTGGACAGTGCCGAGAAAATCCATTCCCAAGACCACAACAAACAAAGGGATGCACCAGAATTGAATAATTCTAATGCGGGAAAGACTTGAACAAGTAGGATACCTGAAACGCTTTCACCTGAAGCCAAACACTGAAGAAGATAAGTATGGTAAACCGAATTCAAGCTCGCGATAAACATGAACTGGAAAGCAAGAGAAGCAAGGAAATATATCGACCATGAAACAAGGAAGTAAATCAAGACTAGGACTCCAAGTTACTTAAATAGAGTACCGCATTGTAACCGTGTTGCAGTTCATAGTTACAATCACATAACTCCACTCAAGTCGCCCAAATCCTAGTATCAAAATCAAGAAACATGGAGAAACAATAGAGAACCAAAAGGTTTCGAGTTGAGATGCAAAGCGGTTTGCATATCATCAAGACGACGATCCAGAGAAAGATAAGATTCAAAAATCACGAGAACAAGGTGGCAGGACATGTTCCTAATCACGAGTATTCCGATTCGTGTATTGGGTCCAATACCCAACTACAAAAGAATCAAACTCGATTAACCTATATCCTATGGCTTTGATACCAAACAAACCATGTCACGCCCCGCTTCCCAGAGTACGCTAAGATAGGCACGTGACATAGCCAACCATGCTACCTGTGGAAAGGAAAAATCCTTCCACAGTCACATTACGGCTGTAAACATATCAAGAACAGGAAAGTAAACTAAACTATCTAGTACATGTCCATAAGCCAGAGTAAATGAGTCAAGAAATAATATAATATGCGGAAGCAAAAGATCCAAAAAATAAACCACCTAGAATAGTAAATCTGGATACCAACAGGGTCCTCACCGCTTGGTCTAACAGCGGCAGTACTCCTGATCAGTCTGCAACAAAGGTAGAGGATCTGGGCCATGCAAAACCGAGACGTCAGTGCGTCATAATATCAAGCAATACTATAAACGGGGGTAGCAAGACATACAGGTATGTGTATGAATAGTAAAACAGGTATAACAGTAATGTAAATGAGGACAGTGAGGGTAAGGTACAGGTGATGTGCAATGAGTATTCTAAACTGGTCTATTGGGTTATCTACTCTCAAGTCTTTGAAATCAATTTGATGAATCATCGATGTAACTCAATAGTATCCCGTGCATGCCCGGGATCACGGTCTATGACTCTCGGGCTGAATCCTAGACATGCCGCAAGGCAGTAAAGGGTGGTAGGTAATGACGAGTGATGTCAGCAGCATCACCCCGGGGCTGGCCTAGCCCGTAAGACTGATCAGTAAAGGTATAGAATTGTCGAGTTACAAGTCAGGTTTCATCATTGATTTCCCCATATGCCCAAGGTATGTGTTCAAGTCAGGTATTAATAAATCTGGAGTAATGCCAACACAAGATCAAGTAGGTACAGGTTTGTCTGAATAGACAACAGGGAATGTCCGTACGGACAACATGTCAAGGTTGTTGGCATTAGTAACAAGACCAGGTAACAGGTCAAGCTATAGTACATCAGGTCAAGTCAGGTAGTATATAGGTATCATGTCATGTCAAGAAGTGCACGGTATCACGTTGTGTCATGTAATAGGTGTATCAAGTTATGTCAGGGGCGCACAAAATGTCATGTGGGTGCTCATAATCAAACTAAAAATAAGCATGGGTATACGAAATAAGTATGGGTACTAATGGAACAATAAAGATGGAACATTGTGATGTTATATGCAACTAAGTACAGATTAAAGCATATGGATGCACAGTTATCGATTTGGGTTAAGGGGATAGTTCCAACATTTATTAAATACAGTTTACCAAGTATGTCATGTTAAAATCTCATTAATATGTATTAAATGATCTAGAGATACAATTGAACATATATTAGGCTAGATGTATGCAAACGGGTGTCCGACAGGGTATAAACTAATAAAGGGGTACTATGGGCTATGCAAATAATTATTATGTGATTTAAATATGGACGTGGGTACCACGTATGTTAAACTAAAATGCAACATGGTATGTTTCAAGTTCTGAGTCTCAAATGATATAATGGAACATCGAATGTTAAAAAGGAACATGTGACATTAGATTAAATCTACAGGTTTAACATGTAATTAAATAAGTATAAAATAATATAGATAGCATGTAGCAAGTTTTACTTGCCTCGAAAGATCAAGAAACTGGTATATGGAACGTCACACGTCGGCAGAAAAGTCGTGGCGCGCGCACGGTACACGGAACAAATCCAAACAACGTACGAGGGGATCACACGGATCAGGTACGCTCGCTGGGTCGTCGGGATCGGCGATGGCACGACCGGATTCCGGCAACTTGTCACTCTCATCTCTAATTGCATTACTCGATAACGCCATCAACTTTTTTCCTTTTGTGTTCAGGAATCTCTAATAAGCTAATCTACAGGCACAGGTATTCTCAATGTCGGTGCAGCAAACCCATCATGCAAATGCGAAGTCAAAGAGCCCATGGCATCCATGTTCCCTCCACGTTTTGCACTATAGCGGCGTTTTTGATGAAATTCGAACAAATATTCTTTTCTCTCATCAGCATATATTACTATGTCGCCCCCATGACCACCAATTGGCAAAATTAGTGAGCCATCTGAATCCCTTTTATATGATCCCCTATCCTTCTTTCTCTCATGCTCATGTTTTCCATCAGACTTAGAATTTATGGCGTGGTTGGGCATGCTAAGAACTGCACCATGACCTCCATCTCCAGATCGAACAGTGATGATAACTTAATCAAAGTATTTGTGTGGCTCTCTTATCAACGCTTCAGAATTAGCGGGAGGAGATTCTTTGATTTTCACAGATCTTCTCGTGGATGAAGGAGGCGGCTTCGGAAGTGAGATACGAGGAGGACGGGCGGCGTTAAAGGCTGGAAATGGTCTCAAGGGGGATCGGAGGCTGATGGGAGGTGGTCCAAGTCGAGGTCAAGGGCACGATGGCGAGATAACTTGAGGAATGAGGGTGGTCAAAGTCAAGGGCATGGTGGCGGTGATGGGTTAGGGTTCTCGAGGTCAGTGTGTAGGGTCTGTGCAGGTGGAGAGAGCTCGGGACGGAGGAGATATAAAGTTTTTTGTTTGTGGGGGAGAGAGAAAGGGAAAGAAAGGAAGAGAGAGAAGGAGAAAAAGAAAGAGAGAAAGAAAAGAAAAGAAAGGAAAGAAAAGAAAGAAAAGAGAGAGAGGGAGAGGTGGGGTCGGCGTAATGAAGAAGCTGGGGATTGGTTTTAAGAAAAGATTTTTAAAGATAAAATATTTAAATTGGTTTTAAAAAGATTTAAGCCTTTACGCAAAATATTATAATTAAATTTAAAATTTAAATAATTGAATTTAGGCGGGATACAAAATTATTCCAAAACACGCCCGGGTTGGGTCTAAAAATTCAGATTTAAAATATGAAAAATATACGCGATGTCCAAATTTCAAAATGAATGATCAGTTAATGAAAATGCATACCCCCAAGAACGGATGCACGTACGTGCGCGTAGCCATCCAAACACGTCCGTTTCACTGAACGGGACGAGAACAAGATGTGCGGATGCTACCATGGGGTTAGGGGTATCATGCAGACTATGAAATGCAATTTTAATTTATTTTATGTGATCTAAAATATTACATGATAAAACGTGCGATGCCAAATAAAAATCAATATGCAGTATCCATGAGATGCACGTGTCTATTTAACCAGCCAGGGTAGTCTATAAATATAAATCAACCAGTTCAAGCAAGCGGGTCGGGTCGAATGCAATGTAAAATGTAAACTACCATTCGCACCCAAATAAGATAAATCAATAAAATACCACAGATATATAAATACGGGAACTGGAATTGGTATAAATGAACTCGGTTGTTACACATAAGCTACATCTGGTCTGGTACATAACATCGCATACCTTATAGAGCCTACCGCAGAGGCGTAGGGTATAATAGGCATGCGATCCCTTTCCAAATCAATCTTGGGAGACATCGCTTTGGAGAGGGTGATCCCGTGACAAGCCGGTAAATTACCGCGCTTGAAATTTTCCATACTGAATCTTTTCAGTATGGTGTCGATGTACCTGGACTGTGATAGTCCTAATATCCTCTTGGACCTATCACGATAGATCCGGATCCCCAGAATGTAAGAGGCATCACCCTGGTCTTTCTTGGAGAACCTATGTGACAAGAACCCTTTGACAGATTGTAGCATATGAATGTCATTTCCTATCAAGAGAATGTCATCCACGTATAAAACGAGGAATACGACAGTTCGTGCTACAATTTTACTATAAATACATGGTTCATCTAGATATTTGATAAAGCCAAATTCTTTGACGGTCTCATCAAAACAGATGTTCCAATTCTGCGATGCCTGCTTCAGTCCATAAACGGACTTAAGCAATTTGCACACCTTCCCGCTGCTCCCACTCTGAATGAAACCCTCTGGCTGGTCCATATAGACACACTCCTCTAAATTTCCATTTAGAAAAGCACTTTTTATGTCTATTTGCCAAATCTCATAATCGTGGAAGGCAGCAATGGCAAGAAGGATCCGAATGAATTTGAGCACAGCCACTGGAGAAAAGGTTTCGTCATAGTCCAAACCAGGTCTTTGACGAAAACCCTTTGAAACAAGTCTAGCCTTATAGGTTTCAATCTGTCCATCTACACCAATCTTCCTTTTGAAGATCCATTTGCAGCCTACGGGTTTTACCCCTTCTGGTGCAACGTCCAAAGTCCATACTTTGTTGGTGTACATGGACTCCATCTCGGTCCGCATTGCATCCAGCCATTTTACTGAGTCGGTGCTCTGAATGGCCTGCTGGAAGCTATCGGCTCATCATTATCAATGATGCAATACTCTCTATCCCCGTCTATGAGAAAACCGTAGTATCTCTCGGGTGGATGAGACTGCCTACTACTCCTGCGGAGTGGCGCAGGAATGTCCTATCTTTTTGAACCTTCTGGTTCTACTAAGCTTTCAGTAATAGCTCGTGGTTCTGGAATTTCTTCCAGTTCTATTGCGCTCCCACTTATCTGATTTTCTAAAAATTCAGTTTCCAAGAAGCAGGCAAGATGAGAAACAAATACCTTTTGTTCCTCTGCGTAATAGAAGAAATATCCCTTGGAATTCTTTGGATATCCCACAAACTTGCACTGTACTGAGCGTGCCTCGAGTTTGTCTGCATGCTGCTTTTTGACAAAAGCTGGGCATCCCCATGTCTTAATGTGTTTAAGATAGGGTTTCTTCCCACTCCACGTCTGATATGGTGTGGTAGGCACTGACTTAGTTGGAACTCGGTTAAAAAGATATGCAGCTGATTCTAGTGCATATCCCCAGAAAGATCGCGGTAATTCAGCGTTACTCATCATGGAACTTACCACATCCAATAGCGTTCAGTTCCGTCTCTCCGATACACCGTTATGTTGTGGAGTGTATGGAGGAGTAAGCTGAGAGAGAATTCCATTCTCTTTTAAGTAATCCAGGAACTCGGCACTCAAGTATTCACCACCTCGATCAGATCTCAGTGTCTTGATACTTTTTCCTGTTTGTTTTTCTACTTCATTCTTATATTCCTGGAATTTTTCAAAGGCTTCAGATTTATGTTTCATTAAGAAGACATGTCCATACCTTGAAAAATCATCCGTAAAAGTAATGAAGTAAGAATAACCACTTCGCGCATGTGTAGACATTGGACCACATACATCGCTGTGTACGAGTCCCAAGAGCTCGCTCGCTCTTACTCCGTGTCCAGTGAACGGAGTCTTTGTCATCTTTCCTTTGAGACATGATTGACAAGTTGCATATGATTGATATTCGAACGGGTCTAAATATCCTTCTTTATGCAATTTAGTTAACCTTGTCTCATTGATGTGACCCAGTCTACAATGCCATAAGAAAGCATGATTTATTTCTGGAGACTTTCTTTTGTGTGTATTCTGGATATTGAAAATATGTAGTTGGTTCAATACGTATATACCGTTGCTTAATGTACCCGACCCAATCAGAACATGATTAAGGTGAATGTTTACAACATTGCTTATAAATGCAAAATCATAACCTTCTTTAGACATTAAAGATACAGATATGATATTACAAGTCGAACTGGGTACAAAATAACAGTCACGCAAAACCAAAACATGTCCATCTGACTATCCCAAGTGATAGTCCCCCACGGACTCAGCATCCATGCTAGCTCCATTTGCAACTCTGAGGGTTATATCACCTGCCTTCAAAACTCTATGCCTTCTCAGTGCCTGCAAAGAATTACAGATATGAGATCCCGATCCGGTATCCAATACCCAGGAAGTAGAGTTCATTGATAGACAGTTTTCAATAACATACACACCTGAAGCCGAAGCCACAACTTGCTTTGGGTCCTGGTTCTTGGCCTTCCAAGCCCTGCAATCTTTCTTCCAGTGTCCTTTCTTGTGACAATAAAAGCACTCTTCCTTTCCCACAAGTTGTCTCGCTACCTTTGCTACCTTTTCCTTTCCCTTGGCTTCCCCTTTACTAACACCGCCCCTTCGTTTGGTGGGGGCCTTCTTCTTCTTTCCTTTTGCTTTCGCCTTGGACCTAGAAGAGGAAGCTCCTCCAATAAACAAAGCGGGTGTTTCCCTGACTTTCTGTAGGGTGCCCTCTGCACTCCTCAATATGTTGAGGAGTTCCGGAAGTTCAACTTCCTTTCCTTGCAAGTTGAAGTTCAGGATAAACTGGGCGTAAGTGGAAGGAAGGGACTGGAGAATCAAGTCAGCGTAGAGCTCGTTCTCTAACGTGGTCCTGAGGTCCGCGAGCTCTTCAATATAGCCAATCATCTTAAGCAACTGTTCCACTACAGATGATCCGACGGCCAATCTCGCTGAAAACAACTTTTTCGAGACTTCGTATCTGGCGATACGGGATTGCTCTCCATATAGTTCCTTAGTATGGAGAAATATGGATTCAAGGTCTATATTCTCATACCTCCTCTGATGTTCATTGTCCATAGAGGCAAGCACGGGGCTCTTGGACTTCGCGCAGTCAATCTCCCAGGTCTTACGGATTTCCTTATCCGGGACGCTGGATTGAGGACTTGGGACAGCAGGGGCTTTGGTGGTAAGGAGATACCCCAACTTGTCATAAGTGATTGCCATTTTGAGATTCCTGAGCCAATCTTTGTAGTTTGGCCCTGTCGGTATATTCTTATCTAGTAGTAACTTAAGGCCGGTCATGATGTTTGGTCACTGCAATTAGGAGAGAGAGATGAAACACTTTAGCATGATGCTCTTGCAAGTTTAGAGTGGTTTTTAGTTTGTCTAAACAGGATGGCTCCCACTGTTTCTTGAATCCTTCCTCAAACCATACAAGAAGAATTAGTCGGGATCAATCTCACCGTACAATACTTGCTTTAACCGTTCAGCCAGGCCAGTGTCGGTACTTCGAGGGAGGTTTTACGACGCTTTCGCCAAGTTCTTTAATTAAATAACCTCTTTTCCCTGTGGATGTAGCCCCGCCAACACCTTTCTAGACACCTACTTGGTTTATAGCATTGATCGTTAAGTAAGAAAGTTTCCCGAGGAGTAGCATATACTCACAGGTAGATCAGGATCCAAATATCATTGTGTGATAAAGATGAAGGAATCCTACCAAAATCATCACACTCCAAATGGTATGCAGCACTATCAGGTTTCAGTTTCTTTAGAAGCTCCCGATGTGGATTTTTTCCCCATGCTCTTATGACCTTGACTTTGGCCAACAAATCATATGTCACATATCAAGTTATACCCGTCATTTTCTAGGTTAAATCGAACCCACCCGTACCTACCCTTGACTTTGGCCAACAAGGAAGTACGACTGTCCCAAACCAACACATTTATCTATGCTACATATGAATATCCAATATCTACTAATCTCTACGCCTTGACTTTGGCCAACAAACATAGCTTGAATACTATTGACTATCTATACGAAATGACGGAGGGCTACGAATGGTTTTGGAGAAATCGTGAACATAGTGAACTTGATATAATCGAAGGAACCTGATAGCTTTTAAATGGAGTGGTTTAAGCTCTGCGTTTTTTTTAAAGTTTTCTGTTTTGGAAAAAACCGAGTGGTTTTGAAATTGTTCCAATGATTCAACTTATGTTTTTTTTCTTTGCATTAATTTAATGCGTCCCATCAATTAATCCTACCATTGCAGAAAACAACGAAAATATAATGTACGCTTATGCCATCCGCATTCGCCACTGGGCCCCGTCATCACCCGTCAGGTTACTTAACTAACGACAGAGCAGGGGCTGGACTAGCGCGGATGCAAAACATAAGCAACGCCTACTAGATATCATATATAGATATATACATTCGTCAGATGCAATGATAGTCATTCCAGATCACAGATGAACACATTGGATATGCTAGGAATCCGCGTTTCATTCGAGCCTGCAACGAAAGACGGATTACACGGTCGCGATGAATAGTCAAAACCCCACCCTAGACCCCTACGGGTGCGGCAAACTACCCGCCAAGTACCCGAAGTGAAGCAACCTCCCTCAACAACGTGAGTAGGCCACTCGACACTTCAAAGTACCCGGTAGTTTGCGCACCCCTCCTTACGTCTATCCTAGGAGCAAAAACAGTAAAAGAAATAATATACAATGGCGGCTACAACCTCATCCCGGATATGCGGCCATAAAAATAATATTACATCAATTTACAATTTACATCAAATGAAAGATAAAGAAACTCTTTTGAAAATCATTTCGGTGAAATTTCGGAAAAATCGGTAAAATAAGGGGGTTTTCTATAAAAAGTCAAAATACAAATATCTTTATTACAAAATTAAATATTCATATTCTAGCTATGTAATTGCTAGTATTTGTTGTTTGTTGAGCCACTGGTGAAATTTCAAATTTTCTGAAATTTTTTCCGAAATTAATCATTTTAATATTTTTTAAGCCGTCACTAATACATTTAATTAGGGAAAATTACAAATTGTAATAAGTTGAAACAAATTTTGTGCATCATAACACCTTAAACAAAAATTTAACATATGGTTTTTGAAATGAAATGAAGTTGTTAAACGGTGTTAGAAAATATCGAAAAAAGGCTTAATTAGTGAATTTAGTGTAAATGGTTGTTTCGGTTATAGTATTTATCATTTTTCCTCACCCCACACACTCACACACCCCCATTTCTCTTCCTCTTTTCTGCTGAAATCAGCAGCCTTACCCTAAACATTTTCCCCACTTCTTTTGGTTAAAGAAAAGATAAAGAAAAGAATGAATAAAGAAAGAAAGTCAAATGAAGCATGGGCTTTATTTTCTTCTCACTTTCAACGCATCATTCTCTCTCCTCCTCCCCCTCCCAAATAGTTGGCCGAGCCCTCCCCATGCTCCTGCAGCAACACCCCCCCCCCCCAAAAAAAATCTATCTCAATTTTTCATCAAAAATCCACAAAATCACTTCAAAATCCATACAAATTAAAAGCTAATTCCAATTCCAAGCCTTACCCATTATTCATTGATCAATCTTGCTTGAATCCTTGGAGCAAAGAGAGCATCTTGGAGGCTAGGTTGCAAGTTTGATCCATGGTTCATGAGGTATAACTCTAACCCTTTTTCTTAAATTGTTGTTAATTGCTTGAAGTTAGCTAATTAGATGCATAATTAAGGTTTAACTTGAAAACTTGGAAATTCAAGAGAAGGGGTTGTGATCAAATTAGAATTTTAGGTAATTGGATCATGAATTGTGTGTTGTAATTTGAGATCTTAAGTCATGTAAGGAAAATCTAGTTACTAGTTGCTATTTGTTAGTTTAAAATTTTGCTAATTGTGTTAATTTTGTTAACTAGGTTTTGGGAATTTAATTAATCAATTGGGATAAAAATCTAATTAGGGTATTCATGGTATTATTAACATTTTAAATTGTATTTTAATATTTTAGATCATGCAAATCCAAGCTAAATTGTTGTTTATTCATTTTTGCTAAAATGGTTGAAATTTGGGTAAAATTGCAAACTAGCTTTTTTGAACGTATATAGTTTGGTGAAATTAAATTGGGGAAATGGTTTGTATGACTTATTTAAGTTATTTAGTAAATATTATGTCCATTAGGTTTGTTTAAACATCAAGATTTGTATTAAAACGGTTAACGACCGCTAACTAGATTTTTGGGAAATAAAACGATTTGTTTACTTTTATGGTTTTGATGAATTAAAACCTATTTCTTATATAATTAGTGAGTTTTGAAACCACGATTGGTGCGTTAGAGTTTTTCGTGATCACTCTGCGTTTGTACGCCGATGTCGAGGGTTTTGGGTTGATTTGTTAAAGCAAACCATAGGTTTTGACCTATGTGGGATTCGTGTGTCGTTTTGGTCATGAGTCGGATTTTAATGCGATACGGTGCGTTATGATATGTAGGTACCCCATGTGGACTTCGAGACGAAAAGCAAGCGCGTGGCGAAGTCGACACCGGCGGGCGAGGACCCGGTGAGTAGATTTATATCTACGGGGAGAAGTCGGGTGGATGGCGTATAGCACCACCGCAGTTCGTGGTGATATATACGAATACGTATACACACATATATATTGATTATATATTGTTGAGTTCATTGATGATAAAGGTAGATTTTAGGTGTGATTGGATAGGTTTAGAGTTGCGAAACCCTAGAGTAGTGGTTGCACCACACACACACACACACACACCCATACTTGTATACATTCTTCTTTCTTTTGTGCTTACACGGGAATATGTATTTATGTGTTCACATGGGTATGGGACTATGTGTTCATATACTGGATTTGAGGATAGTACTTGGGATCTGATATGAGTCGATGATATTTGATTTGAGGTCGTGAGATCGGTGATTTGGCAGGGTTCGTATTTGAGATACGACATGACGTTGTAGCGGGTCCTTTGACGTAGTGTTTCACACACGTGCATGCATACGTAGGTGATATCAGTATTGTACTAGACATAGATCCGTACTCGGATTATGATCTTTGATAATGGGGATACCAGATGAATAGTGTGATGGATGTGATATTGACCCGTACCCAGATTTGGGATGCCGTACGACGGACTTACGTACGAGCTATATATTGATGCTTGATCCTCACTCTTGACTTGGGAATATCTGATTATAGATATGGTATCGGATGTGATATTATCGAGGCGGGATCATTGACTAATATATATATATATATATGTATATATGTATCGACTCAGGTGTTAGGCGATTTCCTTACCTTCAGTAGCCGGTTAGCTTAGCCCTTTAGTTTAGTGTAGTTGTTAGACCAGATTTATATTATTTATAGATTGTTATCTTTGTGTCTAGTATTTAGCTCCCGCTCATTATTGTTGTTCGCTCCGCATCGTATGCTTATATTATGTTTCATATTCTATTGTTGATATCATGCTGTTAGGACACCAGCACCATTACTGATGACGCGTATGTTCCATGTACACTTACTTGCCGGCTCACACACATCTTCATCGGTAACTGCCATGTCACGAACACTTTAGAAAATACTATTTCTTTTGACATAGGTTGTTAGCTAATAGTTTAGACATTGTAGTTATTACTTGCTACTTCATGCATGTTATTATTCATTGATATGCCGCATTCTTGGATTTTTATGTCTATATTCACTGTTTACATGCTATTGATGACTTGGATTCGGATTTCATGAGATTTCTTGGTTTTGGAGGAAAACCGCAAAAACATAAATAAATCTTTTCACTCTTTTTAAATAAAAGTGCGGTTTTCCCATGATGTATGAGTCGTCCACCATGACTTTGCTGATGGATTTCAAGACCCGAGTTCGAGGAGTGGAGGAACCGTTTCTGGTACATGGTGGGCCCGGTGCGGTACCCCGGGGCAAGAGGATCGCAGATGATGGCGTTGAGCCTGGCAGGGGATCACTACCGACCGGCGATTTTACCCGACGCGTCGGATATCCGGAGGATACCGTCGTGGTCTTGAGATGGATAGTAAGGGCCGGTCTGGACTGACGGCGCCCTAGATATTGAGATTGAGACATTGAGATTTCGAGATATTGAGATATTGAGATTTGATGATACAGGCCAGTCCGGATAGCCGGAGCCTGAGATTTTGAGACCTTGAGATTTATGTTTGTGTTGATGCTAGACACTGTTTATGCTGATTTTAATTATGATATCTCATTTTAAAAATACAAAGGAAATGTCACTACATTATGGAAGCAGTTTCTTTAGTACATGTATTCTGTTTTCACGCATTCATACATCATCCATATGATATATTGCTACCTGAGGCACTGACACGGGCACATGGGATTACCTTGGGTTAGATATGTACCCTAGCTATTGTATTAGGCTGCTGGTTATATATTTGAGGATATATTATGATCGTATGATCTAGGATTGCTTCATACATGCGATTTCTGTTCATAGATGTTTTTGTACTCACGAGTTGGAAACTCACCCCCGTTGTGCCACAGTTCTTATAGGTTTTGCCGTACAGGTTTCATTACAGTTTTGCTGGCACTGCTTCTTCGGGTGATTTTTCTAGTAGGTGGGTTTATTGGTATCATACCCATCATTGTACTTTGTATAATATTATTCAGTTATATCTAGTAAATTCCATCAACCAAACATGTATTTATTTCAGAGATAGAGACCGGTGAAGTTTATTCTTTCGACCTTAGAGTCGCGCGTTGTATTTCTATGGATTTCTTGCTGTTTGAGTTTCCTTTTGAGTTTTGATCCTCGTCCTTGGCGTTGTATATTATATTGTTTGCATGGTTGTGACCGTCGTTTGACGAAGAGCTAGCTCTCGCTTGGGGATGCCTTTTTATTGATTTCCTATACTATTCATGTTGTATCCCGTTTGGGGGCCAGTATTTACAAAGGAGACTCTGCCGAAATTTTCGGGAAATATTTGATGTTTTTTTAAACGCATAATTCGGCTTATGCTATTAAAACTACTTGATTGAAATTGGTTTTCCTTCACTCTACTACTTTTCTTGGTTTGAATTTCTGGGTTTTCGTCTTACTTAGATTACGTACGCCTCGAGACGTTTCGTAGTTTAAGTGCCGGTTATGGGCCGTACTTTCGGGACGTGAAAAAGTTGGTATCAGACCGTTAGGTTTTACCTTCGGAGCGTAGGAAGACCCTTGGTTGATGGAATAGGTGACTAAAGTAGAGTGACGTACCGTGGGTATGTTCCGCGGCATACTTATGATACACTACTCCACTTAAGAAGCCTCAGGATGTACATTTCTTTGTTCAGTATTATATTCATTCCTGATCTAGCCTCATCGGTACCGGTTATGGTTTTGGCTGCCACGATTACGGGCAGGGGGAGCTACGGCTAGAGTTGCGGTCGACACGAGCTCGTCACGAACGATGACTGACCAGGGCATAATTCCGGCGACACACAATTGCGGAGATGTGTCTTTTTATTGTGTTTTCGCGCCACGAGCGTAGGATGGACCGCTGTATGAGGTTACTCGGACGTGCCGATCAGTACCAGAGGATCGAGCCATTGATAGAGGCCAACCAGATTTTGATGACCGTCGGTGTATTGGTTATTCATGATGTTTGCGGCACTGTTCAGCGTGCAGACGAGAGAGCCAGTTATTGCCGCGAACGACGAGATATCGCCCCAGATGTTGGAGCATTGCAGTACGAGTTGTACTAAGAGATGATAGAAGGTCTCTAGTCACCCGAGGATGATTGACTAGGACATGTGGTTCGTTCGCTACCCCGATGCGAAGTCATCAGATAGATTGATTCCAGCTAGAGAGGACTTCACGCGGAGACGTTGAGAGTCGACAGAGACGATCGAATGTCAGAAACCTATTATTCCAAGTTTAAGGTATTCGGAAGAGCATGCAGGCAATTCTATGGACCCTCTAGAAGAATGAAACCCTAACTCGACTTAATGACCGTGTGAAAGCCTTTGAACCTTAGGGTTTACGGCAGTTCCGCGGCGCCATTAGTGAGGCTTGGGTTTGCCCTTCTACGGCTGGACCATCGATGCTGTGGTACGTACTCGATACTGTTAAACTGTACCCAAGATGTTGAGCTCTTGGGGGATTATGAGGTTTTGACGAATCGATCGGATTGTTCGACTTCATTCGGATGCTAGGTGGTGAGATGCATTTCTTGGGAGACTCCAGATACGAGGATAGCCGTTGGAGCTCAGTCCATGCAACCACGACGAGTCGAGTCCGAAGTAGTCGACATTAGAGAAAGTGGAGTAAGAGGTTCGTACGAGATCTTGATGAGACGACGTTCCACTCTGCCGACATCAGAGATGCCATACGTATGCCGAGGCATTATGCTTGGATATACCTTCCATAAGCAGTCACGATGCGTATGCAGCCGTTCCGGAACGAGAAACAGATATAGTAAAGGACGATAACTTCCGGACAGTTCGGCAGAGACGAGATTTGGGAGAGACCTCGACAGGACCTTTCTGGGACGAATTACGAGAAGACTTGGACCCAGGAGTGGTCATGTTACGCACACCGGCAGGCCAGAGTTCACGATCGTCGACGAGACATGCTATGAGTGACCACGACAGTTGGCCAGAGATTCTTGGAGGATGTGCTTGAGCGGGACTATTCCGCCATACTTAATTTTGGTATTTTGAGTGATATATTCGCATGATTTGGTTTTGATGATTGAGTTTCAGGATATCGTTTTCATGCGCCATGGTTGCACCAACTGAGTATTTACGATTTTTGCACAGTTGTTGCACTTGAGATAGTTTTCGTGCCTTGGTTCCTCATGTTTGTGATTATATGGATTTCATACAGTTGAGTTGATTTTGTGCATATGTACGCACACGATTTGGTTCTTCAACTCGGTATAGTTCACATATTCTTGCAGTGCAGAGATTCGTATTTTGTGCACTTAGATGCACCGGACTTCGATTTCGATTGTGATACTCGATATTTGTTTTGTGCACCTTGTGCACCTGCTTTGGATTTTCGCGCATGTTGAGCGCATGTTTTGAGATGCGATTTGGTGCACACCAGATGCACTAAATCGAGAATTTTCGCGCATGTCAGATGCACCTGATTTTGCTGTCAGGCACACACGTTGCCTATGACAGATGCTTCGTGCAAACCCGATGCACTTAGATCTTGTTTCTGTGCACTTATATGGCACGTATATGGATTTTGATTTCCGTGCGCACCAGACGCACGTAGTATTCATATGCGTATTTTGGGATTGATTTCTTATAGAGCAGTACGTTTTTATGATATTTGCTATGTGTTTTCGTACTGAGCAGGACTAGTCAGAGGGCAGTACCTGAATGTATTTTGCATGCATTGATAGCTATCGAATGGAATTCCAAAAAGCGAGCTATAGTCTCAGTATTTACCTACGTGTCTGATATGACACGAAACGTTTAAAACAAGGAAACCCTTCTAAATTGTTTCCCAAAACGGCGGAACGTACATTTCAAACAAAAGGTATATATGTATATGGTTATTTTCTTATGATAGACGTCCGCCACTGTGCAGTGTTATGCGCATTGCATAGCGACTTTAAGAGATTTTGCATGCATTTCCTTCAGATATTTACATATATAAATTTGATATTTACGTGTATAGTTTCGAGTTATATCATATTAGTTTTGTATTGGATTTGACATTTGTGTCTTTACCATGACCCCGATGATTGCGGGATGCTTGACGGAGTTTTGATTTTGAGTTATATGCTCATTTTTCATGCGCATGCGCTGCGCTACGATTTGTTTTATGTATTTACGATTTCGGAGCCCCGACGACTTAATGGTTTTGCTTAGATGTTTTAGTAGTTGGGGGGAGTATTAATTTAAATTCGGAAACCGAATTTCTTTAAAGGAGGAAGATTGTAACGTTTTGAAAATCGTTTCGGTGAAATTTCGGAAAAATCGGTAAAATAAGGGGGTTTTCTGTGAAAAGTCAAAATACAAATATCTTTATTATAAAATTAAATATTCATATTCTAGCTATGTAATTGCTAGTATTTGGTGTTTATTGAGCCACTGGTGAAATTTCAAATTTTCTGAAAAATTTTCCGAAATTAATTATTTTAATATTATTTTAAGCCGTCACTAATACATTTAATTAGGGAAAAATACAAATTGGAATAAGTTGAAACAAATTTTGTGCATCATAACACCTTAAACAAAAATTTAACATATGGTTTTTGAAATGAAATGAAGTTGTTAAACGGTGTTAGAAAATATCGAAAAAATGCTTATCTAGTGAATTTAGTGTAAATGGTTGTTTGGGGTATAGTATTTATCATTTTTCCTCACCCCACACACTCACACACCCCCATTTTTCTTCCTCTTTTCTGCTGAAATCAGCACCCCTCCCCTAAACATTTTCCCCACTTCTTTTGGTCAATGAAAAGATAAAGAAAAGAATGAATAAAGAAAGAAAGTCAAATGAGGCATGGGTTTTATTTTCTTCTCACTTTCAACACATCACTCTCTCTCCTCCTTCCCCCCACCCCAAATAGTTGGTCGAGCCCTCCCCATCCTCCTGCAGCAACTGCCCCCCTCCCCCCCTAAAATAAAAAATCTTTCTCAATTTTTCATAAAAAATCCACAAAATCACTTCAAAATCCATACAAATTCAAAGCTAATTCCAATTTCAACCCTTACCCATTATTCTTTGATCAATCTTGCTTGAATCCTTGGAGCAAAGAGAGCATCTTGGATGCTAGGTTGCAAGTTTGATCCATGGTTCATGAGGTATAATTCTAACCCTTTTTCTTAAATTGTTCTTAATTGCTTGAAGTTAGCTAATTAGATGCTTAATTAAGGTTTAACTTGAAAACTTGGAAATTCAAGAGAAGGGGTTGTGATCAAATTAGAGTTTTGGGTATTTGGATCATGATTTGTGTGCTGTAATTTGTGATCTTAAGTCATGTAAGAAAAAGCTAGTTACTAGTTGCTATTTGTTAGTTTAAAATTTTGCTAATTGTGTTAATTTTGTTAACTAGGTTTTGGGAATTTAATTAATCAATTGGGATAAAAATCTAATTAGAGTATTCATGGTATTATTAACATTTTAAATTGTATTTTAATATTTTAGATCATGCAAATCCAAGCTAAATTGTTGTTTATGCATTTTTGATAAAATGGTTGAAATTTGGGTAAAATTGCAAACTAGCTTTTTTGAACGTATATAGTTTGGTGAAATTAAATTGTGGAAATGGTTTGTATGGCTTATTTAAGTTATTTAGTAAATATTATGGCCATTTGTTTTGTTTAAACAACAAGATTTGTATTAAAACGGTTAACGACCGCTAACTAGATTTTTGGAAAATAATACGATTTGTTTACTTTTATGGTTTTGATGAATTAAAACCTATTTCTTATATAATTAGTGAGTTTTGAAACCACGATTGGTGCGTTTGAGTTTTTCGCGATCACTCGGCATTTATACGCCGATGTCGAGGGTTTTGGGGTTATTTGTGAAAGCAAACCATAGGTTTTGACCTATGTAGGATTCGTGTGTCGTTTTGGTCATGAGTCGGATTTTAATGCAATACGGTGCGTTATGATATGTAGGTACCCCATGTGGACTTCGAGACGACAAGCAAGCGCGTGGCGACGTCGGCACCGGTGGGCGAGGACCAGGTGAGTAGATTTATATCTACGGGGAGAAGTCGGGTGGATGGCGTATAGCACCCCCGCAGTTCGTGGTGATGTATACGAATACGTATACACACACATATATTGATTATATATTGTTGAGTTCATTGATGATAAAGATAGATTTTAAGTGTGATTGGATAGGTTTAGTGTTGCGAAACCCTAGAGTAGTGGTTGCACCACACATAAACACACACACACCCATATTTACATACATTCTTCTTTCATTTGTGCTTACACGGGAATATGTATTTATGTGTTCACATGCGTATGGGTCTATGTGTTCATATACTGGATTTGAGGATAGTACTTGGGATCTGAGATGAGTCGATGATATTTGATTTGAGGCCGTGAGATCGGTGATTTGGCAGGGTTCGGATTTTAGATACGACATGACGTTGTAGCCGGTCCTTTGACGTAGTGTTTCACACACGTGCATGCATACGTAGGTAGTATCAGTATTGTACTAGACATAGATCCGTACTCGGATTATGATCTTTGATAAAGGGATACCAGATGAATAGTGTGATGGATGTGATATTGACCCGTACCCAGATTTGGGATGCCGTACGACGGACTTACGTGGGAGCTATATATTGATGTTTGATCCTCACTCTTGACTTGGGAATATCTGATTATAGATATGGTATCGGATGTAATATTATCGAGACGGGATCATTGACTAATATATATATATATATATATATATATATGTGTGTGTGTGTGTGTGTGTGTATATGTATATATGCATCGACTCAGGTGTTAGGCGGTTTCCTTACCTTCAGTAGCCGGTTAGCTTAGCCCTTTAGTTTAGTGTAGTTGTTAGACCAGATTTATATTATATATAGATTGTTATCTTTGTGTCTAGTATTTAGCTCCCGCTCATTATTGTTGTTCGCTCCGCATCGCATGCTTATAATATGTTTCGTATTCTATTGTTGATATCATGCTGTTAGGACACCAGCACCATTACCGATGACTCGTATGTACCACGTACACTTACTTGCCGGCTCACACACATCTTCATCGGTAACTGCCATGTCACGAACACTTTAGAAAATACTATTTCATTTGACATAGGTTGTTAGCTAATAGTTTAGACATTGTAGTTATTACTTGCTACTTCATTCATGTTATTATTCATTGATATGCCGCATTCATGGATTTTTATGTCTATATTCACTGTTTACATGCTATTGATGACTTGGATTCAGATTTCATGAGATTTCTTGGTTTGGGAGGAAAACCGCAAAAACATAAATAAACATTTACTCTCTTTTTAAATAGAAGTGCGGTTTTCCCATGATGTATGAGTCGTCCACCATGAGTTTGCTGATGGATTTTGAGACCCGAGTTCGAGGAGTGGAGGAACCGTTTCAGGTACATGGTGGACCAGGTGCGGTACCCCGGGGCAAGAGAATCGCAGATGATGGCGTTGAGCCTGGTAGGGGAGCACTACTGACCGGTGATTTTAGCCGACACATCAGATATCCGGAAGATACCGTCGTGGTCTTGAGATGGATGGTAGGGGCCGGTCTAGACTGACGGCACCATAGATATTGAGATTGAGACATTGAGATTTCGAGATATTGAGGTACTGAGATTTGATGATACAGGCCAGTTAGGATAGCCAGAGCCTGAGATTTTGAGACATTGAGATTTATGTTTGTGTCGATGCTAGACACTGTTTATGCTGATGTCAATTATGATACCTCATTTTAAAAATACAAAGGAAATCTCACTACATTATGATAGCAGTTTCTTTAGTACATGTATTTTGTTTTCACGCATTCATACATCATCCATATGATATATTGCTACCTAAGGCACTGACATGAGCACATGGGATTATCTTGGGTTAGATATGCACCCTAGCTATTGTATTAAGCTGCAGGTTATATATTTGAGGATATATTATGATCGTATGACCTAGGATTGCATCATACATGCGATTTCTGTTCATAGATGTTTTTGTACTCATGAGTTGGAAACTCACCCCCATTGTGTCACAGTTCTTGCGGGTTTTGCCGTATAGGTTTCATTACGGCTTTGCTGGCACTGCTTCCCTCGGGTGATTTTGCTAGTAGGTGGTTTATTGGTATTGTACCCATCATTATAGTTTGTATAATATTATTCAGTTGTATCTAGTAAATTCCATTAACCAAACATGTATTTATTTCAGAGATAGAGACCAGTGATGTTTATTCTTTCGACCTTACAGTCGCGCATTGTATTTCTATGGATTTCTTGCTGTTTGAGTTTCCTTTTGAGTTTTGATCCTCGCCCTTGGCAGTGTATCTTATATTACTTGCGTGGTTGTGACCGTCGTTTGACGAAAAGCTAGCTCCCGATTGGGGATGCCTTTTTATTGATTTCATATACTATTCATGTTGTATCCCGTTTGGGGGCCAGTATTTACAAAGGAGACTCTGCCGAAATTTTTGGGAAATATTTGATGTTTTTTTAAACGCATAATTCGGCTTATGCTATTAAAACTACTTGATTTAAATTTCTTTTCCTTCACTCTACTACTTTTCTTGGTTTGGATTTCTGGGTTTTCGGCTTACTTAGATTACGTACGCCTTGAGACGTTTCGTAGTTTAAGTGCCGGTCATGTGCCGTACTTTCGGGACATGACACTTAACTAGCGACAGAGCGGGGGCTGGACTAGCGCGGATGCAAAACATAAGCAACGCCTACTAGATATCATATATAGATATATACATTCGTCGGACGCAATGATAGCCATTCCAGATCACAGATGAACACATTGGATATGCTAGGAATCCGCGTTTCGTTCGAGCCTGCAACGAAAGACGGGTTACACGGTCGCGATGAATAACCAAAACCCCACCCTTGACCCCTACGGGTGCGGCAAACTACCCGCTAAGTACCCTAAGTGAAGCAACCTCCCTCAACAACGTGAGTAGGCCACTCATCACTTCAAAGTACCCGGTAGTTTGTGCACCCCTCCTTAGGTCTATCCTAGGACCAAAAACAGTAAAAGAAATAATATACAATGGCGGCTACAACCTCATCCCGGATGTGCGGCCATAAAAATAATATTTCATCAATTTACAATTTACATCAAATGAAAGATAAAGAAACTCTCATCTCACAAACCCGGCTATTCATCCACGACAATCCAACAAGTTCATATACACAATCCAACATAACAGATCACAGATATGTACAACCCCCACTAATCGACGTATAGCGATTAGTCGACGTTCGGTACATATATCACATTATAGATATAACCATTTAGCTAAAGTTTATAGAATTTTGATCAATATTCCAATTTGAAACTACCCCAAATACAATAGTGTTCTCTGAAGAATCCGGGAAGAAACAAATCATCTTAAAAATCACAAAACATCATGCTGAACACGCTCCAGAAAAACGAGTCGCGACCGAGTCGACTCGGCCGCGGATCCGCAGCGAAACGCATGGTTTCGCCGCGCTTCCGCGGTGGTCTAATCGAGTCAGGGGCTCGTTTTTCTTGGTTGTTCCTAGAAAACCCTGCACGTATTTTTCCGGTGTGTGGAAATATTTTTAGACCTGTTTTCAAAAACGGCAGAAAGTACAAGATTTTTGATGGATTTTGCGATTTTTTTCGGACCGAAGTTCTAAACACTTTGCTAACATGTTAGTTGTTATTTAGCTAGGCTCCGATACCACTGTAAGTCCACGTTACCCCCCCCCCGGTGGTTACGGGGAGGCGGAATAGATAAAAAACGGATTTTTAACACAAGGTAACATGGACTAAACATAGAGGATCTTTGCTAAACAAAAGCTAACAAACAAGCTACAAGTTCTAACTACTATGTTAGATGGTTATACCTAGATCTTGAACTCCTTCTCTTCTTGTTGTGGTCCTCCTTCTTGCTTGCTCCTTAGAGTGGTGTAGACGGCTCCTCTTCGTCGTCTTCTCTTTGCCGAAGAAAGATCCACCCGAAGGCCTCTACCTTGAGCTCCTACCTCAACCAAAAGGTAACTAGAGTGCTTGGCTTGCTAAACTAAGAACCCCAGAGTGAGTAGAGAGAAGTCTTGATGGTTTTATCTCACGAGCTCATGGTTCTCAACACATGAAAGATGAGAGCTTTGAGAGAGGAAGAGGAAGAGAAAGAGCTAAGCATGAGAGAGAAAGAGCAAGAGAGAATTAGAATAATAATGCAACCATGCTCTCATATGAGATAAAATGATAATAATAATAATAATTAAAGAAAATTGTGATGGTTAGTTGAAATGACCATTATCATTTCACATTAAATGCAATTTGCAAGAATCAAGAAGCATCTTCCAAAAGAATTAAACATGGTCAAATGGTCAACAAAAGTCAAATTGTCAACCAAAGTCAAATGGTCAACAAAAGTCAAATGGTCAACCTAACCATGGCACAATTATCCTTAATTAATATTATTAATCATATTTCTCATTCTCATTAGGGTTTAGAAAAAGTCAACTGTCAAAAACCCTAACGAGATTCCTCTGCCTCTATCAACTGTGCATACACACCCGCATTCGTGTTCCGAGGAACACGAATACAATGAGACAAAACCAATCCCAAAACAAATACTAGGATATGGCTTAAACCAAAGCCCGCTAGTAATAACCGTCCGGACACCAAACGTGCACAAGTGCGCGGATGTGAACGAACCCCGTCGCAAAATCATGTGACCTCTTCTCTGCTTTGCCCAAAGGCGAACAACCCTCTGTGTTGGACTCTAAAAGCTCGACACTACGCTGGCAATGGGTTTAACCACAGGCCACAAGCGGTACTAGCTGTACGTAACGATCCCCAGGTAGATGCCGATAAGAAGACCGATGAGGTGAACCCATCTCAACTCCTACTGAGCCTCAATGTGACAATCACCGTACAGTCCGGTCTGTTCGTCTAAGAGTATCGCATGTCAGGCCTAGAGGGGCGGTAAACGTCATACCCCTAATAGCGGTACAAGTCGTGCCGGAGTGTAGCCTAGAACACTCTGAGAAACTACTGGAAACACTGCCAGTAATTCTCGCTTGCCCTGGCCAGGGACTTTGTGTAATGGCTCTCCTAGACACAGCGCGATATCAACCCCCAATACCGGGAGAGGCGAATCCTATCTAACCACTACTGCCTCCAAGTGCTTCGGGACTGCACCCAACTAATACCTGTTTGCAAGACTCCTTTGAGCCGTGGTAGGGTAGTAATCAATGTTAGTGTATATGCCCTAGAGGCCATTACTGTATCATACTAGCTTGTATATTACTTAATGGAAGCTTGGGATATTCACAGTTGTATAGAAAATCTTGCTCAAAATGGTAGTATGCTACTTGGTTTGTTTCTACTTTAATATGTGCATGTGTTTCTTTTAGCATATCGCTTATACATATTAGTAGAGCCCTTAGGATCTTTGCTTGATTACCAGCGTTGTGATGGCAGTCACACTCGTGAGGGCTAGGTAATCTATAAGCACATCCTTATACAGGTCCCTAGTCGTAGGACTATCGAGACAGGGCATCGATACTCCGAAGTAGACTAGCGTATGCGCTTCTCATCCCAGCAGGGGAGATGGTCTGTCCCACAGCCATCAGTACGTCGTACTGGAGATAGTATGCGGGTGCTCGTTGGGTTACGAGTACACTGGAAAGGACTCATCAGGAACTGTTGGTTGGTACTATACCTATCGTCAGTTATCAGTTCCCAAGTGACATGAGTACAGCTTAGTCCGCTGAGTTGACACTGTCACTTCGCCTTGAGTGTGTTCCCACTGTACTTTGATTACTACCCTACCACAGCTCAAAGGAGTCGTGCAAACAGGTAGTAGTTGGGTGCAGTCCCAAAGCACTTTGATGCAGTGACGGTTAGACAGGATTCGTCTCTCCCGGTAATAGGGGTTGACATCGCGCTGTGTCTAGGAGAGCCATTACACAAGTAGTCCCTGGCCAGGGCAAGCGAGATATACTGGTAGGTTTCCAGTGCTATCTCAGGGTGTTCTGGGCTACACTCCGACACGACTTGTACCGCTATTAGGGGACTGACGTTTACCGCCCCTTAGGCCCGCTATGCGATGTATCAGACGAACAGACCGGACTGTACAGAGATTGCCACATTCAGGCTCAGTAGGAGTTCAGATAGGTTTCACCTCGTCAGTCTTCTTGTCGGCATCTACCTGGGGACCGTTACGCACAGCTAGTGCCGCTTGCGGTCTTTGGTTAAACCCACTGCCAGCGTAATGTCGAGTCTTTAGAATCCTACACAGAAAGCTATTCGCCTTTAGGCAAAAGAGTAGATGTCGCATGGTTTTGCGACAGGGTTCGGTCACATCCGTACACTTGTGCACGTTTGGTGTCTGGACAGTTAACACTAGCGGGCTTTGGTTTAAGCCAGATCCTAGTGTACGTTTTGGGATTGGTTTTATCTCGTTTGTATTCTTGTTCCTCGGAACGCGGATGCGGGTGTGTATGCACAGTTGACAGAGAGACAGAGGCAGAGGATTCTCATTGGGGTTATTGACTGTTGATTGTTCACTGTTGACCATTGACTTTTGCTAAACCCTAATGAGAATAAGAAATATGATTAATGATAATATTAATTAAGTATTATTGTGTCATGGTTGAGATGAGGGGTTGACTTTGTTGACTTGTTGACTTTGTTGATCGGTTGACTAGGTTGGACTAGTTGACCATCATCATTGCAATGGCTATCATTTCATGGCAATGACTTTTGCTTGCTTGTTATGCTTAGCAATATGAGTGCATGAAATGATAATGCCACTTGATATGATATGAACCATCACATAATACTCAATTATTATTATTGTTATTATTATTATTTTGTTATGGGAGCATGGGAGGAAAAGGGGTTGGCTCATTCTATTAGTCTTCTTCTCTCTCATGCTCAAGCTCTCCCTCTTGCTCTTCCTCTTGCTCTCTCTAGTTCAAGGCAACTCCATCTCATGAGTTGAGAAACATTGCTTTAGAGATAAAAGAAAACCCATATCACTTCTCTACTCATCCTAGTTCACAAGGTTTAGCAAACCAAGTGTTCTAGTTTCTTCAAGTTCGAAGAAGAAGCCAAAGATAGAAGCTTTCAGGTGGATCCATCTTCGGCGCAAGGAGACGACGAGGTGAGGCCGATCCGTACACCGGAAAGAGTTGAAGACGAAGGAGTTCAAGAAAGGTATAACCCCCTAACCGAATAGGTAAAACTCTTGTTAGGTTTGTTAGATAAGTTGTTTAACAAAGATCCGTATTTTGAGTCCATGTTACCACCTCTTGAAAAATAGTTTTTCATCATTTCCGCAAGCCCGTAAGTACTGGGAGAGGTAACGTGGACTTACAGTGGTATCAGAGCCTAGTTAAACACTATCTAACATGTTAGCAAAGTAACTAGAAGTTCGATCGAAGAAAAAGTCGCTAAACATGCCCGAAAAATCAAGTTTCTGCCGATTCTGTTTTCTGTTTAAAAAATAAAAAATCTTACACTAAAAATCGGCTCAGGATTTTTAGAACACACTGTAGAAAAATGGTCCCACGACTCGGTCAAAGCGCCGCGGAACCGCGGCAGGAGCATGCTCCCGCCGCGGTACCGCGGCCGAGTTGACTCGGCCGTGGGAGATGTTTCATGCAGTGTGTTCAGTGGGGTGTTTTGGGATTTTTACAATATGTTTTTTCTGCCTAGATTTTCCAGAAAGCAAATTTTGTTTTTGGGGCCTAAAAATCCGTATTTTGATCGAACTTCTAAAAGACTTAAGCTAACGGGTTATATCTGTGATGTGATATATGTATTGAATGTCCGCTAATCGCTATACGTCGATTAGTGGGGGTTATACATATCTGTGATCTGTATTGTTGATGGTATGTGTATATGAATTCATTGGATTGTCGCGGATGAATAGCCGGGGGGCTGTGAGATGAGAGCTTTCTTTTATCTTTCAATTCATGTAATATGTAAATTGATGTAATATTATTTTTGGCCGCACAACCGGGTCGGGGTTGTAGCCGTCATTGTATAATTTCTTTTTACTGTTTTTGCTTCTAGGATAGACCCAAGGTGGGGTGCACAAACTACCGGGTATCTCGAAGTGCCGAGTGGCCAACTCACGTCGTTGAGGGAGTTTGCTCCGCTTCGGATATTTGGCGGGTAGTTTGCCGCACCCGTAGGGGTCTAGGGTGGGGTATTGGCTATTCATCGCGAACGTGTAATCCGCTTTTCGTTACAGGCTCATACGAATTGCGGATTCCTAGTATATCCAATGTGTTCATATGTGATCTGGAATGGCTATCATTGCATGTGACGAATGAGTATATCTATATATGATATCTATTTAGGCGTTGCTTATGTTTTGCATCCGCGCTAGTCCAGCCCCCGCTCTGTCGTTAGTTAAGTAACCTAACGGGTAATGACGGGGCCCCGTGGCGAATGCGGATGGCATAAGCGTACGTCATATTTTCGTTGTTTTCTGCAATGGTAGGATTAAATGACGGGACGCATTAAAATTAATGCAAGAAAAATAAACCAAGTAAAAGTCGTTGGAACAATTTCAAAAAAAAATCACTCGGTTTCTTTTCAAAAATAACTTTTAAAACGCGGAGCTTAAGCCACTCCTTTTAAAGGCTATCAAGGTTCCTTCGATTATATCAAGTTCACTACGTTCAAGGTTTCGCCAAAACCATTCGTAGCTCTCCGTCGTTTCGTATGAATATTCAATAGTATTCAAGCTATGTTTGTTGACCTTCGTTAAGGCATAGTGATTGGTAGCTGTTGGGTGTTCATACGTAGCATAGATAGATGCGTTGGTTTGGGACAGTCGTATTACCTTGTTGACCTTCGTCAAGGGTATATACGGGTGGGTTCAAATTAACCTGGACAATGACGGGTAGAACTTGACATGTGACTTATGATTTGTTGACCTTCGTCAAGGTCATAAGAGCATGGGGCAAAAATCCACATCGGGAGTTTCAAAAGAACTGAAACCTGCTAGCGCTGCATACCATTTGGAGTGTGATGATTCTGGTAGGATTCCTTCAGTTTTGTCACGCGATGATATTTGGATCCCGATCCTACTGTGAGTATATGCTACTCCTCCGGAACTTTCTCGCTTAACGATCAATGCTATAAACCAAGTAGGTGTCTAGAAAGGTGTTAGCGGAGCTACGCCCACAGGGAAAAGAGGTTATTTAATTAAGGAACTTCGCGAAAGCGTTGGAAAACCTCCCTCGAAGTACCGACACCAGCCTGGCTGAATGGTTAAGCAAGTATTGTACGGTGAGATTGATCCCGACTAATTCTTCCTTTATGGTTTGAGAAGGGATTCGAGAGACAGTGGGAGCCATCCTGTTTAGATAAATTAAAAACCAATCTAAACTTGCAAGAGCATCATGCTGAGTGTTTTCTTCTCTCTCTCTTAATTGCAGCGACCCAGTGACCAGACATAGGTTACATCTAGATAATAAAATGACTGAATCTGACTGTTATGATTGGCAAAGGTCTGTCCAGATGTCCATTACCCATGACAAGCTGGGACACTTCTTAACTATTCAAACCTTTGCCGTCTCAGGACCAGTTTCCCCTGTCGCGGACATTGACATCCGTATGACATCGAAAAAATACTGTGCGAAAGCCAAGTGCCTCGTGTTAGCCTCAGTTGATGGTGCAAACCAGAGGCAGCACGAGAAGATGGACTCAGTTTCTATCTTCCTCCATAACAAAGATTTATATGGAGAGCAATCTCGTATCGCAAGATCTGAGACCTCGAACGAATTGCTTCAAGCGAGGTTGGCTGTCGGGTCATCTTTATGGGGCAACGTCCTTACAGAGACCAGCTATTTTCAGCTCACGGACCTGGAGACCACGTTGGAGAATGGGTCAAGTGCTGACTTGATTCTACAGTCCCTGCCCTCTGCTTATACCCTGAAGGAAACCAGGGAAGAAGAAGGAAGGGGAAGGGCAAAAGTTTCGGGGATGGTTGTAGTAAAAGAGGGAGGTTCCTATTGTTACGGGAATGAACATTGGCAGAAGGATTGCAGGGCTAGCAAATCCAGTAGCCAGAATTTGAAGCATGTTGTGGCTTCGGCTTCGGGTGTGTTTGTAATAGAGAACTGTATGTCAGTTAACCCTACTTCCTAGGTATTGGATACCGGATCAGGATCTCACATCTGTAATTCATTACAGGCTCTGAGAAACCGTAGGGTTATCAGGAAAGGTGATATGACTCTCAGGGTTGCTAACGGAATGAGCATGGATGCTGAATCCGTAGGGGAATATCATCTTGGACTGACAACTGGGCAGATATTGATTTTGCGTAACTGTTTGTATGTACCGGGTGCAACTTGTAATATCATATCTGTATCCTTACTTTCTAAGGAAGGATATGAATTTACTTTTGTAAGCGATGTAGTACACATCCACCTAAATCAAGTTCTGATTGGGTCAGATACATTAAATAACGGGATATACGTATTAAATCAAGCTCAGATATTCAGTGTCCAGAACACACTTAAAAGAAAGTCTCCGGAAACAAATCAGGCTTTCTTATGGCATTGTAGACTGGGTCACATTAATGAGACACGATTAACTAAGTTACATAAAGAGGGATACTTGAATCCGTTCGAGTATCAGTCTTATGCCACTTGTGAATCTTGTCTCATGGGAAAGATGACAAAGACTCCGTTCACTGGACACGGAGTAAGAGCGAGCGAGCTCTTGGGACTCATACACAGTGATGTGTGTGGTCCAATGTCTACGCATGCGCGAAGTGGTTATTCATACTTCATTACTTTCACAGATGATTTATCTAGGTATGGACATGTCTTCTTAATGAAGCACAAATCCGAGGCCTTTGGGAAATTTCGGGAATACAAGAATGAAGTTGAAAAACAAACAGGCAAAAGTATAAAGACACTGAGATCTGATCGAGGTGGTGAATACTTAAGTGCCGAGTTTCTGGACTACTTAAAAGAGAATGGAATTCTCTCTCAGCGTACTCCTCCATACACACCACAACACAACGGTGTATCTGAAAGGCGGAATCGAACCTTATTGGATATGGTTCGTTCCATGATGAGTAAGGCTGAGTTACCGCAATCTTTCTGGGGTTATGCACTAGAAGCAGCTGCATATCTCTTGAACATGGCTCCAACCAAGACTGTGCCTACCACCCCATATCAGATGTGGAGTGGGAAGAAACCCTGTCTTAAGTATCTTAAGATATGGGGATGTCCAGCTTTTGTAAAAAAGCAGCATACGGACAAGCTCGAGGCACGCTCAGTACTGTGTAAGTTTGTGGGATACCCAAAGAACTCTAGGGGGTATCTTTTCTATTCCGCAGAAGAACAAAAAGTTTTTGTTTCTCCGCATGCCCACTTCTTGGAAACTGAATTTTTGGAAAATCAGATAAGTGGGAGCGCAATAGAACTGGAAGAAATTCCTGAACCACAAGCTGTTACTGAAAGCTTGGATGAACCAGAAGTTTCAGGAGAACCGGACATTCCTGCGCCGCTCCGCAGGAGTAGTAGGCAGTCTCATCCGCCCGAGAGATACTACGGTTTTCTCATAGACGGGGATAGAGAGGATTGCACTATTGATTATGATGAGCCTACTAGCTTCCAGCAAGCCATTCAGAGCGGTGACTCGGTAAAATGGCTGAATGCAATGCGGACCGAAATGGAGTCCATGTACACCAACAAAGTATGGACGTTGGACGTTGCTCCAGATGGGGTAAAACCCGTAGGATGCAAGTGGATCTTCAAAAGGAAGATTGGTGTAGATGGACAGGTTGAGACCTATAAGGCTAGACTTGTTGCAAAGGGTTTTCGTCAAAGACCTGGTTTGGACTATGACGAAACCTTTACTCCAGTGGCTATGCTGAAATCCATTCGGGTCCTTCTTGCCATTGCTGCCTTCCACGATTATGAAATCTGGCAGATGGATGTAAAGACGGCTTTCCTAAATGGATATTTGGAAGAGTGCGTCTATATGGATCAGCCAGAGGGATTCATTCAGAGTGGGAGCAGCGGTAAAGTATGCAAGTTTCTCAAATCCATCTATGGACTGAAGCAGGCATCGCGGAGTTGGAACATCTGCTTTGATGATACTGTCAAAGAATTCGACTTTATCAAAAACCCAGATGAACCATGCATTTACAGTAAGATTGTAGGGAGAAATGTGGTATTCCTCGTCTTGTACGTCGATGACAATCTCCTAATAGGAAATGATATTCCTATGTTACAGTCAGTCAAAGGATTCTTGTCACAGAGGTTCTCCATGAAGGACCTGGGCGATGCCAACTAAATTCTGGGGATCCAGATCTATCGTGATAGATCTAAAAGGATGTTGGGACTTTCACAGTCAAGCTACATCGACACCATATTGAAACGATTCAGTATGGAAGATTCCAAGCGCGGTAATCTACCGGCTTGTCATGGAATCACCCTCTCCAAAGAGATGTCTCCCAAGACTGGTTTGGAAAGGGCTCGCATGTCATCAATACCCTACGCATCTACGGTAGGATCTATTATGTATGCGATGTTGTGTACCAGACCAGATGTAGCATACGCATTGAGCGTTGTAAGCCGGTATCAGTCGAACCCAGGGGAGAAACACTGGATAGCAGTAAAGAACATTCTCAAGTACCTGAGAAGGACTAAGGAGATGTTCTTGGTGTATGGCGGAAAAGACCTCCAGATCGAGGCCTTTGCTGACTCCAGCTTCCAGAGTGACAGGGATGACTCCAAGTCCATGTCGGGTTATGTCTTTACCCTCAATGGAGGGGCGGTTTGCTGGAAGAGCTCCAAGAAAGAAACCGTTGCTGACTCAACTATGGAACCATAGTACATAGCTGCTTGCGATGCCGCAAAGGAAGCTGTCTGGATGAAGAAGTTCCTCACGGAGCTTCAAGTGGTTCCTACCAGTGTTGATCCAATACCGCTGTATTGTGACAAAAACGACGCTATAGCTTTAGCGAAGGAACCCAGGTCCCATCAGAAGTCCAGGCACATTTTGACGCGGTACCACCTGATCAGAGAGATCGTTGATCGCCGGGAGATTGAGGTGAAGAGAGTAAATATAGAAGATAACTCTGCTGATCCACTCACGAAGGCCTTACCCCAGACTCAGTTCGAGCGGCTGATCGAGATGATAGGTCTTCGATACGCCGGTTCATGGCCTTAGTGCAAGTGGGAGATTGTTAGTGTATATGCCCTAGAGGCCATTACTGTATCATACTAGCTTGCATATTACTTAATGGAAGCTTGGGATATTCACAGTTGTATAGACAATCTTGCTCAAAATGGTAGTATGCTACTTGGTTTGTTTCTACTTCAATATGTGCATGTGTTTCTTTTAGCATATCGCTTATACATATTAGTAGAGCCCTTAGGATCTTTGCTTGATTACCAGCGTTGTGATGGTAGTCACACTCGTGGGGGCTGGGTAATCTATAAGCACATCCTTATACAGGTCCCTAGTCGTAGGACTATCCAGATAGGGCATCGATACTCCGGAGTAGACTAGCGTATGCGCTTCTCATCCCAGCAGCGGAGATGGTCTGTCCCACAGCCATCAGTACGTCATACTGGAGATAGTATGCGGGTGCTCGTTGGGTTACGAGAACACTAGACAGGACTCGTCGGGAACTGTTGGTTGGTACTATACCTATCGTCAGTTATCAGTTTCCAGGTGACATGAGTACAGCTTAGTCCGCTGACTTGACACTGTCACTTCGCCTTGAGTGTGTTCCCACTGTACATTGATTACTACCCTACCACGGCTCAAAGGAGTCATGCAAACAGGTAGTAGTTGGGTGCAGTCCCGAAGAACTTGGAGGCAGTGACGGTTAGACAGGATTCGTCTCCCCCGGTATTGGGGGTTGACATCGCGCTGTGTTTAGGAGAGCCATTACACGAGTAGTCCCTGGACAGGGCAAGCGAGATATACTGGTAGGTTTCCAGTGCTATCTCAGGGTGTTCTGGGCTACACTCCGACACGACTTGTACCGCTATTAGGGGACTGACGTTTACCGCCCCCTAGGCCCGCCATGCGATGTATCAGACGAACAGACCGGACTGTACAGAGATTGTCACATTCAGGCTCAGTAGGAGTTCAGATGGGTTTCACCTCGTCAGTCTTCTTGTCGGCATCTACCTGGGGACCGTTACGCACAGCTAGTGCCGCTTGCGGTCTGTGGTTAAACCCATTGCCAGCATAATGTCGAGTCTTTAGAGTCCCACACAGAAAGCTATTCGCTTTTAGGCAAAAGATTAGAGGTCGCATGGTTTTGCGACAGGTCGCATGGTTTTTCGACAGGGTTCGGTCACATCCGTGCACTTGTGCACGTTTGGTGTCCGGACAGTTAACACTAGCGGGCTTTGGTTTAAACCAGATCCTAGTGTACGTTTTGGGATTGGTTTTATTTCATTTGTATTCGTGTTCCTCGGAACGCGGATGCGGGTGTGTATGCACAGTTGACAGAAAGACAGAGGCAGAGGATTCTCATTCGGGTTATTGACTGTTGACTGTTCACTGTTGACCATTGACTTTTGCTAAACCCTAATGAGAATAAGAAATATGATTAATGATAATATTAATTAATTATTATTGTGTCATGCTTGAGATGAGGGGTTGACTTTGTTGACTTGTTGACTTTGTTGACCGGTTGACTAGATTGGACTAGTTGACCATCATCATTGCAATGGCTATCATTTCATGGCAAAGACTTTTGCTTGCTTGTTATGCTTTGCAATATGAGTGCATGAAATGATAATGCCACTTGATATGATATGAACCATCACATAATACTCAATTATTATTATTATTATTATTATTATTATTATTATTATTTTGTTATGGGAGCATGGGAAGAAAAGGGGTTGGCTCATTCTATCATTCTTCTTCTCACTCATGCTCAAGCTCTCCCTCTTGCTCTTCCTCTTGCTCTCTCTCTAGTTCAAGGCAACTCCATCTCATGAGTTGAGAAACATTGCCTTAGAGATAAAAGAAAACCCATATCACTTCTCTACTCATCCTAGTTCACAAGGTTTAGCAAACCAAGTGTTCTAGTTTCTTTAAGTTCGAAGAAGAAGCCAAAGGTAGAAGCTTTCAGGTGGATCCATCTTCGGCGCAAGGAGACGACGAGGTGAGGCCGATCCGTACACCGGAAAGAGTTGAATACGAAGGAGTTCAAGAAAGGTATAACCCCCTAACCGAGTAGGTAAAACTCTTGTTAGGTTTGTTAGATAAGTTGTTTAACAAAGATCCGTATTTTGAGTCCATGTTACCACCTCTTCAAAAATCGTTTTTCATCATTTCCGCAAGCCCGTAAGTACCGGGAGAGGTAACATGGACTTACAATCAAAGTACAGTGGGAACACACTCGAGGCGAAATAGCAGTGTCAAGTCGACGGACTAAGTTGTACTCCTGTCACCTGGGAACTGTTATCTGACGATAGGTATAGTAACAACCAACAGTTCCCGACGAGTCCTGTCCAGTGTACTCGTAACCTAACGAGCACCCGCATACTATCTCCAGTACGACGTACTGATGGTTGTAGGACAGACCATCTCCTCTGCTGGGATGAGAAGCGCACACGCTAGTCTACTCCGGAGTATCGATGCCTCTTCTCGATAATCCTACGACTAGGGACCTGTATAAGGATGTGCTTGTAGATTACCCAGCCCCCACTAGTATGACTGCCATCACAACGCTGGTAATCAAGCAAAGATCCTAAGGGCTCCACTAATATGTATAGGCGATATGCTAAAAGAAACACATGCACATATTAAAGTAGAAACAAACCAAGTAGCATACTACCATTTTGAGCAAGATTGCCTATACAACTGTGAATATCCCAAGCTTCCATTAACTAAGAAACAAACTAGTATGATACAGTAATGGCCTCTAGGGAATATACACTAACACAAAACCTGCAAGAACTATGGCATAATGCGGGTGAGTTGCCAACTCGTGAGTTCAAAACATGAGAGAGCAGAAATCAAATGTATGACTCAATCCTAGATCATAAAATCATAATATCATCAATATGATATTGTCACGACCCGAAATATTAGCTCATGACCGGCACTTAAATTACGCCACGTCTAAAGGCGTCATGTAATTCAAGTAAGCCTAAACCAAGAAATCTAAACCTTTTAAAGAAAAATCAAGGTGGTGAAGTTTTGAAATAAGGGTATAATTAAATCAAGTTTTCTTAATGCATAGAAAAGGAACATGAATAATTCAAGTCAAATTTACTAGTTTGAAAACATGTTTTATCCTTTAAAAATTTGGGCAGCACCTCCTTTGTATATTTCGATCCAAAACCACAAGATAAGTTAATAATAAAGGCATCCCCAAGCGGGAGCTAGCTCTTCGCCAAACGGCGGATCACAACCACGCAAGACAGTAAATATAAGTATACGACGCCCAACAGCGAAGTTCACCACAAAGGATAAAGAAATAAGCAAGACATCAAAACCACAAGTAGCGGAAAACCCTTCGCTTTAAGTCTCGCAACCACAAGTCTCCCTAAGTCTCATTACTTATACAAATACTAATTTTCATTGATGGAGTTGACTAGATACAATATGAATAATAATACAAGAGTGGGTACGATACAAATGCCCCACCTACCAAGCAAACACCCAAATGAAGCTATGTGCCAGCGATGCCGCTACGGATCCATGCGGTCAACCTGCAAGAACTATGGCACAACGGGGGTGAGTTGCCAACTCGTGAATAGAAAAACATCTACAGAAAGAAATCGAATAAACAACGACTCCTAGGTCAACTATATCATAAAGGTAATACTATGATATCTAGGTTGACCGGGTCTGTATATGTCCCAACACTAATATCAATGTCAAACGGCATGTGGATATCATCCAACAATATAATAATTGTTTGTATGCAAGTGGATCTCATCCACGTGTCAACCAATGACACAACAACATCATGCATGTTAATATCATAAAAGCATATGCATGGAAGTATGAGGATATAAATCAACGTGTGTCCCTCGCGACACATCAAAATCATGGAACCTGGGTGTCCAGCATCGACACTCGAAAACATCATGAAACCCGTGTCCAGCATCGACACGTAAATCCTCAAATCTCGGGCTCCGTCAGTCCGGATTGGTCCACGGGCTTCGTCAGTCCGGATCAGCCTAAATCATCTCTCGACTCCAGTCGGTATCCTCCGGATATCCGCCGAGCCCAAATACTATCACCGGTAGGTAGCAGTCCCTCTGCCAGGCTCACCGTCTACTGCACAACAATCCTTTCTCGCCCCGGGGTACCATACCGGGTCCACCATGTACCCGCAATCTGCCTCATCCAGCTTCTCGAATCGGGTTTCACATGTCACATGTCTTAGAACCGAGAAAACGCATGGTGGACGCACTGAAATATCATATCAAGAGAAACCGGGTTTTTAAAACAGTACATGCTTTCTTTTGAAATAGCCACGGTTCTCAAATCCAAAAATCTCATGAAAACAGCATATCTCAATGCGTTAAAGCGTAAAGCATGATGTATGCGAAATATAACAGAAATGTAAGCATATCCATATATCATGCAACATGGAACAGTAATATCCACATATCGAGGGAAAATCGCTCTTTTAAATGAATCCAGATTAAAAATATATTCCGCGGTTCCCAAAATCTCCAAGTCCAATGCAACATCGTATAAAGGTGCATATGCAACTATAGCAAATAAATCGTGCAAGGAGTCATATCATGATGCAGAAAATCTTACTATGTAGTGACATGGCAATTATCGATGTTGAAGTGTGTGAGCCGGCAAATCTGTATAAGTGTAGCATACGCATCATCGGTAATGTTGCAGGTGTACTAGCAGAGGTATATGTAATGCAATGATAGTGACATGAGCGTAGCATAAAGTAAATCGTATGCAAATGCTGACAGGTATACGCATCTAACATGACCGAGTCGGTGAATGTATCAATCGGGATCCAGCCTCACAACATCACGTACTGTATAATCCATCGTACGACATCCTCTAGTCAAGGGTATGGATCAAACATCAAGTCAAACTCATCACGTATGGAAAATCATCGTACGGCGGCATTAAACCATTAAGGATCCTATCATCCTATATGACAATGAGGGGTACGGACCTAACGTCCTGTACGACATATCAATCAAGATTCACAATATTATATATATATATATATATACTTATGTCCCAGGTCACCGATGTCGCCATCCACTTCTTCATCGTCTCAAAATCCACGTAGGGGTGCCTACAACCAATTCACAACCACAAAACCTTATTAAAACCAAGTTGGAAAACCAATACGGCACACGTTTCGCTCATAGGTTAAAACCTATAGCTTTGCGCTCATAACCCGACCAATAACCCTAGTCGTTGACGTTCAAACGCCACACGACGGAAACACAATATCAAATGCCAATTCAAAACTCATTAAAAAGCCACAAAACGAATTCAGAACTTAGAAAACATGCTCCATATTTTAGCCTAAGTGAAATTAGCCAATTTTGCACATATGGAGGGTCTATTTAACTGGAGAAGAAGCCCTGGACAATACACAGAAACATTTCACCCCACCCTGGCCGCAATTTGCAGCCAGGAACAATAAATCTGCGGCCATTACAAGGTGGTTGGGGCTCGGGTCTTTAGGGTACACTCCAGGTTGCCTGCATGACTCTCTGTGTTTGCTAAAATATTTTTAGGTGTCTCGGGTCATAGCAGATGTCAATATACTATCAAAAATTCTAGAAATTCCAATGTCGGCAGATTTCCAAGTTCGTGTTTTGGGGTTCTAATCTCTGATTTTGTCCAGAATTTAACACTAAAGGGGTTGTAAGGTCTCTACTAACCTCAATTACCCTATCTCAATTCAAAATTTCCTCAAAGCCCTAACTTAGAATTTTCAAAGTTCACTAAACCTTAACATATCGATCTAAACTAAACATAGGAGCTAATGGAATGAAATGCAATACCAATGGTATAGGAATTACCTAATTTGGTAGCCCCAAGTCTCCAAAATCCTTGCTTTCTTGGTCCAAAGTGCTTGTAGTGAGCTTGTGCATATTTTTAATGAAGTGGGGAGGGACTTTTGAGTTATTTTTGGTGGTGTTATGAAGGTTGAAGAGGAGGGGGAAATGAGGGCAGCCATGGTGAGATGAGGGAGTGAGAATGATGATGAAATGAAGGAGAAACAAATGGGACTTTGGTCAATTGACCCCCTTAGCTCTCTCTCCTTTCTCTCTCTTGCCAATCCCTTTGTTCCATTTTCTTTTTCTTTTCTTTTCTTTCTTTATCTTTTCTTCTCTCTTCTAAAACCCAAAACAAAGCATGAAGAAAAGGAAAAAGCCATGGTAGGAAAAATGTAACAATTGAGAAAACGACTTGGTGCATGTCACATGCACAAAACTAGCTTAATGCACGATTAGCGATATTTAATCGTGATTACCATTAAAATGGAATATAATTAATCGTAAAAATTTATAATTTTCTTAAATCATATAAAACACCCTCTTTTTAGTAATTTCTATAATTTTCCAAATATTCCCCAATTTATCGGTATTTAATTATACCGCATTAATAAAATATTCATCATATTTATTCTTAAATTATAAAAATTCCCAAAAATAATATTTTATTTTTCTGAAATGTTACAGTCTTCCCCCCTTAAAGAAATTTGGTCCCCGAATTTGAATTTAAACCCCTAAATACTAAAACATTTCAAAATTCAACTCCAACAACGGGGCTCCAAAATCACTGAAGATATAGAAATACCACAGCGCATCGCGTGCGCATGAAAACGAGTACGAAACTCAAAATAGAACTCCGTCAAGCATCACGCAAACCATTGGATTTGCACGCATATCATCGGAGTTACAATGGAGATACAGATCACGAAATCCACTATTGAAATCCAATATACACTAGTCTAATACTAATACATATATAGTACGCATCCATGGAAAAATCCTTTTAAACTGAATAAAACACATGCAAAAAACTTTTCTGAATCGCCGTGTGATGTGTAACTCATGGCACAAGTGACAGACGCTCATTTGTAAAGTAATAAATATATGCTCATATTGGTTTTGCTAAGATACGTTCCGCCTTTTTGAAATATTCCAAAAGGTTTTCCTTGTAAACATTTGTATCTCTCACGGACACGTAGGAAATAGCGAGACTATAGCTCCTTTTGAAAACCTCTGGTTAAACGTTTAATGCATGCAAAATACTCAGGTTCTGTTCTCAGATCAGTCATGTTCGGCTACTACATAATATAGTACCCATCATGAAAACAAAGTGCCTCAAAGCAAAATTAGCCTCAAAAAACGTATCCAATAATCACGTGCGTCTGGTGAGCACGGGAATCAAATCCAAATACAAGTGCTACGAACGTGCACAAAAGCAAAACTAAGTGCAACGGGTGTGCATGAAAGCATCTGTCCAGTACAACGGGTGTGCACGAGAACAACATCAAGTGCATCTATAGCGCACGAAAATCTCAATCCAGTGTAACTAACATGCACGAATGAAAATCCCAAATCGAGTGCATTCGGTGTGCACAAAATCCAATATCGAGTGCCGAATATGCACAAAAATCCAATCCAAGCGCGTCAGGTTTGTAAAAAGCATCTAGTGTAGTAGCATGTACGAAAACGCACAGCAAGTGCCAATGCGCTCGAAAAACGCAATCTGATAACGCAAATGCTCAAAGACATAAATCGGGTGCAACCAAGGCATGGAGTATAAAGCCGGTGCAACCAATGCACAAAATACCAAGATGGTGCAACAATGAACAAAATACGAATCTGGTGCAACAATGCACAAAACACAAATCGGGTGCATCCAGTGCACGAAATACAAATCCAGTGCATGCAAATGCACAAAGTACAAATCTGGTGCAATAAATGCACGGAAACTCATCAATAACTCAAATGCGTATAAAAGCAACACCAAGTGTACCAAGGTGTATGAAATCATAAACATGTGCAACCGCGTGCTTAAAACACGTATCAATGCACTGCAAGCGTATATGAGCTATACCGAGTGCAAAATCAAATCGAGTGCATACCACATGCACAAAATCAAACCAACCGTATAAAATCTACGAAATCATAACTACATGCTACCAAGGCACAAAACTGATATCAAGTGCAATAAATATGCACAAATCATAAACCAACACAACGGTGTATAAAGCATATCTCAAGTGCAATAACTATGCACCAAATATAAATACCCAGTAGGTGCAGCCATGGTGCATGAAAACAATATCATGAACTCAATCATCAAAACTCAAATCCAAGCGATATAAGCGTGATACTCAGATCACAACACAAATCACAGCAAATGACATTGAGGTACACCTCCTATAATGTCGAAAAATGTCGGTGCGTCCCAGAACTAGCAGAGTAAGAACATCCGCTTGCCTCCTGCCCACGGTCTAGCGTCTTCTGTATCTGGGTCCTCATTTCGCTGTGGATTACCAATCTCGAAATCCATCGGCTCATCGGCCCGGTCAGGTATGCTAACGGGAACGATTCCGCTCTGGCACTTCTCTGGTCACCTCTCGGCCAATTATCACGACCACTCGTAAAGTAGCACGTTACTGGCGTCGGCCTCTGGCCCTCTGAATACACGTGACACATCTGATCCTCGGTGCAAATCTCATCGCAGCAGTGTCCTGGAAGGAACCTGCTCAGGGTCTCTACCGATCTCGCCTACGACGAACTGTACGGAGGCTGGTACTCTTGCGTAATCTTTTCTCGTTTTTTGGACATATGCGTTCTCAGCACTGCATCTCCTCGGGAACTGGCCGCATCCCAACGCCTCTATAAACATACCCGATCTCTAATCTCAACAGGGAGTAACAACAGCTCATCAGCATCTCGCACGAACCTCTGGTCCCACTCGTCTATATCATCGTCCAATTCGACGTCACGTCACGTTATCTGCGTACTGCAATTGTTCTCGGGTACAGTCAATCCGAAGTCTCTCACACGGACTCGAAATCACGAACTCGGTATCTTCATCACGCTGTAGAATATCTCTAGCCGAACACGTCCTCGGGAACACATCCCAGCCATCGAAGGAACAGTCAATACTCGTCTGTTCTCTATCAACTCACAATGCATCTGGGTGAGGTCCTCTATCCGAAGCTGGTCAGCTTGCTGATCTCTTATCACATGACATCCGGACGATGTTAAACTTTTCAATCGATTTATCAAAGTCCCATAATTCCCCGAAAGCTCAACACCTGAGCACAGTCTAATAATATCCAGTACATGCCACAGTACCTATGGACTAACCGTAGAAGGGCAAACCCAAGCCTCACTGATGGCACCGCTGAACTGCTGCAAATCCTAAGGTTCAGAAGCAGTTCCATGGTCATTATGTCGAGTTAGGGTTTCATTCTTCTAAAGGGTGCACAGAATTACTTGCATGTTCCTTTGAATACTTTAAACTTTGAAAAATGGGTTTCTAACATTCGTTCAAACTTTTTAACTTCGCCCAAACCACACGTGAATACCCTTCGTCCGCATGCTAAACAATGCCTCAATCCTCCAGGAAAGACGATACATCAACGGTCATCTCTGGATCGGTCTACTCCAGATCTGAGTAAGACTCTCCACACTGGAAATCTTCAACTCGACTGGGCCTGCGTCGGCACGTCAATCTGACGAATCATATTCGTCTCTCAACTCGGGATAGACTAGCTATCGTCTGACGCATCTCTGCTTGGAAGCTCCAGCGATCTCATTTCCTATGCTCTGGAGGCGACATCCCATCAATCTCAGCAACAGCTGGGTCATCTGTCTGTACGGTAGACGACATCACAATCTATGAGGTAGGCTGTACATCAACAGTCCTTTTGCAACTGGCAGCTTTAACAATGGCCCGATCATCCAGTGTAAAACCAAACACTCGCCTCAACAAGAGGTCACAACTCAAACACTACATCGAGACGTTCTCATGTCACCGGAAAACACAGTGGTCAGTCCTCATCCACGACGAGCTTGCCCTGACCGCATCAGTAGCAGCAGCTCAATCTGCGCTCAAACCATGGTGACAGGAACCTCAATCGGGTGTCAGCGAAAACAGATCAAGGGCATGGAAGGAAACGACAGATCCAGAATGGATACATGATCATAAAAAGAAACTGCATCAATGAATGTATGATCATTGAGACGAACAAAATCTAGGATCTCAAATGGATGTATTATCATAGGTACGAAGAGAATCACAAATCTCAAAATATGTACATACTAAGGTTTATTAAGTGGAGTATCGTATCGCAAATATGCCGCGGAACATACGTACGGTACATCACTCTATCCAAGCTACCTACTCCATCAATCAGGGTTAGCCTATGTAATGAAAGTTTGGGTCTAATACCCCCCCCCCCCCCGTTCAAGTCTAAGTTCTGTAAGGTCAAGCCTACGTTCCGAAATATACATACGCCCTAGACTCCGCATAGTCAAACATAGACTCGAACCAAAGTTAAACCTAGCGGTCTGATACCAACTTTATCACGACCCGAAATATTAGCTCGTGACCGGCACTTAAATTAGGCCGCGTCTAAAGTCGTCACGAAATTCAAGTAAGCCGAAACCCAGAAATCTAAACCTTTTAAAGAAAAATCAAGGAGGTGATGTTTTGAAATAAGGGTATAATGAAATCAAGTTTTCTTAATGTATAGAAAAGGAACATGAATAATGCATGTGAAATTTACTAGTTTGAAAACATGCTTCATCCTTTAAAAATTTGGGCAGCACCTCCTTTGTAAATTTTGATCCAAAATCACAAGACAAGATAATGATAAAGGCATCCCTAAGCGGGAGCTAGCGCTTCACCAAACGGCGGATCACAACCACGCAAGACAGTAAATATAAGTATACGACGCCCAACGGTGAAGTTCACCACAAATGATAAAGAAATGAGCAAGACATCAAAACCACAAGTAGCGGAAAACCCCTCGCTCTAAGTCTCGCAACCACAAGTCTCCCTAAGTCTCATTACTTATACAAATACTAATTTTGATTGATGGAGTTGACTAAATACAATATGAATAATAATACAAGTGGGTACGATACAAATGCCCTGCCTACCAAGCAAACACCCAAATGAAGCTATGTGCCAGCGATACCGCTACGGATCCATGCGGTCAACCTGCAAGAACTGTGGCACAACGGTGTGAGTTGCCAACTCGTGAATAGAAAAACATCTACAGATAGAAATCGAATAAATAACGACTCCTAGGTCAACTATATCATAAAGGTAATACTATGATATCTAGGGTGACCGGATCTGTATTTGTGCCAACACTAATATCAATGTCAAACGGCATGTGGATATCATCCAACAATATAATCAATGTCTGTATGCAAGTGGATCCCGTCCATGTGTCAACCAATGACACAACAACATCATGAATGTTAATATCATAAAAGCATATGCATGGAAGTATGAGGATATAAATCAACGTGTGTCCCTCGCGACACATCAAAATCATGGAACTTGGGTGTCCAGCATCGACACTCGAAAACATCATGAAACCTGTGTCTAGCATCGACACGTAAATCCTTATATCTCGGGCTCCATCAGTCCGAATCGGTCAACGGGCTCCGTCAGTCCGAATTGGCCCAAATCATCTCTCGACTCCAGTCAATATCCTCCGGATATCCGCCGAGCCCAAATACTATTACCGGTAGGTAGTTGTCCCTCTGCCAAGCTCACCGTCTACTGCACAGCAATCCTTTCTTGCCCTAGGGTACCATACCGGGTCCACCATGTACCCTCAATCGGCCTCAATCAGCTCCTCGAATCAGGTTTCACATGTCACATGTCTCAGAACCGAGAAAACGCATGGTGGACACACTGAAATATCATATCAAGAGAAACCGGATTTTTAAAACAAACAAGCTTTCTTTTGAAATAGCCACGGTTCTCAAATCCAGAAATCTCATGAAAACAATATATCTCAATGCGTAAAAGCGTAAAACATGATGTATGCGACATATAACAGAAATGTAAGCATATCCATATATCATGCAACATGGAACAGTAATATGCACATATCGAGGGAAAACCGCTCTTTTAAATGAATCTAGTTTAAAAATATATTCCTTGGTTCCCAAATTCTCCAAAGTCCGATGCATTATCTTATAAAGGTGCATATGCAACTATAGCAAGTAAATCGTGCAAGGAGTCATATCATAATGCAGCAAATCCTACTGTGTAGTGACATGGCAATTATCGATGTTGAAGTGTGTGAGCCGGCAAATCTGTGTAAGTGTAGCATACGCATCATCGGTAATGGTGCAGGTGTACTAGCAAAGGTATATGTAATGCAATCAGAGTGACATGAGCGTAGCATAAAGTAAATCGTATGAAAATGCTTACAGGTATACGTATCTAACATGACCGAGTCGGTGAATCTATCAATCAGCATCCAGCCTCACAACATCACCTACAGTATAATCCATCATACGGCATCCTCTAGGCAAGGGTATGGATCAAACATCAAGTCAAACTCATCACGTACAGAAAATCATCGTACGGCGGCATTAAACCATTAGGGATCCTGTCATCCTATATGACAATGAGGGGTACGGACCTAACGTCTCGTACGACATATTAATCAAGATTCACAACATTATATATATATATATATATACCTATGTCCCAGGTCACATCTATAACAAACTCATATCAGGGGACCGACAAAGGTATCAATCATCTCAATCGACTCAAATCCGTATACCAACATACCATCAAGTCATCATATCACATCGTTTTTTTCTTTTCATCATATTTATACCTCACATCAAGTCAATTTATATATATATTCTATCCTATACATCAAGTGTCATGTTACTCTAAAATTTCTAATTATTCTAATGGAACTATATACCTATAAGTCATGATTCACATTCACTTTTCATATCCTTATTGCTTTCATCACATATCTCAATGCATATATTCCATCATTCATCTCTAACTATCCTTTAACCATAACCCTAGTTTCCTAATCTAGGTTTCCTTACCCATATTCTATATATATATATATCTGTTTCCATCAACTTTGCGGGGGTGCTATACGCCATCCACCCGACTTCCCCCGTAGATATAGATCTACTCACATGCTCTTGCTTGCCGATGTCGATGTCGCCATTCTCTTCTTCATCATCTCGAAATCCATGTGGGGGTACCTACAACCAATGAACAATCGCAAAACCTTATTAAAACCAAGTCGGAAAAGCAATAGGGCACAAGTTTCGCTCATAGGTTAAAACCTATAGCTTCGCGCGCATAACCCGACCAATAACCCTAGTTGTTGACATTCAAACGCCACACGACGGAAACACAATATCAAATACCAACTCCAAACTCATTAAAAAGCCGCAAAACGAATTCAGAACATAAAAAACATGCTTCAGATTTTACCTTAAGTGAAATTAGCCAATTTTGCACATATGGAGGGTCTATTTTACTAGAGAAGAAGCCCTGGACAAAACATTGAAACATTTCACCCCACCCTGGCCACAAATTGCGGCTAGGAATAATAAATCTGCGGCCATTACAAGGTGGTTGTGGCTCGGGTCTTTAGGGTACACTCCAGGTTGCCTGCAGGACTCTCTGTGTTTGCTAAAATATTTTTAGGTGTCTCGGGTCATAGCAGAAGTCAATATACTATCACAAATTCCAGAAATTCCAATGTCGGCAGATTTCCAAGTTCGTGTCTTGGGGTTCTAATCTCTGGTTTTGTCCAGAATTTAACACTAAAGGGGTTGTAAGGTTTCTATTAACCTCAATTACCCTATCTCATTTCAAAATTTCCTTAAAGCCCTAACTTGGAATTTTCAAAGTTCACTAAACCTTAACATATCGATTCTAAACTAAACATAGGTGCATATGTGTAATACCAAGTGCTCAAGAAAACCCTAACTTCGTATTTATTATTTAATTATAAAAATTCCCAAAAATAATATTTTATTTTTCTGAAATGTTACAGATATAGTCTGAAGCATCTAAATATGGCAAGGGTAAACATCTATGCATATGTGTAATACCAAGTGCTCGTGTCAGTGCCTCAGATAGCAACATATCAGAAATATGAGGTATGAATGTAATATAATGAAAACAAAATGCATCATGTATGAGAAAATTGTTTTCTTTCTTTAGTGAGATTTCTGTATATATAAATCGAGGTATCATCAATGAAATCAACATGAAATCAGTATCAAGCATCGAAACGAAACATAAATCTCAATATCTCAATATCTTAGGCTCCGGCAATCTGGACAGGCCTGTAACCTCGAATCTCAATATCTAGGGCTCCGGCTATCCGGACTGGCCCATATCCTCAATATTAAAACCTCAGGCTCCGGCTATCCAGACTGTCCTGTACTCCGATCGGTATCCTCCAGATTTCCGTCGAGTCACAATAAAATCACCGGTTAGTAGTGCTCCCCTATCTCAGGCTCAACGCCATCATCTGCGACCTTCTCGTCCCGGGGTACCGCACCGGGTCCACCATGCACCCACAGACGGTTCCTCCTCCTCCTCCTCGAATCGGGTGTATGATATCGTTCAAGAGCCGAGAAAACTCATAGTGGACATATCTTAAGTCATATCATGAGAAAACCGCAACTTTCATTTTAAAATGATAATCAGTTTATAAATCCTTGCGGTTTCTCCAAATCCAGAAATCTCATGGAAAATCCGAAATCCAAAACTGAATAGTCAAATATATTGAATACTGGGCTCCGACAATCCGGACTGGCCCTTATAATATTGCATGACTAATGAATATATAAGTATGCATGAACTATCCAGTAATGAATGCAATAATGAACTAGCATATGAAACAATAACATATAGGAACTATCAGGTAGAAAGCTATGCCAATGAAATAATGTTCTATAAAGTGTACGTAACATAGCAATTACCGATGAAGATGTGTCTGAGCCGGCAAGCGAGTGTACGTGAAGCATACGCATCATCGGTAATGGTGCTAGTGTCCTAAAAACAGGTTTCATCATTACCAACGAAAATACATATAAGCATGCAATACAATGCGAATAGCAGAATAAATGGCAATTGAATAGTGAATGCAACATATAAGAATCTATATTAATATATATATGAGTCATACAGTTTTGCCATTTGAAATAACACGAATCGTGGTGTTTAGAAAATAAGGCTACGGTGTTTTTAAGAAAAGGTACGTCCTTTGAAATATCCGTAGAATCTCTTAGCCTGTCTTTACAATACTCACGATTCGTTAGTTTTGAAATAGGTATGACTCGAGTCTAGTCTAATTTCTACAAGTAAACTACAGGACTAACTAACAGACTAATCGAAAAGGGTAAGGAAAACCGCCTAAGTCTGATTCGATATTTGTATATATATAATAGTCGGTGATCCTGCTTCAATAGTATCCCATATGATACACTATATAATATGACATTCTCGAGTCAAGAGTGCGGATCTATCATCAATATAGCTCGTACAATAAATCCATCGTACGACATCCTAAATCTGGGTACAGGTCAAATATCACATTTATCTCATTATTCATCTGGTATCCTTATCCTCACATATCGTGAACTGGGGGTACTGATCTAAGTCTAGTACAATACTGATATCATCAACATATATATATATATATATATATATATGCGTGTGTATGAAACACATCGCCTAAGGACCCGCTATAATATCGTGTCGTATCTCATAATACGAATCACATCATATCACCGATCTCATGGCACCATGCCCAATCTCATCGACTCATCTCCAAATACCATGTACTATCCTCATCATCTATGTATATGTATATGTATACACACACACACACACACACACACACACACACACACACACACACATACTTGTGTGTGTGTGTATACATATCCCCATATACGCACAAGTAAATAAACTGTATGCAAGTGTGTGTGTGTGCGTGTATGCGATTCTTTACTCTAGGGTTTCGCAACTAAGAAGTTAAACTAAGTTACTTCTAATTATACTAAACTAACCCAAGAACATCTAAAACTATCTAAATAATCATTAATCTCCCAATACACATAATTATATATGTGTGTGTGTGTGTACGTATTCGTATACCACACTACGAACTACGGGGGTGCTTTACGCCATCCACTCGACTTCCTCCGTAGATATATTTCTACTCACCTCGATCCTCGCTTGCTGGAGTCGATGACGCCACGCTCATCCTCGTCGTCTCGAAGTCCATGTGGGGGTACCTACATATCACACATAGTATCGTAAATCGAAATCGCACACGAAAACCAAATCGGTACGCGTATCATACATAGGTTAAAACCTATGATCTATGCATGCACGAATAACCAAACAACTCTCGACGATCAACGTATAAACGTGATTCGAACGAGAAAAACACAAATACCAAATTCCAATTCATTAAATGCCGCAAAACGAAATTAGAAACTTGAAAACTTGCTCCAGATTTTACCCTAGGTGAAATTAGCTAATTTTGCACATGTTAAGGGTCTAGTTTACTGGAGATAAAGCCCCGAAACAAACACGAACACATTTTCCCCTATCCAGGCCACAAATTGCGGCCAGGAACATTAAATTTGCGGCCAAGTTGCAAGGGTTTGGGCTCTGGTCTTCACGGTAGCTTCTAGGTTGCCTGCACGACTCACTGTGATCGCTAAATAATTTCAGGTCACCCGGGTCACTCCAGATTCCTAAATACCATCAAAATTCTCAAAATTATCCGATATCGGGGTTTCTAAGTTCGTGTTCCGGGGTTTAAGTCTCAGGTTTTGACCAAAATACTAACACTAGAGGGGTTTTAAGGTCTCTACTAACCTCAATTACCCCTTTGGATTCAAATCAAAACCCTAAGCTTAACTTGGAATTTCCAAACCTCATTAATCATCACTTAATCACTTCTAAGCATGCATAGACACTAAAGAGAATGGATTACTACACTAATGGTGCAAAGATTACCTCATTTGGCAACTCAAGAATTTTCTTGAGTTGCCCCAAGTCTCGAAAATCCGATTTTTCCTGGTCCAAAGTGCTTGTTGTGAGCTTGTGCATGTTTTTTGTGAAATGAAGATGGTGTTTAGATGATGATTTGGGGTTGTTTTGTGAGGTGTTGAGGAGAGGGAAAGATGAGGGCAGCCATGAAGAGAGGGGAGAGGAAAATGAAGAAGGAAATAATGAAGGGGAAGAAGCCATGGTCCAAGGTTGACCCCCTCACCTCTCTCTCTCACTTCTCTCTCTTGCCTATACCCAATATTCTAATCCCATTTCTTTTTTTTTCTTTTTTTTCTCTTCTATTCTTCTTTTCTCATTTAAACCCAAAACAAAAATGTCATGGTTCAAAAATGTAACAAGTGCTAAAATGTGACATGGTGCATGTCACATGCACAAAACTAGCTTAATGCACGATTAGCGATATTTAATCGCGATTAACATAAAAATTGTATATAATTAATTATAAAAATTCTTAATTTGCCTAAATCACGTAAAACACCTCATTTCAGAAATTCCTATAATTTTCCAAATATTTCCTAATTTATCGGTATTTAATTATACCGCATATTAAAATATTCATAATATTTATTATTTAATTATAAAAATTCCCAAAAATAATATTTTATTTTTCTGAAATGTTATAGTATCATAACACGACACAAAAACACATAACCGATCTTATGGCATCATGCCCGATCATATCGACTCACCTCCAAGTATCATATATTATCCTCATCATCCGTATGTGTGTGTGTGTGTGTGTACCAATGCATTCATATATGTATATATACATATAAACATATACACCCATAATCATATCACGTGTGTGCATATGTGTGTGTGTCAACCCTTACTCTAGGGTTTCGTGACTACGAAACTAACTAAAAGCACTTTCATCCAAATACACTGAATCCAATCCGTGGTCTCTTAAGGACTTTCTTGCTAAGTATTCATATCTCGCAATAACACATATGTATATATATAAAAAAACACATCATATCCTACGAAATTGCGGGGGTGCTATACGCCATCCACCCGATTTCCCCCGTAGATATACATCTACTCACCTGGACGCATCGACTAATCTGATCCGATTCTAGCTCTTCCATTTCCGCACCACATCCGACGCCTCTGCACCCGATCCTAGAAACGTACACAAGTAAATAAGAGAATAAATATATAATTAGTCGCGGACATAACCAATACAAGTCAACCACGCGCACTAACTAAACGCGCACGCACTTGGTGCACAAAACGCGCCCGCGACAACGCCACAAACCACAACTAGGGTCGTTATACGTGGCAAACCCCAAACCTGAAACCCAATCGCACCAATCGCGCGCTCACAACACACTAAATATTATAGGAAATAGGTTGTATAACATCAAAACCTCAACTTAATTTAAAATCGATTCATTCCGAAAACCTAATAAGTATCCATTTACCGTTTTTGTGAAAATCTAGATGTTTTAAAAAAACTAATGGCCACAATATTCATTTAATAACTTAATTAGGTCACACAAATATTAACTAGATTTTAATCTCACTTATTTTCATAAATTTTAAAAACCTAGTTTGCGCAATTATATAATTTAGACAATTTTAAAGTAACAATTTGCAAACTAACAACTAGTTTAGATTCTTCATGTCCTAAGATGTTAAACTACACTTTGTAACCATAATCACATGATAGAAACCCTAACTTGATCTCAAACCTCTTTCATTAATTCACAAACTTGCAAACAAGAACCTTAATAATATCTAAATAAGTTAGCTTTAAGCAATTAACTAACAAATTAAGTGTTGGGTTAAAATTTATATCTCACAAACCATAGATCTAGCTTGCAAGTTAGCCATCCCAAAATGCTCTCTTGCTCCAAAATCCAAGCTAGATAGGTCGAGGAATAATGGTTAAGGGTTTAATGAAGAATTTGTGAGACATTATAAGGATTTTTGATGGATTTTTGAAGATTTTTAATGGAAAATGAATTGGGGAAATTGGGGAGGGGCTGCTGCAGGAAATGGGGGAGGGGCTCAGGCAATTTGAAGATGAGGAGAAAGAGTGAGGTGTTGAATGAGTGATAGATTCCAAGTCATGAAAAATTACCCCATACCTCAATCATTAAAACCCATACCTCATTGTCTAATGTTTTCTTTTCTTTTCTCTTTTCTAATTAAACTTTGAAGCATGAGGAATGAGTGTGGCAGCCCAAGGCTCGGCCAAGCAAGGTGTGTGAGTGTGTTTGGGTGGTGTCAAGACAAGAAAGCCCCCCAATCTCTCATTTGTTAATTCATTTCTTATTTATTTTATTTTTCATTTTACCTTTTCTATGAAAATATAGATAGAACCATCCATTTTTTTTTGAAAGAACATGTTACAATATATGTTTAGATATTTTAAGGTTCACAAAACTTGTATTAACCCATTCTAATTTATAATTATCACCAATTAAATGTATAAGTGAAGGCTTAAAATAATATTAAAATAATTAATTAAGGAAAATATTTATGTAAAGTAGAAATTTACCAGTGACCAATTAAATACCAAATACTAGCAATTACATAGCTAGAATATGTTTATTTAAGTCTATGTTGAAAATTAATTATATCTTGGTTTTTTTACGGAAAACACTAGTTATTTTACCGATTATCGGAAATTTCACCTAAACGATTTTTCAGAACGTACAGTTCCAACCAAATCAGTGCCAACCACTCCATATGAGATATGGAATGGGAAGAGACCATGTCTTAAAAGAGTTAAGATATGGGGTTGTCCGGCCTATGTTGAAAAGCCAAATCCGGACAAGCTCGAGGCAAGGTCGGTTCTGTATAAGTTTGTTGGATATCCCAAACATTTGCAAGGGTATATCTTCTACCAAACTGATGAGCAAAAGGTGTTTTGTTTCTCAGCATGCCACCTTCTTAGAAAAAGAATTTCTTATGAAGAAATTAGTGGTCATGAGATAGAACTGGAAGTAGTTCCAGCTGGATAAACTAACAGCTGATAATTTGGTGAAACATTCAATAGTCTCCGAAGAACCTTAGCCTCTCCGCGAATCTGGTAGGGTTCTTCATCCACTTGAGAGATACTACGGTCTTCTCGGTGACAGTGGGAGCGAGGATTGCATCATGGTAGATGATGGCCCAACTAGGTTCAGGCTGGCCAACACGAGTGGGGACTCTATGAATTGGATGGATGCTATGCAATCAAAGATGGAATCCATGTACACCAACAAAGTATGACTTTACATATTGCACTTAAAGGGGTAAAACCCATCAGGAGCAGATGGATCTTGAGAAGATTCTTCGTGTAGATGGAAAAGTTGAGACTTTCAAAGCTATGCTTAAGTCCATCAGGATTAAAGCAAGTATCGCGGAGTTGGAACATCTGTTTTGATGTGGCAGTCAAAGAGTTTGACTTCATCAAAATGGTCGATGAACCTTGTATATACATGAAGGTTGTAGAGAGTGAGGTTGTCTTACATGTTTTGTACGTAGATAACATACTCTTGATAGGAAACGGTTTCCTATGCTACACTCGGTCAAGCTCCTCTTATCACGAAGATTCTCCACGGAAGATCGGGATGATACCTACTACATCTTGTGGATTATGATCTATAGTGATAGATCTATGTGGATGTTGGGATTGTCCTATATCCAGGTACAGAAACACCATACTAAAGGGGTTTAGTATGGAAGATTCTAAGCGTTGTGCTTCGCCCACTTACTCATGAATCACTCTCTCCAACAAGATGTCTTCCGAGACTGATTTAGAGAGAGCTCGCAAGCAAGGGATACCCAATGATTCGACAGTAGGCTCTATCATGTGTGCGATGTTATGTACCATACCAAATATAGCTAAATCACTGGGTGTAGTGATCAGGAATCAATCGGATCTTGGGAGAATCACTGGACAGCTGTGGAGGACATTCTTAAGTACTTGAGAAGCACAAAATGAATGTTCTTGGTTCGAGCTTCCAGAGTGATAAGGTCGACTGAATATCAGTCACATGCATTGTCTTTACCCTCAGTGGAGGGACGATATGTTAGAATAGTTCCAAGCTAGATACCGTGACATACTAGACGATAAAGGCTGAATACATTGCTACCAACGATACTGCCGAAGTGGCTGTCCAGGCATTTCTTGTTCATAAGATGAACATGGTTCCTACCATTGAGTGTCCAATAATTGTTATTGTAACAATGAGGGAGTTGTGGCTTTAGCCTAAGAACACCGGTCCCATCAGCCATCCAGATATATTCTGAAGATAGTATCACCTGATCAGGGGAGATGGTTGATCTCCAAGGGATCGAGGTTAGGAGAGTTGACACGAAGGATAACACGGTGGATCCACCCACAAAGGCCTTTCCCTAGAGAGACTTCTATAGGACGTTGAGTATGAGATACTGCAATAAATGGCCTTAGTGCAAGTGGGAGATTGTTAGTTATGTGGATGCCCTAGAGGCCATTATTGTGCATGTGATGTATATTGTAGTGGGTGCTTGGACAGATATAGGGAGTACTTTCTTGCTCGACATGATAGTATGCTATCTGGTTGCACTTTATCTTAACATGTACACTTATTGTCTCTCTATTACATGTTGATAAAGCCCTTAGGATGAGTACTTGACTACCAGGATTGTGATGCAGATCATACTATTGGGGCAGAGGTAGTCGGTAAGTACATCCTTCAAATGTTCCTAGTCGTCGGGGTATCGAGACGGGGCATCAATATTCCAGTGTAGACTAGCGTATACACTTCTCGACCTATATGATGGGCGATGGATGATCCCATATCCATTGGTGTTTGACATCAGAGAAGGTATATGGGTGCTTATTGGAGACTGGGTACACAGAACGGACTCGCCGAGAACTCCTAGATGGTATTATACCTATCATCAGATAGCAGTTCTCTGGTGACACTGGTATAGGTTAGTCTGTCGACCCAAGATCGTCATAGAGTCTTGTGTGATTCCCATTGTGCTTTGATTTCCACCTTACCACGTTCAAGAGATCGTGCAAAACGGTGGTTTTTGGGTACAGTCCCGAGTCACATGGAGGTAATGAGCGATAGGAGGGGATTCGTCTCTCCCGGTATTGGGGGTTGATGTTGCGCTATGCTCGATTGGCTATAACAGGAAATCCCTGGCCAGGGATGCTGAGATTTACGGGTATGTGTTATCAGTAGTTTCTCGAACCGTTATGGACCTTGCATCGGCATGACTTATCAGGCTATTAGGGTCTGACACTATACCACCCCCTGGCTGCGATATGCGACATATCAGACGAAGAGACCAGACTGTATGGTAGTGTTACTGATTGGATTCGCAGGAGTATGAGCAGGCTTGCTTGTTGATCTTTTGATCGCTCAATACCCGGGTTGCCGTTACATTTAGCAGACCGCTTGCGGCTTGCGGGTGTTTGATATACTGCCGGCGTATTGACGAGTCATTAAAGTCCTACACAGAGGTTTCCTGGTTCATGCGAAATGAAGTAAGAGCACATATGTGATATGTGCAGGACCGAGATTAATGCGCGTATGTGATACCGCATTCTATTCTCGCGATATGTGATATCGGTCGGTTATATGAGATATAACCGGGTTATCGGATCAAGTGTTGATTCAATAAGTTGATACATTTGATATTAGCCGGTTGTATGTGATATAGCCGGATTATTAAATCAATTGTTGATTTAATAATTTAATGTATAATTATATATGTAATATATTAATTTACATTAACTAGTATTTGCTCACTTAAACATTTCTTTTTCTCACTTGTGTGCATATAGTATATATGTGATATATATTATTGTACATTTTATTTGTGTCATGCTTGATGCCACATGCTTCATGGGTGTATGAGACTCACACCATGCTTGATATAATGAATGGTTTTATTTATTTAAAGTTAATCAAAATTAATGGTAATTAGTCACATGGTTCAAGCTTGTAGAAGCTTGTGGAACCATTGACCAAGTCCACTAATTTTGTTTTACTTGTAGATATTTATTAACCTAACCATTATTGTTAGCTATGGTTTATTCTCTGCATGAGTTAGTGTATGAAACTAACTCACTCATGGTTGCTATTCTCACCTCATGAGTTTCATTCTCATCTCCACTTCATCTTCTTCTCTCTCATGAAAAAGCTTGCTAGCTTTTGAAATGGTGAAGAAAAATAAATCAAAAGTGAGCCCAATTCCTACTTCATCATCCTCTACTATATTAGCCATTTATTTTTGGGTGTTTGCTTCACTAATCTACCATTAGTGAAGAGTCAGCATGAGCTTGAGTCTCCTCGACGTAGATCATCTTCGGCCTCGGAGACATTTGAGCAAGAATGTTCTTTTCTTCATGTGAACCCTTACTAGAGTTCGGGTGTTCACTACTTGGAGTGAAGGGACTACTACACGGAGCTTTAGAAGTGAAGGACCGGTCTACAAAAGTTGTATTCCTCATTCACTTAGATGTAAAGTTGTTTACATTGTAGTTCGTCTAAATCTCTAGTTAAGGTTCCAGGTTAGGGTTCTTTAGAACGGCAAATTTTTGAAATTGGCATGGACGATTCCTCCCGAAACCTTGCTGTCGTGCAAGGCAACCCAACAAGCTGGACGTAACGGCTACCCGGGTATTGAGCGATCAAAAGATCAAAAAGCAATCCTGCTCACACTCCAGTAAAGCCTGTCAGTAACACTACCGTACAGTCCGGTATCTTCGTCTAATATGTCGCATATCCAGTCTATGGGTGGTAAACGTCAGACCCCAGTAACCGATAAGTCATGCCGATATGAGGCTCATAATGGGTCGAGAAACTACTGATAACACTTACCAGTAGATCTCCATATTAGCCCTGGCCAGGGACTTCCTGTTATAGCCAATCAAACACAGCGCAACATCAACCCCCAATACCGGGAGAGACGAAACCCCTCCTATCGCTCATTGCCTCCATATGATTCGGGACTGTACCCAAAAGCCACTGTTTTGCACGTTCACTTGAACGCGGTAAGGTGGAAATCAAAGCACAGTGGTAATCACACAAGACTCTATGACGATCTCGGGTCTACAGACTAACCTGTACCAGTGTCACCAGAGAACTGCTATCTGACGATAGGTATAATACCAACTAGGAGTTCTCGGCGATTCCGTTCAGTGTACCCAGTCTCCACTGAGCACCCGTATACCATCTTTGATGTCAAACACCAATGGATGTGGGATCATCCATCGCCCATCATATAGGTCTAGAAGCGTATACGCTAGTCTACTCTAGAGTATCGATGCCCTGTCTCGATACATCCTCGACTAGGAACAATTAAAGGATGTACTTGTGGACTACCCTGGCCCTACTAGTATGATCTCCATCATAGTCCTAGCAGTCAAGTACACATCCTAAGGGCTTTATCAACATGTGAGAGCAAGACAGTATCACAATACAAGTCTACATGTTAAGACAAAGAGAAACCCGATAGCAAACTATCATGTCGATCAAGAAAGTCCTCTCTATATATATCCAAGCATCCACTATAATATACATCATATGTACAATAATGGCTTCTAGGGCATATACATAACTAACAATCTCCCACTTGTACCAAGGCCAGTTGTTGCAGTATCTCATACCCAACATCCCGAATAGTCTCTCAAATTGTATCTGGGGTATGGCCTTCATGAGTAGATCCGCTGTGTTGTTCTTCGTGTCAACTCTCCTGATCTCGATCTCCCAGCGATGAACTATCTCCCGGATCAGGTGATACCACCTCAGAATATGCATAGATCTCTGATGGGACCTGGGTTCCTTGGCCAAAGCCACTGCTCCATGTTATCGCAATATAAAGGTATTGGATGATCGATGGACGGAACCACTCCAAGTTCGTTTATGAACTTCTTCATCCAAAAAGCCTTTTTGGCAACATCATTGGCACCGATGTATTCAGCCTCCATCGTCGAGTCTGTCACGGTTTCCTGTTTGGGGATCTTCCATCAAACCGCCCCTCCATTGAGGGTAAAGACAAATCCCGAGACCGACTTAGAGTCTTCCTTATCACTCTGGAAGCTCGAATCGGTAAAGAACTCCACTTGGAGTTCTCCGTTACCATACACCAAGAACATCTCTTTAGTCCTTCTCAAGTACTTGAGAATGTTCTTCATAGTTGTCCAGCGACTCTCTCCAGGATCTGCTTGATACCTACTCACTACACTTAGTGAGTATGGAACATCGGGACTGGTACATAGCATCACGTACATGATAGAGCCAACTGCCGAAGCATAAGGTATCCCTTGCATGCGAGTTCTCTCCAAATCAGTCTTGGGAGACTTCTCTTTAGAGAGAGTGAGTCCTGTGATCGTGGGTAAATTCCCACGCTTGGAATCTTCCATACTAAATCTCTTTAGTATGGTGTCAATGTACCTGGATTGGGACAATCCCAGTATCCGTTTAGATCTATCTCTATAGATCTTAATCCCCAAGATGTAGGAGGCATCACCTAGATCTTTCATTGAGAATCTATGTGATAAGAAGAGCTTGACCGAGTGTAGCATAGGAACATCATTTCTTATCAAGAGTATGTCATCCATGTATAATACAAGGAAGACAACCTTACTCTCTGCCACATTCTTGTATATACACGGTTCATCAACGTTCTTGATAAGTCGAACTCTTTGACTACAACATCAAAACAGATATTCCGACTCCGCGATGCCTGCTTCAACCCGTAGATGGATTTAAGCAGCTTGCACACCTTTCCGCTGCTCCCACTGTCTGAGTAATGTACACACAATCTTCTAAATCACTATTTAGAAAAGCGTTCTTAACATCCATTTTCCAGATTTCGTAGTCATGGTATGCAGCAATGGCAAGTAGGATCCGGGTGGACTTTAGCATAGCCACTGGAGAAAAGGTTTCATCATAATCCACACCTGGTCGTTGACGAAAACCCTTTGCAACAAGTCTAGCTTTGAAAGTCTCAACTTTTCCATCTACACCAAGTTTCTTCTTAAAGATCCATTTGCTCCCAATGAGTTTTACCCCTTCAGGAGCAACTTCCAAAGTCCATACTTTGTTGGTGTACATGGATTCCATCTCAGATCGCATTGATCCAGCCATTTCACAGAGTCCCCACTCGTGATGGCCTGCTCGAAGCTAGTTGGGTCATCATCTTCCATGATGCAATCCTCTCTCCCACCATCAATGAGAAAACCGTAATATCTCTCAGGTGGATGAGGAACCCTACTAGATCGGCGGAGAGGCTGAGGTTCGTTGGGAACTATCGAATTCTCTGGTTCTACTAAATCCTCTGTCGTAGTTTGTGCTGTTGGAACTTCTTCCAGTTCTACCACCTCGCAACTAATTTCTTTTTCAAGAAATTCCTTTTTCTAAAAAGGTGTTATTGCGAGAAACAAACACCTTTTGTTCCTCGGAACGGTAGAAGATATACCCACATGAATTTTTGGGATATCCAACAAACTTACACAGAACTGACCTTGCCTCGAGCTTGTCCGGATTTTATGTTTTAACATAAGCCTTAAAAAGACATATCTTAATATAATTAAGACACGGTCTCTTCCCCTTCTATATCTCATATAGAATGGTAGGCACAAATTTGGTAGGGACCATATTCAATAGATGTATGGCTAACTCAAGCGCATACCCCCAAAAGAAAATAGGCAACTCAGTAGTGTTCATCATAGAGCGCACCATATCTAATAGGGTGCGATTCCTCCGTTCCGATACACCGTTGTGTTGTGGTGTATACGGAGAAGTAAGCTGAGAGAGAATCCCATTTTCTTTTAGATAGTCCCGGAACTCATTGCTCAAGTATTCTCCTCCTCGATCAGATCGAAGGTTTTTAATACTTTTACCCGTTTGGTTCTCGACTTCGTGCTTATATTCTTTGAATTTCTCAAAAGCTTCAGACTTGTGTTTCAACAAGAACACATGTCCGTATCTTGAGAGATCGTCAGTGAATGTAATGAAATACGAGGAACCATTCCTGGCATGTGTAGACATGGGAACACATACATCACTATGTATCAGTCCTAAGAGTTCCGTAACTCTTTCTCCGTGTCCAGTAAACGGAGTTTTGGTCATCTTTCTTTTGAGACATGACTGGAAAGTGTCATAAGATGAAAATTCGAACGGATTCAAATATCCATCCTTATGCAACTTAGCTAGTCGTGTCGCATTGAGATGACCTAGTCTACAATGGCACAAGAATGATTCGTTCATTTCTGAACTCTTCCTCTTGTGTGTGTTTTGTACATTAAGAACTGTGGTTTAATTTAGAACGTATATGCCATTATTTAACGAGTCTGATCCAATCAACTTTTGATTCAGAAAGATGTTCATAACATTATCATGTACTACAAAATTATATCCTTCTTTACTTAATAAAGAAACTGATATAAGATTGCATATCAGGGTCGGTATGTAATAGCATTCGTTCAGAATCAATGTATTAGCATTTGGTAATATAAGGTGATATTCGCCAACTGCTTTGGCTGTAACATTTGCACCATTCCCTACTCTTACGGAATGATCACCCATTCCCGGTTCTCTACATTTCCTTAGCCCATGCAACATATTATATATGTGGGATCCAGATCTGATATCTAATACCCAGGACGTAGAGTGAACTGAGAAACAATTCTCGGTGACTAACACTGTAACACTTTTGAATGCGGATAGTGTTAATTAAGCGATAATACGGGTTTTTAATCAAATTTAACTAATAATTATTTTCTTCACATTTTATTTTATTAATTAATATTTTACTTAATTGTTTGTATACGTGCACACACGTGTGCATGTTGAATTGGGGTTTAAGTGGTGTTAACCATAGTCATATAGTCATGGCACACTTAACCCTATCTTTTTATCATGTTATGCAAAATTTAACACTTTATCTATTTAAATTATTCAAACAAAGGTTTTTATTTAAAATAAAGAGAAGAGAAGAGAATAGAAGGGAATAGAAGGAATGAAGGGTTGAATTCTAGGGAGACCAAGGGGGATGGCTGCCATCAATGGCCTTTATGAGGGCGAGAATGAGTATAACCCTCACCTACAGTCACCTCATTCACTCACACCTCACATACACTCACCTCACAACACATATACCCTCATTCCTTCACAAAATATCTCATTCTCACCTCACCCTCTCAATTATTAATCCCAACTCAGTTGCTCCTCTTTCTTTCACTACACATCATGTTCTTCATTTAAATTATATGTTTGCATCACAATCCAAAGCCTAAACCTTCATCAACCTCACTAAAACCTTCATTAAACTTGCTTGTGATGACTTAGAGCTTGGAAAGCTAGGATTTTCCCCAAGTTTTGGGTGAGGTAGTGATCTTTAACTCTTTATTAGGTTATATTAAGTTTGTGTGCTTATTAGTTTTAGGTTCTAAACACTAAGTTATAGTTTCGTGGACATATCGTATTTTTAGGGTCATTTTTGAGTCGCTGTGATCTGCTACGACCACGAATTTTTACTGGAAAAACTAGCAATGTAGTAGTGTTGTACTAGTTGCCCTGATTTTTCACCTGAAGTACGAACCCAACCATGCACTGTTCGGCCGATGACAATTGGGTAAATTCCTGCGAGCTAGGCCCGATAGGGGGTTGGGGTGTTGGGTTTTTATGGGTAGCTGTCTGTGTGCTATTCCAGGTGTTTGGTACTTCTAGATTTTGATATTTTGACAGTAGGTAAAATCTGGGATCGATTAGCTAGTTTTTACTATTTAGGCTACACGGGTTACGATATTCGCCACGGTGTCCGACTATGTTTCTGCGCTTCGCGTGATTTCTGCACTTAGGGTTGTTTTAGATTGTCGCTACACTCGTTAGCCACTAAGAGAAGACTTGAGAGGGTGTTGGAGTCAGTGCGTCGATTTAAGCGTAGTATGTACGTATTATTGGTCGCTTTCTAAGTTACACTTGTTATGTTTCATGTGTTAATAGGATCGCAGGCGGGGACTTCGGACGCGACGAAGAAAGGAAAGCAAGTGGTTGGATTTACTTAGCTCGAGATCATCGGTGAGTAGATTTAACATCTACGGGGAGATCGCCCGTATGGAGTTAAGCGTCAGGGCTAGATATGATATTATAGCCGCATGTTTATACGCATACATGTTGATTGTGCATGAGCATTATTGCATACCATTACTTGTTGTGCCTTGATTTAGTACCTAGTGGGCACTGCACCATTACTGACGGTTCATGTTGCACGAGAACTAAATTGTATGCTACACCCACACTGTTGATAATTTCCATGACACTCATAACCTATACACATATGCTGTATTGTAATAGTTATTGATATTGACACAGGGATTATTGTTCTATTGCGCATATGAGATGTTAGTTATATGTATGCCCTAGAGGCCATTGCTATACATGAGATGTATATTGTAGTGGATGCTTGGACATATATAGGGAGGACATTCTTGCTCGACATGATAGTATGCTATCTGGTTACTCTTTATCTTAACATGTACATTGATTGTCTCTCTGTTACATGTTGGTAAAGCCCTTAGGATGCGTACTTGACTACCTAGATTATGATGCAGATCATACTAGTGGGACAAAGGTAGTTGATAAGTACATCCTTTAATGTCCCTAGTCGTGGGTGTATCGAGACGTGGCATCAATATACCAGAGTAGACTAGCGTGTAGATTCTCGACCCATGTAGATGGGCGATAGATGATCCCATATCCATTGGTGTTTGACATCAGAGATGGTATACGGGTGCTATGTGGAGACTGGGTACACTGTACGGACTCGTTGAGAACTCCCAGATGGTATTATACCTCACGTCAAATGGCAGTTCTCTGGTGACACTGGTACAGGTTAGTCTGTCGACCAGAGATCGTCATAGAGTCTTGTGTGATTCCGACTGTGCTTTGATTTCCACCTTACCACGTTCAAGAGAACGTGAAAAATGGTGGTTTTTGGGTACAGGCCTGAGTCACATGGAGGCAATGAGCGATAGGAGGGGATTCATCTTTCCCGGTTTTGGGGGTTGATGTTGCGCTGTGCTCGATTGGATATAACAGGAAGTCCCTGGCCAGGGCTGTTTCAGAGATTTACTGGTAAGTGTTACCAGTAGTTTCTCGACCCATTATGAGCCTCATATCGGAACGACTTATCGAGTTACTGGGGTCTGACGTGTACCACCCCTAAACGAGATATGCGACATATCAGACAAAGAGACCGGACTGTACGGTAGTGTTACTGACAGGCTTTTACAGGAGTTGGGGCGGGCTTTCTTGCTGATCTTCTGATCGTTCAATACCCGGGTAGCCGTTACATCCAGCTAGTACCGCTGACGGCTTGTGGGTGCTTGATGTGATCCTCACCTAATGCCGGTGTATTGACGAGTCTTTAGAGTCCTACATAGAGGTTTTACTGGCTCAGGCAAAATGACGTAGGAGCACATATGTGATATGTGCGGGACCGAGAATAGTGCGAGTATGTGATACCGTATTCTATTCTCGCGATATTTGTATCGGATGGTTATATGTGATATAGCCGGATTATCGAATCAATCGTTGATTCGATTAGTTGGTACATTTAATATTAGTCGGTTATATGTGATATAGCTGGATTATTAAATCAAGAGTTGATTTGATAATTTAATGTATAATTGTATATGTGATATACTAAATTACATTAACTAATATTGGCTCACTTAAGCATTTATTTATTCTCACAAGTGCACACTTATTATATATGTGATATATATTAATTGTGTTCTTTTTGTATCATGGTTGTTGATACACACTACATAGGTGTATGAGACTGACACCGTACTAATTATAATGTTAGGTTTTAGTTTTTAAAGTAATTCGAAAATTAGTGGATAATGAGCTCACTTGCATGAAGCTTCATGAAGCTTATGGATGCATTGACTTAGTCTACTGGTTTTGTTTTACTTAAGATATTTATTAACCTAACCATTATGATTTAGCCATGGTTATGTCTCTACATGAGTTAGTATATGATACAAACTCACCCATGGTTCACTCCCTCACCTCATTAGTTCATTCTCATCTCTTGAGCTCTTCTTCTTCCTCCTTGAGAAAAGCTTGCTACCTTTTCTAAAAGAGAGAAAATATTGTGAGAAAAATAAAACTAAAGTGAGCCCACTTCCTACTTCATCATCCTCTACTAGATTAGCACTTTAGTATAGGGTGTTTGCTTCACTAATCTCTCATTAGTGAAGAGGGTAGCTTGAGTTAGTAGCTCCTCGACGTAGATCATCTTCGGCCTTGAAGACTTCAAGCAAGACCGTTGCTTTCTTCTCATGAAGCTTTTCAAGAGTCCGCAAGATCATTTCATCGCAGAGAAGAGACTACTACAAGGAGCTATTGATGTGAAGGACCGATCTACAAAGGTTGTATTTCTAGTTCACTTAGAAGTAAAGTAGTTTACTTTGTTTTTCGTATGATTCTCTAGTTATCGATTCTAGTTTAGGGTTCGTTAAAACGACAAAAAATTGAAAATGGCATGGTCGATGCCTCCCGAAACCTTACTGTCGTTCATACAAACCCTACAGTGGTATCAGAGCCTAGCTAGATGTAACATTTCAAAAAAATAAAATAATATTTTTGGGAATTTTTATAATTTAATATTATTTTATTGAATATTTTAATATTTTGGTATAATTAAATACATAAAAATTTGGAAAAATAATGGAAAATTCTAAAATAGGGTATTTTATAGAATTATGCCATTTTAAGTTTTTATGATTAGTTATATGCTAATTTAGTGCTAATTGCGATTAAAAATCGCTAATCGGGTTTTTACCAATTTTGTGCAAAACATGCACATATCTTTTTTTCACACTTGTGTTACATTTTTCTTGCCATGGTTTTACTTTGGGGTTACTATTCTTGTGAGAAGGGTTTTTGGAGGAAAAGAAAAAAGAAAGGAAAAGAAAAGAGAAGGGAACATGAGCATTTAATGAGGCATGGTGCATTTTGACTTGGATTTCTCTCTCCCTCTCATTTTCCTCATCTCTCTCCCCCTTCATTTTCTCCATTTTCAGCTGAAACCTTTGACCTCTTCACCCTCCCCTCTTCAAGCCCCAAATCACCTCAAAAACATCACCAAAACCCTACCTCCATTTCATTAAAAGTGTGCACAAGCTCAAGATCTACACATTGGACCAAGAAAGCAAGGATTTTGGCCACTAGGGGCAACTCAAGAAAATTCTTGAGTTTCCAAATGAGGTATTTACTGAACCCTTAGCTTAGTTTTAAGCTTTACTTATACCCCCATGCAAGTTTAGAACCGGTATTGTGTGTGTTTGTGGACTTAAAGAAAACCTAGTTAGGGTTTGAGGAAATTATGAGTTGTAATGTGAAATTGAGCTTAGTAGAGGCCGCACAAATACTCTAGTGATGTTATTTTGGACCCGAACCTGAACTAGAAACCAGAATACTGATTTATGGAATCGATATCGGGGAAAACTGTAAATCTGGAAGTGTATTTTGTAATCTGCCATCACCCGGGACATTCTGAAATAAAATTGATTGGACAATGACATGTGCAGGCACCCAGGAAGCTACCACCAGAACCCTATCCCTATACTCGGCCGCAAATTTATCCATTCTGGCCGCAATTTGCGGCCAGACCATGGTGGATTTGCCTCGTTTTGGTTTTGGTGCCCCCTTATCAGTAGATTAGACCCATGGCATGTATATATTTGTTTAATTTGACCTAGGGTGAAATCTGGAGCCTATTTCCTTAGTTGCTGTTTTGGATTCGTGTTTCCGTATTCCGTATTTTAAATTCTGAATTTTCGTATTTTGTTTACCTTGACTATTTGGCGTTTATACGACGATATCGAGGATTGATTGTTGGTTTTGGAGGCGTACCCATAGGTTCTAACCTATAGGCCCCATAGCGTATCGTTTTGGTTTTCATGTGTCGTTTTAGCTTTGATTTGGTTTTAATGCGGCTATACGATACTTTGATATGTAGGTAACCCATGAAGACTTCGGGAGGACAAGCAAGCGCGTGGCGACGTCGACAAATGAAGACGCAAGGTGAGTAGATTATATCTACGGGGGAAGTCGGGTGGATGGCGTATAGCACCCCCGCAGTCCGTAGTAGATATATTATATTATGGATAGTTTAGGGTTAGAAGTAACCTAGTGTAGTTCATAGTCGCGAACCCTAGAATAGATTTACACCTACACGTGCACCCTTGCATATTCATTATACTTGCACTGTGTTTGATGGATAGTGGATGACTTTGGAGATGAGTCGATGATATTGGGTTTTGTGCTGCGAGATCGATGATCTGATATGATTCGTATTTGGGATACGACATATGATCTCTAGCGGGCCTTTGGACGTGTGTTTACACACGCAGTCATATTAAAGGTATCAGTTATACTAGACATAGATCAGTACCCCAGATTGTGTGATATGATGAGGAGGATACCAAATAATTGATGAGCTGATTGTGATTTTGACCCGTACCTAGCTATTGGGATGCTGTACGACGATTTACCGTACGAGCTTTATATTGATGATAGATCCGCACTCATGACTCGAGGATGTCAGATGATATACTGTACCGTACGCGATACCATTAAGGCAGGATCACCGACTATTATATTATTTATATATATCGACTCAGATTTAGGTGGTTTCCATACCCCTCCTGATGGACTTGGCTTAGTAGATGTTAGACTAGACCCGAGTCATACCTATTTCAAAACTAACGAATCGGGAATATCTTTTAAGGACAAGTAAAGGGATTCTACAGGTATTTTCAAAAGACGTATCTATTCTTAAAACCACCGTAACCCTTATTTTACCGAAACCCCGATTCGTCTTATTTCAAATGACACCACTGCAGGACATGTACATATTGGTGTAGATTCTTCACTGTTGCATTGATTATTCGATTCCGCATCGCATTGCTTGTGTTTATCTCTATGTTGCAATCATGCTGTTAGGACACCAGCACCATTATCGATGATGCATATGTTCCACGTACACTTGCTTGCCGGCTCACACACTTCATCATCGATAATTGCCATGTCACTACACAGTAGTATTATTGCATTAGGATATGACCTTGTATGTGCATACTATTATTCTAGGTCATATACATCATGCTTTCTGATTATACGCATTGAGATATTCGTTTTCATGATATTTCTGGATTTAGGAACCGTGGATAATTTCAAAGGAGAGTTTGTACTTATTTGGAAAACCCGGTTTCCTTGATATGATATTTGCGCAGCCACCATGAGATTTATCGGTTCTGATTATATACCCCATACGAGGAGTGTGTGCCGTATGAGGGTACATGGTGGGGCCCGGTATGGTTCCCCTCGGCAAGATGATCGAAGGATTATGCCGATTGAGCCTGGAGGTGGGCGAGTACTTACCGGTGATTGTATTTGAGCTCGACGGATATCCGGGGGATACCGACCGGAGTTGAGAGATGAACATGGGTTGACCCGTGCTGCCGGGGCCGAGGGCCGATACCGCAGACGGAGCCCCATATGGACGAGGATTTACGTGCCGATGCTAGGCACAGGTTTCATGATGTTTCCATGATTTTGATTATATCCTCATATTTACATGCATGATGCTTATTGTCATTTGGGTGACAGGTGGACGGGATCCACACATGTACAGACTTTTATTACATTGATCATACTTCATTTGTATATATAACATGGTATGAGGGCGCTGTTATATATACCCTTACACCAATATTAGTGGAATGGGACGCTAATATATGTGTATTGATATTTATTTTGATACTTCATCATATTTACTTCATGCAGACATACCTTATGTTTATGACATGTTATTACCTGAGGCACTGACACGAGTATTTGGCACTACCTACATGTTTAGATGTTACATTGCCACCTTATCATGCTTCAGGCTTATTCTTTGAGGTTTTTATATCTGATTGTATTGATCTAGGATTATGTCATGCATTCGGTTTCTGCTTGTAGTTATTTTCTATTCACGAGTTGGCAACTCACCCCCGTTGTGCCACAGTTCTTGCAGGTTTTGCCGTACAGGTTCCATAGCGGCATTTCTGGCACACTGCTCCCTTGTGGGTGAATTGCATTTGGTAGGTGGGTTCTTTTGCATCAAGAACCACCATTGTACTTGTATTATTCTTTTGTATCTAGAATTCCATCAACCAAAACTTGTATATTGTTTCAGACTTAGACACTAGTGATGTATTATTTCGACCTTAGAGTCGCGCTTAGCAGTATTACGGTTTTCATGCTTATTGGGTTTCTTTTGAGTTTTGATCCTCGCCATTCGGCGTTGTATATTATATTACTTGCGTGGTTGTGAACGTCGATTGACGAAGAGCTAGCTCCCGCTTGGGGACGCCTTTTATCATTGTATATATATTGTACTTGTTGTACCCCGTTCGGGGCCAGTATTTACAAAAGAAACTCTGCCGAAATTTTTAGAAAAGACTTTACATTTTAAAATGCATATTCGGCTTAGTTATTTAAAAACCTTGACTTCAAACATGTTTTTCTTCACTTTTTTAAACCAATTTTCTTTACTTACTCTTAAAATGGTTTTAGATTTCTGGGCTTTTGGCTTACTTGGATCATATGGAGTACTATAGACTTCATATGGTTCAAGGGCCAGTCACGTGCTCTTTCGGGTCCTGACAAAATTGGTATCAGAGCGCTAGGTTAACCTTGGTTCGATTCTAAGTTTGACTATGTGGAGCCTAGGGCGTCAATATATATACGGAACTTAGGCTTGACCTTACGGAACTTAGACTTAGTCGAGGGGGTATTAGACCCGAAATTTCGTCGCGTAGGATGACCCTTGGTTGATGGAATAGGTGACTAAAGTAGAGTGACGTACCGTGGGTATGTTCCGCGGCATACTAACGATACGCTACTCCGCTTAAGGAGCCTTAGGATGTACATGTCCTTGCACAGTATTATATTTATTCCTATGATCGATCCTCATCGATACTTATGATTTTGCTGCCACGATTGCACGGGCAGAGTGAGCTACGGCTCGAGTTGCGTCAGCATGAGCTCGTCGTGGACGAGGACTGAACAGGGCGTGATTCCAGAGATTTACGATTGCATTGAGAGCCGTCGTCTTATTGTGTTTTCGCGCCATGAGCGTTTGGTGGATCACCTTTACGGGATTTCTCGGACGTGCCGATTGGTACCAGAGGATCAGGCTACTGCTAGAGGCCAGCCAGGATGTGATGACCATTGATATGTCGCTTATTCAGGATGATTGAGGCGCTGTTCAGCGTAGAGACGAATATGCCAGCTGTTGCTGCAAACGACGAGGTATCACCCAGATGATTGGAGCTACTGCAGCATGAGTATATACTTAGAGTGATGATAGTGAGTCGCTAGTCACCCGAGGATGAATGACTAGGACATGTGGTTCGTTCGCTTACCCTGATGCGAGGTCATCAGATAGATTGATTCTAGCTAGAGGCGACTTCACGCAGGTTCGTTGAGAGTCGATAGAGACGATCGAATGTCAGGAGCCAATTTTCCAAGTTTAAAGTATACGGAAAGACATGCAAGCGATTCTATGGACCCTCTAGAAGAATGAAACCCTAACTCGACTTAATGACCGTATGAAAGCCTTTGAACCTTAGGGTTTGCGGCAGTTCCGTGGCGCCATTAGTGAGGCTTGGGTTTGCCCTTCTACTGCTGGACCACCGACGCTGTGGCATGTACTCCATACTATTAAACTGTACTCAAGATGTTGATCTCTTGGGGGATTATGAGGTTCTGACGAGTCGATCGAACGATTCGACATCATTTGGATATCATGTGATGGGATGCATTGCTTGGGAGACTCCAGATACGAGTATAGCCGTTGGAGCACAGTCCATGCAGCCACGATGAGACGAGTCCGAATCAGTCGACATTGAAGCAGAGTGAAGTAAAGAGTTCGCTAGAGATTTCGACGAGATGACGTTCCACCCCGCTGACATCAGAGATACGATACGCACGCAGAGGCGTTGTATATGGATATACCTTCCAGAAGGAATTGCGACGAGTATGCAACCGTTCCGGAATAAGAATTAGCTTCAGCAATGGATGATGACTTCCGGGCAATTCGGCAGGAATGAGAATTGAGAGAGAGACCTCGACAGGACCTTTCTGGAATATGATACGAGAAGACCTGGACCCAGGAGTGGTCATATTGCGCACACCTAGCAGGCCAGAGTTCGGCATCATCGACGAGATAGTTGACCAGGTTCGGATAAAGGACCTTACCAGATGCGTTGCGAGTTGATCGAGGACGGACGAGTATTGAGTATTCCTCCGATGGTTGGGAAACGTTCCCAAGGACCTGTTCGGCCACACATCTTCTACCGAATGATGAAGCTACAGAGTACGCGATTTCGAGTCCGTGCGAGAGACTTCGGATTGACCGTAGCCGAGAACGTTGCAGTGCACAGATAAAGACGTGACGTCGATGTGGACGATGATACAGAAAAGCGGAACAAGAGGTTCGTGCGAGACGCTGACGAGATGTCATTACTTTCTGTCGAGGCTAGAGACCTGATATGCTTACAGAGGCGTTGGGATGCGGCCAATTTCTGAGAAAATGTTGTGCTGAGGTCACAGATGTCCATCGAGCGAGAAGAGATTATGCAAGAGAGCCAACCTCCATACAGACCGACATAGGCAAGATCGAAAGAGACCTTGAGCGGGATTCCTTCCAGGACACTGCTACATTGACATTTGCATCCAGGATCAGATGTGTGATGTGCATTCAGAGAATCAGAGGCCGACGCCAGTGACGTGCTGCTTTTCGAGTGGTCATGAGGATTGACCGAGAGATGACCAGAAAAGTGCCAGAACGGAATCGTCCCCGTTAGCACACCTGACAGGGCCGATGAGCCGATTGATTGTGAGATTGGTAATCCGCAGAGGAGATAAGGACCCAGAGACAGAGGACGCCAGACCGTGAGCAAGAGGCAAGTAGATAACTTGCGCTGCTAGCATTGGATGCACCGACACCTTCTCGACTTTGAAGGAGGGACTACCGGCGACGGTATTTATGATTTGTGATTTTGTGATTCGATTATCACATATCTGTCATCTTGGATTTCGATATTCTGGGCGTTCTGTTTCCATGATTTAGTTTTGATGACAAAGTTTCATGATATTTGTTTTCTTTCACCTACTAGGATTTATGTTTTGCGCATAGTTATTACGTTGAGGTATTGATTGTGATTTCATGCCAATTTTATGCCAGTGATTTGATTTACGCTTCCAGCATAGTTTTCGTGCACCTTTAGTGTTTTGATTTGATTTGTGCACGCTGATGCACATTGTTGTGAGCTTATACACCGCGGTATACCTGATTTTGAGTGAGCCATATTGTATACCGTCGATTTTTGGATTTTCGCGTTTGTTGGACGCATGTTTTGAGATACGATTTTGGTGCACACCAGATGCACTAAATCGGGATTCTTTGTGCATGTCAGATGCACTTGATTTTTCTGTCAGGCACACACGTTGCCTATGACAGATGTTTCGTGCACACCAGTTGCACCTAGATGTTGTTTTGTGCACATGTATGGCACATATATGGATTTTGATTTCCGTGCGCACCCGACGCACCGGATATTCATATATATACATTGTGAGATTTATTCCTTATAGAGCATTACATTTTATGATATTTGCTATGTGTTTTCATACTGAGCGGGACTAGTCAGAGGACAGTACTCGCATACTTTTGCATGTATTTACTTTAGTTATTTACACATATAACTTTCATATATACATGTATAATTTTGATGTACATCATACTGGTTCTGTTTTGGATTTGACATTTGTGTCTTTACCATGACTCCGATGATTGCAGGATGCTTGACGGAGTTTCGATTTTGAGTTATCTGCTCATTACTTATGCGCATGTATTGCGCTATGATATGTTTTATGTATTGATGTTTTCGGAGCCCGACAATTTGGATTTTTACTGAAAACTTTTAGTATTTGGGGTTTTAAATTTAAATTCGGGGACCGAATTTATTTAAGAGGGGAAGATTGTAACATTTCAAAAAAATAAAATATTATTTTTGGGAATTTTTATAATTTAATATTATTTTATTGAATATTTTAATATTTTGGTATAATTAAATACATAAAAATTTAGAAAAATTATGGAAAATTCTAAAATAGAGTGTATTATGGAATTATGCCATTTTAAGTTTTTATGATTAGTTATATGCTAATTTAGTGCTAATCGCGATTAAAAATCGCTAATCGGGTTTTTACAAATTTTGTGCAAAACATGCACATATCTTTTTTTCACACTTGTGTTACATTTTTCTTGCCATGGTTTTACTTTGGGGTTACTATCACTACTACAAATAAGGGTTTCCCCTACGGATTTATCCGTAGGGGCAACCCACTGCCCCTACGGATATCTGCGTAGGGGCGAAAAAATACCCCGTAGGTGCAAAGGCCGCAGGTGCAAGTTGAGGCCCTGAACTTGCCCCTACGGGCAAATTCGTGCCCCTACGGATATCTCTGTAGGTGTTATTGCCCCTACGGATTACGCCGTAGGGGTAATCAAATCATATATGTATTTTTTTTTGAATATATTGTATGTACCTACGGATACAACCGTAGGTCCTTGTTCTACCCCTACGGATAACTCCGTAGGGGATATGCAGTGGCCCCTACGGATATGTCCGTAGGGGCACTCCCAACACCCTGCACTGAGATCAGGGGGCAAAATATCAGGAAACCTGATATTTTGCCCCTACGGATAAATCCGTAGGGGATAGACAGTGGCCCCTACGGACATATCCGTAGGGGCACCCCCAACACCCTGCACTGAGATCAGGGGAGGAAATATCAGGTTTCCTGATAGTTTGCCCCTACGGACAACTCCGTAGGGGCAACATATATACCTACGGCTTAATCCGTAAGTACATATTGTCTGTATTTTTTTTTTAAAAATGGGCTGCTAGATTTTTTCCCGCCCTGTGCACAATACTATATACATCAATCAAATCATATATTGCTGTATTCATAATCACATCTCACGCATATATATAATATACAAAAGAAACCCAAAAATTGAATATGATATAAATACAAACCAATATCAATATCGTTTCAAAATGTAGTACAATGTGATATAAATAAATACATGTTTCAAAAAATAAGAACCAAAAAGCTGCCCTAGTTCGGTCCAGCTCCACCTCTGAATAACGTTAGAATAACGCGCGCCTGCTCCTCGGTCAATACACTCTGCAATGCTACAAATAAGGGAGTCTGAGCGGCATGTGGAGCTGGCGATGTGGTCTGCGCAGCCGCCGTCGAGGTAGTCGCTTATGGAGCCGCGGCTGCGGGAGTCTGAGTGGGCGGTGGAGCTACAGAAGCTGTCTGCGGAACCGCAGCCGATGTAGTGGCTTGCGGAGCCGCAGCCAAAGGAGATGCATGTGGAGGCTCGGCCGATCTACCCTGTCGCGTCTGGACATAACGTGTGTAAGAAGCGTGTAAGAACTGTGTATTATTCGAATTCGTTTCATTATTAAGTTATTTCGAAACCCTGTTTGGATATCTAGTTTGGAAAAGCGTTGTTTATTTTAATTACATATGTATGTATGATTAATCAAACTTAAGTCTAAAACCAAATAAGCTCAAGCTACGTACTAATTATGGATATGTTGATATGTATATAATATGAAATGATATTTTACTATAAAGTGGTATACATACCAGCATCTCCTTCAACTCCTGAACGGTGGCCCTCAAGCTATCCAGTTCCTGATGGACATGCCGGTCACTGGAGACGGAGGAAGTAACCGCCGGGGTGGAGTCCAACCTCATATGGGCCCTGCTAGGGCCCAATCCCCGGCCTCTCTCCCAACCTCCGTGGTGCCCTCCGTGTGCGGCGTCCAGAACTGGGGTCAGCAGCCTCGGATCGTTCTGTCCGGTAAAATCGATCCCCGAGGCCTGGGCCTGCTCAACCACCCGCTCCTACACCCATATTAAGCAGTAAAGTATAAGTATAAAATTTAAACTTGAACCTTCCAAAACTAAAATTTCAAATTTGGGTAGAAAAAATATTAACACTTACGCAGTACTCCTGGGTAGCGACGTCGGGACATCGAAGCTCGCCCGTGGCGGGATCTGTCGAGGTGCCGTGGACGGCAAGATATGCGGACAGCACGCTCGGTGTACCACCTGACGCCACGGTCCGAGATGTCTGCAATATTAGAAAGTAACTCTTAATATTAGAAATATTAGAAAATAACTCTTAATATTGCAGAATATTAGAGAATAACTCTTAATTTACCGATAACTCCATGGCTCGAGTAATGTTCCTCGAGCCACCTGTGTAAGTGGGGCGACCCCTCTTCGCCGACTTCCTGTTCTCTGTATTCTGAGCGGCCTGTTTCTGCACAACGCATTAACATTTAGTTTTCTAATTAAGAAACACAAAGAAATAAATTATATCATAAATAATGAATTAAATTTAAAATACATACTTGTTTGCGTTCGGAGTCGAAATAAGCGCACAATAGAGGCCATGTCTCTACGTCGACTCTCGCAAACGCCGGAGTAGATAGGAGGGCCGATCTCTCTGCCTCGGGGGTCGCTATCCACAGGGAGTAGCAGTCGGCCTTCAGCTCATTCCTGTTGTATCGGACCTTGGCCTGCATGTTCTTCATCAGGCCATTGTACAGAGCATGAAGGTCGAGCACCCTCCCCGGGTGATCAGGGTCGGCTACAGGCTGAAAATCGTAATCCAACTGAAAATACAAAAAAAAACATTGTTATTAGATTGCAAGTGTTAATAATAAATATATTGAATAGATCAAATAAAAATATATATTAATACATACCCGAGCCTGATCAAAGAAGAGGGCGAATGAGCGCTGGTGCTGCTCGCCCCACTCAACGTGAAGTGGACAGTTCTTCACGATCCGGCTCTCGTCCCCCAAATACCGGACGAACCTCTCGGCATGAGGACCGGTATAGCGATAGTCAAGGGTAAAAAATAGGGGGAATGCTGCCTCCCCCCTAGCTCTATCAGGCCTCAGCCTATAGGACTGATTCGGGCCTCGAGTCCCCCTCTGGGGATGGAGAGGCCCTGCGTCTGCACGAAATATCAAGACAATCAATAATAAGACAAAGTTGTATTAAGAAATCAAGGTTAAACAAAAATTCAAGTGTGATATATACCTCCGGTGACTAGCGCACGAGCCTGGGCCCGAGCAGCAGCACGAGCGGGATGATAGTTCCTCCGGTGAGGAACAACCGGGGTCCCGGACCCGGACGCATCCCCTCCAACTATAAAATAAACATCGACGCTAAATTTCCATGAAGTTCATATTTATTCTATAGAGCATATGTAAAATGAATAAATATTTTAAATTTATTCATACTAACCTGCAGACGATGCGGAGGTTATGGAAGCGGCAGGAGTGGCCCCTGTGGAAGGTGTGGACTAACCACCTATAATTAGACAAATAAAAATAGATTATATAAGTAATTGCAAAAAGAATGTGTAGATCAATAATATAACGTTCTAAATTAATATGCATGCACTATAGGATATATAAACATACCCGCAGGTGCGGTGGTGTCACCACCTACAGCTAGACAATAATAAAAATTGCTAAGTAAGAGCAAAAGGAATGTGTGTATTTATGATATAGCATTCTAAATCAATATACATATACTATATGATATATAAACATACCTGGAGGAGCGGGGGTGGCCTCTGTCCCAGATGTGGACGCATCACCAACAACTAGACAATCAAACATTGACAATATAAGTAATTTTGACATAAACATGCATGAATATCTGTAATATTACATTCAAAATGGATATGCGTGCAGTATACCTGGAGGTGTGGCCAAATCAACACGGAAGGAGGCATCCGAAGGGGTCTCCGATCTGGGTGCAAGACCGGCCCTCTGAAGCTCCCTACGGAGCTCTCCTGGCGGCAGAACCGCTCTGCCTCTGCCTCTGCCTCTGCCGCGGCTGGAGCTCCTGCCGCCCCTCGCTGCTCCCGACATCGTCATCAAATCTAGATAAACGGTTCGTGGACGCATTAGACAATCATTAAAAGTATTGACTATATATGATCTAGAGCGTAAAATGTGAAGTAATAATATAACATTACTGATAACCTTTTTCGTTTCGTGGGCGCATCATACATATCTACTTGGATTTCATCGTCGATGTCATTTCTAACCCACGTAACTTCATGATCGGTCGAAGACAACCCGTCCTTCGAAACAGACTGTCGGAGCACTTTAAGCCTTCTCTCTTCTTCGTCCTCATCGCTGTCCTCGTATTCTGGGACATCGTAGACATCTCTAGGTTTCCATCGGCATACAACACTCCACCCCGGATGCTTCAAACACTGTAAGTAGTATACTTGGAACGCTTGGTTCGGAAAGATAAACGGATCGTCCTGACCGTAAAATCGAAATGCGTTCACACTGGTCAATCCATATTCATCTTTCCAAGTCCCAAGACTGCTTCTCCACCTGTCTGTATCGGTTCGCGGATCGTACCAAGTACAGTGGAATATATAAAAGGGTTCTGATCGTCCGGGATAGTGGATGCCGAGTATACAATTTAAGTACCCATAGTAAATCACACCGTCCGATCCTACCGTCGCAATCCCACTATTCTGAGTGGTTCTAGATGATTCTATGTCCTTAACTTCGAATTTGTATCCAAGGACACCAAATCCTTTGTAATATGCAACCTCCATACTAGGAAATTAAGCTAAACATCTTGAATCACTCTTAAATGATGCAGACAAGTTCGGATCGTGGATCTAACAAAACAAATTTTACGATAAATACATAACGATACAAGTTTAGATTAAAACTGATAGCAATAAAATGTAATTCGAATAACTTACATGCTCTGTGACCCGATCACAAAAATTATCCTGATGGTATTTTTCCAAACGCTCTTCGTTCCAATCAGGATGCCCCTCATGTACCTCGTTAAAATGAGTTCTGTTTTCGACAAATAATTGTGACATTAATATTATGTCATTTCATACACACACAAACACAAATATAACAATTAATCCAAAAGAACTTACTCTCTAATTTGTTCAAGACATGCGCAATTAAGCAAGATAAACCGGTATATCTTGTTGATAAACATAGTGTCTACCCTCTTATACTCGGCTTTACCATATGGCCCGTCTTGAATTCTTTGTGGTCGGTTAAGCCTTGTCTCAATGTTCTCGTCCAGATAGCGGGAACAAAATGTGGTTGCTTCATCAAGAAGATAACCTTGCATGATAGAACCCTCTGGTCGATTTTTATTGCGTATATACTTCTTAAGAGTGTAAGGTACCTAATGAGAATATGTTGAATAAATAAACACGGGCATACAGGACAACAATAAATTTATAAATTGCGCGAAACGAAAAATTACACGTACCTCTCGACGGGATACATCCATCGATATTGTACCGGTCCGGCTAACTTCGCCTCAGTTGCAAGATGAACCGTCAAGTGTATTATGATATCGAAGAATGACGGTGGGAAAATACGCTCAAACTTGCAAAGTATCAACGCAATAGAATTTTCTAGTTTATCCAGCGTCGCAACCTCCAGTGTTTTAGCACACAACTCCCTGAAAAAACAACATAGGTCGTTGATTACTAGACCAACCGAGTCGGGGAGAGAAGTCCTGAGGGCTAATGGAAGAAGGTGCTCCACGATAACATGGTGATCATGACTTTTCAGCCCATCGATCTTGCCCTTCACAATTTTTATTTTCTTGCTGAATGATCCTGAGAAACCTATGGGGACTTTCAAATCATGCAACACCTGCAGGAATCTTTTCTTCTCCGGTTGTGACATATGATAAGTGGCATTGGGAAGTACAAACTTGCCCGGTTTACCCGCTACCGGTTTAGGGTGCAGTTCACTTCTTATTCCCCACTCTTGTAGATCCATCCGGGCATTCATGTTGTCTTTCGATTTCCCGTCTTTACACAGAAGCAAGTTAAGTATGTGCTCTGATACTCCCTTCTCTATATGCATGACGTCCAGACAATGACGCACTGAATTTGTAGACCAGTACGGAAGCTCGAAGAAAATGCTTAACTTGTTCCAATATTGTGGTTTGACCTATCTCGTCGGATCCATCCCGAAGGTCACGTTATTGTAACCATCCCATTTAGCAGTCACGTCCTCTCCGGACAATGGGGATGGAGGCCCAAGAAGCTCCTGATGACCATCAAAGTGAACCGTGTCTAACCTATAGGGGTGGTCTGGAGGCAGAAAATGTCGATGGCAGCAATAACAAACCTTCCTGCTAAAATTCAAAAATTTTGATGTTGTGTGTTCATGGCAATGAGGACATGCTTTGTGACCATGTACGGACCAACCTGATAGCATTCCATACGCAGGAAAGTCATTAATTGTCCACATTAAAGCCACACGCAGTATGAAGGTTGTATTTGTGTTTGAATCATATGTCTCTACACCATCAATGAACAAAGTTTTCAGCTCCTCGATCAGAGGTCGGAGATAGACGTCGATATTGTTCCCCGGTGAGTTTGGTCCGTCGATAAGAAGAGGCATCATAAAGTATGATTGGTCCGTAGCCAACCAAGGCGACAGATTATAAATTATCATTACAACGGGCCATGTACTGTGACTTCCAGCCATATAGTTGAATGGGCAGAAGCCATCGGCAGCCAGTCCGAGTCGGACATTGCGAGGATCGCTACTGAATATTGCGTGCCTCCTATCGAAATCCTTCCATGCCGGTGAATCTCTTGGATGGCTCATTTTTCCATTTTCGCTTAGAGGAGCACGGTGATGCCAAATCATTGCCTCGGCTGTTTTCTTGCACCTGAATAGCCTCTGTAGCCTCTGTGTTATGGGAAAATATCGTGCTATCTTCACAGGTATATCAGGCTTCTTATCAGAATCTTTCGGCTTATACCTGGCCTCTCCGCATGTTGGACACTCTTTCAAATCTGAATTCTCTTTCCGGTACAACACGCAATTTTTAGGACATGCTTGAATCTTATCGCACTTTAGACCCAAATCAGACATCATTTTCTGGGCTTCGTACCAGCTTTCGGGCACATTATTTCCCGGAGGCATAGAATCTTTCAAGAACGAAAGAAGCATTGTGAATGACTTGTTGCTCCATCCATTTAGGCACTTAATTTGGAAAAGTTGGACGAACCATGAGAGGGTGGAATACTTCGCATTCTCATAAATTGGTTTCCTAGCATCATTCATGAAATTTTCATATTTATCCGCACGCGGTCCTTGACCGGAAGGAATGTCATCTTCGGTACGAATAGATTCACCTAGGGCAGCCTCTACCATATCCTCCATTTCTTCTGATGGAAATAAATTTCCGTATCCTGCCGTATTACCGAATTCTTCTTCTTCCCCTGCCGCATTATCGTGTTCTCCTTCTTCTTCTACCGCAGTACTGCATTCTTCTCCTTCCCCGTGATATTTCCAAGTTGAATAAAGTCTAGTAAACCCATGTTTTACAATATGAAGCTCTGCCAATTCTACCTTCTGCCAGTACTTATTGCCACATCTATCGCACGGACAGAGAATCTTCTCTATTATGATCTTATTATGTGCTCATGCAAATTCAAGGAAAGCAGCAACTCCTGTGACAAACTTAGGTTGCATACGTTGTTTCCAATCCACATACATCCAGTCCTTAACTCTGACGTACTCATGGGCCATGTTAGAGTGAATAACATATAAATTGTAGATTATGCTGACTATATTGAGAAATATAAGAACGGGATAGTTACTGACAAAGGAGAAAATCCGTGTATATGCTTTGTGTGTGCGTTTGTCGTTGAAAAGAATAAATTATCGCACGTTATGTTAACCGATAGACGGGGACTAAGTAGCGCTTTTAGTTTCATATATGGGTATCGATGGGAATATGAAGGTTTCATATTATCATATATTGGTTTTAACCCGAACATCTCGAATCGCTCTCTAATTATGCGTTTGTATGTATGTGTTCCAGCTGTCGGGGGTAGGCTTCTATCCCATTAAGAATGTATAGAGCGAACGCCCATCACTTGTGCTTTCAACCGTTTCGAGTAAATTTCGGCAGCACCTCCCCGCTGTTCTCCGAGTACACTGTAATAGAATAGATAATCATTTCAAAGCTGTGAAACAACGTTGAAATGAACATCTAATCTATCTTTGTACACAGAGAACCAGCGGAAAGGTACCGACGAAATATCTCGAAATGGATGAAAACACAAGTGAATGAAGGCGTTTGCTTTATACATTCTTAACTTGTCCACACGGGACAAATCTATGGGTTACCATACGATTGAATTTTCTCGTCGCGTAGACTATACGACGGTTGTTAGTATCGAGCTATACTGTCCGATATTTAACAACCTTCGTATAGTTCTAGGTCACGACGAGCATCGCACGTATGTTAACCGATAGACGGGGACTAAGTGGCGCGTTTAGTTTCATATATGGGTATCGATGGGAATATGAAGGTTTCATATTATCATATATTGGTTTTAACCCGAACATCTCGAATCGCTCTCTAATTATGCGTTTGTATGTATGTGTTCCGGCTGTCGGGGGTAGGCTTCTATCCTATTAAGAATGTATAGAGCGAACGCCCATCACTTGTGCTTTCAACCGTTTCGAGTAAATTTCAGCAGCACCTCCCCGCTGTTCTCCGAGTACACTGTAATAGAATTGATAATCATTTCAAAGCTGTGAAACAACGTTGAAATGAACATCTAATCTATCTTTGTACACGGAGAACCAGCGGAAAGATACCGACGAAATATCTCGAAACGGATGAAAACACAAGTGAATAAGGCGTTTGCTTTATACATTCTTAACTTGTCCACACGGGACAAATCTATGGGTTACCATACGATTGAATTTTCTCGTCGCATAGACTATACGACGATTGTTAGTATCGAGCTATACTGTCCGATATTTAACAACTTTCGTATAGTTCTAGGTCACGACGAGCATCGCACGTATGTTAACCGATAGACGGGGACTAAGTGGCGCTTTTAGTTTCATATATGGGTATCGATAGGATTATGAAGGTTTCATATTATCATCGAGTATCATATATTGGTTTCATATTATTTATAGTTTACTTTATTTTATTTAATATTTATAATTAAATATATTGATAAATAATATTTGTAACAGAGAATCAAATTACCGAAATGCCCTATTTCATCTCCAAAGCTATTTATTTCCCCCAAATTAAAACCCCTCCAAAATCCCAAAAGAACCTTATCTATCTATATCAAAAAATTGAAGCGCGCAGCAAGCAGTGCCATTTCCTTCTCTTCTCCCAAAACCCAGCTCACCTTCAATCTCTCCAACTCATCCTAACCCTAACCCAGCCCCAGCCGAACCCCAACCCAACACCAAACCCTAACCCGGCCTAACCCTAACTCCAACCCAGCCCCAGCCGAACCCCAACCCCAACACCAAACCCCAACCGAAATCCTAACCCTAACCCTAACCCCAACACCAGTCGTCGAACCCCAACCGCCGATCGAACCCGTACCCTAACCCTAATCCTAACCCTAACCACAACCGATACCTAATCCTAACCCTCATCGATCGCTACCCTAACATCATTATAATAATGTTTAACTAATTACCTGTAGGCGACGACGGAGACGCAATCGGCGACGACGAGGGCGGTGGCGACAACGAGAACGGAGCACGGTGGCGACCACGAGATCACTGCGCAGGCGTGGCGACGACGATTCGGCTTGGATTCGGTGACGACGAGATCACTGCGGCGGCGGCGGCGACGACGATCTCGATTTGGGAAAATTTGGTTTCGCGCGAGAATAAGAAAAAAAAATAATCAGCGTAGGGATCGATCTCTTAAATCCCTATTTATATGCCCCTACGGATATACCCGTAGGTGCTTGGTTTGCGCCTCCGTAGGGGCAAAAAACACTTTAAGATTTAATAAATTTTAAATAAATATTGAACGACCGTAGGGGCAACCACTTTGCCCTACGGATTAATCCGTAGGGCCAAACTTTTATTGCCCCTACGGATGTTATTATCCGTAGGGGCAACCCCTTATTTTACTAGTGTATTCTTGTGAGAAGGGTTTTTGGAGGAAAAGAAAAAAGAAAGGAAAAGAAAAGAGACGGGAACATGAGCATTTAATGAGGCATGGTGCATTTTGACTTTGATTTCTCTCTCCCTCTCATTTTCCTCATCTCTCTCCCCCTTCATTTTCTCCATTCTCAGCTGAAACCTTTGCCCTCTTCACCCTCCCCTCTTCAAGCCCCAAATCACTTCAAAAACATCACCAAAACCCTACTTCCATTTCATTAAAAGTGTGCACAAGCTCAAGATCTAAACATTGGACCAAGAAAGCAAGGATTTTGGCCACCAGGGGCAACTCAAGAAAATTCTGGAGTTGCCAAATAAGGTATTTACTGAACCCTTAGCTTAGTTTTAAGCTTTACTTATACCCCCATTCAAGTTTAGAACCGATATTGTGTGTGTTTGTGGACATAAAGAAAACCTAGTTAGGGTTTGAGGAAATTATGAGTTGTAATATGAAATTGAGCTTAGTAGAGGCCGCACAAACACCCTAGTGATGTTATTTTGGACCCGAACCTGAACTAGAAACCAGAATACGGATTAATGGAATCGCTATCGGGGAAAACTGTAAATCTGGGAGTGTATTTTGTAATCTGCTATCACCCGGGACATTCTGAAATAAAATTGATTGGACAGTGACATGTGCAGGCACCCAGGAAGCTACCACCAGAACCCTATCCCCTACCTCCTATACCGGCCGCAAATTTATCTATTCTGGACGCACTTTGCGGTCAGACCATAGTGGATTTGCCTCGTTTTGGTTTTGGTGTCCCCTTATCAGTAGATTAGACCCCTGGCATGTATATATTTGTCTAATTTGACCTAGGGTGAAATCTGGAGCCTATTTCCTTAGTTGCTGTTTTGGATTCGTGTTTCCGTATTCCGTATTTTAAATTCTGAATTTTCGTATTTTGTTTACCTCGACTATTTGGCGTTTATACGACGATATCGAGGATTGATTGTTGGTTTTAGAGGCGTACCCATAGGTTCTAACCTATAAGCCCCATAGCGTATCGTTTTGGTTTTCGTGTATCGTTTTAGCTTTGATTTGGTTTTAATGCGGCTATACGATACTTTGATATGTATGTAACCCATGAAGACTTCGGGAGGACAAGCAAGCACGTGGCGACGTCGACAAATGAAGACGCAAGGTGAGTAGATTATATCTACGGGGGAAGTCGGGTGGATGGCATATAGCACCCCCGCAGTCCGTAGTAGATATATTATATTATGGATAGTTTAGGGTTAGAAGTAACCTAGTGTAGTTCATAGTCGCGAACCCTAGAATAGATTTACACCTACACGTGCACCCTTGCATATTCATTATACTTGCACTGTGTTTGATGGATAGTGGATGACTTTGGAGATGAGTCGATGATATTTGGTTTTGTGCCGCGAGATCGGTGATTTGATATGATTCGTATTTGGGATACGACATGTGATCTCTAGCGGGCCTTTGGACGTGTGTTTACACATGCAGTCATATTGATGGTATCAGTTGTAGTAGACTTTGATCAGTACCCCAGATTATGTGATATGATGAGGAGGATACCAAATAATTGATGAGCTGATTGTGATTTTGACCCGTACCCAGCTATTGGGATGCTGTACGACGATTTACCGTATGAGCTTTATATTGATGATAGATCCGCACTCATGACTCGAGGATGTCAGATGATATACTGTACCGTACGCGATACTATTGAGGCGGGATCACCGACTATTATATTATTTATATATATCGACTCAGATTTAGGTGGTTTTCCATACCCCTCCTGATGGACTTGGCTTAGTAGATGTTAGACTAGACCCGAGTCATACCTATTTCAAAACTAACGAATCGGGAATATCTTAAGGATAGGTAAAGGGATTTTAAGGGTATTTTCAAAAGACGTATCTATTCTTAAAAACATCGTAAGCCTTATTTTACCGAAACCCCGATTCGTTTTATTTCAAATGACACCACTGCAGGACATATACATATTGGTGTAGATTCTTCACTGTTGCATTGATTATTCGATTCCGCATTGCATTGCATGTGTTTATCTCTATGTTGCAATCATTCTGTTAGGACACCAGCACCATTATCGATGATGCATATGTTCCACGTACACTTGCTTGCCGGCTCACACACTTCATCATCGATAATTGCCATGTCACTACACAGTAGTATTATTGCATCAGGATATGACCTTGTATGTGCATACTATTATTCTAGGTCATATACATCATGCTTTCTGATTATACGCATTGATATATTCGTTTTCATGATATTTCTGGATTTGGGAACCGTGGATAATTTCAAAGGAGAGTATGTACTTATTTGAGAAACCCGGTTTCCTTGATATGATATTTGCGCAGCGACCATGAGATTTATCGGTTCTGATTATATACCCCATACGAGGAGTGTGTGCCGTATGAGGGTATATGGTGGGGCCCGATATGGTTCCCCTCGGCAAGATGATCGAAGAATTATGCCGATTGAGCCTGGAGGTGGGCGAGTACCTACCGGTGATTGTATTTGAGCTCGGCGGATATCCGGGGGATACCGACCGGAGTTGAGAGATGGACAAGGGTTGACCCATGCTGCCGGGGCTGAGGGCCGATACCACAGATGGAGCCCCATATGGACGAGGATTTACGTGCCGATGCTAGGCACAGGTTTCATGATGTTTCCATGATTTTGATTATATCCTCACATTTACATGCATGATGTTTATTGTCATTTGGGTGACAGGTGGACGGGATCCACATATGTATAGACTTTTATTACATTGATCATACTTCATTTGTATATATAACAGGGTATGAGGGCGCTGTTATATATACCCTTACACCAATATTAGTGGAATGGGACGCTAATATATGTGTATTGATATTTATTTTGATACTTCATCATATTTACTTCATGCAGACATACCTTATGTTTATGACATGTTAATACCTGAGGCACTGACAGGAGTATTTGGCACTACCTACATGTTTAGATGTTACATTGCCACCTTATCATGCTTCAGGCTTATTCTTTGAGGTTTTTATATCTGATTGTATTGACCTAGGATTATGTCATGCATTCTGTTTCTGCTTGTAGATATTTTCTATTCACGAGTTGGCAACTCACCCCCGTTGTACCACAGTTCTTGCAGGTTTTGCCGTACAGGTTCCATAGCGGCATTTCTGGCACACTGCTCCCTTGTGGGTGAATTGCATTTGGTAGGTGGGTTCTTTTGCATCAAGAACCACCATTGTACTTGTATTATTCCTTTGTATCTAGAATTCCATCAACCAAAACTTGTATATTGTTTCAGACTTAGACACTAGTGATGTATTATTTCGACCTTAGAGTCGCGCTTAGCAGTATTACGGTTTTCATGCTTATTGGGTTTGTTTTGAGTTTTGATTCTTGCCATTCGGCGTTGTATATTATATTGCTTGCGTGGTTTTGACCGTCGATTGACGAAGAGCTAGCTCCCGCTTGGGGACGCCTTTTATCATTGCATATATATTGTTCTTGTTGTACCCCGTTCGGGGCCAGTATTTACAAAAGAAACTCTGCCGAAATTTTTAGAAAAGGCTTTACATTTTAAAATGCATATTCGGATTAGTTATTTAAAAACCTTGACTTCAAACATATTTTTCTTCTCTTCTTTAAACCGGTTTTCTTTACTTACTCTTAAAATGGTTTTAGATTTCTGGGCTTTTGGCTTACTTGGATCAGATGGAGTCCTATAGACTTCATATGGTTCAAGGGCCAGTCACGTGCTCTTTCGGGTCGTGACACTAGAGAATTAGACGTATTGTGTAGGATTATGAAACCGAAACAACTCCGAAACTTGACACATCAAAACCATGTTTCTGTCGATTTTTATATGAGCTCTAAAAATTTTTCAAACAAGTGCAGAATAATATTTGAGAGAAAATAAGAACATGGAAGAAATTTGGGGGCATCTGCTCGGATTTTGGCCGAGCAGATGAAGGGTTTTTCCTAGCAGGCCGGCCTCAGTGTGGCATTTTGGTCCTAAATTTTTTTCATGTTCTGTTCTCTGGGTTTTGGTGTTTCATGTGTTGTTTCTTTTTGCTAATTTTTCATGTGATGATTAACTTACTGAAATGGCAACTCGGAGTATTTCGTGGTCGTAATTCTAACTATTTTCGGGTTACTTTAGACGGTATTAAAAAGATCGATCGGATATCAAATACCCACTTTAACCCTTGCCGGAAAATTTTCCAAGTGTTGGATTTTTTCCATAGTTAAAAAGCATTCAAACATCATGCAAGTTATTCGATGGACCCTCTAGAAGAACGAAACCCTAACTCGATTATGTGACCGTCAGAACCGCCACTAAACCCTAGGGTTTGTGGTGGTTCAGCGGTGTCACATGTGAGGCCTTGGTTGACCCTTCTATGGCTGGTTCATTGGTACTGTGGCATGTGCTGAATAATTTTAAACTATGCTCAAGTGTTGAGCTTTTTGGGTAATTATGGGTGTTTGTTGATTCGATCGGAATGCTTAACATCGTCTAGTTTTTTCTGCGATCCCAAGTGTAATATGTGGTGTATCGCCGGTTTCTTTACTATATGTCAACGACAATTGGGATACGCATATTTACTTACGTTGATGATATGTGATGTTATGTGTTGCTGGATATGTTATATTGGATCGTCATGTTTTGAATAGCCGGGGGTTTTATGTGAGATGAGAGTTTTTATTTTCATTCATGTAAAATTAAATGTATGTAATATTCTTTTATTGGGGCACATCCGGGTTGAGGATGATGTCACCATTGTTGTATATTATTTACTTTTCTGCATTAGGATGGACCCGAGGAGGGGAGCATAAGTAACCGGGTTCTAGAGTACAGTGGGAGACCAGCTCGAGGAGTCGAGTCCGGGTCTCCTAACTCTAGAATTGGTAGGGTTGCTTGCCGCTCTCGTAGGGGTCTAGGGATGTGGGTTTGGCTATTCATCGCGACCGTGGAATCCGTGTTTTATACAGGCTCAAAATAAAACACGGACCTCCTAGTATATCCAATATTTCATATGTTTCTTCTGCTGCTTTATGATGTGATCACTGTGGATTCTGAGGGAATGGATTTATATTATATAAGAGATATATAGTAGACGTTGCTTATGTTTTGCACCCGCGCTAGTCCCGTCCCGGTATGCCATTAGTTATGTAACCTAACGGTGCATAACGGGACACTGGGCGAATGCAGATGGCATAAGCGTACGTTGTATTTTCGTTTCTTCTGTGATGCTTAAGAAGCATAAATGATGGGACTTCATTAATATGATTAATGAAAGAAAAGAAACATAAAAGATGTTGTAGAATCAAATTTTCAAAAAGGGCAGCTACAGTATTTGCTTTGCATAGTGATATATGTGATATATCCTGCACCTTATTCGATAAGGAAAAAGCCGAGATCCCTTCACCGGGAGTGACCTCTTCAGCAATAACTGGCAGATGCTACATGATCAGTCGAAAATACTGCATCTTTAAACCGGCAATTTCCCTATCATTTGCACTCATCTAGAAGTGTTCGGTATTCATATAGCACATATTAGTAAAACAGTCGTACAATATCAGATTGCATGTGTTAGACTTTAAAACCGGCACTATAAGGGAAATTGACTGTATTTCATAGCATGGCATCAGTCCTATATTGCGCAACTTGTGTTTCGAAATCTGTGCAGGAAATTTCAAGAGAACGGTCAAATTTACATAACAGACTGCTAAAGAATACGCCAACTCAAGGATTTGGAATCTGGCAATGATCTAAAAGGCATTAAGAGATTCAACATATCAGAAAGTACACTGGAAGACATAAGAAGTCAACATGTGAAGACTGCAGCCCTAATCTAGCCAAGTGGCCGCGGAACCGCGGCCGGAGCCGCCTTGCGCCGTGGTTCCGCGGCGGCCATGCCACCTCAGCACACCAACTTTGCTGCAGAATCTCTCTTTCAGTCCCAGAACCTCATAAAGACATGACATTTTCCAGAAAGCTCCTGAACATTCTGCCAGATCAGCAAGCCTTAGGGTTCTAAACTAAAACACCCCAAGCTTCCACAACAAGCTTCACCCTAACTCCATTAAGAGCTTAGAACCTTCTCCCTAACCTCCTAGCTTAAGGTAGAAGCTAAGCCCCTAACTAACTACTTCTAGAAGTCTCTCCCTATAACAAACTTTTGGAGGGAAATTCAAAATTCAAAATCCTAGACCTAGGGTTTGGGAAACCTATAAAAAGACCCTAGGCCTCTCTTGAAAGGGGAATCTTTGGTTGTTCAATCTTTGGTTGTTAAAAGTTGTTCAAATCTTTGGTTGTTGAAAGCTAATCACTCTCTAGTTCTTCAACCTAACACCTACCACCTCCAAACCTTAACCCTAATCCAAATCAAGAAACCTCAAATTCAAGATCCTTTGAGTGCAAGCAAAGCAAGTCTTCAATAATTCTTTAGAAGTGAAGCCGGACTTCAACGGAGCACGAGATCCAAGCCGATCCACGACTCAAGGAGCCGAGCGACGCTAGATTCGACGATCAAAGTTCCTTCCACGTGTAGTTCTTGAGAGTTGTAACTAATTGTTGATATAATAAAGGTGAAGATTCTTTAAACTTGCTTATATTTCAATTCGAGCATTATGATTCATATTCAATTCTTCAATGTATTCTTCATGATGATGCTTGAGTAAAACTCCGCTCGTGGAGGAATAGAAACGATTGTAGAATGATGATGTTGATGAATCTTTAAACGTTTTCTTAAGTCCTATAACAATTGTAAATTCTTGAAAATTGAATGATCGATGATCTAGATCGATGCGAAATGCGTTCTTGATTCTTTTCGCACGATCTAGAGATCAACGATCGATCATTCGATTTCCTAGAAGCTATCTAGTGAATGTGATTCATCGAAAGGACAAAGGATAGGATGAGGAACCCTAATTCTTCGCAAGATCCTTGATCCTCGATGAATCTACATCGATTTAGCATCAATTTGTTAATGGATAAGAAACGGTAATTTCTAGTCTTCTTCACATCTACGATCTAATCGATTCCTATGAACATTACTTCAAATCTTGAAACCTAAATCGATTGGAATTCTATCAATACTTGATTCTTGATGTTTATCGCTTTCTTGATTCTTGATTTGATTAGTTGATTCTTGAAATTCATCGATATAAATCTTGAATCGTTTTTGCTTTTCTTTTCTATTAAATTTTCGATTCAAACAAAACAAAATACGAACGAATCGCACAATCCCTGTGGACGATCTGCACTCACAAATGCGCTACAAACCGACACCGTTATTGATTGCGGTCAAATATTTTTGTTTGTGATTTCTATACAATTTTCTAAATACCGACAACGAGAAATAAGATCAATCAACTGGCGCCGTTGCTGGGGATCGCGCGCTAATTTGTTCTATATTGAAATTTGAATTAAAAGATTTATTCCATTACAATCTTGAGATCAAAATTCGCGCAAAATCTAAACGATTTGTTGTAGTTTATTGCAAGGAAATCTAGAACTTGCTGTGCAATTGGAATTTTTTTTGGAGAATTCCAGAGGACTCAGGAGCTGAACCTAAGCTCTCTGTAAATTTTTTTTGTGCAGATGGCTCTTCAAACCGCGGCGAAATCGCGGTCTAAACCCCTATTGCGGGGGAATCGCGGCTCCTCAGGCTGCTCTCTGTACAAAATTTTCTCAGGTGATCCCTTACTTTCTTATCTCTTTCTCTGTTTGCTCCAAATAACAAATTTCTGCAGGCTTCTTTGCAAAAATCGCAGCGCCGCAAAAAGCAAAATTAAATTGTGCGTGTTTTTGATTTTGTGGTTGTTTGCATAATTAATACGGACATTAATGGGAAAAGACCAAATCCAGATTAGGTGGGGAGTTCATTACCTTCCTAAGCCACAAAAATCACAAAATTTGCATCCGCATTGACCCTCATTAACTAAACGAAATCTAGAGATGACTTTAAGGACCGTCGCGCTCACTTAGGACAGAAGAAGGCCGTGGGTAATTCATTGCTTATCCGTGTTTCTTTTGTGGTGTCTAAGGCAAGTGTGTCGAAGGCTAGTGGTTACTTAATTAGGCCCACTACTACGTAGTGGAGAACCTCCCACTTACCTGGCCACATGAGAGACAAAGAGGCAGTGGAGGATTTATCCTGCGACTTGTCTTTTGGCAGTTAGGAGCGGTCTAGAGATTTGACCTAGGTGATCCCTAGAATTAGGGTTTTGTGTGTTGCATTTGTTGTGCTTGCATCATATTTTCAAAAATCCGTATCAATTTTCAAAACAAACACCGCATTCATTCATTCATTACCCCTAATTATAAGTCACGCTGTCACTTGTACTAACCCTTTTTAGTGCAAGATAGGCTGGACACGGGATTCTAGTGCCCGTTTAGTCCGCGTACCCCCTATCGACTCCGAAGTCGGTATTTCACCATTAACTTCTTCTTTACCCACCACCACACCCACACCGATGGATCCGTCTCCATGAATTTCTTTAACACTAATCTGTCGCCGTCCGTTGGTGCGCAGAATCTATCCCGCATCTCTCTCACAGAGAGGTGCTATCCATTGCGAGGTCCTCTTTCGACCTGCTTATCCATTCCACCAGCCAACGGGGATAATTTTGAAATTAAACCCCAATACATCAACCTTTTACCCAAATTCCACGGACTCGAGACTAAGACGCTTACGTTTTTATCACCAAATTTGAAAACGTATGCGCAATGATGGGTACGTCACAACTTTCAGTAGATGCTATGCGTCTACGACTTCTTCCATTTACTTTGTGCGATATAGCCGAGAAGTGGCTATATAACACTACCGCACATTCCATTACGAATTGTGAAGAATTCGTTGCGGCATTCCTTAAGAAATTTTACCCTATGCAAAAGACAGCTCGAATCCGTAGCGAACTAAATCAATTCACCCAGCTTCCGACTGAATCATTTTCAAAATGCTTTGAACGTTTCAAGGATCTTTTGGTTCAATGTCCTCATCACGGCATCTCGAGATGGGATTTTTGCTGAATCATATATGAGGGCATTAACCCAAACACTAAACAGAACCTTGAAAACATGTGTCAAGGTACCTTTATGACCAATGATGATGGGGAAGCTTAGAAATTTTTAGAAGAGTTCGCTGAAAAATCACTACAGTGGGAGAGTGGAACCCAATCATTTAACAGGGGTGGCGTACACCAAATTGATGTGTCCATAGGTGTTCGAGCTGAGATGGCAGCAATGCAAAAGAAGCTCGAGGCTATGGAACATAAATTTTCAGCAGCCTCCCTAAACCCAATGTCGCTCCCCAAAACTGTATGTGGGTGCTGTTCTGATCCTTCTCACTTAACGGAAGAATGTCCATTAAACTCTCCGTTTCAAGGTCACGAGCAAACTAATGCCCCATTTCAAAGACCTAGAAACGATCCATATTCTTCCACGTACAATCAGGGTTGGAGGAATCACCCGAATTTTGCTTGGAAACAACAACAACAATCTCAAAACACGGTTCCAAACCAAAATAATTTCCAAAGGGCTCTTCCACCACAACAGCAACCACTTCAATTCACTCAGCACCCCTACCAGTCACAAATTTTTCAAAACCAGGTCAACATTCCTGCACAATCTAATCCTATGCAGATGACCGGTTCTGACGAATTCTCTCAATTCACTCAAACAATGAAATCACTCTTGTCAAATTTCATAGAGGTGTCGGCTGTGGTTAGATCTGTTGGAGATAGTGCCCTCAGAGTCAATTATTAGGTCACAGGTACGTGATTGCAATGATTGAGGGAGGACCTATCCCGGTAGGACAGTCTTACTCGAGATGATAGTATGCTATCTGGTTTACCTTTATCATCGTGTACTATTTTAGGTGACCTGACAAGTTGCTATTACACGTTGATAGAGCCCCTAGGATTCTTGCTTGACCACCAGCAGTATGAGGGCGATCATATAAGTGGGAGCTGGGGTCTATAAGCATATCCTTAAAAGGTCCCTAGTCGTGCGAGTTTCGAGACAGGGCATCGATACTCCAGAGTAGACTAGTGTATACAGTCGAGACCCCGACGAGGGGCGGTGGCCGGTCTCACAAGCCACTGGTGTCAGTTGGATCACCTAAGATGTATACAGGTGCTCATTGGGTTATGAGTACACCGGACAGGACTCGCCGGGAACATGCTAGTTGGTCATATACCAGACGTCAGATGGCAGTTCCCTGGTGACATGTGTACAGGTTAGTTCATCGACCTGGGGATCGTCATTTGTCTCGTGTGAGTTCCCACTGTACTTTGATTACTACCCTACCACGGCTCAAAGGAGTCGTGCAAACAGGTTTTAGTTGGGTACAGTCCCGAGCCACATGGAGGCAGTGAGCGAATCTTCAGGGGTTCGTCTCTCCCGATATTGGGGGTGAGGTCGCGCTGTGTCTAGGAGAGCCATTACACGAAGCCCTCGGCCGAGGCAAGGAGATTTACTGGTAGGTATTCCAGTAGTATCTCAGGGTGTTCTGGGCTACACTCCGACACGACTTGTACCGCTTTTGGGGGTCTGACTTTTACCAACCCCCTAGGCCCGCCATGCGATGCTCATAGACGAACGGACCGGACTGTACGGATATTGTCACTGACAGGCTCAGTAGGGTTGTCAGGCTGAGTTCGCTCACAGACGTCCCTTTTAGTCAATACCTGGTAGCCCGTTACGTATTGGCTTATACCTCTGACGTGCTAGTGGTTAAATCCACAACCAAGGTGTTGACGAGTCTTTAGAGTCCCCCACATTCAGTTACTCATCATTCGGGCGAAAAGTTGTAGAGGCCGTATGGAGATATGGCAGGGTCCGATCAGATACGTGCGGTATTGCACGGATCAGGATCGGACAGTTTGTACTAGAGGCCGTATGGTTATATGGCAGGGTTCGATCAGATACGTGCGGTATTGCACGGATAAGGATCGAACGGATATTACTAGCCGGCTTTGGTTTAAGCCGGATCCTAGTATAGTACAGTGTAGATTTTGTCTCATTGCATTTGTATTTCGGTCGGAATACAAATGCGGGTGTGTATGCACAGTATCGGGGTTTTCCTGTAATTTATTACGGGACCAGTTTTCTGGAGTTGCCAGTTTGCTTTCCGTTTCGGTCATTTTCATTTGTATCGTTCATTGGCCGAAGATTGGTGGAGGAGGGTTTATTTGCATTGTTGCAAATAGGCATTTGTGGAGGGGGTTTTTGCATTTTATCATGTCATGATTATAGCACCATCCTTTGACTTGATTTCTTCATGATGGCATGACTTTTTGAGTCATCATGTTTGATGGATGGTTTTGGTGTGTTGGTTTTTCTAGTCATCATTTCTACACATCATGACTTGACCTCTCCCTTGTATGATGGTTCCATTCCCCCCTTGTCTTTTCTCTCTCTCCATTCACAAAAGAAAATGGGGGGGCCGGCCACTTTAGAGTGGTGGTTGATTGATTCATTTTGTGTGGCATTTTTGGTTCATATTGTGCTAAGAAAAGAGCTCTCTAGTTGATCTCCAAAAATCATTTCTTTCCTCCACCAAAAATGGCACCTCCACTACCCCAAAATTGAGACACAAGTTCTACACCATATTCTACAGCGAACCTTGGGCACGTCGAGTAGCCAGCTTCGTGCCCGAGTTGCCTCGGCATTGAGGTGGGAGCCCGTAAAAGAAGTAGGCGATGTGGTGCACTTCCGACGACGAGGTGGAGACCGGAGCTTCCGCGGGAGATCGGGACGATGACGAGAAGACCGGAGGACTTGGATCGTCGGTATATCTCTATTCCCTTTCTTGTAGATAGCTAGGACTAGTTAGTGGTTCGATCCGGGTATTAGTGCGCGGCGGTTTGCCAGTTCAAGTAAAAATTAAAGTTTATCACCGCTTCCGCATTTGGCCGTCGGATTGACGGCCGGGGCGCCGCCGTGCACTTACAGTGGTATCAGAGCCTCGCCATTAACTTAGTCTAGCTTGGTTTAATGTGTTTTTCAGTTCCGATCGATCAAATGTTCCAAAACCCGTTTTTCCTTCACGACAGTTTTCTGTTGAAATTTTTTGGTCTCCAAAATTTTTTCAGGTTGTATAAAATTGATGTACTGGAGATTATAAGGCTACTGTAGAAATTCGACAAAGTAATTCGATAGTGGGAGCGCGGAACCGCGGCCAAACCCCCCCTTGGGCCGCGGTTCCGCCGCACTATGATAAGAACACTCTGTCAATTTTCTCCAGTGGGCTTCTGGGGTGAAAATTGGGGTTTTGGAATATTAATATTGGGCCCAGAATTTCCTAATCTGCTACAGTATTGCTTGGGGGCCCACTTGTTAATTTTTGATTGATCGGATATTTAAAACACATTATTTCACAGTATTTACATTATATCTGTGACCGTGAATGTCACTTGATCGGTAAATCCGGTCTAACTGCTATAGCCCGGTTAGACGGATTTGCGAACGTGACTTTCACGTTGATGTTCTGTTTTTGCTGTGATGTTGCGGATCGGTCGTGGGGGATAGCCTGGATGCAATGCTAGTACAGTTGTGGTTGTATTATGTACATTTGATATTGCGGGACGAGCGTCCGACATGTGGACTGCCGTCACTGCCTGTTTGTATTATTATTTTCGGACACGGCCAGGTTGCGGTCGTTGTACCCGTTGTATGTATATTTTACTTTCTGTACTAGGATTGCCCCGCGGAGGGGTGCACGGATAGCCGGATTCTAGAGGGAAACAAGCCCGCATCTCATGGCATTGAGACGGAGGGGGCTTCACTCTAGGATTTGGCGGGATATTCGCCGCACTCGTAGGGGGTACAGGTTGACCCAGGAGGGGTGCCCAAGTTACCGGATTCCGTGAAGTGCTGGGTGGTCCATTCACGGCGCTGAAGGGGGCTGCCTCGCTTCAGGTTTTGGCGGGTGACTTGCCGCGCCCGTAGGGGTCTAGGATTTCATTGCACAGGCTATCCACACGACCAGGGGAACGTCGGGTTTCAGCGGCTCTGTGAAACCCGGGGATCCCAGATATCTGTATTGTTCTGTGATGCTGTACATTTCTGTGATGTTGTATTTTATTCACGCCTTGAGCGAATATAATATATTGGTATATATATTAGTAGATGTTGTATATGTTTTGCATCCGCGCTAGTCCAGTCCCCGCTCTGTCGTTAGTTAGCTAACCTAACGGGTAATGACGGGACCCAGTGGCGAATGCGGATGGCATATACGTACATCAGTATATTTTCGTTCTTTGTGGTGTGATCAATTGATGGGACTGCATTGATTCGGATCAATGCAAGTTAAAACAAACCTAATCTGATGTTGTTGGAACACTTTTCAAAAAGCTGTTATTGCAAGGACGTTCACTTTTGTTTTGCATCGTGGTATTCAGTTGGAATATCCTGCTCCTCAGTCGACGAGGCAAGGGCCGAGATCCCTTCACCGGGAGTGACCCCTTGGACAAAAGTTTGCGTCAGGGCATTAACTTCACTATAGCCGATTACTTTTGCTTTGCACCGTGGTATTCAGTTGCAATATCCTGCACCCCATTCTATGGGGAAAGAGCCGAGATCCCTTCACCGGGAGTGACCTCTTTAGCGAAAGTTTTCGTCACTATATTTTCAAAAAGCTATCCGTTCCTTCAACGATATCAAGTTCATTACGTTAAAGGTTTTCGCCAGAAACCATTCGTAGCCCTCCGTCGTTTCAGACGGGTAGCACGTAGTATTCATGCTATGTTTGTTGACCTTCGTCAAGGCATAGTGTATGGTAGCTGCTTGTTACCTTTCTGCTGCATAGATAGATGCGTTGGTTTGGGACAGTCGTATAGCCTTGTTGGCCTTCGTCAAGGGCTTGTACGGGTGGATTCATATTAACCTGGATAATGACGGGTAGAACTTGACATGTGACTTATGATTTGTTGACCTTCGCCAAGGTCATAAGAGCATGGGGCAGAAATCACATCGGGAGTTTCAAAAGAACTGAAACCTGCCAGATATGCGCATACCTTCTGGAGTGTGACACCGTGAGCGGATTCCGTCACGTTATCATGCGATGATAGTTGGATCCCGATTCCCACTGATGAGTTGGTTTACTCCTCGGGTGTTCCCGACTAATTCTTCTTTCAGGTTTGGAGGAGAATTTGACGGTACAGTGGGAGGTTTCCAGATTAGATAAATTGGTAACCATTCTGATCTAGGTTAGAGTGCACACTAAGTGTTTCTTTTCTCTCTCTCTGGCAGCGACCATTTGACCCGACCCTAAGCCTATGACTCAGTGACCAAGTTGACTGAACCTTCTTAACACTGGCTTTTGGATTGTCAGAGTTGCAAACCTCATTGCCACTCCTACTTTTACCCTTTTCTCCAGGACACCCCGTGTTGCTACGAACGTCCACTTCCATTGGACAAAACCATCGTATGGTTAGATACGAACTCGAAGGAATTTATTCGAGGATGGTTTCAGGTTCTGGAGAAAACGGATAGGATTATTCAGTTGTCTTTTCCTTTTACCTTCTCTCAGGTTGCGAGTACTCCTTGGTTTAGGAGATAGTACACCTATTACGCAAATTGGATAGTCTTCTTCCAAACCTTAGGCTGGTGCCGACCGGTAGGGAATGAAGAAATCCAATTAGCCTAACGATGGTGTACAGAAGGTATTAAGTTCAGACAAAGCAAGGGATTAGTAAGAGGGCAAAGTAAATTGCAACAGATATTCACGACCAAACCAAATATTTCGTTACCACTCCCACATCACCTTTGTATTTCTCCAGGACACTCCGTATCACTACGAAGATCCACAGTTTATTTGGATACTCCATCGTATGGTTATATACGAACTCGAATGGAACTTGTTCCAGTTCGGGGATGGATTCTGGTCCAGGAGAAATAGGAATAAGATTTATTCGGTTGTCTTTTATCTTCACCCTCTCTCATTGCGAGTGTTCCTAGGATTGGGACAGTACACCCATTATGCTTATTGGATAGTCTTCTTCCAAACCATAGGCTGGTGCCGAACGGTGGGGAAGAAAGAAAACCATTTGGCCTAAAGGGGTGTACAGAAGGTAAAGACTAAAGACATATGAAGGGATTTGGAGAGGTGGCAAAGAACTATACGGTTACAGTCGTGAATCTGGAAGAGGCATTACTAGGAATACCAGAATACCCCATCGGAACATTTCAATGTTTCAGTTTCACTGTGTAATGTTAAAGGAAAACTGATTTCCCGATTAGATACTTACTCCAGGGTATGTATTTACCAGGTACGATTCTCACATCTGTATGGTTTTACAGATGATGAGTGGGAGTAAGTTATTGGGAATTGGGTGATTATCCTCATTATATCGGGATTCGTTGTAATCGGTGATATTTGAGGAAATCACCTGGGCTGTTTGCCGGTTGGCAAATATTTGGTTTTGAATATCCGCAGTTATGTACCAATTTCAAATTGATATATCTGTACGTCTATTTTCATAGAGTGAGATATACCTTTCTGAAATTATGTCTACGACATTTACCTATATCAGTGGATGGTTAGGTAAGGAGTATTAAACAGCGGTGTAATTCTTCTTAACCATAAGTACAGTTTTCAACCTACGACACACGGTGAATGAGTTTTCAGACTCAAGAAACTTATACAGAGTATTGTATGTTGTCCAGGGTCCATCAGGACAGAGGGGTTGGTCCTCGTACTATATTCGGTTTACTTATGACTTCTCTAGTTTTTAGACAAGTGTTTCGCGGAAACACAGGGTCCGAATTTTGAGAAGTTATAGGTATTTGAATAGAGTAGAGAACCAGGTGTAGCAAGTATCGGGATTCTTCAAAGAGATCGAAGATGTAGATACTTGTGTACGGTATTCAGTCGATAGTAATGATTAAGAGAACTTACTTCTCTTTCAGGTTACTCATAATTGGAAGCATTCCTAAGTTGAGTAACGCTGATCGGCCTCCTTCAATTAAGTTGACATGCACTGGAGACAGCTGCATGATTTGAATCTGGTTCAATTAAATCAGTGCCTCTGTTTCTATATTGGATATAGAACAGTTCATATCTTAACGTTGTTAAGGTACGGGGAGTTGTCCGGTTTATGATTAAAACCAGACACTGGACAACTCAAGGCACGTTTCTGTAATGGCTGTTTGTGGGTTGACCCAGGCTATGACACGGGCTGACTTTCTACCATCTGGATGAACAATAGCAATATTGTTCTAGACTCGCCACAGTTTTAATAAAAATGGATTTTTTCAGAAAACAGTAGTGGGAGTATGGTAGAACTGGAAGTGATTCCAGAACCACAAACGATTACTGAAGATTTGATAAGGAACCTAAAGATTCAATCCGGTTTGACATTCCATTGGCCACTCCGCAGATAAGGTGGGTAACTTCAGGCACCCGAGAGGTACTACGGTAGCTTCAAGGACGGTGACAGGGAAGTTCTTGTTTACCCACAATTACCATTGCTGTTGTTCCAGGCTGCGAGACCCGGCGGGAGGATGAGTATAGCGTCGTTCTAAACTAGTTTTAGAAGTGGACGTCTATATGACTCTGCCAGAGGGTTGTCGTAGTCAGTGGGAGCAGCGGAAGCATTGGTGGACAGGAAGCTTATGTCTATTTATAGACTAAAGCAGATATAGCGGAGATAGATCATCTATTTCTGATGTGACAGTCGTAGGTTTGACTTCACCAGAATAGGGGATGGATCTGTTGAGAAGGTAGTAGGGTGTGATATCCTGGTATTTGGATGACATACACAGAGTAGGAAAAGAAACTCCTATACTACGATCGGTTATACTTTGGTCGTCACACAGTGGTTTCTCCACAAAGGAAATGGATTTTGTATCAGACATACTGGTCACTAGATCTATGGTTTTAGATCTAGATTTGGGTGGTTTCCCAATCTGGGTACTTAGACAGCATTCTAAGAGTATTTAGAATGGACGACTCCTGGCACGGTAGTGTACCTGCAGGTAATGGAGTCACCCTCTCTAAAGGTGTCTTGCAGACTAAAGGGGAGAGGGATGTGCATGATTGGCAGATCACTTGCTCAGGCAATTGAGTCAATCATGAGATGTCAAGTACCACACCAGATGTTGTTCTTGCACTAAATGCAATAAGTTGACATTAATCCAATCCAGGAGAAACAGTCGGAAGCAGTTTTAGAACATAAGTGGATGTTCTAGGGATATGATAACGATAGCCTCATGCGGGAGACAGTTATCATTCCAGGCTTCCAAGGTGACCTGGACGACAGGGAGGTTGTCAGAGTTATAGTTTTTCCTTCTGACGAGGGGCAGTATTTTGGACAGGTGGTCCAAGGCAATACTGAGGGTGGCAGGGCGCAGGATACTGATTAAGTTCAGTTGACGATACAGTCTAAGAAGTTTGGATTTGGAGTTCATTTATGAGCTATGGCCCATCAGACATCCAGACACATTCTAAGACAGGTATTGCTCATTTCGGGAGATGGGCTTCTCCGCGAACTTGAGATATAGAGAGACATAGAAAGAAATTTCAAAGCGGATCCACTCACTAAGGCTATTCCTCGAACGCAATAGTTTCGCAAACGAGCTTTGTGAGACTGACTAGTAGAGGAGTTGGGTGTTCGGTATCACACGGGCTGTGAGTATACGACATCGCAATAATTAGCCTTGAGTGCAAGTGGGAGATTGTTGGAGATAGTGCCCTCAGAGTCAATTATTAGGTCACAGGTACGTGATTGCAATGATTTAGGGAGGACCTATCCCGGTAGGACAGTCTTACTCGAGATGATAGTATGCTATCTGGTTTACCTTTATCATCGTGTACTGTTTTAGGTGACCTGACAAGTTGCTATTACACGTTGATAGAGCCCCTAGGATTCTTGCTTGACCACCAGCAGTATGAGGGCGATCATATAAGTGGGAGCTGGGGTCTATAAGCATATCCTTAAAAGGTCCCTAGTCGTGCGAGTTTCGAGACAGGGCATCGATACTCCAGAGTAGACTAGTGTATACAGTCGAGACCCCGACGAGGGGCGGTGGCCGGTCTCACAAGCCACTGGTGTCAGTTGGATCACCTAAGATGTATACAGGTGCTCATTGGGTTATGAGTACACCGGACAGGACTCGCCGGGAACATGCTAGTTGGTCATATACCAGACGTCAGATGGCAGTTCCCTGGTGACATGTGTACAGGTTAGTTCATCGACCTGGGGATCGTCATTTGTCTCGTGTGAGTTCCCACTGTACTTTGATTACTACCCTACCACGGCTCAAAGGAGTCGTGCAAACAGGTTTTAGTTGGGTACAGTCCCGAGCCACATGGAGGCAGTGAGCGAATCTTCAGGGGTTCGTCTCTCCCGGTATTGGGGGTGAGGTCGCGCTGTGTCTAGGAGAGCCATTACATGAAGCCCTCGGCCGAGGCAAGGAGATTTACTGGTAGGTATTCCAGTAGTATCTCAGGGTGTTTTGGGCTACACTCCGACACGACTTGTACCGCTTTTGGGGGTCTGACTTTTACCAACCCCCTAGGCCCGCCATGCGATGCTCATAGACGAACGGACCGGACTGTACGGATATTGTCACTGACAGGCTCAGTAGGGTTGTCAGGCTGAGTTCGCTTACAGACGTCCCTTTTAGTCAATACCTGGTAGCCCGTTACGTATTGGCTTATACCTCTGACGTGCTAGTGGTTAAATCCACAACCAAGGTGTTGACGAGTCTTTAGAGTCCCCCACATTCAGTTACTCAGCTTTCGGGCGAAAAGTTGTAGAGGCCGTATGGAGATATGGCAGGGTCCGATCAGATACGTGCGGTATTGAACGGATCAGGATCGGACAGTTTGTACTAGAGGCCGTATGGTTATATGGCAGGGTTCGATCAGATACGTGCGGTATTGCACGGATCAGGATCGAACGGATATTACTAGCCGGCTTTGGTTTAAGCCGGATCCTAGTATAGTACAGTGTAGATTTTGTCTCATTGCATTTGTATTTCGGTCGGAATACAAATGCGGGTGTGTATGCACAGTATCGGGGTTTTCCTGTAATTTATTACGGGACCAGTTTTCTGGAGTTGCCAGTTTGCTTTCCGTTTCGGCCATTTTCATTTGTATCGTTCATTGGCCGAAGATTGGTGGAGGAGGGTTTATTTGCATTGTTGCAAATAGGCATTTGTGGAGGGTTTTTTTGCATTTTATCATGTCATGATTATAGCACCATCCTTTGACTTGATTTCTTCATGATGGCATGACTTTTTGAGTCATCATGTTTGATGGATGGTTTTGGTGTGTTGGTTTTTCTAGTCATCATTTCTACACATCATGACTTGACCTCTCCCTTGTATGATGGTTCCATTCCCCCTTGTCTTTTCTCTCTCTCCATTCACAAAAGAAAATGGGGGGGGCCGGCCACTTTAGAGTGGTGGTTGATTGATTCATTTTGTATGGCATTTTTGGTTCATATTGTGCTAAGAAAAGAGCTCTCTAGTTGATCTCCAAAAATCCTTTCTTTCCTCCACCAAAAATGGCACCTCCACTACCCAAAAATTGAGACACAAGTTCTACACCATATTCTACAGCGAACCTTGGGCACGTCGAGTAGCCGGCTTCGTGCCCGAGTTGCCTCGGCATTGAGGTGGGAGCCCGTAAAAGAAGTAGGCGATGTGGTGCACTTCCGACGACAAGGTGGAGACCGGAGCTTCCGCGGGAGATCGGGACGATGACGAGAAGACCGGAGGACTTGGATCGTCGGTATATCTCTATTCCCTTTCTTGTAGATAGCTAGGACTAGTTAGTGGTTCGATCCGGGTATTAGTGCGCGGCGGTTTGCCAGTTCAAGTAAAAATTAAAGTTTATCACCGCTTCCGCATTTGGCCATCGGATTGACGGCCGGGGCGCCGCCGTGCACTTAAAGCCGAAATGAGTGCGAGAGAAGAAGGGAAACTTCCGTCTCAACCCCTACCAAATCCTGGGCATATCAATATAAATGCCGTCACAACGTTGAGATCAGGAAGAGTGCTGAATAACCATGTCGGGGAAGGAATTGATGATATTGAAAATCCTATCAATAACACTCCGGCTGAGACCTTTCCTCATACACACACTTCTACTTCTGATCCTTGTTCTTCTACCCCACCGCCTTCTCGCAAGCCTGTTCTCCATTTCCCACTAGGCTCGACACCTCAGTATAGCCCTTCTAGTTCTCCACAGACGATCCCCACTCCTCTTTTGGGATCACGTCTACCCCCACTTCCTTCTCCTATGATGGACCCAGCGCTTATTGCTAAAGCTCCTTACCCGAATCGGTTAAGGGGTAACAAATCGAGTCCACATATGGAGAAAATTATGGAAATGTTCAAACAGGTTAATATCAACATCCCTCTCCTAGATGCTATTCAACAAGTCCCCGCTTATGCAAAAATTCTTAAGGACTTATGCACTAGGAAGAGGAAGACTCAAGTGCCGAAGAAGGTCTTCATGTCTAATAATATTAGCACTACTTTTATCTCACAGCTACCAAAGAAACGTAAGGACCTAGGATGTCCTACGATATCGATTTCTATTGGGGGTAAAAACATAAATCGTGCTCTTTTAGACCTTGGCACAAGTGTTAACCTACATCCATATTCTGTCTATGAGCAGTTAGGGATTGGAGAGCTGAAACCTGCTCACTGCACTCTCCAAATGGCAGACCGTTCAATCACCAAACCAAGTGGTGAACTAGAGGATGTGTTGATAAAGTTCGGGGAATTTGTATTCCCTGTAGACTTCATTGTTCTCGATACACAACCTATAGCGAACCCCCGGAGCCAAATTCCGGTGATTTTGGGTCGACCTTTCCTTTGTAATTCGATGTACAACACCCCACGACTTTCGGGGAGGCGGAAATATGAAAAACGATCTTGTTTATATGCTAAACATCGACTAACCGCATGAATCGAAGCTAAACGATAACTAACATCAAACATAGTTGTTAACAACTACTATGTAAAAGGATTATACCTAAAGAACCGTGTCCTTCATCTTTACGAACTCCACCTCCTCCTCGGCCTTCTCCAAGTAGTAGACGATCCACCACGAGAGCTAAACTCCAAGCTTTGCCTCTAAACTTGAGGCAACTAGATATCTTTAAGTGCTAATCAAAGTACCTAGATGAAATAGAGTATGGTTATGGATTAAGTAGTCTAACTAATCCTTGTACTTAACACATGAGAGGGGAGGATTAGGGTTTGAAGAGGGAGAGCTTGAGGAGAGAGAAGATGAACATAATAATGAGAAGAGAAAATGAGTTATCATATTATATATCAAGCATTTTATTTTATCAAGAAAAGAAAAGAAAATGATTTACAACCATGCTTGATAAATATCTTGTGGTGATTCATCTCCATGAGTCATTAAGCAATTATGAAGCATTAATGACATGGATGAATCATCCATATGACTCACTAATCTCATTCAATGTATATGCCACCTAAACCTCCTTAGTCACCATCTTCTAGAAGCTTCTCGCGCAATTACGAGAACGCCCCTCCTATCCGTGAAAACACGGAAAAACTTTAGACTGTATAAATCCAATAACCGGATACTAGTAACTGGCTTAAACCAAAGCCGACTAGTAAAAACTGTCCGAAAGTCGTACGTGCGAAAACATACGTATGCGTCCGAACCCTTGTCGTAAAACCATACGACCTCTATATCGTTTCGCCTGGAGTAGGGAAACTCTCTGCGTGGGACTCTAGAGACTCGACTACTACGCTGGCAGTGGGTTTAACCACAGACCGCAAGCGGCACTAGCTGAACGTAACGGTCCCCAGGTAGATGTCAATAAGAAGGCCGATGAGGAAACCCATCCGAACTCCTACTGAGTCTGATGTGATAATCTCCGTACAGTCCGGTCCGTTCGTCTAAGACTATCGCATATCGGGCCTAGGGGGCGGCAAGCGTCAGTCCCCTAATAGCTGTATAAGTCGTATCGGAGCGAAGCCCATTACACCCTGAGAAACTACTGGAACCTACCAGCAAATCTCGCTTGCCCTGGCCAGGGACTTTGCGTAATGGCTCTCTGACACAGCGCGATATCAACCCCCAATACCGGGAGAGACGAATCCTGTCTAACCGCCACTGCCTCCAAGTGCTCGGGACTGCACCCAACTGCTACCTGTTTGCACGACTCCTTTGAGCCGTGGTAGGGTAGCAATCTAAGAACAGTGGGACACACTCGAGGCGAAGTAGCAGTGTCAAGTCTGCGGACTATGCTGTACTCATGTCACCTGGGAACTGTTCACTGACGACTGGTATAAAACCATCCAACAGTTCCCTGTGAGTCCTGTCCGGTGTACCCGTAACCCAACGAGCACCAGCATACTATCTCTAGTACGACGTACTGACGGCTGTGGGACAGACCATCTCCCCAACTGGGATGAGAAGCGTACACACTAGTCTACTCCGTAGTATCGATGCCCTGTCTCGATAATCCAACGACTAGGGACCTGAATAAGGATGTTCTTGTAGACTACCCAGCCCCCACTAGTGTGACTGCCATCACAACGCTGGTAGTCAAGCAAGATCATAAGAGCTCTATCAATACGTATACTCACATATTGAGATAGAAAAACCAAGTAGCATACTACCATGTTTAGCAAGACTGTTATATACATGTGAATATCCCAAGCTTCCATTAAGTAATATACAAACTAGTATGATACAATAATGGCCCCTAGGGCATATACACTAACAATCTCCCACTTGCACTAGGGCCATGTTCTGGCATATCGAAGACCGATGATCTCGAGTAGCCTCTCGAACTGAATCTGAGGTAGGGCCTTTGTGAATGGATCAACAATGTTCTCTTCAGAAGCAACTCTCCGAACCTCGATCTCCCGACGATCAATGATCTCCCTGATCAGGTGATACCGCCTTAAGATGTGTCTGGACATCTGATGGGACCTTGGTTCCTTCGCTAAAGCTATAGCTCCGTTGTTGTCGCAATACAGAGGTATTGGATCAACTATGGTAGGAACCACCTGAAGTTCTGTTAGGAACTTCTTCATCCAGACTGCTTCTTTTGCGGCATCGCAAGCAGCTATATACTCCGCTTCCATCGTCGAGTCAGCAACGGTGTCCTGCTTGGAGCTCTTCCAGCACTCCGCCCCTCCATTGAGGGTAATGACATAACCCGACATGGACTTGGAATCGTCCTTATCACTCTGGAAGCCGGAATCAGCAAAGGCCTCCAACCTGAGGTCTTTTCCGCCGTAAACCAAGAACATCTCCTTAGTCCTTCTCAGGTACTTGAGAATGTTCTTTACTGCTATCCAGTGCTTCTCCCCTGGGTCTGACTGATACCGGCTTACCACACTTAGTGCGTAAGCTACATCTGGTCTGGTGCACAATATCGCATACATTATAGAGCCTACCGCAGAAGCGTAGGGTATAATAGACATGCGTTCCCTTTCCAAATCAGTCTTGGGAGACATCTCTTTGGAGAGGGTGATTCCGTGACAAGCCGGTAGATTACCGCGCTTAGAATCTTCCATACTGAATCTTTTCAGTACAGTGTCGATATACCTGGACTGCGAAAGTCCTAACATTCTCTTGGATCTATCACGATAGATCCAGATCCCCAGAATGTAAGAGGCATCACCCAGGTCTTTAATGGAGAACTTGTATGACAAGAATCCTTTGACATATTGTAGCATAGGAATGTCATTTCCTATCAATAGAATGTCATCCACGTACAAAATGAGGAATACGACACTTCTGGCTACAACTTTACTATATATGCACGGTTCATCTGGATTTTTGATAAAGTCATATTCTTTGACTGTTTCATCAAAACAGATGTTCCAACTCCGTGATGCCTGCTTTAGTCCATAAATGGACTTAAGCAGCTTGCATACTTTCCCGCTGCTTCCACTCTGATTGAAACCCTCTGGCTGATCCATATAGACGCACTCTTCTAAATTTCCATTCAGAAAAGCCGTCTTTACGTCCATCTGCCAGATTTCATAATCATGGAAGGCAGCAATAGCAAGAAGGACCCGAATGGATTTGAGCATAGCCACTGGAGAAAAAGTTTCGTCATAGTCCAAACCAGGTCTTTGACGAAAACCCTTTGCAACAAGTCTAGCCTTATAGGTTTCTACCTGTCCATCTACACCAATCTTTTTCTTGAAGATCCATTTGCATCCTATGGGTTTTACCCCATCTGGAGCAAAGTCCAAAGTCCATACTTTGTTGGTGTACATGGACTCTATTTTGGTCCGCATTGCATCTTGCCATCGTACCGAGTCGCCGCTCTGGATGGCCTGCTGGAAGTCAGTAGGTTCATCATCATCTATGATGCAATCCTCTCTATCCCCATCTATGAGAAAACCGTAGTATCTCTCAGGCGGATGAGACGGCCTACTACTCCTGCGGAGGGGTGCGGGAATGTCCTGTTCTTCTTGAACTTCCGGTTCTACCAAACTTTCAGTAGCAGCTTGTGGTTCTGGAATTTCTTCCAGTTCTATTTCGCTCCCACTTATTTTCTTTTCTAAAAACTGATGTTCTAGAAAATGGGCATTACGAGAAACAAAAACCTTTTGTTCCTCTGCGTAATAGAAATAATATCCCTTGGAGTTCTTTGGATATCCCATAAACATACATTTTACTGATCGTGCTTCGAGCTTGTCCACATGCTGCTTTTTAACAAAAGCTGGACATCTCCAAATCTCCATATGCTGAAGATGGGGTTTCTTCCCAGTCCACATCTGATATGGAGTGGTAGGCACAGTCTTGGTAGGAGCCCTGTTCAGAAGATATGCTGCTGATTCTAGCGCATAACCCCAAAAAGATCGCGGTAACTCAGCATTGCTCATCATGGATCGTACCATATCCAATAGGGTTCGATTCCGTCTCTCCGATACACCGTTATGCTGTGGAGTGTATGGAGGAGTAAGCTGAGAGAGAATTCCTTTCTCTTTTAGGTAACCTAGGAACTCGGCACTTAAGTATTCACCACCTCGATCAGATCTAAGTGTCTTGATACTTTTGCCGGTTTGGTTTTCTACTTCATTCTTATACTCTTGGAATTTCTCAAAAGCCTCGGATTTATGTTTCATCAGATAAATGAATCCGTATCTTGAGTAATCATCCGTGAAAGTAATGAAATAGGAAAAACCACCTCTTGCATGCGTAGACATTGGACCACATACATCGCTGTGTATGAGTCCTAAGAGCTCGCTCGCTCTTACTCCATGTCCAGTAAATGGAGTCTTTGTCATCTTTCCTTTGAGACAAGATTGACAAGTGTCATAAGTTTGATATTCGAATGAGTCCAAATATCCTTCTCTATGCAACTTACTCAACCTTCTCTCATTGATGTGACCCAGTCTACAATGCCATAAGAAAGCTTTATTTAAATCTGGAGACTTTCTTTTTAGTGTGTTCTGGACATTGAAAATTTGGAGTTGGTTTAAAACATATATACCGTTATTTAGTGTACCGGACCCAATCAAACCATGATTAAGGTGGATGTTAACAACATCTCTTACAAACGTGAAATCATAACCTTTATTTGATAACAAGGAAACTGATATGATATTACACGTTAAGCTTGGTACAAAAAAACAGTTATGTAAAACCAAAATGTTTCCACTTGTCAATCTTAGGTGATAATCCCCGACGGACGCAGCTCCCACGCTAGCTCCGTTAGCAACCTTTAGGGTCATATTACCTTCCGTCAGCACTCTACGGTTTCTCAGTGCCTGCAATGAATTGCAAATATGAGATCCTGATCCGGTATCCAATACCCAGGAAGTAGAGTTAATTGACAGACAATTCTCAATTACAAACACACCTGAAGTCGAAGCCACAGCTTGCTTCGGTTCCTGGTTCTTGGCGTTCCACGCCTTGCAATCCTTTTTCCAGTGCCCTTTCCTGTGACAATGGAAGCACTCATCCTGGCCCACTACCGGTACCGCAAACTTTTTCTTTCCCTTCCCTCCCACCTTACTAACACCTCCTCTAGGTTTGGTGGCGGCCTTCTTCTTCCTTCCTTTGGCCTTAGCCTTGGACCCGGAAGAAGATGCACCGCCAACAAACATAGCGGGTGTTTCCCTTGTCTTCTGCAAGGTGCCCTCTGCACTCCTTAACATGTTCAGGAGTTCCGGAAGTTCAACTTCTTTTCTTTGAATGTTGAAGTTCAGGATAAACTGGGCGTAGGTGTGAGGAAGGGACTGGAAAATAAGGTCTGTATAGAGCTCATTATCCAAAGTCGTTCCAAGGTCTGCGAGCTCTTCTATATAGCCGATCATCTTTAGGACATGTTCTCCTACCGATGACCCGACAGCCAACCTCGCTCGAAACAAGTTCTTAGAGGTCTCGTATCTTGCTATACGAGATTGCTCTCCATAAAGTTCCTTTGTATGGAGAAATATGCCATCTAGTTCCATATCCTCGTGCCTCCTCTGATGTTCATTGTTCATCGAGGCAAGAACGATGCACTTGGCTTTCGCGCAATCGAAATCCCAGGTTTTGCGGATTTCCTTATCCGCATTACTGGATTTGGGACCAGGGACAGCAGGTGCCGTAGCGGTGAGGGCGTACCCCAATTTGTCATAGGTCAAAGCCATTTTGACATTCCGCAGCCAATCATTATAGTTTGGCCCTGTCAGTATATTTTTCTCTAAAAGTAACTTAAGTCCAGTCATTTTCAGGGTCGCTGCAAATAGGAGAGAGAGAAGAAAACTCTTTAGCATGATGCTCTTGCAAGTTTAGAGTGGTTTTAGTTTATCTAAACTGGATGGCTCCCACTGTTCCTTGAATCCTTCCTCAAACCATAAAAGAAGAATTAGCCAGGACTATTCTCACCGTACAATACTTGCTTAACCGTTCAGCCAGGCTAGTGTCGATACTTCGAGGGAGGTTTTCCAACGCTTTCGCGAAGTTCCTTAATCAAATAACCTCTTTTCTCTGGGGGCGTAACCCCGCTGACACCTTTCTTGACACCTACTTGGTTTATAGCATTGATCGTTAAGTGACGAATATCCTGATAAGTAGCATATACTCACAGCAGGATCGGGATCCAAATATCATTGTATGATAATGTTGAAGGAATCCTACCAACATTCATCAAACTCCAAATGGTATGCAACTCTTTGCAAATTTCAGTTTCTTTAGAAATTCCTGATATTCGTTTTTGCCCCATGCTCTTATGACCTTGGCTTTGGTCAAAATGTCATAAGTCACATGTTAAGTTCTACCCGTCATTATCTTGTTAATTTGAACCCATCCGTATATACCCCTGACTTTGGTCAAATGATAATACGACTGTCCCAAACCAACTCATCTGTCTTTATGCAACAAATGAAAACCCAGCAGCTACCAAACACTATGCCTTGACTTTGGCCAAAATGCATAGCTTGAATACTACTGAATACCCAAATGAAATGATGGAGGGCTACGAATGGTTTTGGCGAAACCGTGAACGTAGTGAACTTGATATAACCGAAGGAACCTGATAGCTTTTAAAAGGAGTGGTTAAAGCTCCGCATTTAAAAATATCTGTTTTAAAATTAACCGAGTGGTTTCTTTTAAATTGTTCCAATGATTAAACTTTTGGTTTATTTTCTTTGCATTATAAATAATGCGTCCCATCATTAACCTATCATTGCAGAAAACAACGAAAATACAACGTCCTCTTATGCCATCCGCATTCGCCACGGGGTCCCGTCATCACCCGTTAGGTTACTTAACTAACGACAGAGCGGGGGCTGGGCTAGCGCGGGTGTAAAACATAAGTGACGTCTAAATAGCTATCATATATAGATATTGTACATTCGTCAGACGCAATAATAGGCATTCCAGATCACAGATGAACTTTATTGGATTTGCAAGCAATCCGTGTTTGTTTTGAGCCTGCAGCAAAAGACGGATTACACAGTTGTGATGAATAGCCATTACCCTACCCAAGACCCTAACGGGTACGGCAAACTACCTACCCGGCAGTTTGTGCACCCTACCTTGGGTCTGTCCTAGGAGCAAAAACAGTAAAATGAAATAATACAACGGTGGCTACAACCATAACCTGGATGTGCCCCGCAAAATAATATTACAACAAATTACATTTACATCAAATGAATTAAATAATAACCCATCACATAACCCCGGCTATACATCACAACAGTCCAACACAGTTCATATCCACAAACAGTAAAAACCATTACAGAAATGTGCAACCCCCTGCCAACCGACATACTAGCAGTTAGGGGAGGTTTACAAACACATTATACAAACACAGATATAATCCAACAAGCAAATACCGTATAATTTCGATCGATTAAACACATTTAATTTTGCTCCAATACTTCTCAGTAAATCTGAAACCTGAGCAAAAATAAAAAATTCCAGAAAATACCAAATATCACAGAGAACCAACACAGGAAAATTGGGTTCATGAATCGACAACTCGGCGGCAGAAGAGCGTCGGATCGGTGGGTTCCGCCGCGGTTCCGCGGCGCTTTAGCCGATTCATGGGCCCAATTTTCTTGGGTGTTCTACTACTATCATTTAGAGCTATCTGAATGTAACCCTTCGAAAATCGTTTAGGCAGTTTTTCGGTAATCGGCAAATTTTTCGGCTTTTTCCGTAAAAAGTCAAAATAGGTATTTTTTTTTGTAGACCTAATTATACAAAATTTAGATAAGATATTACTATAATTTTGTCACTAAAATGTCATTTATAAGTTTCTAGTTAAATATAAAAAAAAAAATCGTAATTAATTATTTTTTTATTATTTTAAGCCTTTTTAAATACATTTAATTAGGGATAAATACAAACTTAATTAGGTAAATTTCTTAATTAGGAGTCTTTATAAGCTAAAATATGGTGTTAATAAAATTATATCATGGCTTGCAAACTTTTAGTTTTAAGGAAGGAAATTTAATGAAAAATGAGGTAAAATAAGGGTTTTTTTGGTAAAATGTTGAAAAGAAATGCATTAAATGATAACATGGGGGTGTTTTAGACCTAGAAACTTCTCCAAAAATCCACAAACCCCCTCCTCCTACTGCTGGCCGAGCCACAACAGCAGCTCTCCCCATTTCTTCACTTCATTCTTGCTTCAAATTCATAGCAAAAATTCATAAAAATCAACAAATTTCCATCTCCATTCAAACCAAAAACCTAATCCATTCTCTCTTCAACCCATATTAGTTCAAAACATGATGAAAGGAGGCTTCTTGGAGACTTGATCAAGTTAGGGTTCAAGCTTGTGAGGTGAAAATTCTAATCTCTTTGTCAAATTGTAGTTTAAAGGTGCTAAAATAGAATTTTGAAGTATCAATTTAATAGAAATTGCTTGTTCATGAAATTCAAGAAAGGGATTTGATTGTGGATTAGGGTTTGATGCATGGTTGATGTATTAAAGTTGGGGTTTGGTTATCCAATTAATTAGAGTGGTTTAATTGTGCTAGAATCTCAATTCTAAATACTAGTTTAGTAGTAAATGTTGATTTGGAAAAAATCAAGAGAAGGTTTTAATTTTAGAAATTAGGGTTTGTAGCATAATGCTTGGATTATGTTAGGGATGGTTATCTAGGTGATTGGAGTGGTAAATTGTGTATTGGTATGCTCGCTAAAACGACAAATTTCAACGTTTATATCGATTTGGTTTGAAAATCGCTTACTAGATTTTTTCGGAAAATAGTATGCGTTCAAATTTCGCTAGGAAAGCAATATTACTAGCTTTGTATAGGATTATTAGAGTGCGCGAACATGGGGTTTCGTCTAGTCGGGTTGTAGTTTAATCGATTTCCCCGATACGGCGATTTTAGTTAAGGTTTTAGCGATTTTCGTGCATTTTCCGCGTACCGAGTGCGTGTTGTGATAAATTTGAGGGCGTGGATCTTTTCATAGTGTGAGTTGCATCATTTCAGAAATCTGTAACCTTATATTTTGTGTTATGCAATTCTAGGATCGGTCGGGGAAACTTCGGATACGGCGCGAAAAGGCAAAGCGGTGGCCGGATCAGATTAGCGGGGATTTCTGGTGAGTAGATATATTCATCTACGGGGGAATCGTCTGGATGGCGCGAGGCGCCCCCTCCCTAGTTAGGATTACTCTACTTTATGCAATAATTATATTGTTAGCTAGCTTATCCATTTACGCACATTGCATACCCTTATAGTTAACCCTATACTAGATTGCATGGACATTCATATGACATTCATATATACATATGCGATATCATTTCGTAGGACACGAACACCTTACCATTGGCATCTATTGCACGCGCACTATTCATGTGACACACACGCCTTTGGTATTTGCCATGCCACGTGCACTATAAAAACCTGTTTAGCTAGTAACGCCATTGCATTCATGCATGATATTTGAGATTGTATCGTACGCATATACCTCGCATTACTATCATATTTACATAGATTTCTAGCCAAACTCTCACATCATATACATTGATATCATAGACACTTATCATACATAACATATGGACATTATGATTTCTGGAGGATTTCAGTTTGCTGCGATTTCTGGATTTTGGGGGAAAACCGCAAGAATTTAACAAAACCTTATATTTATCTTTTTCAAAACAAAGTTGCGGTTTTCTCGTGATGTATGTGTCGTCCACCATGAGTTTTCATGTTTTCTGTTGGATTTCGAGACCCGATTCGAGGAGTGGATGAACCGTCTCGGGTACATGGTGGGCCCGGTATGGTACCCCGGGGCAAGAAGATCGAGTTGTAGACGATGAGCCTGGTAGGGGAAGACTACCTACCGGTGATGTCTGGCGCGGCGGATATCCGGAGGATACCGACCGTTGTCGTGAGATTTATGATATGGGCCGATCCGGACTGACGGAGCCCGACATTGAGACAGATATGATTCCTATTTGGTGTCGATGCTTGACACGGGTTTTCTGAGGATTTCTTGAGGATATTTAGTTATTATGCAGACATTCGTTTTCTAAAAGTTAAGAATCCAGTGACTTTAACATTTAAAACACTTAAAGAGTTAGAAAAGATATTGCATACATGTGCATGCATACTAGAGTTATTATATCACATATGGACATACATGTTGTTCCGCATTGCGTGCATTCTTACGATTGCCTTATTAGATGTTATATTTACTCACGAGCTGGCAACTCACCCCCGTTGTGCCACAGTGTCTTGCAGGTCGGACCCGTCATCTTTGTAGCGGCGGGCTATCTTATCATCAGCTCATTTTGCTCAGACTCGCGACATCGCCCGTAGGTGGGTTGCGAGTATACTTTATTCCTTTTGCTTTATCATTGTATCTAGTATTCTCCATCTACCACTTGTTTTGTATATGCGACCTAGTGATGAGATTGAGAGACTTGTATATTTGTGGTTCTTTTGGGTCGAGCTCACTTGAGCCGACGTGTGTTTTCTGGTATTTTGCGTTTCTTTATGTTCTTCTCTTGATATTACTATTATATTGCATGTGGTTGTGATCCGCCTTGGGCGAAGAGCTAGCTCCCGCTTGGGGATGCCATATTTCTGATTTCATATGTATTATCTTGTTGTACCCATTTTTTGGGGATAGAAAATACAGGGGAGACTCTGCCGAAATTTTCAGAAATTTTTGATGTTTTAAAAAGGGATTCGTTGCAACTCAATTGATTTAAAAACCGTTTTCATTTTAGGTTTTCCTTCACTCTCTTTGTTTTTGGGTTAGATTTCTGGGCTTTGGCTGACTTAGGTTACGGTACGCCTTTAGACGTCTCGTAATCTAAGTGCCAGTCACGTTCCGTACTTTCGGGTCGTGACAAAGTTGGTATCAGAGCATAGGTTTTACCTTTCTGAGTGTAGGACGACCCTGGTAGATGGAGTAGGTGACTTAAGCAGAGTGGCGTAGCGTGGGTATGATCCGCGGCATACTTACGATACGGTACTCCGCCTAAGTAACCTTAGGACATAATTGCTTGTATTTCCTTTCTTGATTCCTTGCATTCCTTGATTAAATTGCAATGTCCTTATCGGTCCTGTTTCTTATTCCAGCTTCGATGCCGCCAAAGACTACGAGAGCTCAGCGGGCTGCCGCTAGGGATGAGATTCGAGCGGGCTCGTCTGAGGCGAGGATCGAGCGGGAGGATACTCCTACCCCTCAGGGTCCCACTGATCCGCCTCATCCAGACCGTATTGCCAGATTAGAGGCCGGCATGCAAGAGTTGCGGCAGATGATGGGATCTTTAGTTGAGTCCAGCCGGGCACAGAGATCCGAGGACGTTCCTTCCACCGCACAGACCACGATCGTACCTGCTGCACAGATGGTCACTCCTGCTGCTGCTACGGAGACTATCCCCGTTTCACTACAGGAGTTCATGAGATTGAGACCTCCAGCTTTTACCGGTACAGATGCGACAGAGGACCCACAGGCATTTCTCGATAGGATGGCACGGATTGGCCGTTCGTTGAGGTGTTCTGAGGATAGATTGGTGGAGTTTGCGAGTTTTCGTCTGGAGGGTCTTGCCCAGACATGGTACGACTCAGTAGAGAGAGGCCGAGCTGCAGGTCTGCCTTCTATGACTTGGGATGAGTTTACATCTGCATTTCTTGCCCGTTTTCTTCCGGATAGTGTCTGAGATGCTCGAGCTCGTAGTTTTGAGTCTTTGCGCAAGACTCCAGGGATGACAGTGTCGGAGTATGATATACAGTTTACCCAGTTGTCTCGATATGCACCGTACCTAGTCGACACAGAAGAGAAGAGGATAAAGAGGTTTGTACGAGGGCTTGATACACAGCTATTCCTTGCCATCGGCACCCAGCACTTTGATACATACGCAGCCGCGATGGACGCAGCCTTACTTTTGGAGGAGCGTATTTCTGAGACTCCGGTCGCTTCTGGGCCGAAGAGGATCCGTACTGATACGCCAGCTCAGCGGCAGATGGGCAGACGTCGTGATAGATTATTTCCGGGAGATGGCGGAGGCAGAGGATTGAGACGAGGTCAGTTATTTGGTTCATATCCACAGACCCAGCAGTCGTCTCCAGGATGTTTTCGGTGCGGGAGCCAGTATCACCGTGTCAGAGACTGTACCATGGGACGTCCGGGCACGGCGACAGTCCCACATGTGACTTTACCACCTTCACCACCCTCGCAGAGAGCTTTACTTCCTCCTTCTGATGATGCTTCACGCCAGCCAGATGCTTCTAGAGGCCGTGGGCGTGGCGGTCCGGTTCAGAGAGGACGAGGCGACAGAGGCAGAGGCAGAGGCCGAGGTAGAGGCAGAGGACAGCCAGCTATTAGTGGTGGACAGGCCCGAGTGTTCGCGTTGACTCCTCAGGATGCACAGGCATCCAATGCCGTCGTGACAGGTACTCTGCCAGTATGTTCTTTTGATGCACGGGTATTATTTGATCCAGGCTCCACACATTCCTATGTTTCCACGTATTTTGCACCGAGGTTGGGCCGAGAGTCTTGTCCGTTAGATCAGCCGCTTGTCGTTATGACCCCGGTAGGCGAGTCTTTTGTTGCCCGTTTTGTATACCGATCGTGTTCCGTTCGTATCGGGGAGAGAGATTCTTCAGTAGATTTAATTCTCCTCGATATGCTAGACTTTGACGTTCTTCTTGGTATGGACTGGCTAGCCACCTGTTATGCATCTGTGGACTGCCGTAAAAAGGCAGTCAGATTCAGTTTTCCTGGTGAGCCGGTTCTTATTATTCAGGGAGATCGTAGCGCTACCCTTCCCAGCTTGATTTCTTCTCTTCGCGCTGGTCAGCTCTTAAGGAAAGGGTGTCAGGGATTCTTAGCCTATGTTTGTGATACTAGCTCCACAGAGGTTCCGTTGGACCAGGTCCCTGTTGTGAGATAGTTTCCTGATGTATTCCCTGACGAGCTGCCTGGTCTGCCACCAGAGCGCGAGATTGAGTTCTGTATTGACTTGATCCCTGGCACGGGGCCTATCTCTATACCGCCTTATCGGATGGCCCCGGCGGAGCTGAGAGAGCTAAAGGATCAGTTACAGGACTTGCTGGACAAGGGGCTTATCCGACCAAGTGTGTCACCTTGGGGCGCTCCCGTCTTGTTTGTTAAGAAGAAGGACGGAAGTATGCGTTTATGCATTGATTATCGTCAGCTGAACCGAGTTACTGTGCGGAACAGGTATCCCCTACCCCGCATTGATGACTTATTTGATCAGCTCCAGGGTGCAGGGTTTTTCTCGAAGGTTGATTTACGATCAGGTTATCACCAGTTGCGGGTTCGGAAGGAGGATATTCCGAAGACTGCCTTCCGTACTCGTTACGGTCATTACGAGTTCTTGGTGATGTCGTTCGGGCTCACCAATGCCCCGGCAGCGTTTATGGATTTGATGAACCGCGTATTCAGGCCGTATCTCGATCAGTTCATCATTGTGTTCATTGACGACATCTTGGTTTATTCTCGGAGCCGGGAGGAGCATGAGCAGCACTTACGTATCACATTACAGACTTTGAGGGAGCATCAGCTGTTCGCCAAATTCTCCAAGTGCGCATTCTGGTTAGACAGTGTCGACTTCTTGGGTCATGTGGTGACGAGAGATGGTATTTGCGTGGACCCGAAGAAGATCGAGGCAGTTCAGCGTTGGCCTAGACCGGTATCAGTCACAGAGGTTCGCAGCTTTCTAGGTCTGGCCGGCTATTATCGACGTTTCGTCCAGGATTTCTCCCGCATTGCTGCACCTTTGACCGGGTTGACCCGGAAGGGGATTCCTTTTGATTGGACCCAGGCATGTGAGGATAGCTTCCAGCAGTTGAAGACTCGTCTGACTACTGCTCCAGTGTTAGCATTGCCTTCAGGATCAGGCGGGTTCGTGGTATATTGTGATGCTTCTAGAGTGGGGCTAGGCTGTGTATTGATGCAGCACGACAGAGTTATCGCGTATGCTTCTCGACAGCTGAGGAAACACGAGCAGAACTACCCCACCCATGATTTAGAGATGGCTGCAGTGGTGTTTGCACTCAAGATCTGGAGACATTACCTATACGGTGAGTCGTGCCAGATATACACTGACCACAAGAGTTTGAAGTATATTTTCCAGCAGCGAGACCTGAACCTGAGACAGCGCCGTTGGATGGAGTTGGTGAAAGATTATGACTGCGAGATTCTATACCATCCGGGCAAGGCGAATGTGGTGGCAGATGCTTTGAGTAGGAGGCCCGGAGGTAGCATATCTTGTTTGAGCGCAGTACAGATGCAGTCGACGGCGGATTGGCAGGTTTTATGTGATAGCAGAGTGCAGTTCGAGTTTACTCCTACAGGGGGACAGCTGGCCCATTTCAGAGCACGCCCACAGTTACTTGATCGTATCCACGAGGCACAGTCCGGCGATGCCCGTATCTTAGAGATTATTGAGCAGATTCGACAGGGCAGAGTTTCGGAGTTCGTGATTGATGATCAGGGGATACTTCGATTTGGGACTCGACTGTGTGTGCCAGATTCAGAGGGACTGAGGCGTGATATTCTCGAGGAGGCACATAGATCAGTATACAGTGTTCACCCAGGTTCCACCAAGATGTACCGTGATTTGAGAGAAATTTACTGGTGGGACGGGATGAAGAAGGATATTACAGATTTTGTGTCGAGGTGCCTGACTTGTCAGCAAGTCAAGGCCGAGCACCAGAGGCCAGCCGGCGAGTTACAGCCTTTGCCCATCCCTGAGTGGAAGTGGGAGCAGGTCTCCATGGACTTCGTTGTGGGTCTACCCAGGACCAGTCGAGGGTATGACTCTATTTGGGTGATTGTGGATCGACTGACGAAAGCGGCTCACTTTCTGCCAGTGAAGACCACTTTTGGATTTTCTCAGTACGCCCAGGTTTATATTGATGAGATAGTGCGACTGCATGGTGTTCCGACTTGCATCGTGTCTGACCGTGGCACCCAGTTTACCAGCCGATTGTGGCAGAAGCTACAGGAAGCTTTGGGCACCCGATTGAGTTTTAGCACAGCCTTTCATCCTCAGACTGACGGTCAGTCGGAGCGTACGATTCAGACTCTTGAGGACATGCTCAGAGCTTGTGTTTTAGATTTCGGTGGTAGCTGGGATCGTCATTTGCCTCTGATCGAGTTTTCCTACAATAATAGCTTCCAGGAGACGATTCAGATGGCACCTTTCGAGGCTTTATATGGGAGGAGATGCCGATCGCCGGTATGTTGGACAGAGCTCAGGGAGAGCAGTATTTTGGGGCCTCAGATCGTACAGGAGACGACCGAGAAAATACAGCTGATTCGGGACAGGATGAGAGCGGCACAGAGCAGGCAGAAATCTTATGCTGACAGGCGTCGTCGCCGACTCGAGTTCGTTGTTGGCGATCATGTTTTCCTGAAGGTCTCTCCGATGAAGGGTGTGATGAGATTTGGGTGGAAAGGGAAGCTGAGTCCTAGATATGTTGGTCCTTTCGAGATCCTAGAGCGTGTTGGTCCAGTCGCTTATCGGTTAGCTCTTCCGCCCAGCTTCCCCGATGTTCACCCCGTATTCCATGTCTCGATGCTCCGCAAGTACCTTCATGATCCTTCCCAGGCGATTCAGCACCAGACGATCCAGTTAGAGCGTGATCTTTCTTTCACCGAGCAGCCGGTTGTCATCTTGGATCGGCAGGTGAAGAAATTGAGATCGAAGGTCATACCGTCTGTCAAAGTCCTTTGGCGTGGCCCGAACAGCGAGGAGGTCACCTGGGAGACCGAGGTCGAGATGAGGAAGAGATATCCCCATCTTTTTGAAGGTACGCGTAGTTAAATTCTAAATTCGGGGACCGAATTTCTTTAAGGGGGGGAAGATTGTAACCCTTCGAAAATCGTTTAGGCAGTTTTTCGGTAATCGGCAAATTTTTCGGCTTTTTCCGTAAAAAGTCAAAATAGGTATTTTTTTTTGTAGACCTAATTATACAAAATTTAGATAAGATATTACTATAATTTTGTCACTAAAATGTCATTTATAAGTTTCTAGTTAAATAAAAAAAAAATTTCGTAATTAATTATTTTTTTATTATTTTAAGCCTTTTTAAATACATTTAATTAGGGATAAATACAAACTTAATTAGGTAAATTTCTTAATTAGGAGTCTTTATAAGCTAAAATATGGTGTTAATAAAATTATATCATGGCTTGCAAACTTTTAGTTTTAAGGAAGGAAATTTAATGAAAAATGAGGTAAAATAAGGGTTTTTTTGGTAAAATGTTGAAAAGAAATGCATTAAATGATAACATGGGGGTGTTTTAGACCTAGAAACTTCTCCAAAAATCCACAAACCCCCTCCTCCTACTGCTGGCCGAGCCACAACAGCAGCTCTCCCCATTTCTTCACTTCATTCTTGCTTCAAATTCATAGCAAAAATTCATAAAAATCAACAAATTTCCATCTCCATTCAAACCAAAAACCTAATCCATTCTCTCTTCAACCCATATTAGTTCAAAACATGATGAAAGGAGGCTTCTTGGAGACTTGATCAAGTTAGGGTTCAAGCTTGTGAGGTGAAAATTCTAATCTCTTTGTCAAATTGTAGTTTAAAGGTGCTAAAATAGAATTTTGAAGTATCAATTTAATAGAAATTGCTTGTTCATGAAATTCAAGAAAGGGATTTGATTGTGGATTAGGGTTTGATGCATGGTTGATGTATTAAAGTTGGGGTTTGGTTATCCAATTAATTAGAGTGGTTTAATTGTGCTAGAATCTCAATTCTAAATACTAGTTTAGTAGTAAATGTTGATTTGGAAAAAATCAAGAGAAGGTTTTAATTTTAGAAATTAGGGTTTGTAGCATAATGCTTGGATTATGTTAGGGATGGTTATCTAGGTGATTGGAGTGGTAAATTGTGTATTGGTATGCTCGCTAAAACGACAAATTTCAACGTTTATATCGATTTGGTTTGAAAATCGCTTACTAGATTTTTTCGGAAAATAGTATGCGTTCAAATTTCGCTAGGAAAGCAATATTACTAGCTTTGTATAGGATTATTAGAGTGCGCGAACATGGGGTTTCGTCTAGTCGGGTTGTAGTTTAATCGATTTCCCCGATACGGCGATTTTAGTTAAGGTTTTAGCGATTTTCGTGCATTTTCCGCGTACCGAGTGCGTGTTGTGATAAATTTGAGGGCGTGGATCTTTTCATAGTGTGAGTTGCATCATTTCAGAAATCTGTAACCTTATATTTTGTGTTATGCAATTCTAGGATCGGTCGGGGAAACTTCGGATACGGCGCGAAAAGGCAAAGCGGTGGCCGGATCAGATTAGCGGGGATTTCTGGTGAGTAGATATATTCATCTACGGGGGAATCGTCTGGATGGCGCGAGGCGCCCCCTCCCTAGTTAGGATTACTCTACTTTATGCAATAATTATATTGTTAGCTAGCTTATCCATTTACGCACATTGCATACCCTTATAGTTAACCCTATACTAGATTGCATGGACATTCATATGACATTCATATATACATATGCGATATCATTTCGTAGGACACGAACACCTTACCATTGGCATCTATTGCACGCGCACTATTCATGTGACACACACGCCTTTGGTATTTGCCATGCCACGTGCACTATAAAAACCTGTTTAGCTAGTAACGCCATTGCATTCATGCATGATATTTGAGATTGTATCGTACGCATATACCTCGCATTACTATCATATTTACATAGATTTCTAGCCAAACTCTCACATCATATACATTGATATCATAGACACTTATCATACATAACATATGGACATTATGATTTCTGGAGGATTTCAGTTTGCTGCGATTTCTGGATTTTGGGGGAAAACCGCAAGAATTTAACAAAACCTTATATTTATCTTTTTCAAAACAAAGTTGCGGTTTTCTCGTGATGTATGTGTCGTCCACCATGAGTTTTCATGTTTTCTGTTGGATTTCGAGACCCGATTCGAGGAGTGGATGAACCGTCTCGGGTACATGGTGGGCCCGGTATGGTACCCCGGGGCAAGAAGATCGAGTTGTAGACGATGAGCCTGGTAGGGGAAGACTACCTACCGGTGATGTCTGGCGCGGCGGATATCCGGAGGATACCGACCGTTGTCGTGAGATTTATGATATGGGCCGATCCGGACTGACGGAGCCCGACATTGAGACAGATATGATTCCTATTTGGTGTCGATGCTTGACACGGGTTTTCTGAGGATTTCTTGAGGATATTTAGTTATTATGCAGACATTCGTTTTCTAAAAGTTAAGAATCCAGTGACTTTAACATTTAAAACACTTAAAGAGTTAGAAAAGATATTGCATACATGTGCATGCATACTAGAGTTATTATATCACATATGGACATACATGTTGTTCCGCATTGCGTGCATTCTTACGATTGCCTTATTAGATGTTATATTTACTCACGAGCTGGCAACTCACCCCCGTTGTGCCACAGTGTCTTGCAGGTCGGACCCGTCATCTTTGTAGCGGCGGGCTATCTTATCATCAGCTCATTTTGCTCAGACTCGCGACATCGCCCGTAGGTGGGTTGCGAGTATACTTTATTCCTTTTGCTTTATCATTGTATCTAGTATTCTCCATCTACCACTTGTTTTGTATATGCGACCTAGTGATGAGATTGAGAGACTTGTATATTTGTGGTTCTTTTGGGTCGAGCTCACTTGAGCCGACGTGTGTTTTCTGGTATTTTGCGTTTCTTTATGTTCTTCTCTTGATATTACTATTATATTGCATGTGGTTGTGATCCGCCTTGGGCGAAGAGCTAGCTCCCGCTTGGGGATGCCATATTTCTGATTTCATATGTATTATCTTGTTGTACCCATTTTTTGGGGATAGAAAATACAGGGGAGACTCTGCCGAAATTTTCAGAAATTTTTGATGTTTTAAAAAGGGATTCGTTGCAACTCAATTGATTTAAAAACCGTTTTCATTTTAGGTTTTCCTTCACTCTCTTTGTTTTTGGGTTAGATTTCTGGGCTTTGGCTGACTTAGGTTACGGTACGCCTTTAGACGTCTCGTAATCTAAGTGCCAGTCACGTTCCGTACTTTCGGGTCGTGACACTGAACCTCCCTGAAAAATTTTTGGACTTCATTTAAAAATCGATAGAAACTCATGATATCGGGGTTTTCCGGTTTCGTTTTTTCCGTTCGAAATTCATAAAATTTTGCAAGTGAGTTATTTATTGTTTAGCGAGGCTCTGATACCACTGTAAGTCGATGTACAACACCCCACGACTTGCGGGGAGGCGGAAATATGAAAAATGATCTTGTTTATATACTAAACATAGACTAACCGCATGAATCGAAGCTAAACGATAACTAACATCAAACATAGTTGTTAACAACTACTATGTAAAGGGATTATACCTAAAGAACCATGTCCTTTGTCTTTACGAACTCCACCTCCTCCTGGCCTTCTCCAAGTAGTAGACGATCCACCACGAGAGCTAAACTCCAAGCTTTGCCTCTAAACTTGAGGCAACTAGGTATCTTTAAGTGCTAATCAAAGTACCTAGATGAAATAGAGTATGGTTATGGATTAAGTAGTCTAACTAATCCTTATACTAAACACATGAGAGGGGAGGATTAGGGTTTGAAGAGGGAGAGCTTGCGGAGAGAGAAGATGAACATAATAATGAGAAGAGAAAATGAGTTATCATAATATATATCAAGCATTTTATTTTATCAAGAAAAGAAAAGAAAATGATTTACAACCATGCTTGATAAATATCTTATGGTGATTCATCTCCATGAGTCATTAAGCAATTATGAAGCATTAATGACATGGATGAATCATCCATATGACTCACTAATCTCATTCAATGTATATTCCACCTAAACCTCCTTAGTCACCGTCTTCTAGAAGCTTCTCGCGCAATTACGAGAACGCCCCTCCTATCCGTGAAAACACGGAAAAACTTTAGACTGTATAAATCTAATAACCGGATACTAGTAACTGGCTTAAACCAAAGCCGACTAGTAAAAACTGTCCGAAAGTCGTACGTGCAAAAACACACGTATGCGTCCGAACCCTTGTCGTAAGACCATACGACCTCTATATCGTTTCGCCTGGAGTAGGGAAACTCTCTGCGTGGGACTCTAGAGACTCGACTACTACGCTGGCAGTGGGTTTAACCACAGACCGCAAGCGGCACTAGCTGTACGTAACGGTCCCCAGGTAGATGTCGATAAGAAGGCCGATGAGGAAACCCATACGAACTCCTGCTAAGTCTGATATGACAATCTCCGTACAGTCCGGTCCTTTCGTCTAAGACTATCGCATATCGGGCCTAGGGGGCGGCAAGCGTCAGTCCCCTAATAGCTGTATAAGTCGTGTCGGAGCAAAGCCCATTACACCCTGAGAAACTACTGGAACCTACCAGCAAATCTCGCTTGCCCTGGCCAGGGACTTTGCGTAATGGCTCTCTGACACAGCGCGATATCGACCCCCAATACCGGGAGAGACGAATCCTGTCTAACCGCCACTGCCTCCAAGTGCTCGGGACTGCACCCAACTGCTACCTGTTTGCACGACTCCTTTGAGCCGTGGTAGGGTAGCAATCTAAGAACAGTGGGACACACTCGAGGCGAAGTAGCAGTGTCAAGTCTGCGGACTATGCTGTACTCATGTCACCTGGAAACTGTTCACTGACGACTGGTATAAAACCATCCAACAGTTCCCTGTGAGTCTTGTCCGGTGTACCCGTAACCCAACGAACACCTGCATACTATCTCTAGTACGACGTACTGACGGCTGTAGGACAGACCATCTCCCCAACTGGGATGAGAAGCGTACACACTAGTCTACTCCGGAGTATCGATGCCCTGTCTTGATAATCCAACGACTTGGGACCTGAATAAGGATGTGCTTGTAGACTACCCAGCCCCCACTAGTGTGACTGCCATCACAACGCTGGTAGTTAAGCAAGATCCTAAGAGCTCTATCAATACGTATACTCACATATTGAGATAGAAATACCAAGTAGCATACTACTATGTTTAGCAAGACTGTTATATACATGTGAATATCCCAAGCTTCCATTAAGTAATATACAAACTAGTATGATACAATAATGGCCCCTAGGGCATATACACTAACATCCTTGCCACTTCCAACGCTGTTATTAACTGTAGAAATGGTTCAATGAACTTATCATTTGGAAATATGACCATTGAACTAAACATCTACAAAGTTGGAAGTCAGCCATCAGAACCCTCTGCTCATATTCTTGATGTGTGCTCTGTCCACGAGATCGTTCCCGAAAGTTGCGGAGTTGAGGAACTTTGCTTTACAGATCTCGACGACACTACCACATCGCTGTTTGATCTTACACATGATCTTAGTGAGGACACTTTTCCCACACTTGAGTCCGACACTCCTGACTTTTCACCACCCGAGTCTGTATCTTTCACAGGCTATGAGCTTCTTTGTGACTCCAAAAATCACTCGATGATTCGACCTTCTATTATTTCTCCGCCAACATTAGATCTCAAAATTTTACCTTCTCATCTTAAATATGCTTATTTAGGTGAGAATGAGTCTTTAACGGTTATCATATCCGCTTCTCTAGCATCAGAGCAAGAGAATGCACTATTATCGGTATTGAGATCTAATAGAGAGGCATTTGGTTGGACTATGGCGGACATCAAAGGGATTAGTCCCTTGATAGTAGAACATCATATACATGTGATGGATGATGCCAGACCAACCCGAGAACCACAGAGACGGTTGAACCCCGTCATGAAGGAAGCGGTGATGAAAGAGATCGTCAAATGCCTTGATAATGGTATTATATACCCAATCTCCGATAGCCAATGGGTGAGTCCTATACATGTCGTCCCTAAGAAATCCGGCATCACTGTTATTACCAATGAGGCAAATGAGTTGATTCAGACACGCACCCAAACTGGGTGGCGTGTATGTATTGATTACAGAAAACTCAATGCCGCCACGAGGAAAGATCACTTTCCTCTACCATTCATTGATCAAATGCTGGAACGCTTAGCTGGACGTGAGTATTATTGCTTTATGGACGGATACTCTGGCTATAATCAGGTCCCCATAGCCAAAAAGGATCAAGATAAAACCACTTTTAGTTGTCCTTTTAGTACCTTTGCTTACAGACGCATGCCCTTTGGGTTATGCAATGCTCCCGCTACCTTTCAGCGATGTATGATGGGGATATTCTCTGACATGGTAGAGAATTTTCTGGAGATCTTTATGGACGATTTCTCGATTTTTGGAGACTCTTTTTCTGATGCCTAGCGAATCTTGACGCAGTTCTTACTCGTTGCAAAGAGAAAAACTTAACTTTGAATTGGGAAAAATGTCATTTCATGGTCCAAGAGAGAATTGTGCTTGGACATGTTATTTATAGAAAGGCATTGAGGTTGACAGAGCTAAGATAGACGTCATTCAAAACCTTCCTCATCCCAAATGCGTCAAAGACATTCGATCATTTCTTGGCCATGCGGGCTTTTATAGGAGATTCATTAAGGATTTTAGCAAAATTGCTAGACCCTTAACTCTTCTCCTGACCAAGGATACGACCTTCCACTTTGACTCGGACTGTGAGGCAGCTTTCGACTCACTCAAACACTCCCTCACTACAGCCCCCATTCTATCATTTCCAAATTGGGACTACCCCTTTGAGCCGATGTGTGATGCATCCGATATTGCAGTTGGTGCAGTCTTAAGACATCACAGTGAAAAGAGGCCACACGTGATCTATTATGCGAGTAAGACCCTGAATGATGCACAAATCAACTATACAACCACCGAGAAAGAACTTTTGGCGGTTGTATTTGCATTAGAAAAATTTAGGCCTTACTTGATTGGCTCTCCTATAGTTGTGTACACTGACCATTCCGCCCTGAAACATCTTCTGGCGAAGAAAGATGCAAAAGGTAGGCTAATACGTTGGATCCTTCTATTACAAGAATTTGATCTTGTTATCAAAGATAAGAAAGGATGTGAAAATGTTGTAGCCGACCATCTTTCACGCATCTCTTCTTCCCCTGTGACCCTGCCGATCAATGATTCGTTTCCAGATGAACAACTCTTGAGCGTATCCAATGAACCATGGTTCAGGGATATTGTGAACTATCTTGTCACGGGACTTATACCCAGCGATTGGTCAAAACAGGACAAATACCGTATTCTATCCCAAGTAAAACACTTTTACTGGGATGATCCATATATGTTTAAGTATTGTCCTGATCAGATCATTCGCCGGTGTGTCCCGAAAGAAGAGTTCAAGAGTGTTCTTTCTTTTTGTCATGATCAGACTTGCGGGGGTCACTTCGGTCCTAAAAAGACGGCGGAGAAGGTTTTGCAATGCGGATTTTACTGGCCGACCTTGTTCAAGGACGCATTTGAGCATTGCAAAACCTGTACACAATGTCAGTACACGGGTAGAATTTCCCGGAGAAATGAAATGCCTCAGCAACCCAACTTAGTGGTTGAAATTTTCGATGTTTGGGGCATTGACTTTATGGGTCCCTTTCCCAACTCCTTTGGGAATTTGTACATACTGCTGGCGGTTGATTATGTCTCAAAGTGGGTAGAAGCCATTCCATGTTGCACTAATGTCAAGAAAGTTGTCATTAAGTTCTTAAAAGAGAATATATTTTCGCGATTTGGACACCCACGTGCTATCATTAGTGATAATGGGGCACATTTCTGCAACAGGTCTTTCGAGACTCTAATGCGGAAATACGCAATTAACCACATACTTTCTACACCCTATCATCCCCAAACGAGCGGGCAGGCTGAGATTTCAAATAGACAGATCAAACAAATCCTGGAGAAGACTGTTGCTAAGAATAGAAAAGATTGGTCGACCAAACTGACGGATGCTCTTTGGGCATTCCGAACTGCATTTAAAACAGACCTAGGAATGTCTCCATATAGGATAGTGTTTGGGAAGGCATGTCACTTACCCGTCGAGATTGAGCATAAAGCATTGTAGGCTATTAAGGAAATCAACTTTGACCTAAACCAAGCCTGCAACTTTCGGAAGCTGCAAATAAATGAGCTAAGCGAACTCCGCGATGAAGCTTATGATAACGCTGTAATCGTAAAGAATAGGACTAAGGTTTTTCACGATAAAAACATTTTGAGGAAAATATTTTCACCAGGTCAGCATGTCCTTCTTTATGATTCACGACTACACCTTCACGCGGGTAAGCTTCGATCTCGGTGGAAGGGACCTTTTGTTGTGCGGTCTGTATACCCGCACGGGGCAGTAGAAGTAGAAAATGTTAAAAACGACACCTTTTTCAAAGTGAATGGACATAGACTAAAACCGTATTTTTCCACTGACCCCTCGGAGGAGCTCCTGTTCTTACAGGATCCATTTTACTTTGATTAAAATTCCTCTGTCTCACCCCATGTCATGCATATCACTGCATCATATTTTTGAATGGAAGTGAGTGAATAGAATAAGTTTGGGGGAGATTCTTCACTTATATATTTTGCCCCCACTAATAAATTCCTCCCAGACTTACAGGTTTTGTAGATATAGCGGTTGGCAACAGTGAGGACACTGTTGAAAACAAGTTTGGGGGAGGTTTGTGCTTATTTTTGCATCATTTGCATATAATTTGCATAAGCACAAAACATTTCTTTAAAAACCTATAAAAATTGAAAAAATTTCAAAAATCATAAAATTTTAAAATTTTCAAAATAAAAAAATATTTTAATATTTAACATTTTTTGTACATAAAAAAGATAATAAAAGTTTAGATAGTGAAAAATTACATCCATGAGATTGGAAAAATTTAAGAAAACCAAGAAAATTAGAAGTTTTCTTATACGAACTAGTAATAAGTAGTTATGAGCCGTTGTCCCAAGGGTTAGTAAGATGAAGCAAGTCACTAATCTGAGGATAAAAATAAGTCTGAAAAATAGTTTCTATTCTGGAAGCCAAACATTTTGAATATTGATACCCTGCTATTCGCACTTACACACGTCTTGAAGCCCGGGATAGTAGAGGATACCTTGAAATGCTCTTGTCTTAAAGCCGATGTATGAAGGAAATAAAAAAAATTAAGAAAATATAAAATGGTGAGAAAAATGGACACTGGTTTTGTTATCGCCAAGGCAGCAATAAAAAAATATAGCGAGGGTGCCTCTTCATCTAGTGCCCTAAGGCCAACTGGTCTGGGAGTCACTGCTAAGCCTTAGGTGGTGCAAGACGAGAAAAATACACCTAATAAGCAAGAACATGAGTAATCGGTCGTTTAGTACCTCAAGAAGTATTAACGGTCGCATGAAAGTGTGTGAGCAATCTCATCTAAATATTCATTAATTAAAAAAGTACTGAGGCTGATGGGCAAGAGTATGATAGCTTGAACTGAATTCTCCGGGTGTAGAGATGTCCTTTATACACATGCAGGGTTATATGATCGATGTTTGGAAGAAAGATAGGAATGAAGAATAAGACGATGTTTTATTGAGGGAGGACGTGATTTCTGACATCTTTTCATGACTATTAAGATAGGGCTCATGACAACCGAAAAGCTAGCTTAGTTGGAAACCCTAATTTTCAAGGCCTTTCTTTTACAATTCTTTTCTTTAAATGTAAATTTCATGATCTTCCTTTTATTATTAGATTTTGTGGGTGCAATCCCCTGAAAACCCTCAGGAGACAACACTCCTCCTACTAGGGACACCTAGAGGTTTAAAGTCTTGTTGCACGTGCTCAGTGCAATCGTGTTGCCTACGAAAGTGTGCTAGTTAGTTTTTCTCTTTCTTTATTTTCTCCTTCTCTTTTTTTAATAGAACATTCGCTCGAGACGATCGAAAATAAGTTTGGGGGAATTTGATCAGTCGAAAATACTGCATCTTTAAACCGGCAATTTCCCTATCGTTTGCACTCATCTAGAAGTGTTCGGTATTCATATAGCTCATATTAGTAAAACAGTCATAAAATATTAGATTGCATGTGTTAGACTTTAAAACCGGCACTATAAGGGAAATTGAATGTATTTCATAGCATGGCATCAGTCCTATATTGCGCAACTTGTGTTTCGAAGTCTGTGCAGGAAATTTCAAGAGAACAGTCAAATTTACATAACAGACTGCTAAAGAATACGCCAACTCAAGGATTTGGAATCTGGCAATGATCTAAAAGGCATTAAGCGATTCAACATATCAGAAAGTACACTGGAAGACATAAGAAGTCAACATGTGAAGACTGCAGCCCTAATCCAGCCAAGTGGCCGCGGAACCGCGGCCGGAGCAGCCTTGCGCCGCGGTTCCGCGGCGGCCATGCCACCTCAGCACACCAACTTTGCTGCAGAATCTCTCTCTCAGTCCCAGAACCTCATAAAGACATGACATTTTCCAGAAAGCTCCTGAACATTCTGCCAGATCAGCAAGCCCTAGGGTTCTAAACTAAAACATCCCAAGCTTCCACAACAAGCTTCACCCTAACTCCATTACGAGCCTAGAACCTTCTCCCTAACCTCCTAGATTAAGGTAGAAGCTAAGCCCCTAACTAACTACTTCTAGAAGCCTCTCCCTATAACAAACTTTTGGAGGGAAATTCAAAATTCAAAATCCTAGACCTAGGGTTTGGGAAACATATAAAAAGACCCTAGGCCTCTCTTGAAAGGGGAATCTTTAGTTGTTAAAAGTTGTTCAAATCTTTGGTTGTTGAAAGCTAATCACTCTCTAGTTCTTCAACCCAACACCTACCACCTCTAAACCCTAACCCTATTCCAAATCAAGAAACCTCAAATTCAAGATCCTTTGAGTGCAAGCAAAGCAAGTCTTCAACGATCCTTTAGAAGGGATGCCGGACATCAATGGAGCACGAGATCCAAGCCGATCCACGACTCAAGGAGCCGAGCGACACTAGATTCGACGATCAAAGTTCCTTCCTCGTGTAGTTCTTGAGAGTTGTAACTAATTGTTGATATAATAAAGGTGAAGATTCTTTAAACTTGCTTATATTTCAATTCGAGCATTATGATTCATATTCAATTCTTGAATGTATTCTTCGTGATGATGCTTGAGTAAAACTCCGCTCGTGGAGGAATCGAAACGATTGTAGAATGATGATGTTGACGAATCTTTAAACGTTTTCTTAAGTTCTATAACAATTGTAAATTCTTGAAAATTGAATGATCGATGATCTAGATCGATGCGAAATGCGTTCTTGATTCTTTTCGCACGATCTAGAGATCAACGATCGATCATTCGATTTTCTAGAAGCTATCTAGTGAATGTGATTCATCGAAAGGACAAAGGATAGGATGAGGAACCCTAATTCTTCGCAAGATCCTTGATCCTCGATGAATCTACATCGATTTAGCATCAATTTGTTAATGGATAAGAAACGGTAATTTCTAGTCTTCTTCATATTTACGATCTAATCGATTCCTACGAGCTTTACTTCAAATCTTGAAACCTAAATCAATTGGAATTCTATCAATACTTGATTCTTGATGTTTATCGCTTTCTTAATTCTTGATTAGATTAATTGATTCTTGAAATTCATCGATATAAATCTTGAATCGTTTTTGCGTTTCTTTTCTATTAAATTTTTGATTCAAACAAAACAAAATAAGAACGAATCGCACAATCCCTGTGGATGATCCGCACTCACTAATGCGCTACAAACCGACACCGTTATTGAAAGCGGTCAAATATTTTTGGTTGTGATTTCTATACAATTTTCTAAATACCGACAACGAGAAATAAGATCAATCACTACAACACGTTGTTTGTCTTTTGATTGCTTTTATAGTTTCTGCAATGCACAGTGATATTCATGAAATATCCTGCAGTTTATTCGATAAGGAAAGAGCCGAGATCCGGGGGTGACCTCTTTAGCAAAACTAGTGAAAGCCTAAAAAACACTCATTTTCAAAAGTCACTCGATTCTACAACGATATCAAGTTCATTACGTAATAGGTTCTCTGAAGAACCTGTCGTAGCCCTCCGTCATTTCAGATAAGTCCTACTTAGTATTCGTGTTACATTTGTTGACCTCCGTCAAGGAGTAATATGCGGTAGCTGACTAGTATTTATCTGCTTAGGCATATGATGCTGATTGGATTAGGGTAGTCGTACGACCTTGTTGACCTCCGTCAAGGGTCGTGCGGTTGGATTTAATTCAATCAAGAAATGACGGGTTGAACTTGACTAGCAGCCTATGATTTGTTGACCTCCGTCAAGGTCATAGGACATTAGGGGCAAAATATTATCAGGAATTTCAAGTGTTGAAATTTGCAATGAGATTGCATATCTTCTATGAGATAGTTGGATCCCGATACCCACTACGAGTAAGAGTTACTCCTAGGAGAATTTTACACAGGACAATTAGCTGATCAAGTAGGTGTCTAGAAAGGTGTCAATGGGTTATGCCTATGGGAAAACGAGGTTTATTTTAATTAGGTCCGTGCGAAAGAACGGGGAACCTCCCTCAAAGTACCGGCACTGGCCTGGCTGAAAGATTAGCGAACTTGTAGGGTGTAATTAATCCCGGCTAGTCATTCCTTTTAAGGTTTGAAGGAAGATTTGATAAAAACAGTGGGAGCCATCCTGATTAGATAAAATAATAACCAATCTAGTCTTGCAAGAGCATACGCTGAGCGTTTTCTTCTCTCTCTCTCCAAGTAGAGACCATGTCATGCCTTAATCAAGATAATAATATGGATGTATTGACTGAACCCGCTTGTTATACTATGCTGGGAAAGTTGGTTCCGCACCAACTTATAATTGTTATAAGACCGAGCAGGAAATAGGGGATTACTAGGATTCCCGTGACTCCCAAACGAAGATAGTGCATGATGATGCATCTTCTTCGGGTGTTTTCATTACAGAGAACTGTTTCTCAGTATTCTTTACGTCCTGGGTATGAGATACCGGATCAAGATCACACATATGCAATCTGTTACATGGGCTACAGATAGGTAGAGAACTGAGAACGGGTGATAAGTTTCAAGAGTTGGAAATGGTGCAAGTGTTGCAACCAAGCTTGTTGGCAGTTATCACCCTGTATTACCAAATACATTGATTCCGAACAAATGTTATTAGATACCGAACCTGATATACAACATCATATCAGTCTCTTTCTTTAATAAAGAATGATATAATTTTGTATTGTTGGAAAATGATTTGAACATTTCCTATATCAAGAGTTGATCGGTTCAGGCACATTATCTAAAAGTATATACGTTCTAAATCAAATTACAGTTCTCAACGTACAAAACACACACAAGAGGAAGAGTTCATAAATGAACGAATCCTTCTTGAGGTATTGTAGACTAGGTCATATCAATGCGACATAACTAGCTAAGTTATATTTAGATGCATATTTAAATCCGTTTGAATTTACATCTTGTGAAACTTGCCAGTCATGTCACAAAGATAGAATGACCATAGTTCCGTTTACTGGAAACAGAGAAAGAGTTAGTGAACTCTTGGGATTGATACATGATGATGTATGTAAGTCCTCTGTCTACACATGCCAGGACCGGTTCTTTGTAGTTCATTACATTTGCTGATCATCTCTCAAGATTCGGATACATTTTCCTGTTGAAAAACAAGTCTGAAGCTTTTGAGAAATTCATGGAATATAAGTCAGAAGCAGAGAACCAAACGGGTATAAGTATTATGTCCTTTGATGTGATCAGGGAGGAGAATACTTGAGCACGGAATTCCTGGACTATCCTAAAGGAGAATGAGATTCTCTCTCAGCAATTACTCCTCCGTATACACCACAGCACAACGGTGTATCGGGGCGGAGCAATCGCACCATATTAGATATGGTGTGCTCTATGATGAGTACTACTGAGTTGCCTATTTCCTTTTGGTGGTTATGCACTTGTAAAGCTGCATACCTATTGAATAGCGTTCGAACCAAATCAGGTGCCTACCAATCCATATGTGATATGGAATGGGAAGAGCTCATGTCTTTAGTAAGTTAAGATTTGGGGTTGTCTGGCCTATGTATAAAAGCAAAATCCGGACAAGCTTGAGGTAAGGTCAGTTTTGTGGAAGTTTGTTGGATATCCCAAGCATTCGCAAGGGAATATCTTCTTCCACACCGAGGAACAAAATGTGTTTTATTTCTCAGCATGCCACCTTTTTAGAAAAGGAATTTATTTTGGAACGAAATTTATGGTCATGAGGTAGAACTGGAAGGAGTTCCATCTATACAAACTACAGCTGATGATTTGGTAGAACCGGAGGTTTCAATAGTTCCCGACGAACCTTAGCCTCTCCGCTGATCTGGTAGAGTTCCTCATCCGCCTGAGAGATACTTCGGTTTTCTCAATGACAGTGGGAGCGAGGATTGCATCATGAGATGATGACCCAACTAGTTTCGAGCAGGCCATCAAGAGTGGGGACTCTGTAAGAATGGCTGGATGCTAAGCGATCTGAGATGGAATCCATATACACCAACAAAGTATGGACTTTGGTTACTATATCTGAAGGGTTAAAATCCCCATCAAGAGCAAGTATATCTTGAGAAGATTACTTGGTGTACATGGAAAAGTTGAGACTTTCGAAGCTAGACATGTTCTAAAAGGTTCTCGTCATCGACCTGGTATGGATTATGATGAAACCTTTTATTGTGCCTATGCTTAAGTCCATCCGGATCCTACTTAACATTGCAACATAACATAACTACGATATCTGGCGATTGGGTGTCATGACTTCTTTTCTAAATAGTGATTTAGAAGAGAGCGTCTATAAGTACACAGCTAGAGGGTTTCGTAGACAGAGGGAGCAGCGGAAACATGTGCAAGTTGCTTTATGTGATAAAGCAGGCATCGCGGAGTTGGAACATCTGTTTTGATTTGGTAGTCAAAGAGTTTGACTTCATCAAAATGGTAGATGGACCTTTTATATACAAAAAGGTAGTAAAGAGTAAGGTGTTCATCCTCGTATTGTACGTAGATGACATACTCTTGATAGGAAAGGAGTTTCATATGCTACGCTCGGTCAAACTACTCTTATCACAAGGATTCTCCATATAGGATCAAGGCGATACCTCCTAAATCTTGGATTTTGGATCAATGAAATAGATCTAAATGGATGCTAGGATTCTTACTAGGTATAGTAAGATGGTATCAATCGATCCTGGGGAGAATCACTGGATAGCTTCCAGGGTGGTAAGGTCAACTGAATGTCAGTCACAGGCATTGTCTTTACCCTCAAAGGAGGGACGGTATGTTGGAAGAGTTCCAAGCTAGATACCGTGGCAAACTAGACGTTAAAGGATGGATACATCGCTACCTAAGATGTTACCAAAGAGGCAGTCTGGGTGTATATTAGTTCATGAGATGAACTTCGTTCCTACCATTGTGTGACAATGGAGTTATGGCTTATGCCTATGAACCCCCGTCCCATCAGTGACCCAGACATATTCTAAGACAGTATCACCTAATCATGGAGATGGTTGATCTCCAGGAGATCGAGGTTAGAAGAGTAGACTCAGAGGACAACACAGCGGATCCACTCACGAAGGCCTTTTCCCAGAGAGAGACTTTTATGGGATGGTTGAGTATGAGATACTACAACCACTGCTCTAGATGGCCCTAGTGCATGTAAGTCCACGTTGCCCACCCCGGTGCTTGCGGGGAGGCGGAAACGTTATGAAAAATCGGATTTTTACAACACTAGGCAACATGGACTATGCAAAAGGAGGGATCTTTGCTAAACAAAACTAACTAACAAGCTAAAAGAGTTAGCTACTCGGAAAGGGGGTTATACCTAAGTCTTGAAGTCCTTCTCTTCTTGCTCCTTGGAGTGAAAGAACGGATTCTCCTCGTCGCCTTCTTTTGCCGAAGAAAGATCCACCCGAGGGCCTCTACCTTTGGCTCGAACCTCAAACTAGAAGTAACTAAGGTGCTTGGTGTGCTAAACCTTAGAAAGAGTAGACAGTAATTTTAAGGGATTTATCTCAAGCTCAAATGGTTCTCAACTCATGAGAGGGGAGAGCTAGAGGGAGAGGAAGAGGAGGAGAGAGAATGGGAATAATAGAATGAGAAGAATAAACCAACCTTCTCACATATATGTGAATTATGATAAATAAATAATTAGCTAAAGATAATTGTGATGGTTAATCTTGAAATGACCATTATCATTTCACAATAATTACTTTTGCAAGGATCAAAGAGCATCTTTCATATGAAATGATGATGGTCAACTTGTCCACCTAGGTCAACAAGTCAAGCAAAGTCAAATGGTCAACAACCATAACCATAACAATTATAATTAACTAATATTAATAAATCATATTTCACCCATAAACATTAGGGTTAAGAAAATGACAATGGTCATCAACCCTAATGAAAGTCCTCTGCCTCTGCCCCAGTCAACTGTGCATACACACCCGTATCCGTGTTCCGAGAAACACGAATACAAAGAGATAAAACCAATCCCAAAACATATACTAGGATCTGGCTTAAACCAAAGCCCGCTAGTATAAGCTGTCCGGAAACCAAACGTGCACAAGTGCGCGGATGTGAACGAACCCTGTCGCAAAACCATGCGACCTCTACTCATTTTTCCTAAAGGCGAATAACCCTCTATGTGAGACTCTAAAGACTCGACACTACGCTGGCAGTGGGTTTAACCATAGACCGCAAGCGGCACTAGCTGTACGTAATGGTCCCCAGGTAGATGCAGATAAGAAGACTGACGAGGTAAACCCATCTGAACTCCTACTGAGCCTGAATGGGACAGTCTCCGTACAGTCCGGTCTGTTCGTCTATGAACATCGCATGGTGGGCCTACGGGGCGGTGAACGTCAGTCCCCTACTAGCGGTACAAGTCATGTCGGAGTGTAGCCCAGAACACCTGAGATAACACTGGAAACCTACCAGTCTATCTCGCTTGCCCTTGCCAGGGACTTTGTGTATTGGCTCTCCTAGACACAACGCGATATCAACCCCCAATACCGGGAGAGACGAATCCTGTCTAACCGTCACTGCCTCCAAGTGCTTCGGGACTGCACCCAAAAACTACCTATTTGCATGACTCCTTTGAGCCGTGGTAGGGTAGTAATCAAAGTACAGTGGGAACACACTCGAGGCGAAGTGAGAGTGTCAAGTCAACGGACTAAGTTGTACTAATGTCACCTGGGAACTGATAACTGACAATAGGTATAATACCAACCAACAGTTCCCGACGAGTCCTGTCCAGTATACTCGTAACCTAACAAGCACCCGCATACTATCTCATGTACGACGTACTGACGGCTGTGGGACAGACCGTCTCCCAAGCTAGGATGAGAAGCGCATACGCTAGTCTACTCCGGTGTATCGATGCCCTGTCTCGATAGTCCTACGACTAGGGACCTGCATAAGGATGTGCTTGTGGATTACCCAACCCCCATGAGTGTGACTGCCATCACAACGCTGGTAATCAAGCAAAGATCCTAAGGGCTCTACTAATGTGTAAAGGCGATATGCTAAAAGAAACACATGCACCCATTAAAGTAGAAACAAACCAAGTAGCATACTACTATTTTGAGCAAGATTGTCAATACAAGGTGAATATCCCAAGCTTCCATCAAGTAATATGCAAACTATTATGATACAGTAATGGCCTCTAGGGAATATACACTAACAATCTCCCACTTGCACTAAGGCCATGTACTGGCGTATCGAAGACCTATCATCTCGATCAGCCGCTCGAACTGAGTCTGGGGTAAGGCCTTCGTGAATGGATCAGCAGTGTTATCTTCCATAGCAACTCTCCGAACCTCGATCTCCTGGCGACCCACGATCTCCCTGATCAGGTGATGCCGCCTCAAGATGTGTCTGGACTTCTGATAGGACCTGGGTTCCTTCGCTAAAGCTATAGCCCCGTTTTTGTCGCAATACAGAGGTACTGGATCAACAATGGACGGAACCACCTGAAGTTCTGTCAAGAACTTCCTTATCCAGACGGCTTCTTTTGCGGCATCAGCTGCAGCGATATATCCCGCTTCCATCGTCGAGTCAGCAACGGTTTCCTGTTTGGAACTCTTCCAACACACCGCCCCTCCATAGAGGGTAAAGACATAACCCGACATGGACTTGGAATCATCCTTGTCACTCTGGAAGCTGGAGTCAGCAAAGGCCTCGATCTGGAGGTCTTTTCCGCCATACACCAAGAACATATCCTTAGTCCTTCTCAGGTACTTGAGAATGTTCTTTACTGCTATCCAGTGCTTCTCCCTAGGGTTTGACTGATACCGGCTTACCATACTCAGTGCATAAGCTACATCCGGTCTGGTACACAACATCGCATACATTATAGAGCCTACCGCAGAAGCGTAGGGTATAATAGACATGCGATCCCTTTCCAAATCAGTCTTGGGAGACATCTCTTTGGAGAGGGTGATCCCGTGACAAGCCGATAGATTACCGGGCTTGGAATCTTCCATACCGAATCTTTTCAGTATGGTGTCGATGTACCTGGACTGTGAGAGTCCTAATATCCTCTTGGATCTGTCACGATAGATCAGGATCCCCAGAATGTATGAGGCATCACCCAGGTCTTTCATGGAGAACCTATGTGACAAGAACCTTTTGACTGCTTGTAGCATAGGAATGTCATTTCCTATCAAGAGAATGTCATCCACGTATAAAATGAGGAATACAACAGTTCTTGCTACAAATCTACTATAGATGCATGGTTCATCTGGATTTTTGATAAAGCCAAATTCTTTGATCGTCTCATCAAAACAGATGTTCCAACTCTGCGATTCCTGCTTTAGTCCATAGATGGACTTAAGCAACTTGCACACCTTTCCGCTTCTCCCACTCTGAATGAAACCCTCTAGCTGGTCCATATAGACACACTCCTCTAAATTTCCATTTAGAAAAGCGGTCTTTACGTCCATTTGCCAGATCTCATAATCGTGGAAGGCAGCAATGGAAAGAAGGATCCGAATGGATTTCAGCATAGCCACTGGCGAAAAGGTTTCATCATAGTCCAAGCCAGGTCTTTGACGGAAACCCTTTGCTACAAGTCTAGCCTTATAGGTCTCAACCTGTCCATCTACACCAATATTCCTTTTGAAGATCCACTTGCATCCTACGGGTTTTACCCTATCTGGAGCAACGTCCAACGTCCATACTTTGTTGGTGTACATGAACTCCATTTCGGTCCGCATTGCATCCGGCCATTTTACCGAGTCAACGCTCTGAATGGCCTGCTGGAAGCTAGTCGGCTCATCACTATCAATGATGCAATCCTCTCTATCCCCGTCTATGAGAAAACCGTAGTATCTCTCGGGCGGATGAGACTGCCTACTACTTCTGCGGAGCGGTGCAGGAATGTCCTGATCTTTCGAACCCTCTGGTTCTACTAAGCTTTCAGTAATAGCTCGTGGTTCTGGAATTTCTTCCAGTTCTATTGCGCTCCCACTTATCTGATTTTCCAAAAACTCAGTTTCCAAGAAGTGGGCATGACGAGAAACAAAAACCTTTTGTTCCTCTTCGCAATAGAAGAAATATCCTTTGGAGTTCTTTGGATAACCCACAAACTTGCACTGTACTGAGCGTGCCTCGAGTTTGTCCGCATGCTGCTTTTTGAGAAAAGCTGGACATCCCCATGTCTTAATATGATTAAGATAGGGTCTCTTCCCAAACCACATCTGATATGGTGTAGTAGGCACAATCTTAGTTGGAACTCGGTTCAAAAGGTATGCAGCTGATTCTAGTGCATATCCCCAGAATGATCGCGGTAACTCAGCGTTACTCATCATGGACCGTACCATATCCAATAGGGTTCGGTTCCGTCTCTCCGATACACCGTTATGTTGCGGAGTGTATGGAGGAGTAAGCTGAGAGAGAATTCTATTCAATTTTAAGTAGTCCAGGAACTCGGCACTCAAGTATTCACCACCTCGATCAGATCTCAGTGTCTTAATACTTTTGCCTGTTTGTATTTCTACTTCATTCTTATATTCCTGGAATTTTCCAAAGGCTTTGGATTTATGTTTCATTAAGAAGATATATCCGTACCTTGAAAAGTCATCCATAAAAGTAAAGAAGTAAGAATAACCGCTTCGTGCATGTGTAGACATTGGACCGCACACGTCGCTGTGTACGAGTCCCAAGAGCTCGCTCGTTCTCACTCCGTGTCCAGTGAACGGAGTCTTTGTCATCTTTCCTTTGAGACAGGATTGACAAGTTGCATATGATTGATATTCGAACGGATCCAAATATCCTTCTGTATGTAACTTCGTCAACCTTCTCTCATTGATGTGACCCAGTCTACAATGCCATAAGAAAGCCTGATTTGTTTCCGGAGACTTGCTTTTGTGTGTATTCTGGACATTGAAAATTTGTGGTTGGTTTAATACGTATATACCATTGCTCAATGTTCCTGACCCAATCAGAACTTGATTAAGGTGAATGTTTACAACATTACTTACAAACGCAGATTCATAACCTTCTTTAGAAATTAAAGATATAGAAATGATATTACAAGTTGAATTGGGTACAAAAAAGCAATTACGTAAAACCAAAACATGTCCATCTGACATTCCTAGGTGATAGTCCCCGACGGCCTCAGCATCCATGCTAGCTCCGTTTGCAACTTTGAGGGTCATATCACATGCCTTCAAAAAGCTACGCTTTCTCAATGCCTGCAAAGAATTACAGATATGAGATCCTGACCCGGTATCCAATACCCAGGACGTAGAGTTTATTGATAGACAATTTTCAATAACATACACACCTGAAGCTGAAGCCGCAACTTGCTTCAGATCCTGTGTTCTGGCCTTCCAAGCCCTGCAATCTTTCTTCCAGTGTCCACTCTTATGACAGTAAAAGCACTCTTCCTTATCCACAAGCTTTCCCGCTACCTTTTTTGCTTTTGCCTTTCCCTTCGTATCCACCTTACTAACACCGCCCCTTGGTTTGGCGGGGGTTTTCTTCTTCTTTCCTTTGGCTTTCGCCCTGGACCCAGAAGAGGAAGATCCTCCTACAAACAAAGTGGATGTTTTCCTACCTTTCTGTAGGGTGCCCTCTGCACTCCTCAGCATGTTGAGGAGTTCTGAAAGTTCAACTTCCTTTTCCTGCAAGCTGAAGTTCAGGATAAACTGGGCGTAAGTGGAAGGAAGGGACTGGAGAATCAAGTCCGTATAGAGCTCATTCTCCAACGTGGTCCCAAGGTCCGCGAGCTCCTCTATGTAGCCAAACATCTTAAGCACGTGTTCCGCTACCAATGATCCGACGGCCAATCTCGCCGAAAACGACTTCTTCGACACTTCATATCTGGCGATACGGGATTGCTCTCCATACAGTTCTTTTGTATAGAGAAATATGGATTCGAGGTCCATATTCTCGTGCCTCCTCTGATGTTCATTGTCCATAGAGGCAAGCACAAGGCACTTGGCCTTCGCGCAGTCGATTTCCGAGGTCTTACGGATTTCCCTATCCACGACGCTGGTTTTGGGACCTGGGACAGGGGGAGCTTTGGTGGTAAGAAGATACCCCAACTTGTCATAAGTGATTGCCATTTTGACATTCCTGAGCCAATCTTTGTAGTTTGGTCCTGTCAGTATGTTTTTATCTAGAAGTAACTTAAGTCCAGTCATGATATTTGGTCGCTGCAATTAGGAGAGAGAGAAGAAACACTTTAGCATGATGCTCTTGCAAGTTTAGAGTGGTTTTTAATTTGTCTAAACAGGATGGCTCCCACTGTCTCCCGAATCCCTCCTCAAACCATAAAGGAAGAATTTGTCGGGATCAATCTCACCGTACAATACTTGCTTAACCGTTCAGCCAGGCCAGTGTCGGTACTTCGATGGAGGTTTTCCAACGCTTTCGCGAAGTTCCCTAATTAAGTAACCTCTTATCCCTGTGGGCGTAGCCCCGCTAACACCTTTCTAGACACCTACTTGGTTTATAGCATTGATTGTTAAGTGAGAAAGTTCCGGAGGAGTAGCATATACTCACAGTAGGATCGGGATCCAAATATCATCGCGTGACAAAACTGAAGGAATCCTACCAGAATCATCACACTCCAAATGGTATGCAGCGCTAGCAAGTTTCAGTTTCTTTTGAAACTCCCGATGTGGATTTTTGTCCCATGCACTTATGACCTTGACTTTGGCCAACAAATCATAAGTCACATGTCAAGTTCTACCCGTCATTCTCCAGGTTAATTTGAGCCCACCCGCACATACCCTTGACTTTGGCCAACAAGGTAGAACGACTGCCCCAAACCAACACATCTATCTATGCTGCACATGAATACCCAATAGCTACCAATCACTATGCCTTGACTTTGGCCAACAAACATAGCTTGAATACTTATTGACCATTCATGTGAAATGACGGAGGGCTACGAATGGTTTTGGTGAAACCGTGAACGTAGTGAACTTGATATAATCGATGGAACGAGATAGCTTTCAAAAGGAGTGGTTCAAGCTCCGCATTTAAAATTTGGTATTGAAAAGAACCGAGTGGTTTTGAAAGTGTTCCAACGACTTTTACTTGGTTTATTTTTTCTTGCATTAATTCCAATGCGTCCCATCATTTAATCCTACCATTGCAGAAAAAAATGAAAATATGACGTACGCTTATGCCATCCGCATTCGCCACGGCGACCCGTCATCACTCGTTAGGTTACTTAACTAACGACAGAGCGGGGGCTGGACTAGCGCGGATCCAAAACATAAGCAACGCCTAAATAGATATCATATAAACATTCGTCACATGCAATGATAGCCATTCCAGATCACAGATGAACATATTGGATATACTAGGAATCCGCACTCCGTACGAGCCTGTAACGAAGAACGGATTACACGGTCGCGATGAATAGCCAAACCCCACCTTAGACCCCTACGGGTGCGGCAAACTACCCGCCAAGTACCCGAAGCGAAGCAACCTCCCTCAACACCGTGAGTAGGCCACTCGGCACTTCCAGATACCCGGTAGTTTGTGCACCCCACCTTGGGTCTATCCTAGGAGCAAAAACAGTAAAAGAAATTATACAATGACGGCTACAACCCCAACCCGGTTGTACGGCCATACAAATAATATTACATCAATTTACATATTACAAGAATTGAAAGAATAAGAAAACTCTCATCTCACAACCCCCCGGCTATTCATCCGCGACAATCCAACAAATTCATATACGCAAACCATCAACATTACAGATCACAGATATGTATAACCCCCACTAATCGACGTATAGCGATTAGCAGACGTTCAATACATATATCACATCACAGATATAACCCATTAGCCAAAGTATAAAGAAATTCGATCAAAATACGAATTTGTGACCACCCCAAAAACTAACTTGCTCTCTGGAAAATCTGGGCAGAAACAAACCATCTCAAAAATCACAAAACAGCAACAGAAGAATACTGCAGGAAAAACGACCCACGGCCGAGTCAACTCGGCCGCGGATCCACGGTGAGTTGGTCGACTCGCTGGTTCGTTTTTCTTGGGTGTTCTGTAAAAACCCTGAGCCGATTTTTAGTGTATGATTTATTATTTTTAGAGCATAAATAAAAATCGGCAGAAACTAGGGTTTTAGAAAACATGTTTTGCGATTTTTCCGATCGAAGTTCTAGATACTTTTCTAACTAGTTAGTTTGTGTTTAGCTAGGCTCGGATACTACTGTAAGTCCACGTTGCCTACCCCGGTGCTTGCGGGGAGGCGGAAACGTTATGAAAAATTGGATTTTTACAACACTAGGCAACATGGACTATGCAAAAGGAGGGATCTTTGCTAAACAAAACTAACTAACAAGCTAAAAGAGTTAGCTACTCGGAAAGGGGGTTATACCTAAGTCTTGAAGTCCTTCTCTTCTTTCTCCTTGGAGTGAAAGAACGGATTCTCCTCGTCGCCTTCTTTTGCCGAAGAAAGATCCACCTGAGGGCCTCTACCTTTGGCTCCAACCTCAAACTAGAAGTAACTAAGGTGCTTGGTGTGCTAAACCTAGATCCTTAGAAAGAGTAGAGAGTAATTTTAAGGGATTTATCTCAAGCTCAAATGGTTCTCAACTCATGAGAGGGGAGAGCTAGAGGGAGAGGAAGAGGAGGAGAGAGAATGAGAATGATAGAATGAGAAGAATAAACCAACCTTCTCACATATATGTGAATTATGATAAATAAATAATTAGCTAAAAATAATTGTGATGGTTAATCTTGAAATGACCATTATCATTTCACAATAATTACTTTTGCAAGGATCAAAGAGCATCTTTCATATGAAATGATGATGGTCAACTTGTCAACCTAGGTCAACAAGTCAAGCAAAGTCAAATGGTCAACAACCATAACCATAACACAATTATAATTAACTAATATTAATAAATCATATTTCACCCATAAACATTAGGGTTAAGAAAATGACAATGGTCATCAACCCTGATGAAAGTCCTCTGCCTCTGCTTCAGTCAACTGTGCATACACACCCGTATTCGTGTTCCGAGGAACACGAATACAAAGAGATAAAACCAATACCAAAACATATACTAGGATCTGGCTTAAACCAAAGCCCGCTAGTATAAGCTGTCCGGAAACCAAACGTGCACAAGTGCGCGGATGTGAACGAACCCTGTCGCAAAACCATGCGACCTCTACTCATTTTGCCTAAAGGCGAATAACCCTCTGTGTGGGACTCTAAAGACTCGACACTACGCTGGCAGTTGGTTTAACCACAGACCGCAAGCGGCACTAGCTGTACGTAACGGTCCCCAGGTAGATGCTGATAAGAAGACTGACGAGGTAAACCCATCTGAACTCCTACTGAGCCTGAATGTGACAGTCTCCGTACAGTCTGGTCTGTTCGTCTAAGAACATCGCATGACGAGCCTAGGGGGCGGTGAACGTCAGTCCTCTACTAGCGGTACAAGTCGTGCCGGAGTGTATCCCAGAACACCTGAGATAACACTAGAAACCTACCAGTCTATCTCGCTTGCCCTGGCCAGGGACTTTGTGTAATGGCTCTCCTAGACACAGCGCGATATCAACTCCCAATACCGGGAGAGACGAATCCTGTCTAACCGTCACTGCCTCCAAGTGCTTCGGGACTGCACCCAAAAAATACCTATTTGCACGACTCCTTTGAGGCGTGGTAGGGTAGTAATCAAAGTACAGTAGGAACACACTCGAGGCGAAGTGACAGTGTCAAGTCAATGGACTAGGCTGTACTCATGTCACCTGGGAACTGATAACTGACGATAGGTATAATACCAACCAACAGTTCCCGACGAGTCCTGTCCTGTATATTCGTAACCTAACGAGCAGCCGCATACTATCTCAAGTACGACGTACTAACGGCTGTGGGACAGACCGTCTCCCAAGCTGGGATGAGAAGCGCATACGCTAGTCTACTCCGGAGTATCGATGCCCTGTCTCTATAGTCCTACGACTAGGGACCTGCATAAGGATATGCTTGTGGATTACCCAGCCCCCACGTGTGTGACTGCCATCACAACACTGGTAATCAAGTAGAGATCCTAAGGGCTCTACTATGTGTAAAGGCGATATGCTAAAAGAAACACATGCACACATTAAAGTAGAAACAAACCAAGTAGCGTACTACTATTTTGAGCAAGATTGTCAATACAAGGTGAATATCCCAAGCTTCCATCAAGTAATATACAAACTATTATGATACAGTAATGGCCTCTAGGGCATATACACTAACAGTGTAAGTGGGAGATTGTTAGTTATATGTATGCCTTATAGGCCATTGCTATACATGAGATGTTTATTGTAGTGGATGCTTGGATATATATAGGGAGGACTTTCTTGCTCGACATGATAGTATGCTATCTGGTTACCCTTTATCTTAACATGTACACTGATTGTCTCTCTGTTACATGTTCGTATAGCCCTTAGGATGCGTACTTAACTACCTAGATTATGATGCGGATCATACTAGTGGGACAAAGGTAGTCGGTAAGTACATCCTTTAATGTCCCTAGTCGTGGGTGTATCGAGACGGGGCATCGATATACCGGAGTAGACTAGCATGTAGCTTCTCGACCCATGTAGATGGGCGATGGATGATCCCATATCCATTGGTATTTGACATCAGAGATGGTATATGGGTGCTCAGTGGAGACTGGGTACACTGGACGGACTCACCGAGAACTCCCAGATGGTATTATACCTCACGTCAGATGGCAGTTCTCTGGTGACACTGGTACAGGTTAGTCTGTCGACCCGAGATCGTCATAGAGTCTGGTGTGATTCTCACCATGCTTTGATTTACACCTTACCACGTTCAAGAGAACATGCAAAACGGTTGTTTTTTGGTACAGTCCCGAGTCACATGGAGGCAATGAGCGATAGGAGCGGATTCGTCTCTCCCGGTATTGGGGGTTGATGTTGCGCTGTGCTCGATTGGCTATAACAGGAAGTCCCTGGCCAGGGCTGTTTCAGAGATTTATTGGTAAGTGTTACCAGTAGTTTCTCGACCCGTTATGAGCCTCATATCGGCATGACTTATCGAGTTACTGGTTTCTGACGTGTACCACCCCTAGACGAGATATGCGACATATCAGACGAAGAGACCGGACTGTACGGTAGTGTTACTGACAGGCTATTACAGAGGTTGGAGCGGTCTTGCTTGCTGATCTTCTGATCGTTCAATACCCGGGTAGCCGTTACATCCAGCTAGTACCGCTGATGGCTTATGGGTGCTTGATGTGATTATCACCTACTGCCGGCGTATTGACGAGTCTTTAGAGTCCTACATAGAGGTTTTACTGGCTCAGGAAAAACGAAGTAGGAGCACATCTGTAATATGTGCGGGACCGAGAATAATGCGAGTATGTGATACCGTATTCTATTCTCGCGATATTTGTATAGGACGGTTATATGTGATATAGCCGGGTTATCGAATCAATCGTTGATTCGATAAGTTGGTACATTTAATATTAGTCGGTTATATATGATATAGCCTGATTATTAAATCAAGAGTTGATTTGATAATTTAATGTATAATTGTATATGTGATATACTAAATTACATTAACTAATATTGGCTCACTTAAGCATTTATTTATTCTTACATGTGCACACTTATTATATATGTGATATATATTAATTATGTTCTTTTTGTATCATGGTTGCTGATACACACTACATGGGTGTATGAGACTTACACCATACTAATTATAATGTCGGGTTTTAGTAGTTAAAGTAATTCCAAAATTAGTGGATAATGAGCTCACATGAATGAAGCTTCATGAAGCTTATAGATGCATTGACTTAGTCCACTAGTTTTGTTTTACTTAAGATGTTTATTAACCTAACCATTATGATTTAGCCATGGTTATGTCTCTACATGAGTTAGTATATGATACAAACTCACCCTTGGTTCACTCTCCCACCTCATTAGTTCATTCTCATCTCTTGAGCTCTTCTTCTGCCTCCTTGAGAAAAGATTGCTACCTTTTCTAAAAGAGAGAAAATATTGTGAGAAAAATAAAACTAAAGTGAGCCCTCTTCCTACTTCATCATCCTCTACTAGATTAGCACTTTAGTATAGGGAGTTTGCTTCACTAATCTCTCATTAGTGAAGAGGGTAGCTTGAGTTAGTATCTCCTCGACGTAGATCATCTTCGGCCTCAAAGACTTCAAGAAAGACCGTTTCTTTCTTCTCTTGGAGCCATTCAAGAGTCCGCAAAATCATTTCATCGCAGCGCAGGGACTACTACAAGGAGCTATTGAAGTGTAGGACCGATTTACAAAGGTTGTATTTCTAGTTCACTTAGAAGTAAAGTAGTTTACTTTGTTTTTCGTATGATTCTCTAGTTATCGATTCTAGTTTAGGGTTCGTTAAAACGACAAAAATTTGAAAATGGCATGGTCGATGCCTCCCGAAACCTTGATGTCGTTCATAGGAACCCTACAGTGGTAAAGATGATAAATCAGCGGTGCTCATCATAGAGCGCACCATATCTAATAAGGTGCGATTCCTCCGCTCCGATACACCGTTGTGATGTGGTGTATACGGAGGAGTAAGCTGAGAGAGAATCACGTGCTCAAGTATTCACCTCATCGATCAGATCGTAGGATTTTAATACTTTTACCCGTTTGGTTCTCGACTTCGGACTTATATTCTCTAAATTTCTCAAAAGCTTTAGACTTGTGCTTTAGTAAAAACACATGACCGAACTTTGAGAAATCATTAGTAAAGGTTATGAAGTAAGAAAAACCGCCTCTAGCCTGTGTAGTCATTGGTCCAGATACATCACTATGTATGAGGGCTAAGAGTTGAGTAGCTCTTTCTCCGTGTCCTGTAAACGGAGATTTGGCCATTTTACCCTTTTAATATAAATCTTATGCGACTTGCCAGTCTTGAGATACATCGTGCTTACATACTTACATGTATACACCCATACTTGCTATAGCTACATGTACACCTTTGTATGATGTTGGATTTGATTTTGGAGAAAATGGGAACCGCATGATATATTTAATAACCGGATTCATTTAAAAGAGTGGTTTCCATTGATATGCTCACATTACAGTTTTATGTTGCATACATCATATTTCATGGATTTACGCATTGAGATACGGATTTCATGTGATTTATGGATTTGAGAACCGTGGTATTATTTCAAGAAAGTATGCATTGTTTTGAAAAACCGGTTCTCTTGATATAATATTTCAGTGCGTCCACGATGCGTTTTCTCGGTTCTGAGACGTGTGATAGAAACCCGATTCGAGGAGCTGGATGATCCATTTGCGGGTTCATGGTGGACCCGGTATGGTACCCCGGGGTAAGAAAGGGATGTCGCGCAGTAGACGATGAGCCTGGCAGATGGACTACTACTTACCGGTGATTGGTTGGACCTGGCGGTTATCCGGAGGATACCAACCGGAGTCGAGAGATGGATATGGGCCGACCCGTACTGCCGGAGCCCGAGGGCCGATCCGGAAAGACGGAGCCCGTGGGCCGATCCGGACTGACAGAGCCCGATATATGTGGATTTGCGTGCCGACGATGGAAACGAGTATTTCATTATGTTTTCGAGTGCCGATGTTGGGCACTCAGGTACCATGAGATTTACAGGATATGAGGGCCGATTAGATTGACGGCGCCTGAGTTATTGGGATTTGGGGTGTCGTTGACGGACACCGGATTTTTCCACGATGATGATTCGTGATGATGATATATTTTATCCCATACTCAGCATTCATTGATATGCATTGCTTCATGTATATATAGTACGTGATAGAGTACCTTTCATGATTGTTGCATACCCATTCACCACATTGATACTATCAGATTGCATGTGATAGATTACCGATGTTCGGTCATAGTTGTGATTATCTGTATGATGTTACTTACTATTCACGAGTTAGAAACTCACCCCCGTTGTGCCACAGTGTTTTGCAGGCTTGACCCTCAGTATAGTCGCGGCAAGGCTTCTCATTTTTCTTCTACGAGTACTGCTGTTGTTGGTCGTCAATTTGGTTAGTTGGGTCGTTTTGCGGTTATCCGTATGATCTCATTGTGTATCTTATTGTATCTAGTACTCTCCATCCAGCACTTTCTTGTATATTGAGTTAGAGACGAGTTTGTGAGGATCGGTGTTGTATTATTTGTGACTTTGGGTGTCGAGCTCGTTCAGTCGACTGTTTTATATTGTTGTGATGTTATTTCACTTCCTTATTGCTTATTCCTCCTCTACGGCGTCATATATCTACATTATATAACTCGTTGTGGTTGTTTCCGCCCTTGGGCATGATTTGCTCCCATTTGGGGATGCTTTACTTATATCATATGTTTGTACACGTTCAGTGCTGGTTTTTACAAAAGAGGTGCTGCCGAAATTTTTATGAAAATGTACTTATGTTTAAAGTTTTTTGCTTGAGATTCTTAAATGTTTTAACAATGTTTTTATCAATTACTACTTTTGATGGTTTAGATTTCTGGGTTGTCGGCTTACTTAAATTGCGTTACACCTGTTGACGTTACATGGTTTAAGTGTCGGTCACGTGCCTAAATTTTGGGTCGTGACAAAGTTGGTATCAAAGCGTTAGGTTTTACCTTTCGGAGTGTAGGATGACCTTGGTATGATGGAGTAGGTAGCCTAAGCAGAGTGACGCAGCGTGTGTATGTTCCGCGGCATACTGACGACACAGTACTCCGCCTAAGTGACCTTAGGACTTGTTGGTTGAAATTCTTTCCGTGATTGTATACATCCTTGTGATTCGATTTCCGTGTTCTTATCGAATATTGTTTTCATTTCCAGCCATTATGCCGCCGAAGACTATGAGGGCGCATAGAGTGGCTGCGAGAGCCGAGGTCAGGGTAGGCTCGTCAGAGATGAGGACTGACCAGGGTTGTACGCCCGTTGTACCGGAGCAGGTTTATCCACCTTCGCTAGACCGTATTACTAGGCTAGAGGCCGTTATGCAGGATTTGCGCCAGATGATGGGGTCGTTGGTTGAGGCTAGTAGAGAGCAGCGACAGGAGGTTGTCCCACCTGCTACGGGGACCGCGATGGTGCCTACCGTTCAGGCAGTTGTACCTGCAGCTACGTAGGTTATCACAGTATCGTTATCTGAGTTCATGAGGCTGAAGCCTCCGGTTTTCACCGGCACTGATGCAGCAGAGGATCCGCAGTCATTTATCGATCGGATGGTCAGAATTTGTCGTTCGCTGAGATGCTTCGATGCGAGATGGGTAGGGTTCGTGAGTTTTCATCTGGAAGGTCTTGCCCAGAAGTGGTGCGAGTCTTTAGAGAAGAGCAGAGCCGCAGGTCTTTCTCCTATGACCTGGACTAAGTTCGTGATGGTGTTTCTTGCCCGTTTTCTTCCGCAGAGCTTCAGGGATGCTCGGGCGCGCTGTTTCGAGTCATTACGCCAGACTCCGGGTATGACAGTGGCAGAGTACGATGTGCAGTTACCGAACTATCTTTGTATGCTCCGTATTTGGTGGACACTGAAGAGATGCGGATCAAGAGGTTTGTTCGAGGCCTGCTTACCCAGTTGTTCATCACTATCAGCGCACAACATTGTGACACATATGCAGCAGCAGTGGACGCAGCCCTATTGGTTGAGGAGCGTCTTTCCGAGACGTCGGTTGTTCTGGAACCGAAGAAGGTTCGTACTAGTGTATCAGCACGGAGATAGATGTTTAGACGCCACGACAGATTTCGTTCAGGTAGCAGAGGCTTGGGACAAGGCCGGTTGTTTAGCTCTTAACCCAAGGAGGGTCAGCAGTCATCGTCTGGATGTTTCCGGTGAGGGAGATTCTATCATCATGCTCGAGATTGTACTGAGCCATGTGAGGATGAGGCAGTCGTACCACTTGTTACCTTACCACCTTCTCCACCTCAGATAGCGTTGCCTCTTGTGCCTGTTGTTGCTCCGCGTCAGACTTATGCTCAGAGAGGTCATGGTCGCGGAGGGTTTGTTCAGGGAGAACGGAGTAGCAGAGGCGGAGGACATCCAGTTGCCGGTAGAGGGCAGGCTCGAGTGTTTGCTTTGACTCATCAGGACGCGCAGGCGTCCAATGCAGTGGTTTCAGTTACCCTTTTAGTATGTTATTTTGATGCACATGTTTTGTTTGATCCGGGATCTACGCACTCGTATGTTTCTATACACTTTGTGCCGAGGTTGGGCCGAGAGTCGTGTTTGCTAGATCAGCTGCTTGTTGTGACCACTCCTGTTGGCGAGTCGTTTGTTGCGTGACACGTGTTTCGGTCGTGTGCCGTTCAGATCGGAGATAGAGAGTCGTCTGTCGACTTGATCCTTCTTGATATGTTGGACTTCGAAGTTCTCCTGGGCATAGACTGGTTAGCTACTTGCTATGCGTCCGTGGACTGCCGCGAGAAGACAGTCAGGTTTTATTTTCCTGGCGAGTCAGTTCTTATTGTGCAGGGGGACTGTGGTGCCGCCCCTCACAGTTTGATTTCAGCCCTTTGTGCTAGTCGGCTTTTGAAGAGAGGATGTCGATGATTCTTAGCTTTCATTCGTGATACCGGAGCCACTGTAGATTCGTTGGTCTGGGTTCCTATCATGCAAGAGTTTCCCGACGTATTTCCCGATGATTTACCTGGATTGCCGCCAGAGCGTGAGATCAAGTTTTGCATTGATCTGATTCCCGGCACGGGGCCTATTTCTATACCGCCATACCGGATGGCCCCGGCGGAGCTTAAAGAGCTTAAAGATCAGTTGCAGTAGTTGCTTGATAGGGGACTTGTGCGTCCGAGTGTTTCGCCTTGGGGAGCTCTTGTTCTGTTCATCAAGAAGAAGGACGACAGTTTGAGGTTGTGGATTGATTATCATCAATTGAACCGAGTTACGGTGCGGAATAGGTATCATTTACCTCGCATTGACGATTTGTTTGATCGGCTCCAGGGTGCAGAACATTTTTCTAAGATTTATTTGAGGTCGGGTTATCATCAGTTGAGGGTTCGGAATGATGACATTCCCAAGACTGCTTTTCATACGCGCTACGGGCATTATGAGATTTTGGTGATGTCGTTCGGACTCACCAATGCCCCAGCAGCGTTTATCGATTTGATGAAACGGATTTTCAGGCCGTTCCTCGACCGGTTTATTATTGTGTTTATTGATGACATTTTGGTTTATTCAAACAGTCGATAGGAGCATGAGCAGCACTTGAGAATTGCTTTGCAGACATTGAGAGAGCACCAGATGTTTGCTAAATTCTCAAAGTGTGCCTTCTGGCTTGATAGTGTTGACTTCCTGGGTCATGCGGTTATGAGAGACGGTATTCGTGTAGACCCGAGGAAGATCGATGCCGTACAGCTTTGGCCCAGACCTGTATCAGTGACAGAGGTCCGCAGCTTTTTGGGCTTAGCCGGTTACTACCGCCGTTTCGTGCAGGACTTCTCGAGTATCTCTGCACCACTGACTGGACTGACCAGGATAGGGGTTCCATTTCTTTGGACTGAGGCATGCGAGCAGGGTTTTCAGCAGTTGAAGACTCGGTTGACGGCTGCACCGGTTTTATCTTTGCCTTCTAGATCGGGCGGCTATGTCGTTTACTGTGATGCTTCGCGAGTGGGGCTCGGTTGTGTATTGATGCAACATGATAGAGTTATCGCTTACGCTTCTCGGAAGCTGAAGAAGCACGAGCAGAATTATCACACTCGTGATCTTGAGATGGCCGCTGTAGTCTTTGCGCTTAAGATTTGGAGACACTACCTGTATGGAGAGTCGTGTCAGATCTTCATAGACCACAAGAGCTTGAAGTACATCTTCCTGCAGCGGGATCTGAATTTGAGACAGCGCCATTGGATGGAGCTCGTGAAGGATTATAATTTTGATATCCTTTACCTCCCGGGCAAAGCGAATGTAGTAGCCGATGCTTTGGGTCGTAAGCCCGGGGGTAGCTTGTCCCAGTTGAGCGCAGTTCACAGATAGTCTTCTGTAGATTGGCAGTTCTTGTGCGACAGCAGAGTACAGTTTGATTTCACTTCCACTGGGGATAGCTTGCTTATGTCCGCGCCCTTCCACTTCTACTAGATCGTATCCATGAGGCACAGCCCGCCGATGCCCATTTGTCTGAGATTTTTTAGGATGTTCAGCAGGGTAGAGAGTCGGTATTCTTGATTGATGACCAGGGTGTGCTGGGTTTTAGGACTCGTTTATGTGTACCAGATACCGAGGGGCTGAGGCGCGAGATCCTAGAGCAGGCACATCAGTCAGCTTTTAGTGTTCATCCCGGTTCCACCAAGATGTATCGTGACTTGAGAGATATATACTGGTGGGAAGGGATGAAGAGGAATGTTTCGGACTTCGTTTCGAGGTGCCTGACTTGTCAGCAAGTCAAGGCTGAGCATCTGAGACTGGCTGGAAAGTTGCAGCCTTTACCCGTTCCGGAGTGGAAATAGGAACAGATCTCCATGGATTTCATTGTGGGTCTACTTAGGTCCAGTCGAGGGTATGACTCCATTTGGGTGATTGTTGACTGGTTGACGAAAGCGGCTCACTTCTTTCCAGTGAAGACCACATTCAGTTATGCTCAGTATGCTCAGTTGTACATTGATGAGATTATGTGTAGCGTTTTGAAAATCGTTTCGGTGAAATTTCGGAAAATCGGTAAAATGAGGGGGTTTTCTGTAAAAATTCAAAATACAAATATCTTATTATAAAAATTAAATATACATATTCTAGCTATGTAATTGCTATTATTTGGTGTTTATTGAGCCGCGGGTGAAATTTCAAATTTTCTGAAAAAATTATTATTTTATTATTATTTTAAGCCGTCACTAATACATTTAATTAGGGAAAATTACAAATTGGAATGAGTTGAAACAAATTTTGTGCATCATAAAACATTAAATAAAAATTTATCATGTGGTTTTTGGAACGAAATCATTTGCCAAAACGGTTTAGAAATTATTGAAGAAAAAAGGCTTTTTTTTAGCGTAAATGGATGTTTGGGGTATTGTATTTATCATTTTTCATCACCCCACACCCGTGCCCACACCCACACACCCCCACTTACTCCTCCCCTTAGCCAAATTCAGCAGCCCTCACTTTTTCCCCACTTGGTTTGCAAAGGAAAAAGAAAAGAAAAGAAATAAAAGAAAAGATTAGAAAATAGATAAAGTAGTTAGACTTTGACCTTACCTTGACCTTGACTTTCCTCCCTTGCATTTTCCTCACCTCCCTCTCTCTCCCCTCACCCACTTCTGGCCGAAAATGATCCCACAACAGCAGCCCTTCCCCCCCCCCAAAATCCACACTATTTTGCTTCAAAAATCCAAGAAAAAGCTTCAAAATCCATACAATTTCAAAGCTTTTTCCAAATCCAACTCCTACCCATTATTTCTTGCCTATCTAGCATGGATCTAGGAGCATGGAAGCTACTTTTGGAGGCTAGGATTTGCATGCTAGAACTCAATTGGGAGGTATAAATTTTAACCCTTTAGTGAAATTGTTGTTTAATTGCTTTATGTTAGCTTATTAAGTGTTTAATTAGGTTTTAGATTGGTTCTAATTGCATGTTTGAAAAATTCAAGAATGAGGTTGATTTCAAGTTAGGGTTTGGAGTAATGGGATTATGGTTGTGATGGGTAGCTTACCATCTTAGAATTTGTAGAAAGTAATTTAGTAGTTAAATTTCATATTGTTGCATGGAAATGTCTAAATTAAGTTTTGTTTTTGCTAACTAGAGTTTTTGAAAAATTGTCAAATGCTTAGATTAAAATATAATTAAGTGTTCATGTCATTATAACTATTATAATGAGTGGTTTAATGACTTTGGTTCATGCAAAACGAAGCTTAATTGATGAATTGTTAATTTTGCTTTAAAGGGTGTTAAATTTGATATTTTGCAAACTAGGATTTTGGAAATTATGCAAATTTATGAGTTTAAATTATGGAAATGGTTTTTATGACTTATTTAAGATAGTTAATAAATATATTGGCCGCTACATTCATTTAAATATCGTGTTTTGTACAAAAACGGCGAATTGTGTGCTTGCTAGATTTTCGGAAAAATGACTTTTTGAGTGAAATTGGCGGTTTTGTGAGTTTCAACCTAGTTTATATTAAAATTAGTGTTCGTGAATGTGCAAATGAGTGTATTTGGGTTTTTCTCGATGGTTTGGCGTTTGTACGCCGACGTCGAGGGTTTTTGGGTTGATTTGTGAAAGCAACCATAGGTTTTGACCTATGTGGGATTCGTGCGTCGTTTTGATCATGAGTCGGATTTTAATGAGATATGGTGCGTTATGATATGTAGGTACCCCCATTTGGACTTCGAGACGACAAGCAAGCGCGTGGCGACGTCGGCACCGGCTAGCGAGGACCAGGTGAGTAGATTTATATCTACGGGGAGAAGTCGGGTGGATGGCGTATAGCACCCCCGCAGTCCGTGGTGGTGTATACGGATGCGTATACACACCAACAATTATTATATGTTATTTGGGATTAATAACGATGCTTAGGATGGATATTGGTGTGTTGGATTACTTTAGTGTTGCGAACCCTAGGGTAGTGTTACCCACACATACACACATACATACTTGCATACATTCCTATTGATATGTGCTCATGGGCTTCTTTAAAGTTATGTGTTCACATGGGTATGGGACTATGTGTTCACATACGGATTGAGGATGATACTTGGGATTGAGCTGAGTCGATGAGATTTGATTTGAGGCCGTGAGATCGGTGATATAGCAGGGTTCGTATCTTAGATACGACATGACGTTGTAGCGGGTCCTTGACGTAGTGTTTCACACACGTCCATGCATACGTAGGCGGTATCAGTATGGTACTAGAAGTAGATCAGTACCCCGATCATGATATTTGATAAAGAGGATACCAGGTGAATAGTATGATGAATGTGATATTGAACCGTACCCAGATTGGGATGCCGTACGACGGATTTACGTACGAGCTATATTGATGATTGATCCGCACTCTTGACTTGGGATGCCTGATTATAGATATGGTATCGGATATGATATTATTGAGGCGGGATCACCGACTATACATATACAGGTATGTATATGTATCGACTCAGATGATAGGCGGTTTCCTTACCTGTAGTTCAGCTTGTTAGTTCAGCCGTATAGTTTAGTGTAGTTGTTAGATTAGATTAGACTCCTTACCTATTTCAAAAACTAACGAATCGTGGGCATTTTTAAAGACAGCTCAAGGGAATCTACGGATATTTCAAAAAAAAAGACGTATCTTTTCATAAAAACACCGCAGCCCCTATTTTCAAAACCCCATGATTCGTGTTATTTCAAAAGGCACCATTCATAGGACTTATATTAGATTATTGCAGATTAGTTATCGTTGTGTCTAGTATTCAGCTCCCGCACATTATTGCTGTTCGCTCTGCCTCGCATATTTATTTTGCTGCATATTCCATTATTGATATCATACTGTTAGGACACCAGCACCATTACCGATGATGCGTATGTACCACGTACACCTACTTGCCGGCTCACACACATCTTCATCGGTAATTGCCATGTCACGTACACATTAGAGAATATAATTGCTTGACTTAGATTGTTAGCTGGTAGTTTTGACATGATATTAGTGTACTTCCCTTATATGCCATATTAGGCATTGTAGTTATTACCTACCACTTCATGCATACTGTTATTCAGTTGTTCATGCCTAGTTCATTATCATTGACATATGCACTTGTGATGATTTCTTGAGATTTATGATATTTCTGGATTTCGGGGAAAGCCGCAAAATTTACAACTTATGATCTTTTAAAATATAAAATGTTGCGGTTTTCTAGTGATGTAAAGTGTCGTCCACCATGAGTTTGCTGTGGTTTTGGAGATCCATGTCGAGGAGTGGAGGAACCGTCACGGGTACATAGTGGGCCCGGTATGGTACCCCGGGGCAAGAGGAATGTGGTGTTGACGTTGAGCCTGGCTGGGGAGCACTACCTACCGGTGATATTACCCGACGCGTCGGATATCCGGAGGATACCGTCGTGGTCTTGAGATGGATGGTAGGGGCCGGTCCGGACTGACGGCGCCCTAGATATTGAGCTTGAGACATTGATATTTCATGACAGTGAGATTTATGTTTTGTGTCGATGCTAGACACTGTTGATACTGATTTCATTATGATACCTCAGTTTAAAAATACGAAGGAAATCTCACTAATTTATGAAAACAGTTTCTTCATTTACATGTATTCTGTTTCATGCTTTCATACCTCATTCATATGATATATTGCTACCTGAGGCACTGACACGGGCACATGAAATTATACTCGGGTTAGATATTACCCTAGACATTGTCATAGGCTGCCTGTTATACATATATTTGAGGATATTTTATGATCATTGACCTAGGTTGCGTTATTTATGCGATTTCTGTGCGTAGATGTTTTTCTATTCACGAGTTGGCAACTCACCCCCGTTGTGCCACAGTTTCTTGCAGATTTGCCGTACAGGTTTCCTTACGGCTTGCGGGCTCAGTTTCATTCGGGTGATTTGCTAGTAGGTGGGTTTACTTGTATCATACCCCCATTATATATCTTGTATATCATTATTCTGTTGTATCTAGAAGTTCCATCAACCAAACATGTATCTATTGAGATAGAGACCAGTGTTATTTATTCTTTCGACCTTAGAGTCGCTCGTTATATTTCTGGTGGTTTTGAGTTCCCTTTTGAGTTTTTGATCCTCGCCGTTGGCGTTGTATATTTATTGCTTGTGTGGTTGTGACCGTCGATTGACGAAGAGCTAGCTCCCGCTTGGGGATGCCTTTTTTCTTGATTTCGTATACTATTCATGTTGTATCCCGTTGGGGGCCAGTATTTACAAAGGAGACTCTGCCGAAATTTTCAGTAAATTTTTGATGTTTTAAAAACCGCATAATTCGGCTTATGCTATTGAAATTACTTGCTTTAAGTTGGTTTTTCCTGCACTCTACTACTTTTCTTGGTTTGGATTTCTGGGTTTTCGGTTTACTTAGATTACGTACGCCTCGAGACGTTCGTAGTTTAAGTGCCGGTCATGTTCCGTACTTTCGGGTCGTGACATTATGCATTTGCACGGCGTTCCCACATGCATCGTATCCGACAGGGGCACCTAGTTCACTAGTCGTCTCTGGAAGAAGCTTCAGGAAACCTTGGATACCCGTTTGAGCTTTAGCACCGCTTTCCATCCGCAGACCGATGGTCAGTCATAGTGGACTATACAGACTCTGGAGGATATGCTTCGTGCGTGCGTGCTTGATTTTGGTGGCAGATGGGAACGTCACTTGCTGATCATAGTCAAGGTTTTCATAAAAACCATCCGCAACCCTCTGTCATTTGAGGAAGAAGAGTACTTAGTCTTCGTGCTACGTATGTTGATCATACTCAAGGCGTAGTGTACGGTATCCAAGTGATGTCTTCCTATAAAGCATATGATGCGATTAGTTAGGACATTCATGTGATTATGTTGATCACAGTCAAGGGTCATATGGGTGGGTCTAGTTAATCATGAAATGACGGGTAGAACTTGACTAGTACTTATGATATGTTGACCATAGCCAAGGTCATAAGCATCTAAGGATAAAAACCATATCAGGAGGTTCAAGAGTTGAAATTTGCAATGAGATTGCATACCTTCTATATGATAGTTGTATCCCGATCCGACTGTGAATAAGAGTTACTCCGAGGATAGTTTTGTACTTTACAATTAGCTAATCCAGTAGGTGTCTAGAAAGGTGTCAACGGGGTTAGACCTCTGGGAAAACGAGGTTTATTTTAATTAGGTCTGTGCGAAAGCACGGGGAACCTCCCTCAAAGTACCGACACTGGCCTGGCTGACCGATTAGAGAAACTGTAGAATGTAATTATTCTTCGATAGTTTTCTTGTTTGAGGTTTTGAAAGAAAATTTGATAAAAGTAGTGGGAGACATCGATTAGATAAGATAATAACCAATCTAAATCTTTGCAAGAGCATTTCGCTGAATGTTTTCTTTTCTCTCTCCTAATGGAAGATACCAATGGCGGGACTAAAACTTCTGTTAGAGAAAAAGAAACTGACAGGAACGAATTATAAAGAATGGCTGAGGAACCATAAAATTGCACTCATATATGATAAAGAATCATATGTCCTCACTGCCAAAGCCCTACCCGTACCAGGTCCTGAATCATCTGTTTCGGATAAGGATTTCCGAAAAACATGGGATATTGACTGTGACACAGCCAAGTGCCTCGCGCTTGTTTTTATGGACAATATACATCAGAAGTAGCATGAGAAGATGGATGTTCAATCCATCTTTCTTCATACAAAGGAGTTGTATGGAGAGCAATCTCGGACTTTACGCTACGAGGCATCTCGAAAGCTTTTTCAGATGTGGATGGCTTCTGGCACATCAGTAGGTGAACATGTCTTGAAGATGATTGGTCTTATAGAAAAACTTGAGGACCTATGATGGACCATGGATAACGAGCAATATACTGATATTGTTCTTCAGTCTCTCCCCCCTTCCTTTGCTCCATTCATTATGAACTTCAATATGAACGATTTGGAGAAATCACTGCCCGAACATCTCAATATGTTGAGAAGTGCAGAGAGCACGGTTAAGACAGCGAAAACTCCCGCTATGCTTGCTGGGCCATCTTCTTCTTCCGTCCCAAAAGCCAAGGCCAAGGGAAAGAAGAAGAAGAAACCTACTAAACCGAGAGGTAGAGTTGAAAAGGCAAATGGGAAAGACAAATCCGGGGCCACAGGAAGTGGAAAAGGATAATGTTTTTTCTGCCTCAAGTCGGGACACTGGAAACACAATTGTGCTCTGTATCTTACTGATCTCAAGAAGAAGAAGCATACTGATGCTTCCTCTTCAGGTGTGTTTGTAACTGAAAACTGTTTTTCTATAAACTCTGCATCTTGGGTATTAGATACAGGTTCTGGTTCTCACATCTGCAATTGTATGCAGGGATTGAGAAAAAGTAGAGTTTTGAAGATCGGTGACCACATACTTCGGGTTGGAAATGGTTCCAAGGTACATGCTGTATCTGTAAGAGAGTATCATCTGGGGTTTCCTTCAGGATGCATTTTGGTTTTGAACCCTTGTTATTATGTACCTAGTATGTTATGTAATATAATATCCGTTTCTTTGTTACACAATGAAGGATATCATTTTGTGTTGCAAAATAATGTTATGAACATTAACTTGAATCAATAGTTGATTGGGTATGGTACACTAAATAACGGTATTTACGTCCTAAACAAACACACAGTTTTCAATATACAACATACAAATAAAAGAAAATTTTCAGATATAAATGAAGCTTTTCTTTGGAATTGTAGACTTGGTCATATTAATGAAACGAGACTAAACAAGCTATATAAAGATGGATATTTAAATCCTTTTGAATATAAATCTTATGCGACTATTTAGTCCTGTATCAAAGGTAAAATGACCAAAAATCCGTTTATTAGACACGGAGAAAGAGCTATAGAACTCTTAGGTCTCATAAATAGTGATGTATGTGGACCAATATCTACACATGCTAAAGGCGATTTTTCATACTTCATCACTTTTACTGATGATTTCTCAAGATTCGGACTCGTTTTTTTATTGAAGCATAAATCCGAAGCTTTCGAGAAATTCAAGGAGTACAAACTTGAAGTAGAAAAACAAACAGGATTGAGCATCAAGAAACTTCGATCGGATCGAGGTGGAGAGTATTTGAGTACAGAGTTTTCAGACATCTTAAAAGAGAGTGGGATTCTCTCTCAGCTTACTCCTCCTTACACACTATAGCACAACGGTGTGTCAGAACGGAGGAATCGTACCCTATTAGATATGGTACGGTCCATGATGAGTGATGCTAAATTACCGCTTTCCTTTTGGGGACATGCATTGGAGACAGCCATGTATCTGTTGAACAGGGTTCCAACCAAGACCGTGTCTACCACTCCATATGAGATATGGTATGGAAAGAGACCATCTCTTAAAAGAATTAGGATATAGGGTTCTCCGGATTTTGTCAAAAAGCTGAATCCGGATAAACTTAAGGCACGATCGGTCATGTGTAAATTTGTGGGATATCCAATACATTCATATGAATATCTATTCTACCACAAGGAGAAACAAAGAGTGTTTGATTCTCAACATACCACATTTTTAGAAAATGAAATTTTTACAAATACTACTAATGGCAATGCGGTAGAACTAGAAGAGGTTCTAGAGAAACAAATAACTTATGATGAATTGGTTGAAACCGATGTTGCAGTAAAAATTCGAGAACCTCAGCCACTCCGGAGATCTAGTAGAACTTCTCTCCCACCGGAGAGATACTATGGGTTTCTCATTGATGGTGAAATAGAAGATTGTATCATGGATGATGATGACCCTACTAGTTTTCAGCAAGCTATCACGAATGGTGACTCAGTGAAGTTGCTGGATGCCATGAGATCCGAAATGGAGTCCATGTACACCAACAAAGTATGGAATTTGGACGTTGTACCTCCTGGGATAAAACCCGTAGGGTGCAAATGGATCTTTAAGAAAAAGATTGGTGTAGATGGACAGGTGGAGACCTATAAAGCAAGGCTTGTAGCGAAAGGTTTTCGTCAAAGACCAGGGTTGGACTATGATGAAACTTTCTCTCCAGTAACAATGCTTAAATCCATTCGGATCCTACTTTCTATTTCTGCTCACTACGATTATGAGATCTGGAAGATGGTCGTTAAAACTGCATTTCTAAATGGTGATTTAGAAGAATGCGTTTTTATGGATCAGCCAGAGGGCTTCATTGACAGTGGGAGCAGCGAAAAGGCATGTAGGCTGCTTAAATCCATTTATGGATTAAAGAAGGCATCACGGAGCTGGAACATCTTCTTTGATGATACAATCAAAGAGTTTGATTTTTTCAAAAATATAGATGAACCATGTATTTATAAGAAGATTGTAGGGAGTACTGTGACATTCCTCGTATTGTACGAAGATGACATTCTTTTGATAAGCAATGATATTCCTATGATACAATTGGTCAAACTATTCTTATCACAATGGTTCTCCATGAAGGACATGGGTGATGCCTCTTGAATTTTGGGCATTAGGATCTATAGAGATAGATCCAAGAGGTTATTGGGATTTTCCCAATTGAAGTACATAGACACCATCCTAAAATGGTTTAGTATGGAAGATTCTAAGCGTGGTGCCTTGCCCGCTTGCCATGGAATCACTCTCTCCAAGGACTTCTGTCCGAAGACTGATGAAGAGAGAGCTCGCATGAGAATTATACCCTACGCTTCAGCCGTAGGATCTATAATGTATGCGATGTTATGTACTCACCCTGATGTAGCTTATTCACTAGCTATAGTAAGCAGGAATCAATCCAACCCCGGGGAGAAACATTGGATAGCAGTGAAGAACATTCTTAAGTACTTGCAAAGGACTAAAGAATTTTTCTTGGTGTATGGTAATGGGGATCTCCAAATGGAGGCCTTTACCGATTCCAGCTTCCAAAGTGATAAGGATGACAGCAAATCTATCTCAGGATTCGTATTTTACCTCAATGGAGAGGCGGTTAGTTGGAAAAGTTCCAAACAGGACACCATTGCAGACTCCACGATGGAAGCTGAGTATATTACTACAAATGATGCTGCCAAGGAAGCCGTCTGGATGAGGAAGTTCGTCGAAGAACTATGAGTAGTTCCAACCATTATTGATCCAATATCATTGAATTATGATAATAATGGGGCTATGGCGTTGGCCAAAGAACCCAGGTCCCATCAGAAGTCCAGACACATCCTGAGGCGATATCATTTGATCCAGGAGATAGTAGATCGCCAAAAGATCGAGATTCGGAGAGTAAATACAAAGAATAACACTGCGGATCCACTCACCAAGGCCCTTCCACAGCCGCAACATGAGCGACTTTTTGAGATGTTGGGTACGAGATACGGCAATAATTGGCCTTAGTGCAAGTGGGAGATTGTTGGATATATGTATGCCCTAGAGGCCATTATATGTATAGTGGAAGCTTGGATATGTATATAAATATACAGATGACTTTCTTGCTCGACATGATAGTATGCTATCTGGCTGTACTTTATCTTAACATGTTTACTTGATTGTATTATACTGTTCATTTCATACATGTTGATAAAGCCCTATTTTCTTGACTTCCATGACTATGATGGAGGTCATACTAGTGGGGCATGTGTAGTTTATAAGCATATCCTTGAATGTTCCTAGTCGAGGGTATATCGAGATAGGGCATCGATATTCCATAGTAGACTAGCGTATACGTTTTTTGACCCATATGATGGGCAATGGATGGTGCCATATACATTTGTGTTGTGACATCAAAGATTGTATATGGGTGCTCAGTGGAGACTGGGTACACTGAACGGACTCACCGAGAACTCCTATATGGTGTTATATCGATCGTCAGATAGTAGTTCTCAGGTGACACTGGTACAGGTTAGTCTGTAGACCCAAGATCGTCATAGAGTCTTGTGTGTTCTCCCACTGTGCTTTGATTTCTACGCTACCACGGCTCTACCGAATCGTGCAAACAGGTGGCTTTTGGGTACAGCCCCGAGACACATGGAGGCAATGAGCGATGGGGGGTTTCGTCTCTCCCAGTATTGGGAGTTGATGTTGTGCTGTGTGGGATTGGCTTTGACTCGAAGTCCCTGGCCAGAGCTGATGAGATTTACTGATAAGTCTTATCAGTAGTTTCTCGACCGATCATAGTCCACATTGGTATGACTTATTAAGTTATTAGGGCTCGACGATTCCATCCCTATACTTGATATGCAACATATTAGACGAAGAGACCGGATTGTACGGTAAGTGTTGTCAGTTGGCTCGACGGGAATTTTGACAGGTTCTCTTTTTTTTTTCTGATCGCTCAATACCCGGGTGGCCGTTACGTTTAGCTGACTGCTTGCGGCTTGTTGGTGATTGATATGATCATCACCTACTGCCGGCGTATTGACGAGTCTTAGAGTCCCACACAGGAGTTTCCTAGCTCAGGCGAAACGATTTGGTGTGCATATGAGATATGCGCGGGAGCTCGATTAAATGCGTGTATGTGATACCGTATTTTAATCGGGCGTTTACTATTGGTCGGGTCGTATGTGATATGACCGGTTTATTAAATCAAGTGTTGATTTAATATAGACTTTTAGCTCACTTTTATTAAACCTTTTCTATTTGTTGTATGCATGCGTGAATGCATATGTATATTTATGTACATACACATCATGATGTGAATGCACACATAATGCATACAAATGTGTCATGGTTGTTGATACATTAGAGATGGCAATGCAAGACTCACATGGGATAAATATTGTAACATTTCAGAAAATATAAAATATTATTTTTGGAATTTAATATTAAAATAATATATTTCGCGAAAACTACCCGATTTGCGTAATTGGGGTTTTCGTAAAGCGGTATAAATATATACCAATATTTGTGAATTAATTGGAGATTTAAAATAAATTCTTCATTTAAATATATATTTATCGGATTTGGAATTTTTATAATTAATTATATGCAGTTTAAATAAAAGAAAAATTGATTAGTGCACTACTTATTGCGATTAGGCCAAATCCGTGTTTCTACATTTTTTTATGGTTAGTGCACCATGACATATTGCATTTAGTTGCTTGTTGTTTCATTGGTATCTATTGATATTTGGTATTTAGAAAAGAAAAGAAAGTGTTTTATTGAAGAGAGAGAGGGGACAGAATGATGAGAGAGTGAGCATGCTATGAGAGAGAAAGAGAGTGAGAATAAGTGAGAGTGAGAGAGGGCTGCCTCATTCATCTTCCTCCATTATTTTCTTCATCATCTCCTTCATGCTACTCTCTCCACCTTCACCTCCAAATATCATCTCCAAATCATCATCAAAACCCTACACCCTCTTCATTAAAAATGATCCCCACTTCATCCTCTACATATTGGAACTTGAAAGTTTGGATTTTGGAGACTTTGAGAAGCTAGGGTTTTTCTTGAGTTGCCCAAATGAGGTATATTTTCTTCCATCTAGTTTAGTTTTAGTTTCTTGCACCCTAATTTTGTTTAGAATGTGATTTTGTTAGGGTATATGATGTTTGGAAAATTCAAGAGAAGGGTTTGTGTGTTTGTGTTGGATGATGATGTGTAGTGGCTATCTACAGACCTTAGTGTTAATTGTATGCCCAAAAACAGAGAATACAGACTTAGGAAATTCACCCGTGTCCGTTTTGTGAGGTATTGTGTGCCTACAGGGAATCTGGGATGACCTGGGCTATTTACGAGAAAATCTAGCAACTCCAGAGACCTATTTAAGACACTAGGAGATCACCCTGAGATGACGAACCCCAACGAGGCACCCCGGGCCGAGCTGGACGGTTTTCATGGTGATGTGGCCGGCCTCATTGGGGTATTTGGTGCCTAGGTTTGGTTTGTAGCTCAGTTACTTCATATACAAACGAACTGCATTGCTAGTTTAATCCCATTTTACCTGAAAAAGAATCTGGCAGCTGTTGTGGGTGGTTTTGGTTAAGTTTTCCTGATGTTTGAATTCTTTGTTTTGGTATTTGATATTGTTTTGGGTCGTTGGATGTTTGTACGTCAACGACGAGGGTTGTTTGGTTGTTTTTGCAAGCCTAAGCTATGGGTTCTAACCTATAGGCTTTTCGTGTGCCGTATTGGTTTTCCGGACTTGATATTAATAGCGATTGCGATTGTGTATTTATTGTAGGTACATTCGCATGGATTCCGATACGACGGAGCATGGCGTCATCGATTCGGCAAGCAAGGATCAAGGTGTGTAGATCTATATCTACGGGGGAAGTTGGGTGGATGGCGTATAGCACCCCCGCAAATTTTGAATAAAACCGATATGTAGGATATGGTTAAGGAAACCTATGTTAGGAAACTAGGGATATTGTTAAAAGGATAGTTAGAAGTGATATGATATGATTAATACGAGATAACGAGATTTGAGATATCAATATGATGACATAAGATGATACGAGTGGATACGATTGATATAAGATTTATAGTGGCATGCTATGAGAACGTTATATACAATAAGATACGACATTTATGCAAAATAACAGGATATGAGATTTGATACGGATGTGGCTTGAGATATATCCAGATTTATGAGAATAATGAGTGATATGCCCTACGGGACGTTACGTCCGTACCCTCATTGTCATATAGGTTGATAGGATCCCCAATTGTTTAATACCGCCGTACGATGGATACCGTACGTAATGAGTTTTACTTGATGATTGATCCATACCCTTGACTAGAGAATACCGTACGATGGATTATACCGTACGTGATGTTGTGAGGCTGGATATCGATTGATAGATTCACCGACTCGGTTATGTGATAGAAACGTATACCTTATAGCATTGCACTCACGATTTACTTTATGCTACGTTCATGTTATTCTCATTGCATTACGTATACATGTGCTAATACACCTACACCATTATCGATGATGCGTATGTTACACATACACAGATTGGCTGGCTCACACACTTCATCATCGATAATTGCTATGTCACTTACATAGTAGAATTGCCACATCATTATGCTATGTTGCATGATATACTTGCTATGTTCACATCATTATGATATGTCGCATGATATACTGATATTGTCACATCATTGTTCCATGTTGCATGATGTACGGATATGCTCATATTTCTGTTATACGTTCGCATACATCATGCTTTACGATTATATGCACTGAAATGCTGTTTTCATGAGAATTCTGGATTTGAGAACCGTGGTTATTTCAAAACAGAGTTTGTATTGTTTTCAAAACCCAGTTTCTCTTGATATGATATTTCGAGACGTCCACCATGCATTTTCTCGGTTCTGAGACGTGTGATAGAAACCCGATTCGAGGAGGTGGATGATCCGTTTGCGGGTTCATGGTGGACCCGGTATGGTACCCCGGGGCGAGAAATGGTTTTTGTGGTGTAGACAATGAGCCTGGCAGAGGGACTACTACCTGCCGGTGATTTGTTGGACCTTGCGGTTATCCGGAGGATACCGACCGGAGTCGAGAGATGGATACGGGTCGATCCGTTCAGCCGGAGCCCGAGGGCCGATCCGGACTGAAGGAGCCCGAAATATGAGGATTTACGTGTCGATGCTGGACACGGGTTTCATGATGTTTCGAGTGTCGATGTTGGACACTCAGGTTCTATGATTTTTATGTGCCATTGATGGTCACACGTTGATTTATATCCTCATATTCTCATTCATATGCTTTCATGATTTTACATGCATGATGTTGTTGTGTCATTGACGGACACGTAGATGTTAGCCTCATGCTGATAGGCATCGATTATGTTGTTGGCACATATGCAGATACAGCTACCCTAGATATCATAGTATTACCTTTATGATATAGTTAACCTAGGAATCGTTGTTTTATTCGATTTCTACCTGGTGATGTTTTGTACTCACGAGTTGGCAACTCACCCCCATTGTGTCACAGTTCTTGCAGGTTGACCGCATGGATCACTAGCGGCATCGCTGGCACACAGCTGCATTCGGGTGATTGCTTTGGTAGGTGGTACATGTTGGATTGTACCGCTATTGTTTTTATTATTCCTGTGTATCTAGATAACTCCATCAATCAGAAACTAGTATTTGTATAAGTAGTAAGACTTAGTGAGACTTGTGGTTGCAAGACTTAGAGCGAGGGTTTATGTTCGCTTATTGGGTTGATGTCTTGGTTTATTCATTATCCTTTGTGTTGATCTTCGTCGTTGGGTGTCGTATACATGTTTTATGACTTGCGTGGTTGTGATTCCGCCGTTTGGCGAAGAGCTAGCTCCCTCTTGGGGATGCCTTATATATTATCATGTATTTGTGGTTTTGGATCAAAATTTACAAAGGAGGTGCTGACCAAATTTTTAAAAGACGAAACATGTTTTTCAACCAGTAAAATTCACTTGCATTTTCATGTTAAATTACTTATACATTTAAGAAAACTTTGGATTTCATCATACCTTTGTAAATGCACGGCGGCGCCCCGGCCGTCAATCCGAGACCAAAATGCGGAAACGATACTTTTCTTTAAACTTTAAAACCGGCACCACCGCGCACTATAAACCCGGATCGTGCCATTAACCTGCTCCTAGCTAACAAGAGAAGGGGTAGAGAGATATACCGAGCGATCCGTGTCCTTCAATCTTCTCATCGTCGTCCCGATCTCCCCGCGGAATCTCCGGTCTTCATCTCCTCGTCTGAAGGGCACCACATCGACGGGTTCTTTTATGGACTTCCACCTCTGGACCGAGACAACTCGGGCACGAAGTTGGCGAGCGGACGTGTCCAAGAATGCTGTAGGCTAAGTGTAGTACTCTTTGTCTCAAGGGGTTGTGAAGTTGCCATAATATGAAGTTGGAGGAATGAGATGAAGCTTTTTGGATTGAGCTATAGGATTTTACAAGCAAAATGAGACCATTTCTCATCCCCAAATTTTGGACAGCCCCCAAGGCTTGTGGCCGGCCATGCAACAACCAAGAATGAGAGGAGAGAGTGAGTGGATCAAAAATAATAATGCAAGAGATAGAAAGGGTGATGATGAGAAGAAATGATCACAAACCAAATTCAACACTCCATCAACCATCATAACTCCAAAAGTCAAGCAATCATGAAGTAAAGAAGTCAAATGAAGCAAGAACCATCATGAAGCAACTACTTGCAAATAACACCCTCCACAATGCTAATTTGCACATTTGCAAATAAGCCCTCCTCCACCAATTTTCAGCCAATGAAAGATACAAAGAAAAATGGCCGAAATGGAAAGCAAACTGGCAACTTCAAAAAACCGATCCCGTAATAAATTACAGGAAAACCCCGCGACTGTATATACATACCCGCATTTGTATTACGACCGAATACAAATGCAATGAGATAAAATCTACACTGTACAATACTAGGATCCGGCTTAAACCAAAGCCCGTTAGTATTATCTGTCCGATCATGATCCATGCAATACCGCACGTATATGATCGAACCCTGCCATATCTCCATACGGCCTCTACAGCGTTTCGCCCGAAACTTGAGAAAACGGTCTGTGGGGGACTCTAAAGACTCGTCAATACTTTGGTTGTGGATTTAACCACTAGTACGTCAGAAGTATTAGCCATACGTAACGGGCTACCAGGTATTGAGCAAAAGGGACGTCGATGAGCGAGCTCATCCTGACACCCTACTGAGCCTGTCAGTGACAATATCCGTACAGTCCGGTCCGTTCGTCTATGAGCATCGCATGGCGGGCCTAGGGGGTTGGTAAAAGTCAGACCCCCAAAAGCGGTACAAGTCGTGTCGGAGTGTAGCCCAGAACACCCTGAGATACTACTGGAATACCTACCAGTAAATCTCCTGCCTTGTCCAAGGACTTCGTGTAATGGCTCTCCTAGACACAGCGCGACCTCATCCCCAATACCGGGAGAGACGAACCCCTGCAGATCCGCTCACTGCCTCCGTGTGGCTCGAGACTGTACCCAACTAAAACCTGTTTGCACGTCTCCTTTGAGCGTGGTAGGGTAGTAATCAAAGTACAGTGGGAACTCACATGAGACAAATGACGATCTCAGGTCGATGAACTAACCTGTATACATGTCACCAGGGAACTGCTATCTGACGTAAGGTATAAGACCAACTAGCATGTTCCCGGCGAGTCCTGTCCGGTGTACTCATAACCCAATGAGCACCTGTATACATCTTAGGTGAACCAACTGACACCAGTGGCTTGTGAGACCGGCCACCGCCCCTCGTCGGGGTCTCGACTGTACACACTAGTCTACTCTGGAGTATCGAAGCCCTGTCTCGAAAACTCCCACGACTAGGGACCTTTTAAGGATGTGCTTATAGACCCCAGCTCCCACGTATATGATCGCCATCATACTGCTGGTCGTCAAGCAAGAATCCTAAGGGCTCTATCAACGTGCAATAGTGACCTGTAAGGTCACCTGAAACAGTCCACGATGATAAAGGTAAACCAGATAGCATATTATCATCTTGAGTAAGACTGTCCTACCGGCATAGGTCCTCCATCAATCATTGCAATCACGTGCCTGTGATCCAATAATTGACTCTGAGGGCACTATCTCCAACAATCTCCCACTTGCACTCAAGGCTAATTATTGCGATGTCGCATACTCATAGCCCGTGTGATACCGAACACCCAACTCCTCTACTAATCAGTCTCACAAAACCAGTTTGCGAAACTAATGTGTTCGAGGAATAGCATCAGTGAGTGGATCCGCCTTGATGTTTCTTTCAATGTCTCTCTTTATCTCAAGTTCGCGGAGAAAGCCATCTCCTGAAATGAGCAATACCTGTCTTAGAATATGTCTGGATATCTGATTGGACCTAGTTCATAAATGAACTCCAAATCGAAACTTCTTAGACTGTATCGTCAACTGAACTTAATCAGTATCCTGCGTCATTCCTCCCTCAGTATCCCCTTTGACCACCTGTCCAAAATACTGCCCCTCGTCAGAAGGAAAACTATAACTCTGACAACCTCTCTGTCATCCATGTCACCTTGGAAGCCTGGAATGATAACTGTCTCCTAAAAGAGGCTGTTGTTATCATATCCCTAGAAAATCCACTTATGTTCTAAAACTGCTTCCTAATGTTTCTCCAGGATTGGATCAATATCAACTTATTGCATCTCGTGCAAAAACAACATCTGGTGTGGTACTTGACATCTCATGATCAACTCAATTGCCTAAGCAAGTGATCTGCCAATCATGCACATCCCTCTCCACTTTAGTCTGTAAGACACCTTTAGAGAGGGTGACTCCATCACCTGCAGGTATACTGCCATGCCAGGAGTCATCCATTCTAAAACACCTTTAGAATGCTGTCTAAATAACCGGATTGGGAAACTAGCCAAATCTAGATCTAAAACCATAGATCCAGTAACCAGAATGTCTTGATATTATATCCAAGTCCCATGTGGAGAAACCACTGTGTGACAACCAAAGTATAACCGACCGTAGTATAGGAACATCACTTCCTACTCTGTGTATGTCATCCAAATACCAGGACATCACACCCTACTACCTTCTTAACATATCCATCCCCTATTCCGACGAAGTCAAACCTATGACTGTCATATCAGAAATAGATGATCTATCTCCGCTATTACCGCTTTAGTCTATAAATAGACATAAGCCTCTTGTCCACCAATGCTTTCGCTGCTCCCACTGACTACGACAACCCTCTGGCAGAGTCATATACACGTGCACTTCCAAAGCTGGTTTAGAACGACACTATACTCATCATCCTGCCGGGTCTCGTAGCCTGGAACAACAGCAATGGCAAGTCTGGGTAAACAAGAACCTCCCTGTCACCGTCCTTGAGGCTACCGGAGTACCTCTCGGGTGCCTAAGGTTACCCACCGTATCTGCGGAGTGGCCAATGGAATGTCAAACTAAATTGAATCTTTAGGTTCTTATCAAAATTTTCAGTAATCGTTTGCGGTTCTGGAATCACTTCCAGTTCTACCATACTCCTACTACTGTTTTCTGAAAAAATCCATTTTTATTAAAAACCGTGGCGAGTCAAGAACAATATCACTATTGATCTTCCAGATGGTAGAAATTCAACCCTCGTCATAGCCTGGGTCAACCCACAAACAGCCATTACAGAAATGTGCCTTGAGTTATCCAGAGTCTGGTTTTAAGCATAAGTCGGACAACTCCCCGTACCTTAACATCGTTAAGATATGAACTGTTCTATATCCAATACAGAAACAGAGGCACTGATTTAATTGAACCAGATTCAAATCATGCAGATGTCTCCAGTGCATGTCAACTAAATGGAAGGAGGCCGATCAGCGTTACTCAACTTAGGAATGCATCCAGATATGAGTAACCCGAAAGAAAAGGAAGTTCTCTTAATCATTACTATCAACTGAATACCATTCATAAGTATCTACATCTTCGGTCACCTTGAAGAATCCTGATACTTGCAACACCTGGTTCTCTAATTTACTCTTATACCTATAACTTCTTAAAACTTGGACCCTGTGCTTCTACGAAACACATGTCTAAGAACTAGAGAAGGCATAAGTAAACCGAATATAGTACGAGGACCAACCCCTCAGTCCTAATGGTCACAGGATAATATACAATACTCTGTATAAGTCCCCTGAGTCTAGTGACTCATTCACTGTGTGTCGTAGGTTGAAAACTGTACTTATAGTTAAGAAGAATTACACCGCTGTTTAATGCTCCTTACCTAACCATCCACTGATATAGGTAAATGTCATAGACATAATTTCAAAAAGGTATATCTCACTCTATAAAAATAGACGTACAGATATATCAATTTGAAATTGGTGCATAACAACGGATATTCAAAACCAAATATTTGCCGTCCGGCAAACTACCCCGATGATTTCCTCAAATATCACCAATTACAACGATTCCGATATAATGAGGATAATCACCTAATTCCCAATAACTTACTCCAGCTCATCATCTGTAAAACCATACAGATGTGAGAATCAAACATGGTAAATACATACCCTGAAGTAAGGACTAATTGGGAAATCAGTTTTCTTTTAACAATACACAGTGAAACTGAAACATTGAAATGTTTCGTAGGGGTACGCTGGTATTCCTAGTAATGCCTCTTCCATTATCCAGATACACAACTGTAACCGTATAATTCTTTGACATCTCTCCAAATCCCTTCATATATCTTTAGTCATTACCTTCTGTACACCCCTTTAGGCCAAATGGTTTTCTTACTTCCCTACCGTTCGGCACCAGCCTATGGTTTGGAAGAAGACTATCCAATAAGCATAATGGGTGTACTATCCCAATCCTAGAAACACTCGCAATGCGAGAGAAGGTGAAGATAAAAGACAACCGAATAAACCTTATTCCTATTTCTCCCAAACCAGAATCCATCCCCGAACTGGAACAAGTTCCTTTCGAGTTCGTATATAACCATACGATGGAGTATCCAAATAACTGTGGATCTTCGTAGTGATACGGAGTGTTCTGGAGAAATACAAAGGTGATATAGGTTTGGCGAAGAAATACTTGGTTTGGTCGTGAATAGCAGTCGCAATTTACTTTTCCCTCTTACTAATCCCTTGATATGTCTTTACTTAATACCTTCTGTACACCGTTTAGGGTAATTGGTTTTCTTCATTCCCTACCGTTCGGCACTAGCCTAAGGTTTGGAAGAAGACTATCCAATTTGCGTAATAGGTGTACTATCTCCTCAACCAAGGAGTACTCGCAACCTGGGAGAAGGTAAAAGGAAAAGACAACTGAATAGTCCTATTCATTTTCTCCAGAACCGGAAACCATCCTCGAATAAATTCCTTCGAGTTCGTATATAACCATACGATGGTTTTATCCAATGGAAGTGGACGTTCGTAGTAATACGGGGTGTCCTGGAGAAAAAGGTAAAAGTAGGAGTGGCAATGAGGTGTGCAACTCTGACAATCCAAAAGCCAGTGTTTAAGAAGGTTCGGTTAATTTTGGTCACTGAATCATAGTCTTAGGGTCGGGTCATGGTCGCTGCCAAAGAGATAGAGAAAAGAAACACTCAGCGTGCACTCTAACCTATATCAGAATGGTTACCAATTTATCTAATCAGGAAACCTCCCACTGTACCGTCAAATTCTCCTCCAAACCTGAAAGAAGAATTAGTCGGGATCACCCGAGGAGTAAACCAACTCATCAGTGGGAATCGGGATCCAACTATCATCGCATGATAACGTGACGGAATCCTCTCTCGTTATCACACTCTAGAAGGTATGCACATATCTGGCAAGTTTCAGTTTCTTTAGAAACTCCCGATGTGATTTTTACCCCATGCTCTTATGACCTTGACTTTGGCCAACAAATCATATTAGTGTATATGCCCTAGAGGCGATTACTGTATCATACTAGTTTGTATATTACTTGATGGAAGCTTGGGATATTCATTTTGTATTGGCAATCTTGCTCAAAATAGTAGTATGCTACTTGGTTTGTTTCTACTTTAATGTCTGCATGTGTTTCTTTTAGCATATCGCCTTTACACATTAGTAGAGCCCTTATGATCTTTGCTTGATTACCAGCGTTGTGATGGCGGTCACACTCGTGGGGGCTGGGTAATCCACAAGCACATCCTTATGCAGGTCCCTAGTCGTAGGAATATCGAGACAGGGCATCGATACTCCGGAGTAGACTAGCGTATGCGCTTCTCATCCCAGCATGGGAGACGGTCTGTCCCACAGCCGTCAGTACGTCGTACTTGAGATAGTATGCGGGTGCTCATTAGGTTACGAGTACACTGGACAGGACTCGTCGGGAACTGTTGGTTGGTATTATACGTATCATCGGTTATCAGTTCCCAGGTGACATGAGTACAGCTTAGTCCGTTGACTTGATACTGTCACTTCGCCTCGAGTTCGCCTCGAGTATGTTCCCACTATACTTTGATTACTACCCTACCACGGCTCAAAGGAGTCGTGCAAACAGGTAGTTTTTGGGTGCAGTCCCAAAGCACTTGGTGGCAGTGACGGTTAGACAGGATTCGTCTCTCCCGGTATTGGGGGTTGATATCGTGCTGTGTCTAGGAAAGCCATTACACAAAGTCCCTGGCCAGGGCAAGCGAGATAGACTGATAGGTTTCCAGTGTTATCTCAGGTGTTCTGGGCTACACTCCGGCACGACTTGTACTGCTAGTAGGGGACTTACAGTCACCGCCCCCTAGGCCCGCCATGCGATGTTCTTAGACGAACAGACCGGACTGTACGTAGACTGTCACATTCAGGCTTAGTCGGAGTTCAGATGGGTTTACCTCGTCAGTCTTCTTAACGGCATCTACCTGGGGATCGTTACATACAGCTAGTGCCGCTTGCGGTCTGTGGTTAAACCTACTGCCAGCGTAGTGTTGAGTCTTTAGAGTCCCACACAGAGGGTTATTCGCCTTTAGGCAAAATGAGTAGAGGTCGCATGGTTTTGCGACAGGGTTCGTTCACATCAGCGCACTTGTGCACGTTTGTTGTCCGGACAGTTTATACTAGCGGGCTTTGGTTTAAGCCAGATCCTAGTATAGGTTTTGGGATTGGTTTTATCTCTTTGTATTCGTGTTCCTCGGAACACGGATAAGGTTGTGTATGCACAGTTGACTGAGGCAGAGACAGAGGACTTTCATTAGGGTTGATGACCATTGTCATTTTCTTAACCCTAATGTTTATGTGTGAAATATGATTTATTAATATTAGTTAATTATAATTGTGTTATGGTTATGATTGTTGACCATTTGACTTTACTTGACTTGTTGACCTAGGTTGACAAGTTGACCATCATCATTTCATATGAAAGATGCTCTTTGATCCTTGCAAAAGTAATTAATGTGAAATGATAATGGTCATTTCAAGATTAACCATCACAATTATCTTTAGCTAATTATTTATTTATGATAATTCACATATATGTGAGAAGGTTGATTTATTCTTCTCATTCTATCATTCTCATTCTCTCTCCTCCTCTTCCTCTCTCTCTAGCTCTCCCCTCTCATGAGTTGAGAACCATTTGAGCTTGAGATAAATCCCTTAATTACTCTCTACTCTTTCTAAGGTTCTAGGTTTAGCACACCAAGCACCTTAGTTACTTCTAGTTTGAGGTTAGAGCCAAAGGTAGAGGCCCTCGGGTGGATCTTTCTTCGGCAAAAGAAGGCGACGAGGAGTATCCGTTCTTTCACTCCAAGGAGCAAGAAAAGAAGGACTTCAAGACTTAGGTATAACCCCCTTTCCGAGTAGCTAAATCTTTTAGCTTGTTAGTTAGTTTTGTTTAGCAAAGATCCCTCCTTTTGCATAGTCCATGTTGCCTAGTGTTGTAAAAATCCGATTTTTCATAACGTTTCCGCCTCCCCGCAAGCACCGGGGTGGGGAACGTGGACTTACAGTGGTATCAGAGCCTAGCTAAACATAAACTAACTAGTTAGCAAAGTATCTAGAACTTTGATCGGAAAAAATCGCAAAACATGTTTTCTAAAACCCTAGTTTCTGCCGATTTATATTTCTGCTCTAAAAATAATAAATCATATTTCAAAAATCGGCTCAGGGTTTTTACAGAACACCCAAGAAAAACGAACCAGCGAGTCGACCAACTCACCGCGGAACAGCGGCAAGAGCATGCTCTTGCCGCGGATCCGCGGCCGAGTTGACTCGGCCGTGGGTCGTTTTTCTTGCAGTATTCTTCTGTTGCTGTTTTGTGATTTTTGAGATGGTTTGTTTCTGCCTAGATTTTCCAGAGAACAAGTTAGTTTGTGGGGTGTTCACAAATCCGTATTTTGATCGAATTTCTTTACACTTTGGCTAATGGGTTATATCTGTGATGTGATATATGTATTGATCGTCTGCTAATCGCTATACGTCGATTAGTGGGGGTTATACATATCTGTGATCTGTAATGTTGATGGTTTGTGTATATGAATTCGTTGGATTGTCGCGGATGAATAGCCGGGGGGTTGTGGGATGAGAGTTTTCTTATTCTTTCAATTCTTGTAATATGTAAATTGATGTAATATTATTTGTATGGCCGCACAACCGGGTTGGGGTTGTAGCCGTCATTGTATAATTTCTTTTACTGTTTTTGCTCCTAGGATAGACCCAAGGTGGGGTGCATAAACTACCGGGTATCTGGAAGTGCCGAGTGGCCTACTCACGGTATTGAGGGAGGTTGCTTCGCTTTGGGTACTTGGCGGGTAGTTTGCCGCACCCGTAGGGGTCTACGGTGGGGTTTTGCTATTCATCGCGATCGTGTAATCCGTTCTTCGTTACAGGCTCGTACGGAGTGCGGATTCTTAGTATATCCAATGTGTTCATCTGTGATCTGGAATGGCTATCATTGCATGTGACGAATGTTTATATATATCTATATGATATCTATTTAGGCGTTGCTTATGTTTTGCATCCGCGCTAGTCCAGCCCCCGCTCTGTCGTTAGTTAAGTAACCTAACGAGTGATGACGGGTCCCCGTGGCGAATGCGGATGGCATAAGCGTACGTCATATTTTCGTTATTTTCTGCAATGGTAGGATTAAATGATGGGATGCATTGGAATTAATGCAAGAAAAAATAAACCAAGTAAAAGTCGTTGGAACACTTTCAAAACCACTCGGTTCTTTTCAAAACCAAATTTTAAATGCGGAGCTTGAACCACTCCTTTTGAAAGCTATCTCGTTCCATCGATTATATCAAGTTCACTACGTTCACGGTTTTACCAAAACCATTCGTAGCCCTCCGTCGTTTCACATGAATGGTCAATAAGTATTCAAGCTATGTTTGTTGGCCAAAGTCAAGGCATAGTGATTGGTAGCTATTGGGTATTCATGTGCAGCATAGATAGATGTGTTAGTTTGGGGCAGTCGTTCTACCTTGTTGGCCAAAGTCAAGGGTATGTGCGGGTGGGCTCAAATTAACCTGGAGAATGACGTGTAGAACTTGACATGTGACTTATGATTTGTTGGCCAAAGTCAAGGTCATAAGAGCATGGGGCAAAAATCCACATCGGGAGTTTCAAAATAAACTGAAACTTGCTAGCGCTGCATACCATTTGGAGTGTGATGATTCTGGTAGGATTCCTTCAGTTTTGTCACGCGATGATATTTGGATCCCGATCCTACTGTGAGTATATGCTACTCCTCCGGAACTTTCTCACTTAACGATCAATGCTATAAACCAAGTAGGTGTCTAGAAAGGTGTTAGGGGGTCAACGCCCACAGGGAAAAGAGGTTACTTAATTAAGCAACTTCGCGAAAGTGTTGGAAAACCTCCCTCGAAGTACCGACACTGGCCTGGCTGAACGGTTAAGCAAGTATTGTACGGTGAGATTGATCCCGACTAATTCTTCCTTTATGGTTTGAGGAGGGATTCGAGAGACAGTGGGAGCCATCCTGTTTAGACAAATTAAAAACCACTCTAAACTTGCAAGAGCATCATGCTAAAGTATTTCTTCTCTCTCTCCTAATTGCAGCGACCAAATATCATGACTGGACTTAAGTTACTTCTAGATAAAAACATACTGACAGGGCCAAACTACAAAGATTGGCTCAGGAATGTCAAAATGGCAATCACTTATGACAAGTTGGGGTATCTTCTTACCACCAAAGCTCCCCCTGTCACAGGTCCCATAACCAGCATCGCGGATAGGGAAATCCGTAAGACCTGGAAATGGACTGCGCGAAGGCCAAGTGCCTCGTGCTTGCCTCTATGCACAATGAACATCAGAGGAGGAACGAGAATATGGACCTCGAATCCATATTTCTCCATACAAAAGAACTGTATGGAGAGCAATCCCGTATCGCCAGATATGAAGTGTCGAAAAAGTTTTTTTCGGCGAGATTGGCCGTCGGATCATCGGTAGCGGAACACTTGCTTAAGATGATTGGCTACATAGAGGAGCTCGCGGACCTTGGGACCACGTTAGAGAATGTGCTCTATATGAACTTGATTCTCCAGTCCCTTCCTCCCACTTACACCCAGTTTATCCTGAACTTCAACTTGCAGGAAAAGCAAGTTGAACTTTCAGAACTCCTCAACATGCTGAGGAGTGCAGAGGGCACCCTACAGAAAGGTAGGGAAACATCCACTTTGTTTGTAGGAGGATCTTCCTCTTCTAGGTCCAGGGCGAAAGCCAAGGGAAAGAAGAAGAAAACCCCCGCCAAACCAAGTGGTGGTGTTAGTAAGGTGGATACAAAGGGAAAGGAAAAAGCAACAAAGGTAGCGGGAAAGCTTGTGGATAAGGAAGAGTGATTTTACTGTCACAAGAGTGGACACTGGAAGAAAGATTGTAGGGCTTGGAAGGCCAGAACACAGGATCTGAAGAAAGTTGCGGCTTCAGCTTCAGGTGTGTATGTTATTGAAAACTGTCTATCAATAAACTCTACGTCCTGGGTATTGGATACCGGGTCAGGATCTCATATCTGTAATTCTTTGCAGGCATTGAGAAAGCGTAGGTTTTTGAAGGCAGGTGATATGACCCTCAAAGTTGCAAACGGAGCTAGCATGGATGCTGAGGCCGTGGGGGACTATCACCTGGGAATGTCAGATGGACATGTTTTGGTTTTACGTAATTGCTTTTTTGTACCCAATGCAACTTGTTGTATCATTTCTGTATCTTTAATTTCTAAAGAAGGTTATGAATCTGCGTTTGTAAGTAATGTTGTAAACATTCACCTTAATCAAGTTCTGATTGGGTCCGGTACATTGAGCAATGGTATATACGTATTAAACCAACCACAGATTTTCAATGTCCAGAATACACACAAAAGAAAGTCTCCAGAAACAAATCAGGCTTTCTTATGGCATTGTAGACTGGGTCACATCAATGAGAGAAGGTTGATGAAGTTACATACAGAAGGATATTTAGATCCGTTCGAATATCAATCATATGCAACTTGTCAATCCTGTCTCAAAGGAAAGATGACAAAGACTCCGTTCACTGGATACGGAGTGAGAGGGAGCGAGCTCTTGGGACTCATACACAGCGACGTGTGCGGTCCAATGTCTACACATGCACGAAGCGGTTATTCTTACTTCATTACTTTTACGGATGACTTTTCAAGGTACGGATATGTCTTCTTAATGAAACATAAATCCGAAGCCTTTGGAAAATTCCAGGAATATAAGAATGAAGTAGAAAAACAAACAGGCAAAAGTATCAAGACACTGAGATCTGATCGAGGTGGTGAATACTTGAGTGCCGAGTTCCTGGACTACTTAAAAGAGAATGGAATTCTCTCTCAGCTTACTCCTCCATACACTCCGCAACATAACGGTGTATCGGAGAGACGGAACCGAACCATATTGGATATGGTACGGTCCATGATGAGTAACGCTGAGTTACCGCGATCATTCTGGGGATATGCACTAGAATCAGCTGCATACCTTTTGAACCGAGTTCCAACTAAGACTGTGCCTACTACACCATATCAGATGTGGTGTAGGAAGAGACCCTATCTTAATCATATTAAGGCATGTGGATGTCCAGCTTTTGTCAAAAAGCAGCATGCGGACAAACTCGAGACACGCTCAGTACAGTGCAAGTTTGTGGGATATCCAAAGAACTCCAAGGGATATTTCTTCTATTGCGAAGAGGAACAAAAGGTTTTTGTTTCTCGTCATGACCACTTTTTGGAAACTGAGTTTTTGGAAAATCAGATAAGTGGGAGCGCAATAGAACTGGAAGAAATTCCAGAACCACGAGCTATTACTGAAAGCTTAGTAGAACCAGAGGGTTCGAAAGATCAGGACATTCCTTCGCCGCTCCGCAGAAATAGTAGGCAGTCTCATCCGCCCGAGAGATACTACGGTTTTCTCATAGACGGGGATAGAGAGGATTGCATCATTGATAGTGATGAGCCGACTAGCTTCCAGCAGGCCATTCGGAGCGTGGACTCGGTAAAATGGCTGGATGCAATGCGGACCGAAATGGAGTCCATGTACACCAACAAAGTATGGACGTTGGACGTTGCTCCAGATGGGGTAAAACCCATAGGATGCAAGTGGATCTTCAAAATGAAGATTGGTGTAGATGGACAGGTTGAGACCTATAAGGCTAGACTTGTTGCAAAGGGTTTCCGTCAAAGACCTGGCTTGGACTATGACGAAACCTTTTCTCCAGTGGCTATGCTGAAATCCATTCGGATCCTTCTTGCCATTGCTGCCTTCCACGATTATGAGATCTGGCAGATGGACGTAAAGACCGCTTTTCTAAATGGAAATTTAGAGGAGTGTGTCTATATGGACCAGCCAGAGGGTTTCATTCAGAGTGGGAGCAGCGGAAAGGTGTGCAAGTTGCTTAATCTATGGACTAAACCAGGCATCGCGGAGTTGGAACATCTGTTTTGATGAGACGGTCAAAGAATTTGGCTTTATAAAAAATCCAGATGAACCTTGCATATATAGTAGATTTGTAACAAGTACTGTTGTATTCCTCGTTTTATACGTGAATGACATTCTTTTGATAGGAAATGACATTCCTATGCTACAATCTGTCAAAAGGTTCTTGTCACACAGGTTCTCCATGAAAGACCTGGGTGATGCCTCATACATTCTGGGGATCCGGATCTATCGTGACAGATCCAAGAGGATATTAGGACTCTCACAGTCCAGGTACATCGACACCATACTGAAAAGATTCAGTATGGAAGATTCCAAGCGCGGTAATCTACCGGCTTGTCACGGGATCACCCTCTCCAAAGAGATGTCTCCCAAGACTGATTTGGAAAGGGATCGCATGTCTATTATACCCTACGCTTCTGCGGTAGGCTCTATAATGTATGCGATGTTGTGTACCAGACCGGATGTAGCTTATGCACTGAGTATGGTAAGCCGGTATCAGTCAAACCCTGGGGAGAAGCACTGGATAGCGGTAAAGAACATTCTCAAGTACCTGAGAAGGACTAAGGAGATGTTCTTGGTGTATGGCGGAAAAGACCTCCAGATCGAGGCCTTTGCTGACTCCAACTTCCAGAGTGACAAGGATGATTCCAAGTCCATGTCGGGTTATGTCTTTACCCTCTATGAAGGGGCGGTGTGTTGGAAGAGTTCCAAATAGGAAACCGTTACTGACTCGACGATGGAAACGGAATATATCGCTGTTGCTGATGCCGCAAAAGAAGCCGTCTGGATAAGGAAGTTCTTAACAAACTTCAGGTGGTTCCGTCCATTGTTGATCCAGTACCTCTGTATTGCGACAACAACGGGGCTATAGCTTTAGCGAAGGAACCCAGGTCCCATCAGAAGTCCAGACACATCTTGATGCGGTATCATCTGATCAGGGAGATCGTGGGTCGCCAGGAGATTGAGGTTCGGAGAGTTGCTACAGAAGATAACACTGCTGATCCATTCACGAAGGCCTTACCCTAGACTCAGTTCAAGCGGCTGATCGAGATGATAGGTCTTCGATACGCCAGTACATGGCCTTAGTGCAAGTGGGAGATTGTTAGTGTATATGCCCTAGAGGCCATTACTGTATCATACTAGTTTGTATATTACTTGATGGAATCTTGGGATATTCACCTTGTATTGACAATATTGCTCAAAATAGTAGTATGCTACTTGGTTTGTTTCTACTTTAATGTGTGCATTTGTTTCTTTTAGCATGTCGCCTTTACACATTAGCAGAGTCCTTAGGATCTTTGCTTGATTACCAGCGTTGTGATGGCAGTCACACTCGTGGGGGCTGGGTAATCCACAAGCACATTCTTATGTAGGTCCCTAGTCGTAGGACTATCGAAACAGGGCATCGATACTCCGGAGTAGACTAGCGTATGCGCTTCTCATCCGAGCTTGGGAGACGGTCTGTTCCACAACCGTCAGTACGTCGTACTTGAGATAGTATGCGGGTGCTCGTTAGGTTACGAGTACACTGGACAGGACTCGTCGGGAACTGTTGGTTGGTATTATACCTATCGTCTGTTATCAGTTCCCAGGTGACATGAGTACAGCTTAGTCCGTTGACTTACCACTGTCACTTCTCCTCGAGTGTGTTCCCACTGTACTTTGATTACTACCCTACCATGGATCAAAGGAGTCGTGCAAACAGGTAGTTTTTGAGTGCAGTCCCGAAGCACTTGGAGGCAGTGACGGTTAGACAGGATTCGTCTCTCCCGGTATTGGGGGTTGATATCGCGCTGTGTCTAGGAGAGCCATTACACAAAGTCCTTGGCCAGGGCAAGCGAGATAGACTGTAAGGTTTCCAGTGTTATCTCAGGTGTTCTGGGCTACACTCCGGCATGACTTGTACCGCTAGCAGGGGACTGGCGTTCACCACCCCCCTAGGCCCGCCATGCGATGTTCTTAGACGAACAGACCGGACTGTACGGAGACTGTCACATTCAGGCTCAGTAGGAGTTCAGATGGGTTTACCTCATCAGTCTTCTTATCGGCATCTACCTGGGGACCGTTACGTACAGCTAGTGCCGCTTGCGATCTGTGGTTAAATCTACTGCGAGCGTAGTGTCGAGTCTTTAGAGTCCCACACAGAGGGTTATTCGCCTTAAGGCAAAATGAGTAGAGGTCGCATGGTTTTGCGACAGGGTTCGTTCACATCCGCGCACTTGTGCACGTTTGGTGTCCGGACAGTTTATACTAGCGGGCTTTGGTTTAAGCCAGATCCTAGTATATGTTTTGGGATTGGTTTTATCTCTTTGTATTCGTGTTCCTCGGAACACGGATACAGGTGTGTATGCATAGTTGACTGAGGCAGAGGCAGAGGCAGAGGCAGAGGACTTTCATTAGGGTTGATGACCATTGTCATTTTCTTAACCATAATGTTTATGTGTGAAATATGATTTATTAATATTAGTTAATTATAATTGTGTTATGGTTATGGTTGCTGACCATTTGACTTTGCTTGACTTGTTGACCTAGGTTGACAAGTTGACCATCATCATTTCATATGAAAGATGCTCTTTGAGCCTTGCAAAAGTAATTAATGTGAAATGATAATGGTCATTTCAAGATTAACCATCACAATTATCTTTAGCTAATTATTTAGTTATCATAATTCACATATATGTGAGAAGGTTGGTTTATTCTTCTCATTCTATCATTCTCATTCTCTCTCCTCATCTTCCTCTCTCTCTAGCTCTCCCCTCTCATAAGTTGAGAACCATTTGAGCTTGAGATAAATCCCTTAAAATTACTCTCTACTCTTTCTAAGGTTCTAGGTTTAGCACACCAGGCACCTTAGTTACTTCTAGTTTGAGGTTGGAGCCAAAGGTAGAGGCCCTCGGGTGGATCTTTCTTCGGCAAAAGAAGGCGACGAGGAGAATCCGTTCTTTCACTCCAAGGAGCAAGAAGAGAAGGACTTCAAGACTTAGGTATAACCCCTTTCCGAGTAGCTAACTCTTTTAGCTTGTTAGTTAGTTTTGTTTAGAAAAGATCCCTCCTTTTGCATAGTCCATGTTACCTAGTGTTGTAAAAATCCGATTTTTCATAACGTTTCCGCCTCCCCGCAAGCACCGGTGTGGGCAACGTGGACTTACAGATCATAATTCACATGTCAAGTTCTACCCGTCATTCTCCAAGTTAATTTGAACCTACCCGTACCTACCCTTGACTTTGGCCAACAAGGCAGTACGACTGTCCAAAACCAACGCTTCTATCTATGCTGCATATGAATATCCAATAGTTACCAATCACTGTGCCTTGACTTTGGCCAACAAACACAGCTTGAAGACTATTGACTATCTATATGAAATGATGGAGGGCTACGAATGTTTTTTGGCGAAAAACCTTTAACGTAATGAACTTGATATCGTTGAAGGAACCGGATAGCTTTTATAAAAATATAGTGGCGAAAACCTTTGCTAAAGAGGTCACTCCCGGTGAAGGGATCTCGGCTCTTTCCCCGTAGAATGAGGTGCAGGATATTCCGACCGAATACCACGATGCAAAGCAAAAGTAAACGACTATAGTGAAGTTATTGCCCTGACGCAAACTTCTGTCCAAGGGGTCACTCCCGGTGAAGGGATTGTTAGTTATATGTATGACCTAGAGGCCATTACTGTACATACGATGTATATTGTAGTGGATGCTGGGACATATATAGGGAGGACTTTCTTGCTCGAGATGATAGCATGCTATCTGGTTACTCTTTACCTTAACGTGTATACTTATTGTCTCTCTGTTATATGTTGGTAAAGCCCTTAGGATGTGTACTTAACTACCTGGACTATGATGAAGATCATACTGGTGGGGACATGGTAGTTCATAAGTACATCCTTCAAAGTCCCTAGTCGTGGGCGTATCGAGACGGGGCATCGACATACCATAATAGACAAGCGTATACCTTCTCGACCCATACAGATGGGCGATGGATGATCCCATATCCATTGGTGTTTGACATCAGAGATGATATACGGGTTCTCAGTGGAGACTGGGTACACTGGACGGACTCGCCGAGAACTCCCAGATGGTATTATACCTTACGTCAGATGGCAGTTCTCTGGTGACACTGGTACAGGTTAGTCTGTAGACCCGAGATCGTCATAGAGTCTTGTGTGATTCCCACTGTGCTTTGATTTCCACCTTACCACGTCCAAGAGGGCGTGCAAAACGGTGGTTTTTGGATACAGTCCCGAATCACATGGAGGCAATGAGCGATAGGAGGGGATTCGTCTCTCCCGGTATAGGGAGTTGATGTTGCGCTGTGTTCAATTGGCTATAACCGGAAATTCCTGGCTAGGGTTGCTGAGATTTACTTGTAAGTGTTATCAGTAGTTTCTCGAACAGTTATAGACCTCATATCGACACGACTTATCGAGCTACTGGGGTCTGACGTTTACCACCCCTAGGCGAGATATGCGACATATCAGACGAACAGACCGGACTGTACGGTAAGTGTTACTGGTTGGATTCACAGGAGTGTGAGCGGGCTTGCTCGTCGATCTTCTGATCGCTCAATACCCGGGTGGCCGTTACGTTTAGCAGACCGCTTGCGGCTTGTGGGTGTTTGATATGATCATCACCTGCTGCCGGCGTATTGACGAGTCTTTAGAGTCCTACACAGAGGTTTCCTGGCTCAAGCGAAACGAAATAGGAGCGCATATGAGATATGTGCGGGACCGAGAATAATGCGTGTATGTGATACCGTATTCTATTCTCGCGATAAATGTATCGATTGGTTGTATGCGATATAACCTAGTTATCGAATCGAGTATTGTTTCGATAAGTCGATACATTGGATACTGGTCGGTCATATGCGATATGACCGGATCGTTAAATCAAGTGTTGTTTTAATGATTTAATGTATAATTATATATTTGATATATTACTTTGCATTAACTAGTATTGGTTCACTTAAAATGGATTTTCTCACTTGATGTGCACATTGTATATGTGATATATTTTTGTGCACTTGATTGTATCATGTTTGATGATACATGCAAACTTGGGTGTATGTTTGATTTAAACCTTGGTTAAGTAAATGGTTAGGGTTTTAATTTATTTATTCATTTATTTATTTATTTCTTTTGGATAAAATAAAATGGTGGCATTCTTTGTTTTTTCTTGAAGCTTCATGAAGCTTTGAAATGCTTTGACCATTTTGTTTCTTTCCTTAACCCTAACCATTTCCCTCAACCCTAGTTTATTCTCTACATGAGTTAGCCTCACCCATGGTTGCATTATGATAACCATCACTTCATTTTTCCTTTTGCAATTAATTCATTATTCTTTTCTTCTTCTTCTTCCTCAAGAGAAAGAAAAGAAAAGCTTGCTTCAAAAAAAATGTCAAGTGATGATTCCAAGTGAGAAATCCAAATCCAAAGTGAACGCACTTCCTATTTCTTCATCCTCTACCACTTGCCAAGTAGTATAGGGTGTTTTCTTCATAAGTTTCATGACTTGGTGAAGTTGGAGCTTGATCTTGTGTTGCCTCGACGTAGATCATCTTCGGATCGAAGTCGACGATCTAGCCCGATCATTTCTTCGATGAAGCCGTCGCTAGAGTCCGGGATCCGATGATCGCAGCGGAGGGACATCATCACGGAGCTAAGGAAGTGGAGGACCGGATCTACAAAGGTTGTATTTTCCGTTTACTCATAGTTAAGTTGTTAACTAGTTATCGTTTTCGCCTTAAACTCTAGTCAACGATCGCATTAGGGTTTCTCGGCACTTGTAAAATTTGAATTTGGCATGGTTGATGCCTTGTGAGACCTCATTAGTGTGCCTAGGAACCCTACAGTGGAATCAGAGCCTAGCTAGAGCATTAGGCGATGTGTTTACGAAGTTAAAACCCCGATCGAACCCGGTATCGACAAAATAAATCGCTCTCTGTACATTTTTCAAAATCTAGGATTTTTCCTTATTAAAAATGCTTAAAAAATTCAGCAGGGTTTTATATGAATTACCATAAAAAACGTGCTCCTAAATCCTCTACATGGCTGCGGAACCACGGCAATGACCCCCCATTAGCGGCGGTTCCGCGGCACGAATAGGGAATTATGGACGGGTTTCTGTATAGTAATATCAATAGTTATTCCTGCAGTTTTTTGGGTATTTTTAATACTGACTCAAATGTTGAGTATTTTGGGAACTTAGGAAATGTTCAAAACATTATCGAACAATACAAAATTATATCCTTTCTTTACTAATAAAGAGACTGATATGATTTTGTATATCAGGTTCGGTATCTAATAACATTTGTTCAGAATCAATGTATTCTGGTAATACAGGGTGACAGTGACCAACAGACCTGGCTGCAACACTTGCACCGTTTTCTGTCTCATGAAACTTATCACCCGTTCTCAGTTCTCTACCTTTCTGTGGCCCATGTAACAAATTACATATGCGGGATCCTGATCTGGTATCATATACCCAGGACGTAAAGGATACTGAGAAACAGTTCTGTGTAACGAACACACACAAGAGGAAGAGTTCAGAAATGAACGAATCCTTCTTGAGGTATTGTAGACTAGGTCATATCAATGCGACCCGACCGGCTGAAGTTACATTTAGATGTATATTTAAATTAGTTTGAATTTACATCTTGGGAAACTTACCCGTCATGTCACAAAGATAAGATGACCATAGCTCCGTTTACTGGAAACAGAGAATGAGTTAGTGAACTCTAGGGATGATACAAGTTGATGTATGTAGGTCCCCTATCTACACATGCCAAAACCGGTTCTTTGTACTTCATTACATTCTCTGATGATCTCTTTAGATTCAGACATATGTTCCTGTTGAAACACAAGTCCGAACCTTTTGAGATATTCACAGAATATAAGTTAGAAGTAGAGAACCAAAATACGGGTATAAGTATTATGTCCTATGATGAGATCAGGGAGGAGAATACTTGTGCATGGAATTCTTGGACTATTCTAAAGGAGAATGAGATTCTCTCTCAGCATTACTCCTCCGTATACACCATAGCACGATGGTATATCGGGGCGGAGCAGACATACCCTATATGATAAGGTGTGCTCTATGATGAGTACTACTGAGTTTCCTATTTCTTTTAGGGAGTTATGCACTTATGAAGTTGCATATGTTAGTTATATGTATGCCCTAGAGGCCATTACTGTACATACGATGTATATTGTAATGGATGCTTGGACATATATAGGGAGGACTTTCTTGCTCGACATGATAGTATGCTATCTGGTTGTACTTTATCTTAACATGTACTCTGATTGTCTCTATGTTACATGTTGATAAAGCCCTTAGGATATATACTCGACTACTGGGACTATGATGAGATCATACTAGTGGGGCCATGGTAGTCGACGAGTACATCCTATAACTGTTCCTAGTAGAGGGTGTATCAAGACAGGGCATCGATACACCAGAGTAGACTAGCGTATACGCATCTTGACCCATATGATGGGCGATGGATGATCCCATATCCATCGCTGTTTGACATCAAGGATTGTGTACGGGTGCTCAGTGGAGACTGGGTACACTGGACGGACTCGCCTAGAACTCCCAGATGGTATTATACCTCACGTCAGATGGCAGTTCTCCGGTGAAACCGGTACAGAGTAGTCTGTTGACCCAAGATCGTCATAGAGTCTTGTGTGATTCCCACTGTGCTTTGATTAACATCATACCACGTCCAAGAGGGCCTTCAAAAAGGTGGCTTTTGGGTACAGTCCCGAATCACATGGAGGCAATGAGCGATAGGAGGGGATTCGTCTCTCCCGGTATAGGGAGTTGATGTTATGCTGTGTTCGATTGGCTATAACCGGAAATCCCTGGCTAGGGTTGCTGAGATTTACTGGTAAGTGTTATCAGTAGTTTCTCGAACTGTTATAGACCTCATATCGACACGACTTATCAAGCTACTCGGGTCTGACGTTTACCACCCCTAGGCGAGATATGCGACATATCAGACGACGAGACCGGACTGTACGGGAGTCTTACTGTTTGGATTCACAGGAAAATGTACAGGCTTGCTTGTTGATCTTCTGATCGCTCAATACCTGGGTAGCTGTTACGTTTAGCTGACCGCTTGCAGCTTGTGGGTGTTTGATATGATCATCACCTACTGCCGGCGTATTGACGATTCTTTAGAGTCCTACACAGAGGTTTCTTGGCTCAGGCAAAACGGAGTAGGGGCACGTATGTGATATGTGCGGGACCGAGGATAATGCGATAAGAGATACCGTATTCTATTCTCGCGATATTTGATATCAGCCGGGTCATCGGATCAAGTGTTGATTCGATGAATCGGTACGGATAAATATTAGTCGGTTATATGCGATATAGCCGGATTGTTGGATCAAGTGTTGATTCGATAATTTAATGTACAATAATATATATGATATATTAAATTACATTAACTAATATTAGCTCACTAAAAGATTCTTTTTCTCACTCGGGTAATACATTGATATATATGCTATATATGTTAAATGTATTATTTTATTTTGTTACAATAAATATTATATATGTGATATATAATATTGTAACATGATATGGTTATTAATGCAACATGTTTAGTAGAGATTAAACATGGTTAGAGTTTGATTAGGGTTAATCATTTCTAGAAATTTCTAGAAGGTTTTCTTTTTTGTTTTGGAAAAGATATTTTGCAAGATATTTCTTTAACTCAACCCTAAACCCTAACCCTAGTTAATTCTCTACAATGGTTGCATTTCTAACCTTATCAAAGTCTATCATTATTCATCACAAAAGGAGTTCTATCATTCTTCATCTTCTTCCTTCTTCTTTCTTCATGGAAAAAGCTTACTAGCTTTTTTCCAAGTGATGAATAAATGTGAGAAAAAGATAAATAAAGAGAGCAAAAATCCTACTTCATCATCCTCATCTTCCCTTGCCCTTTAGATGAGAGTGTTCACTCAATTTTAGTGAGTGTTAGCTTGTGTTAATGAAACTTCAAGGTAGATCATCTTTGTATCGAAGATCGGAAGCAAGACTGCATCTTTCTCTTCGTGGAACCTCTCGAAAGTCCGGAACCCGATGATCGCTGCGAAGGGACCACAACACGGAGCTTATGAAGTGAAGGACCGGATCTACAAAGGTTGTAATCCCTCTCACTCAGTGTTAAAGTGTTTAGCATGCTTGTTTTCGCCTAATCTCTAGTTTAAAGATCCGTATTCAGGTTGTTCGGCACGGCTAAAATTTTAATCGGGCATGGTTGATACCTCGTAGACCCTTGTGTGCATGCCTAGCAACCCTACAGTGGTATCAGAGCCAAGCTAGAGCTTTAGGCGAAGTCTAGACGAAGTTTAAAGTCCGATCGAAACCCGAAACCCCGATGTTTACCCTTCTCTGTACATTTTTTAAAAATGTGGTTTTTTATTAATTAAAAATTCTCAGAAAATCCAGCAGGAAAAACTAAGAATTACTGTGTAGTACGGACTTCTAATTCGCTAAAATGACCGCGGAACAGCGGCCAAACCATGGTTTGTGCGGCGGTTCCGCGGCCAAAATTTCGAGTTAGTCCCTGGAATTTCTTGTATTTATTCTTAGGTCCTTTCTTAGCAAGTTTTTCAAGGAATATTTTAATTCCACTCAAGTGTTGAGTTTTCAAGGGTTGTATTGGGGACTCGATGTTTCGATCGAATAATTTAACTTCGTTTAGTTTTGTCCGGATAATTTTTAGAAACTATTAAAAAGTTCGAACGGATATCAATAACTCACTTTTTCCCCTGTCGGAAAATTTTTCAAAAGTTGGATTTTTTCTCGTGTTTAAGAACGTTCTAAGTCATGCAAGTAACGCGCTGGATCCTCTAGAAGACAACAAGCCTCAACTCGATTATGTGACCGTCTTGAACTGCCTTCGAACCTTAGGGTTTGTGGCAGTACGGCGTGCCACATGTGAGGCGTTGGCTTGACCCTTCTACGGCTGGACCATTGGTACTGTGGCATGTGATGGATGTTTTTAAATTGATTTCAAGGGTTAAGATATATTGGGGAAATCTTGGGTGTTTGATTATTCGATCGGAAAGTTTAACATTGTTTATTTATCTGGAATGTGATACAATATTTGGAATCCACAAGTAGTTATGAGATAACTAATTTGAATATTATAAACATAGCAGTTTAGTCTCAGATGATCGGTTGCCACGGAATTTTGATGTGATCAAAAGTCCGTCGCAATCACGTAGCGTACGCGGATACTCGCCGGGTAAACTTAATAGACAGCTAAGCCCCATAGCCCCGACCAAGTGACTGTGGGAGAACCCCGTCGCCAAAAGCATCCGTTCGGGTGCTTACGGCAGCGGTGTTCCGCCTTAGTGCACTTTGTCGACGGCATCCGGGGGTGCGGCCGTCTACTAAAGTTTGCGACGAGCATTCGATTATAATGTCGGGAATCTTGTTGAATTTCCCGACTTGATATTGAAAAGAGTTTTCGATAATGAGACTAAAATGCGGGGTTTATAATTGTTAGGCATGAGATGTCTAAGGAATTCATTTGGTTAGGCATGCGATGTCTAAGGAGGTTGCGGATTCCAACTGTTGTAGTTTTACACTTTCTTTTCTGTGACCGTAAGAGTAGTATGTGGTGTATCGCCGGCTTCGTTGCTATACATCAACGACAATCAGGATACGCATACTTGCTTACGTTGATGATATGAGATATTATGTGTTGCTGTGATATGTTGTATTGGATCGTCGCGTTTGAATAGCCGGGGGTTTTATGTGAGATGAGAGTTTTTTCTTTTTCATTCATGTAAAATTCATTTGTATGTAATATTCTTTTATTGGGGCACTTCCAGGTTGCGGAAGATGTCACCGTTGATGTATATTATTTACTTTTCCGCATTAGGTAGACCCAAGGAGGGGAGCACAAGTAACCGGGTTCTAGGGTCCAGTGGGAGACCATCTCGAGGAGTCGAGACCGGGTCTCCTAACCCTAGAATTGGCAGTGTTACTTGCCGCTCTCGTAAGGGTCTAGGGATGTGGGTTTGGCTATTCATCGCGACCGTGGAATCCGTGTTTTATATAGGCTCGTATTGAAAACACGGATGTCCTAGTATATCCAATATTTCATATATGTTTCTTCTGCTGCAATATTCTGTGATGAGATCATATTTCTGCCTGAGATGAATGTTTATATTATATATATGAGATATATGTTATATTGCAGATTTCGTTTCAAGTGTGATGCTTGCGAAGCATATTAAAATGGGACTTCATTAATGCGATTAATGAAATAAAAGAAACCTAAGATGTTGTAGAAACTTGTTTAAAAACTGGTAGCTCTAGTTCTTGCTTTGCATAGCGGTGTTCCTTGTAGAACATCCAGCACCTTATTCGATAAGGAAAGAGCCGAGATCCCTTCACCGGGAGTGACCTCTTTAGTGAAACTAGCAGATGCTACAAACTCGGTTTGTTTTTTGATTGCTTCTATAGTTCTTACTTTGCATAGGGATATTTGTGAAATATCCTGCACCTTATTCGATGAGGAAAGGGCCGACGATCCCTTCACCGGGAGTGACCCCTTTAGCAAAACTAGAAAAGCCTCAAAAACACTCCATTTAAAAATCACTCGATTCTACAACGATATCAAGTTCATTACGCAAAAGGTTTTCTTAAAAACCTGTCGTAGCCCTCCGTCATTTTAGATAAGTACTGGTTAGTATTCGTGCTACGTTTGTTGACCTTAGTCAAGGCGTAGTGTGCGGTAGCTGGTTAGTGCTTATCTGTATAAGCATATGATGCGATTGAGTTAGGGTAGTCGTGCGACTTTGTTGACCTTAGCCAAGGGTCGTGCGGGTGGGTTTAATTCAATCAGGAAATGACGGGTTGAACTTGGCTAGCACTTATGATTTGTTGACCTTAGCCAAGGTCATAAGTTGCTAGGGGCAAAATATTATTGGGAATTTCAAGTGTTGAAATTTGCAATGAGATTGCATACCTTCTATGAGATAGTTGGATCCCGATACCCGCTGCGAGTAAGAGTTACTCCTGGGAGAGTTTTACACATTACAATTAGCCGATCAAGTAGGTGTCTAGAAAGGTGTTAATGGGGTTACGCCTCTGGGAAAACGAGGTTTACTTTATTTAGGTTCGTGCGAAAGCACGGGTGACCTCCCTCAAAGTACCGACACTGGCCTGGCTGAAAGATTTGCGAACTTGTAGCGTGTAATTAATCCCGGCTAGTCTTTCCTTTTAGTGTTTGAAGGAAGATTTGATTAAAACAGTGGGAGACATCCAAATTAGATATATTAGATAACCAATCTAATCTTGCAAGAGCATACGCTGAGTGTTTTCTTCTCTCTCTCTCCAGGTAGCGACCATATCACTCCTTAATCAAGATAATAATACGGATATATTGACCGAACCCATTTGTTATACTGAGCTGGGAAACGTTGGTCCCGCTCCAACTTATAATTGTTATAAGACACAGCAGGAAATTGGGGATTACCAGAATTCCCGTGCCGCCCAAACGAAGAAAGTGCATGCTGATGCATCATCTTCGGGTGTGTTCATTACAGAGAACTGTTTCTCAGTATCCTTTACGTCCTGGGTATATGATACCGGATCAGGATCCCGCATATGTAATCTGTTACATGGGCTACAGAAAGGTAGAGAACTGAGAACGGGTGATAAGTTTCATGAGATAGAAAATGGTGCAAGTGTTGCAGCCAAGTCTGTTGGTTACTATCAGCCTGTATTACCAGAATACATTGATTCTGAACGAATGTTATTAGATACCGAACCTGATATACAAAATCATATCGGTCTTTTTATTACTAAAGAAGGATATAATTTTGTATTATTGGATAATGTTTTGAACATTTCCTATATCAAGAGTTGATCGGTTCAGGCACGTTATCTAAAAGCATTGACGTTCTAAATCAAACTACAGTTCTTAGTATACGGAACACACACAAGAGGAAGAGTTCAGAAATGAACGAATCCTTCTTGAGGTATTGTAGACTAGGTCATATCAATGCGACCCGACTAGCTGAAGTTACATATAGATGCATATTTAAATTAGTTTGAATTTACATCTTGTGAAACTTGCCAGTCATGTCACAGAAATAAGATGACCATAGCTCCGTTTACTGGAAACAGAGAAAGAGTTAGTGAACTCTTGGGATTGATACATGCTGATGTATGAAAGTCTCCTGTCTACACATGCCAAGACCGGTTCTTTGTACTTCATTACATTCTCGGATGATCTCTCAAGATTCAGACATATGTTCCTGTTGAAACACAAGTCCGAAGCTTTTGAGATATTCACAGAATATAAGTTAGAAGTAGAGAACCAAAATACGGGTATAAGTATTATGTCCTTTGATGAGATCAAGGAGGAGAATACTTGAGCACGGAAATCCTGAGCTAATTCTAAAGGAGAATGAGATTCTCTCTCAGCATTACTCCTCCGTATACACCATAGCACGTCGGTGTATCGGGGCGGAGCAATAGCACCCTATGTGATATGGTGTGCTCTATGATGAGTACTACTGAGTTGCCTATTTCCTTTTAGGAGTTATGCACTTGAGAAGTTGAATACCTATTGAATAGGGTTCAAATCAAATCAGTTTCCTACCACTTCATATGCGATATGGAAAGGGAAGAGCCCATATCTTAAGCTTGTTAAAATTTGGGGTTGTCCGGCCTATGTCTAAAAGCAAAATCCGGACAAGCTCGAGGCAAGGTCTGTTATGTAGAACTGGAAATGTTCCAGCTATACAAACTGCAGCTGATGATTTGGTAGAACCAAAGGATTCAATAGTTTCCAACGAACCTCAGCCTCTCCGCCGATCTAGTACGGTTCCTCACCCACCTGAGAGATACTTCGGTTTCTCTATGACAGTGGGAGCGAGGATTGCATCATGAGATGATGACCCAACTAGTTTCGAGCAAGCTATCAGGAGTAGGACTCTGTAAGAATGGCTGGATGCTTATCGATCTGAGATGGAATCCTTATACACCAACAAAGTATGGACTTTGGTTGCTTTATCTGAAGGGTTAAATCCCCATCAGGAGCAAGTATATCTTGAGAAGATTACTTGGTGTACATGGAAAAGTTGAGACTTTCAAAGCTATGCTTAAGTCCATCCAGATCCTACTTGCCACGGCTACATACCATGACCACGACATCTGGTGGTTGGGTGTCATGACTGCTTTTCTAAATGATGTTTTAGAAGAGAGCGTCTATAAGTACACAGCTAGAGGGCTTCGTAGACAGTGGGAGCAGCGGAAACGTGTGCAAGATGTTTTATGTGATAAAGCAGGCATCGTGGAGTTGGAACGTCTGTTTTGATGTGGTAGTCAAAGAGTTTGACTTCATCAAAATGGTAGATGAACCTTGTATATACAAAAAGGTAGTAGGGAGTATGGTGGTGATCCTCGTAGACTACGTGGATGACATACTTTTGATAGGGAAGGAGTTTTTACACTCGGTTAATCTCCGCTTATCACAAGGATTCTCCATATAGGATCAAAGTGATACCTCCTAAATCCTGGGTTTTTGGATCTATGAGATAGATCTAATTGGATGTTAGGATACTCACTAGTTGTAGTGAGATGGTATCAATCGATCCTAGGGAGAATCACTGGAAAGTTTTCAGGGTGATAAGGACGACTGAATGTCAGTTGCAGGCTTTGTCTTTACCCTCAGTGGAGGGACGGTATGTTGGAAGAGTTCGAAGCTAGATACCGTGACATACTAGACGATTAAAGGCAAGATACATCGTTACCAAAGATGCTACCAAAGAAGCAGTCTGGATATATATAAGTTCATAAGATGAACTTCGTTCCTACCATTGTGTGACAATGGAGTTGTGGCTTTAGCCAAGGAACTACCGTCCCATCAGAAATCCAGATATAATTCTTAGGCAGTATCACCTGATCATGGAGATGGTTGATCTCCAGGGAGATCGACGTTAGGAGAGTAGACTCAGAGGACAACAGCGTGGATCCACTCACAAAGGCCTTTTTCCCAGTAGAGACTTTTATAGGATGGTTGAGTATGTGATACTTCAACCGCAGCTAATTGTTGGGAATGTGATACCACAACAGATGGCCCTAGTGCAAGTGGGAGATTGTTAGTTATATGTATGCCCTAGAGGCCATTACTATACATACGATGTATATTGTAATGGATGCTTGGACATATATAGGGAGGACTTTCTTGCTCGACATGATAGTATGCTATCTGGTTGTACTTTATCTTAACATGTACTCTGATTGTCTCTATGTTACATGTTGATAAAGCCTTAGGATATGTACTCGACTACTGGGACTATGATGAGATCATACTAGTGGTGCCATGGTAGTCGACGAGTACATCCTATAACTGTTCCTAGTCGAGGGTGTATCGAGACAGGGCATCGATACACCAGAGTAGACTAGCGTATACGCATCTTGACCCATATGATGGGCGATGGATGATCCCATATCCATCGGTGTTTGACATCAAGGATGGTGTACGGGTGCTCAGTGGAGACTGGGTACACTGGACGGACTCGCCAAGAACTCCCAGATGGTATTATACCTCACGTCAGATGGCAGTTCTCCGGTGACACTGGTACAGAGTAGTCTGTTGACCCGAGATCGTCATAGAGTCTTGTGTGATTCCCACTGTGCTTTGATTTCCATCATACCACGTCCAAGAGGGCGTGCAAAAAGGTGGCTTTTGGGTACAGTCCCGAATCACATGGAGGCAATGAGCGATAGGAGGGGATTCGTCTCTCCCGGTATAGGGAGTTGATGTTGTGCTGTGTTCGATTGGCTATAACCGGAAATCCCTGGCCAGGGTTGCTGAGATTTACTGGTAAGTGTTATCAGTAGTTTCTCGAACTGTTATAGACCTCATATCGACATGACTTATCAAGCTACTGGGGTCTGACGTTTAGCACCCCTAGGCGAGATATGCGACATATCAGACGACGAGACCGGACTGTACGGGAGTGTTACTGTTTAGATTCACAGGAAAATGTACAGGCTTGCTTGTTGATCTTCTGAGCGCTCAATACCTGGGTAGCTGTTACGTTTAGCTGACTGCTTGTAGCTTGTGGATGTTTGATATGATCATCACCTACTGCCGGCGTATTGACGATTCTTTAGAATCCTACACAGAGGTTTCTTGGCTCAGGCAAAAAGGAGTAGGGGCACGTATGTGATATGTGCGGGACCGAGGATAATTCGATATGAGATACCGTATTCTATTCTCGTGATATTTGATATCAGCCGGGTCATCGGATCAAGTGTTGATTCGATGAATCGGTACGGATAAATATTAGTCGGTTATATGCGATATAGCCGGATTGTCGGATCAAGTGTTGATTCGATAATTTAATGTATAATAATATATATGATATATTAAATTACATTAACTAATATTAGCTCACTAAAAGATTCTTTTTCTCACTCGGGTAATACATTGATATATATGCGATATATGTTAAATGTATTATTTTATTTTGTTACAATAAATATTATATATGTGATATATAATATTGTAACATGATATGGTTATTAATGCAACATGTTTAGTGGAGATCAAATATGGTTAGGGTTTGATTAGGGTTAATCATTTCTAGAAGTTTCTAGAAGGTTTTCTTTTTTGTTTTGGAAAAGATATTTTGCAAGATATTTCTTTAACTCAACCCTAAACCCTAACCCTAGTTAATTCTCTACAATGGTTACTTGAACCATGGTTGCATTTCTAACCTTATCAAAGTCTATCATTATTCATCACAAAAGGAATTCTATCATTCTTCATCTTCTTCCTTCTTCTTTCTTCATGGAAAAATCTTACTAGCTTTTTTCCAAGTGATGAATAAAAGTGAGAAAAAGATAAATAAAGAGAGAAAAAATCCTACTTCATCATCCTCATCTTCCCTTGCCCTTTAGATGAGAGTGTTCACTCAATTTTAGTGAGTGTTAGCTTGTGTTAATGAAACTTTAAGGTAGATCATCTTTGTATCGAAGATCGGAAGCAAGACTGCATCTTTCTCTTCGTGGAACCTCTCGAGAGTCCAGAACCCGATGATCGCAGCGAAGGGACCACAACACGGAGCTTATGAAGTGAAGGACCGGATCTACAAAGGTTGTAATCCCTCTCACTTAGTGTTAAAGTGTTTAGCATGCTTGTTTTGGCCTAATCTCTAGTTTAAAGATCCGTATTCGGGTTGTTCGGCACGGCTAAAATTTTAATCGGGCATGGTTGATGCCTCGTAGACCCTTGTGCACATGCCTAGCAACCCTACAGCTTACCTATTGAATAGGGTTCCGATCAAATCAGTTGCCTACCACTTCATATGAGATATGGAAAAGGAAGAGCCCATATCTTAAGTCAGTTAAGATTTGGGGTTGTCTGGCCTATGTCTAAAAGAAAAATCCGGACAAGCTCGAGGCAGGGTCTGTTATATACAACTGGAAAGGTTCCAGCTATACAAACTACAGCAGATGATTTGGTAGAACCAAAGGATTCAGTAGATTCCAACGAACCTCAGCCTCTCCGCCGATCTAGTAGGGTTCCTCACCCACCTGAGAGATACTTCGGTTTCTCTATGACAGTGGGAGCGAGGATTGCATCACGAGATGATGACCCAACTTGTTTCGAGCTGGCCATCAGGATTGAGACTCTGTGAGAATGGCTAGATGCTTAGTGATCTGAGATGGAATCCATGTACACCAACAAAGTATAGACTTTAGTTGCTATATCTGAAGGGTTAAATCCCCATCAGAAGCAAGTATATCTTGAGAAGATTACTTGGTGTAGATGGAAAAGTTGAGACTTTCAAAGCTAGACATGTTAAAGGTTTTCATCATCGACCAGGCGTGGATAATGATGAAACCTTTTTCAAATAGTTATGCTTAAGTCCATCCAGATCCTACTTGCCACGGCTACGATATCTGGCGGTTGGGTGTCATGACTTCTTTTCTAAATGATGTTTTAGAAGAGAACGTCTATAAGTACACAGCCAGAGGACTTCGTAAATAGTGGGAGCAGCGGAAACGTGTGCAAGATGTTTTATGTGATAAAGCAGGCATCGCGGAGTTGGAACATCTGTTTTGATGACTTAGTCAAAGAGTTTGACATCATCAAAATGGTAGATGAACCTTGTATATACAAAAAGGTAGTAGGGAGTATGGTGGTAATCCTCGTATGGTACGTGGATGACATACTCTTGATATGAAAGGAGTTTCCTATGCTACGCTCGGTCAATCTCCGCTTATCATAATGATTCTCCTAATAGGATCAAAGTGATACCTACTAAAATCCTGGTTTTTGGATCTATGAGATAGATCTAATTGGATATTAGGATACTCACTAGTTGTAGTGAGATGGTATCAGTTGATCTTGGGGAGAATCACTGGAAAGGTTCCAAGGTGATAAAGACGACTGAATGTCAGTCACGGGCATTGTCTTTACCCTCAGTAAAGGGACGGTATGTTAGAAGAGTTTCAAGATAGATACCGTGGCGCACTAAACGATAAAGGCAGGATACATCGCAACTAAAGATGCTACCAAAGAGGCAGTCTGGATGTATATTTGTTCATGAGATGAACTTAGTTCCTCCCATTGTGTGACAATGGAGTTGTGGCTTATGCCAAGGAACGTCCGTCCCATCAGTGATCCAGACATATTCTAAAGAAGTATCACCTGATCATGGAGATAGTTGATCCCCAGGGTGATCGAAGTTAGGAGAGTAGACTCAGAGGACAACATGGCGGATCCACTCACAAAGGTCTTTTCCGAGAGAGAGACTTTTATGGGATGGTTGAGTATGAGATACTACAACCACTGCTACAGATGGCCCTAGTGCAAGTGGGAGATTGTTAGTTATATGTATGCCCTAGAGGCCATTACTGTACATACGATGTATATTATAGTGGATGCTGGGACATATATAGGGAGGACTTTCTTGCTCGAGATGATAGTATGCTATCTGGTTACTCTTTATCTTAACGTGTATACTGATTGTCTCTTTGTTACATGTTGGTAAAGCCCTTAGGATGTGTACTTAACTACCTGGACTATGATGAAGATCATACTAGTGGGGACATGGTAGTCCATAAGTACATCCTTCAAAGTCCCTAGTCGTGGGTGTATCGAGACGGGGCATCGATATACCAGAGTAGACTAGCGTATACCTTCTCGACCCATACAGATGGGCGATGGATGATCCCATATCCATTGGTGTTTGACATCAGAGATGATATACGGGTGCTCAGTGGAGACTGGGTACACTGGACGGACTCGCCGAGAACTCCCAGATAGTATTATACCTTACGTCAAATGGCAGTTCTCTGGTGACACTGGTATAGGTTAGTCTGTAGACCCGAGATCATCATATAGTCTTGTGTGATTCCCACTGTGCTTTGATTTCCACCTTACCACGTCCAAGAGGGCGTGCAAAACGGCGGTTTTTGGGTACAGTCCCGAATCACATGGAGGCAATGAGCGATAGGAGGGGATTCGTCTCTCCCGGTATAGGGAGTTGATGTTGCGCTGTGTTCGATTGGATATAACCGGAAATCCCTGGCCAGGGTTGCTGAGATTTACTGGTAAGTGTTATCAGTAGTTTCTCGAACTGTTATAGACCTCATATCGACACGACTTATCGAGCTATTGGGGTCTGACGTTTACCACCCCTAGGCGAGATATGCGACATATCAGACGAACAGACCGGACTGTACGGAAGTGTTACTGGTTGGATTCACAGGAGTGTGAGCGGGCTTGCTCGTCGATCTTCTGATCGCTCAATACCCGGGTGGCCGTTACGTTTAGCAGACCGCTTGCGGCTTATGGGTGTTTAATATGATCATCACCTGCTGCCGGCGTATTGACGAGTCTTTAGAGTCCTACACAGAGGTTTTCTGGCTCAAGCGAAACGAAATAGGGGCGCATATGAGATATGTGCGGGACCGAGAATAATGCGTGTATGTGATACCATATTCTATTCTCGCGATGAATGTATCGATTGGTTGTATGCGATATAACCTAGTTATCGAATCGAGGATTGATTCGATAAATCGATACATTAGATACTGGTCGGTCATAAGCGATATGACCGGATCGTTAAATCAAGTGTTGATTTAATGATTTAATATATAATTATATATTTGATATATTACTTTGCAATAACTAGTATTGGTTCACTTAAAATGGATTTTCTCACTTAATGTGCACATTGTATATGTGATATATTTTTGTGCACTTGATTGTATCATGTTTGATGATACATGCAAACTTGGGTGTATGTTTGATTTAAACCTTGGTTAAGTAAATGTTTAGGGTTTTAATTTACTTATTCATTTATTTATTTATTTCGTTTGGATAAAATAAAATGGTGGCATTCTTTGTTTTTTCTTGAAGCTTCATGAAGCTTTGAAATGCTTTGACTATTTTGTTTCTTTCCTTAACCCTAACCATTTCCCTTAACCCTAGTTTATTCTCTACATGAGTTAGCCTCACCCATGGTTGCATTATGATAACCATCACTTCATTTTTCGTTTTGGAATTAATTCATTATTCTTTTCTTCTTCTTCTTCCTCAAGAGAAAGAAAAGAAAAACTTGCTTCAAAAAAAATGTCAAGTGATGATTCAGGGTTCCTAGGCACACTAATGATGTCTCACAAGGCATCAACAATGCCAAATTCAAAGTGAACCCACTTCCTATTTCTTCATCCTCTACCACTTGCCAAGTCGTATAGGGTGTTTTCTTCACAAGTTTCATGACTTGGTGAAGTTGGAGCTTGATCTTGTGTTGCCTCGACGTAGATCATCTTCGGCATCGATGTCGACGACCTAGCCCGATCATTTCTTCGATGAAGCCGTCGCTAGAGTCCGGGATCCGATGATCGCAGCGGAGGGACATCATCACGGAGCTAAGGAAGTGGAGGACCGGATCTACAAAGGTTGTATTTTCCGTTTACTCATAGTTAAATTGTTAACTAGTTATCGTTTTCGCCTTAAACTCTAGTCAACGATCGTATTAGGGTTTCTCGGCACTTGTAAAATTTGAATTTGGCATGGTTGATGCCTTATGAGACCTCATTAGTGTGCCTAGGAACCCTACAGGGATCTCGGCCCTTGCCTTGTCGACTAAGGTGCATGACATTCCAACTGAATACCACTGTGCAAAATAAAAGTGAACGTCCTTGCAATAACAGCTTTTTGAAAAATGTTCCAACAACATCAGAATAGGTTTGTTTAGCTTGCATTGATCCGAATAAATGCAGTCCCATCAATTGATCACACCAATAAAGAACGAAAATAATGATGTACGTATATGCCATCCGCATTCGCCACTGGGTCCCGTTAGGTTACTTAACTAACAACAGAGCGGGGACAGGACTAGCGCGGATGCAAAACATATACAACATCTACTAGTATATATATCAATATATAATTTTCGCTCAAGGCGTGATAAAATGCAACATCACAGAAATGTAATAAGCATCACAGAACAATACAGATATCTAGGATCCCCGGGTTTCATAGAGCCGCTACTGAAACCCGACGTTCCCCTGGTCGTGTGGATAGCCTGTGCAATGAAATTCTAGATCCCTACGGGCGCGGCAAGTTACCCGCAAAAACCTGAAGCGAGGCAGCCCCCTTCAGCAACGTGAATGGACCACCCAGCACTTCACGAAATCCGGTAACTTGGGCACCCCTCCTGGGTCAACCTGTACCCCCTATGAGTGCAGCGAATAGCCCACCAATTCTAGAATGAAGCACCCTCCGTATTAACGCCATGAGATGCGGGCCCGTTTCCCTCTAGAACTAGGCTATCCGTGCACCCCACCTTGGGGTAATCCTAGTAGAGAAAGTAAAATATACATACAACGGGTACATCGACCTCAGCCCGGTCGTGCCCCAAAAGAATAATATACAAACAAGCAGTGACGGCAGTCCACATGTCGGACGCTCGCCCCGCAATATCAAATGTACATATAAAACCAAAACTGTACTAACATTGCATCCAGGCTATCCCCCACGACCAATCCGCAACATCACAGCACAACACAGAACATCAACGTGAATGTCACGTTCGCAAATCCGTCTAAAAGGGCTATAGCAGTTAGACAGGATTTACCGATCAAATGACATTCACGGTCGCAGATATAATGTAAATACTGTGAACTAACATGTTTAAAATATTCGATCGACTAAATTTTCCCAAGTGGGCCCCAAGCACAACTGTAGCACTTAAAATAAATCTGGTCCCAAAAAGAATATACCAGAAACCCTATTTCCATGTCATAAACCCACTGTAGAAATTTGGTGCTGTTTGGCCACAGAACGACAGCGGATCCGCGACCAAAACGTGGTTTTGGCCGCTGATCCGCCGTGCTACAGTAATATCAGCCGACCAAATTTTCACAGAATGCATAAAAAACCCTGCACGTAATTTTCCAATGTACCAAATAATTTTTTGACGACTGGAAAAATTCGACAGAAACTGATGCATGGAAAATGTGGTTTTTGGAAATCCGTTCGATCGAACTTGTAAACACGTTTAGAGCAAGCTAGACTAGGTTAATGGCGTGGCTCTGATACCAGTTTAAGTGCACGGCGGCGCCCCGGCCATCAATCCGAGACCAAAATGCGGAAACGATATTTTTCTTTAAATATTAAAACCGGCACCACCGCGCACTATAAACCCGGATCAAGCCATTAACCTGCTCCTAGCTAACAAGAGAATGGGTAGAGATATATACTGAGCGATCCGTGTCCTTCGGTCTTCTCATCGTCGTCCCGATCTCCCCGTGGAATCTCCGGTCTTCATCTCCTCGTCGGAAGGGCATCACATCGCCGGGTTCTTTTACGGGCTCCCACCTCTGGACTGAGACAACTCGGGCACGAAGTTGGCGAGCCGACGTGTCCAAGAATTTTGTAGGCTAAGTGTAGTACTCTTTGTCTCAAGGGGTTGTGAAGTTGCCATAATATGAAGGTGGAGGAATGAGATGAAGCTTTTTGGATTGAGCTATAGGATTTTACAAGCAAAATGAGACCATTTCTCATCCCCAAATTTTGGACAGCCCTCAAGGCTTGTGGCCGGCCATGCAACAAGCAAGAATGAGAGGAGAGAGTGAGTGGATCAAAAATAATAATGCAAGAGAGAGAAAGGGTGATGATGAGAAGAAATGATCACAAACCAAATCCATCAACCATCGTAACTCCAAAAGTCAAGCAATCATGAAGTAAAGAAGTCAAATGAAGCAAGAACCATCATGAAGCAACTACTTGCAAATAACACCCTCCATAATGCTAATATACACATTTGCAAATAAGCCCTCCTCCACCAATTTTCAGCCAATGAAAGATACAAAGAAAAATGGCCGAAACGGAAAGGAAACTGGCAACTTCAAAAAACCGATCCCGTAATAAATTACAGGAAAACCCCACGACTGTATATACATACCCGCATTTGTATTACGACCGAATATAAATGCAATGAGACAAAATCTACACTGTACAATACTAGGATCCGGCTTAAACCAAAGCCCGCTAGTATTATCCGTCCGATCATGATCCGTGCAATACCGCAGGTATATGATCGAACCCTGCCATATCTCCATACGGCTTCTACAGCGTTTCGCCCGAAACTTAAGAAAACGGTCTGTGGGGGACTCTAAAGACTCGTCAATACTTTGGTTGTGGATTTAACCACTAGCACGTCAGAAGTATTAACCATACGTAACGGGCTACCATGTATTGACCAAAAGGGACGTCGATGAGCGAACTCATACTGACACCCTACTGAGCCTGTCAGTGACAATATCCATACAGTCCGGTCCGTTTGTCTATGAGCATCGCATGGCGGGCCTAGGGGTTGGTAAAAGTCAGACCCCCAAAAGCGGTATAAGTCGTGTCGGAGTGTAGCCCAGAACACCCAGAGATACTACTGGAATACCTACCAGTAAATCTCCTGCCTTGGCCAAGGACTTCGTGTAATGGCTCTCCTAGACACAGCACGACCTCACCCCCAATACCGGGAGAGACGAACCCCTGCAGATCCGCTCACTGCCTCTATGTGGCTCGGGACTGTACCGAACTAAACCTGTTTGCACGTCTCCTTTGAGCGTGGTAGGGTAGTAATCAAAGTACAGTGGGAACTCACACGAGACAAATGACGATCTCAGGTCGATGAACTAACCTGTACACATGTCACCAGGGAACTGCTATCTGACGTCAGGTATAAGACCAACTAGCATGTTCCCGACGAGTCATGTCCGTTGTACTCATAACATAATGAGCACCTGTATACATCTTAGGTGAACCAACTGACACCAGTGGCTTGTGAGACCGGCCACCGCCCCTCGTCGGGGTCTCCACTGTACACACTAGTCTACTCTGGAGTATCGAAGCCCTGTTTCGAAAACTCCCACGACTAGGGACCTTTTAAGGATGTGCTTATAGACCCCAGCTCCCACGTATATGATCTCCATCATACTGCTGGTCGTCAAGAAAGAATCCTAAAGGCTCTATCAACGTGAAATAGTGACCTGTAAGGTCGCCTGAAGCAGTACACGATGATAAAGGTAAACCAGATAGCATACTATCATCTTGAGTAAGACTGTCCTACCGGCATAGGTCCTCCATCAATCATTGCAATCACGTGCCTGTGATCCATTAATTGACTCTGAGGGCACTATCTCCAACAACCTTTATTTCAAAACTTTACCTCTTTTATTTTCTTTAAAAGGTTTTAGATTTCTGGGATTCGGCTTACTTGAGTTACGTTATGCCTTTAGACGTGGCGTGAGTTAAGTGTCGGTCACGAACTAAATTTCGGGTCGGGACAAATATACATATATATTTATTATTGAGAAAAGAAAAAGGAAAATGATTCATGGTTGATAAATTCTACACTCTTCTCATTTTAACTTTGACTTCCACCATGGTTTAATTTCCGTAGTTGCTTTTAACTCAATAATGAAAATATCTAGATATTTATTTACCATGGTTTGTTGAGAGTGTGACTCTCATATATATGTTAGTTATATGTATGCCCTAGAGGCCATTACTGTACATATGATGTATATTGTAGTGGATGCTAGGACGTATATAGGGAGGACTTTCTTGCTCGACATGATAGTATGCTATCTGGTTGATCTTTGCCTTAACGTGTACACTGTTTGTCTCTCTGTTACATGTTGGTAAAGCCCTTAGGATGTGTACTTAACTACCTGGACTATGATGCGGATCATACTAGTGGGGACATGGTAGTCCATAAGTACATCCTTCAAAGTCCCTAGTCGTGGGTGTATCGAGACGGGGCATCGATATACCAGAGTAGACTAGCGTATACCTTCTCGACCCATACAGATGGGCGATGGATGATCCCATATCCATTGGTGTTTGACATCAGAGATGATATACGGGTGCTCAGTAGAGACTGGGTACACTGGACGGACTCGCCGAGAACTCCCAGATGGTATTATACCTCACGTCAGATGGCAGTTCTCTGGTGACACTGGTACGGAGTAGTCTGTTGACCCGAGATCGTCATAGAGTCTTGTGTGGTTCCCACTGTGCTTTGATTTCCATCTTACCACGTCCAAGAGGGCGTGCAAAATGGTGGTTTTTGGGTACAGTCCCGAGTCACATGGAGGCAATGAGCGATAGGAGGGGATTCGTCTCTCCCGGTATAGGGAGTTGATGTTGCGCTGTGTTCGATTGGCTATAATAGGAAATCCCTGGCCAGGGTTGCAGAGATTTACTGGTAAGTGTTACCAGTAGTTTCTCGTAAGTGTTACCAGTAGTTTCTCGAATTGTTATAGACCTCATATCGACACGACTTATCGAGCTATTGGGGTCTGACGTTTACCACCCCTAGGCGAGATATGCGACATATCAGACGATCAGACCGGACTGTACGGTAGTGTTACTGGTTGGATTCACTGGAGTGTGAGCGGGCTTGCTCGTCGATATTCAGATTGCTCAATACCCGGGTGGCCGTTACGTTTAGCAGACCGCTTGCGGCTTGTGGGTGTTTGATATGATCATCACCTGCTGCCGGCATATTGACGAGTCTTCAGAGTCCTACACAGAGGTTTCCTAGCTCAAGCGAAACGAAATAGGAGCGCATATGAGATATGTGCGGGACCGAGAATAATGCATGTATGTGATACCGTATTCTATTCTCGCGATAAAAGTATCGAATGGTTGTATGCGATATAACCTAGTTATCGATTCAAGCGTTGATTCGATAAGCCGATATATTGTATACTAGTCGGTTGTGTGCGACATAACCGGATCATTGAATCAAGTGTTGATTTAATGATTTAATGCATATTTATATATTTGATATATTACTTTGCATCAACTAGTATCGGTTTACTTAAGATGGATTTTCTCACTCGGATGTGCACATTGTATATTCGATATAGTTTTGTGCACTTGATTGTATCATGTTTGATGATACATGTTTGCTTGTCTTTGTGTAAAGATTGAACCATGGTTATTTAAATGATTAGGGTTTACATTTTCATTTCTATTTATTTATTTATTTATTATGGAAATGATAATGAGAAGAATGGTTGCTAGTTTTGTTTTATTCTTTGAACCTTCATGAAGCATTGACTTTAGTCAACCATTCTTATCTCATCCTTAACCCTAACCATTCAAACTAACCTTGGTTTAATCTCTATACCTAACCATGGTTTGCTTATGATAAGAATGTATTTTCTTTTCTTTTTTTAATTATTCTTATCATAACAATTTCCTTCTTCTTCTTCATTTCTTCAAGTGAAGAAAGCTTGCCTCCATCAATGGCAAGTGATGAAAAAGAGTGAGAAATCCAAATCTAAATTCTACCCACTTCCTATTTCTTCATCCTCTACCTCTTGCCAAGTAGTAGAGTGTGTTTCCTTCACAAGTTTTTAGGGCTTGGTGAAGGTGGAGCTTGATTTAGCGATGCCTCGACGTAGATCATCTTCGGCATGGACATCGACGACCTAGCTCGCTTTTTCTCCGACGAAGCCGACTCTAGAGCCCGGATTCCTTTTGGACAGCGGAGACGACTTTGTTGCGGAGCTATGGAGGTGGAGCACCGGATCTACAAAGGTTGTATTTCCGATATCCCATTAGTTAAGTTGTTAACTAGATTGTCTTTCGCCTAGATTTCTAGCAAACGATCCATAGTCGGGTCTCTCGGCACCTAGATTTTTTGAAAATGGCATGTTCGATGCCTTGTGAGACCTCATTAGGGTGCTTAGGAACCCTACAGTGGTATCAGAGCCTAGCTAGAGCCTTAGGCGAAGTCCAGACGGAATTTGAAGTCCGAACGAACCCGAAACCCCAAACCAATCTTGGTCTCTGTCCTTTTTTGAAAACAGTGAGTTTTTCCAAATTAAAAATATGCAGAAAAATAAGCAGGGTTTTCTAAGAATTACGGTAAAAAATTTTGGTCGTAATTCCATCAAACGGCCGCGGAACCGCGGCCTTATCCCACGTGGCGCAGCGGTTCCGCGGCAACACTGTTGCATTGTTGACCAAAATTTGCACAGTAATTGTTAGTTTTCAGTGCTGAGTTCTCTGGGTATTTTTAAATTTTATTCAACAGTTGAATTTTCTGGAGTTGTTTTGGGGATTCGGTGTTTTGATCGGAGTATCAAATTTTGTCTGTGTGGCTTTCCGGATAAATTTTAGAATATGTTAAAAAGTTCGACCGGATATAAATACCCAATTTTTCCCCTGTCGGGAAATTTCCAAGTGTTGGATTTTTCCGTAGTTTAACGACGTTCTAAGTAGTGCAAGTAACGCGATGGACCCTCTAGAAGACAACAAACCTTAACTCGATTATGTGACCGTTTTGAACTGCCCTTTGAACCTTCGGGTTTGGGGCAGTACGGCGTGCCACATGTGAGGCGTTGGCTTGACCCTTCTACGGCTGGACCGTTGGTACTGAGGCACGAACTGAATGTTGTTAGACTTATTTCATGTGTTGGATAGTATCGGGAAAACTTGGGTGTTCGATTGTTCGATCGGAAAGTTTAACATTTTCTGTTTATCTAGAATGTGATACAATAATTGGAATTCACAAATAGTTATGAGATAACGGAATGAATATTATAAACATAGCAGTTTAGTCTCACTTGATCGGTTGCCACGGAATTTTGATGTGATCAAAAGTCCGTCGCAATCACGTAGCGTACGCGGATACTCGCCGGGTAAACTTAATAGACAGCCTCACTCCATAGCCCCGACCAAGTGACTGTAAGAGAACCCCGTCGCCGAAAGCATCCGTTCGGGTGCTCGCGGTAGCGGTGTTCCGCCTTGGTGCACTTCGTCGACGGTAACGGGGGTGCGGCCGTCTACTGAAGTTTGCGACGAGTATTCGATCAGGATGTCGGGAATCTTGTTGAATTGCCCGACTTAATATTGAAAAGTGTTTTCGATAATGAGACTAAAATGCGGGGTTTATAATTGTTAGGCATGCGATGTCTAAGGAATTCATTTGATCAGGCATACGATGTCTGAGGTGGTTGCGGATTCCAACTGTTGTAGTTTTACACTTTCTTTTCTGTGACCGTAAGTGTAATATGTGATATCGCCGGTTTCGTTGCTATATGTCAACGACAATTGGGATGGACATATTTACTTACGTTGATGACATGTGATGTTATGTGTTGCTGGATATATTATATTGGATCGTCGTGTTTGGATAGCCGGGGGTTTTTATGTGAGATGAGTGTTTTTCATTTTCATTCATGTAAAAACTTGTATGTAATATTCTTTTATTGGGGCACTTCCAGGTTGCGGAAGTTGTCACCGTTTGTACATTATTTACTTTTCCGCACTAGGATAGACCCAAGGAGGAGGGCACAAGTAACCGGGTTCTGGAGTCCAGTGGGAGACCAACTCGAGGAGTCGAGTCCGGGTCTCCTAACTCTAGAATTGGTAGGGTTGCTTGCCGCTCTCGTAGGGGTCTAGGGGTGTGGGTTTGGCTATTCATCACGACCGTGGAATCCGTGTTTTATACTGGCTCGTATTGAAAACACGGACGTCCTAGTATATCCAATATTTCATATGATTCTTCTGCTGCGATATCTGTGATGTGATCATGTGATGTTCTGTGATAGATACAGTATATAGTATATATGATATATTATATAGACGTTACTTATGTTTTACACCCGCGCTAGCCCTGCCCCGCTCTGCCGTTAGTTACCTAACCTAACGGTGCACGAGGGGACATCGAGGCGAATGCGGATGGCATAAGTGTACGTCGTATTTATCTGTGATGATTAGGTACTTAAATGATGGGACTTCATTAATGTGATTAATGAAATAAAAGAAACCTAAGATGTTGTAGAATCGAATTTCAAAATAAAACAGGTAGCTACAGTTCTTGCTTTGCATAGCGGTATATATGATATATCCTGCACCTTATTTGATGAGGAAAGGACCGAGATCCCTTCACCGGGAGTGACTCCTTTAGCAATAACTGGTAGATGCTACACACTCGGTTTGTCTTTTGATTGCTTTTAAGTGTTTTTGCTTTGCACAGTGATATATATGATATATCCCGCACCTCATTCGACGAGGAAAGGACCGACGATCCCTTCACCGGGAGTGACTCCTTTAGCAAAACTAGAAAAGCCTCAAAAACACTCCATTTCAAAATTCAGTTGATTCTACAACGATATCAAGTTCATTACGCAATAGATTTTCAGAAAAACCTGTCGTAGCCCTCCGACATTTCAGATAAGTTGTATATAGTATTCGTGCTGCATTTGTTGGCTTTTGTCAAGGTGCAGTGTGCGGTAGCTATATGCTGCTTATCTGCAGCATACGATGCGATTGGATTAGGGTAGTCGTGCGGCTTTGTTGGCTTTCGTCAAGGGTCGTGCGGGTGGGTTTAATTCAATCAAGAAATGTACGGGTTGAACTTGACTAGCGGGCTATGGTTTGTTGGCTTTCGTCAAGGTCATAGCACGTTAGGGGCAAAATATTATCGGGAATTTCAAGTGTTGAAATTTGCAATGAGATTGCATACCTTCTATGAGATAGTTGGATCCCGATACCCGCTGCGAGTAAGAGTTACACCTGGGAGAGTTTTATACATTACAATTAGCCGATCAAGTAGGTGTCTAGAAAGGTGTCAACGAGATTACTCCTCTGGGAAAACGAGGTTTACATTAATTAGGTTCGTGCGAAAGCACGGGGGACCTCCCTCAAAGTACCGACACTGGCCTGGCTGAAAGATTGGCGAACTTGTAGTGTGTAAGTAATCCGGGCTAGTCTTTCCTTTTAGGGTTTGAAGGAAGATTTGATAAAAAGCAGTGGGAGCCATCCTGATTAGATAAAATAATAACCAATCTATTCTTGCAAGAGCGCACGCTGAGTGTTTTCTTCTCTCTCTCTCCAGGTAGCGACCATATCACGCCTTAATCAAGATAATAATACGGAATATTGACCGAACCCGCTTGTTATACTGAGCTGGGGAACGTTGGTCCCGCTCCAACTTATAAATGTTATAAGACAGAGCAGGAAATTGGGGAATACCAGATTTCCCGTGCCGCCCAAAAGAAGAGAGTGCATGCTGATGCATCATCTTCGGGTGTGTTCATTACAGAGAACTGTTTCTCAGTATCCTTTACGTCCTGGGTATGTGATACCAGATCAGGATCCCAGATATGTAATCAGTTACATAGGGCTACAGAAAGGTAGAGAACCGAGAACGGGTGATAAGTTTCATGAGGCAGAAAACGGGGCAAGAGTTGCAGCCAAGTCTGTTGGTCACTGTCACCCTGTATTACCAATACATTGATTCTAAACGAATGTTATTAGATACCGAACCTGATATACAAAATCATATCAGTCTCTTTATTAATAAAGAAAGGATATAATTTTGTATTGATGGATAATGTTTTGAACATTTCCTATATCAAAAGTTGATCGGTTCAGGCACGTTATCTAAAAGCATTGATGTTCTAAATCAAACTACAGTTCTTAGTATATGAAACACACATAAGAGGAAGAGTTCAGAAATGAACGGATCCTTCTTAAGGTATTGTAGACTAGATCAGATCAATGTGACCCGACTAGCTGAAGTTACATGTAGATGCATATTTAAATCAGTTTGAATCTACATCTTGTGAAACTTGCCAGTCATGTCATAAAGATATAATGACACTAGCTCTGTTTATTGGAAACAGAGAAAGAGTTAGTGAACTCTTGGGATAATACATGTTGATGTATGTAGGTCCCCTGTCTACACATGCCAAGACCGGTTCTTTGTACTTCCTTACATTCTCTGATAATCTCACAAGATTCAGACACATGTTCCTGTTGAAACACAAGTCCGAACCTTTTGAGATATTCATAGAATATAAGTTAGAAGTAGAGAACCAATAAGGGTATAAGTATTATGTCCTTTGATGTGATCAGGGAGGAGAATACTTGAGTACGGAATTCCTGGACTAATCTAAAGGAGAATGAGATTGTCTCTCAGCATTACTCCTCCGTATACACCATAGCACGATGGTATATCGGGGCGGAGCAGATACACCCTATTTGATATGGTGTGCTCTATGATGAGTACTGCTGAGTTACCTATTTCCTTTTTGGGAGTTATGCACTTGAGAAGCTGCATACCTATTGAATAGGTTCGAATCAAATCAGTTGCCTACCACTCCATATGAGATATGGAAAGGGAAGAGCCCATGTCTTAAGCTAGTTAAGATTTGGGGTTGTCCGGCCTATGTCTAAAAGCAAAATCCGGACAGGCTCGAGGCAAGGTCTGTTACGTAGAACTGGAAGTGTTCCAGCTATACAAACTACAGCAGATGATTTGGTACAACCAGAGGATTCAATAGTTACCAACGAACCTCAACCTCTCCGCCGATCTAGTAGGGTTCCTCACCCACCTGAGAGATACTTCGGTTTCTCTATGACAGTAGGAGCGAGGATTGCATCATGAGATGATGACCCAACTAGTTTCGAGCTGGCCATTAGGAGTAAGACTCTGTAAGAATGGCTGGATGCTTAGTGATCTGAGATGGAATCCATGTACACCAACAAAGTATGGACTTTGGTTGCTATATCTGAAGGGTTAAATCCCCATCAGGAGCAAGTATATCTTGAGAAGATTACTTGGTGTAGATGGAAAAGTTGAGACTTTCAAAGCTAGACTTGTTAAAGGTTTGCATCATTGACCAGGTGTGGATTATGTTGAAACCTTTTCTAAGGATCTATGCTTAAGTCCATCCAGATCCTACTTGCCACGGCTACATACCATGACTACGATATCTGGTGGTTGGGTGTCTTGACTGCTTTTCTAAATGATGATTTGGAAGAGAGAGTCTATAAGTACACAGCCAGAGGGCCTCGTAGACAGTGGGAGCAGCGGAAACGTGTGCAAGATGCTTTATAGGATAAAGCAGGCATCGCGGAGTTGGAACATTTGTTTTGATGTATTAGTCAAAGAAGTTGACATCATCAAAATGGTAGATGAACCTTGTATAAACAAAAAGGTAATAGGGAGTATGGTGACAATCCTCGTAGAGTACGTGGATGACATACTCTTGATAAGGAAGGAGTTTCCTATGCTACGCTCGGTCAATCTCCGTTTATCACAATGATTCTCCATATAGGATCATAATGATACCTACTAACTCCTGGATTTTGGATCTATGAGATAGATCTAAATGGATGTTAGGATTCTCACTTGTCGAAGTGAGATGGTATCACATGATCCTGGGGAGAATCACTGGAAGGGTTCTAGGGTGATAAGGACGACTGAATGTCAGTCACAAAAAATTGTCTTTACCCTCAGTAGAGGGACGGTATGTTGGAAGAGTTCCAAACAAAATACCGTGACATACTAGACGATAAAGGCTGGATACATCGCTACTTATGATGCTACCAAAGAGGCAGTCTGGGTGTATATTGGTTCATGAGATGAACTACGTTCCTACCATTGTGAGACAATGGAGTTGTGGCTTATGCCAAGGAACGCCGGTCCCATCAGTGATCCAGACATATTCTAAGGCAGTATCACCTGATCATGGAGATGGTTGATCTCTAAGGGATCGAGGTAAGGAGAGTAGACTCAGAGGACAACACAGCGGATCCACTCATAAAGGCCTGTTCCCAGAGAGAGACTTTTATGGGATGGTTGAGTATGAGATACTACAACCACTGCTACAGATGGCCCTAGTGCAAGTGGGAGATTGTTAGTTATATGTATGCCCTAGAGGCCATTACTGTACATATGATGTATATTGTAGTGGATGCTAGGACGTATATAGGGAGGACTTTCTTGCTCGACATGATAGTATGCTATCTGGTTGATCTTTGCCTTAACGTGTACACTGTTTGTCTCTCTGTTACATGTTGGTAAAGCCCTTAGGATGTGTACTTAACTACCTGGACTATGATGCGGATCATACTAGTGGGGACATGGTAGTCCATAAGTACATCCTTCAAAGTCCCTAGTCGTGGGTGTATCGAGACGGGGCATCGATATACCAGAGTAGACTAGCGTATACCTTCTCGACCCATACAGATGGGCGATGGATGATCCCATATCCATTGGTGTTTGACATCAGAGATGATATACGGGTGCTCAGTAGAGACTGGGTACACTGGACGGACTCGCCGAGAACTCCCAGATGGTATTATACCTTACGTCAGATGGCAGTTCTCGGGTGACACTGGTAGAGAGTAGTCTGTTGACCCGAGATCGTCATAGAGTCTTGTGTGGTTCCCACTGTGCTTTGATTTCCATCTTACCACGTCCAAGAGGGCGTGCAAAACGGTGGTTTTTGGGTACAGTCCCGAGTCACATGGAGGCAATGAGCGATAGGAGGGGATTCGTCTCTCCCGGTATAGGGAGTTGATGTTGCGCTGTGTTCGATTGGCTATAACAGGAAATCCCTGGCCAGGGATGCAGAGATTTACTGGTAAGTGTTACCAGTAGTTTCTCGAATTGTTATAGACCTCATATCGACACGACTTATCGAGCTATTGGGGTCTGACGTTTACCACCCCTAGGCGAGATATGCGACATATCAGACGATCAGACCGGACTGTACGGTAGTGTTACTGGTTGGATTCACTGGAGTGTGAGCGGGCTTGCTCGTCGATCTTCAGATCGCTCAATACCCGGGTGGCCGTTACGTTTAGCAGACCGCTTGCGGCTTGTGGGTGTTTGATATGATCATCACCTGCTGCCGGCGTATTGACGAGTCTTTAGAGTCCTACACAGAGGTTTCCTGGCTCAAGCGAAACGAAATAGGAGCGCATATGAGATATGTGCGGGACCGAGAATAATGCGTGTATGTGATACCGTATTCTATTCTCGCGATAAAAGTATCGAATGGTTGTATGCGATATAACCTAGTTATCGATTCAAGCGTTGATTCGATAAGCCGATATATTGTATACTAGTCGGTTGTGTGCGACATAACCGGATCATTGAATCAAGTGTTGATTTAATGATTTAATGCATATTTATATATTTGATATATTACTTTGCATCAACTAGTATCGGTTTACTTAAGATGGATTTTCTCACTCGGATGTGCACATTGTATATTCGATATAGTTTTGTGCACTTGATTGTATCATGTTTGATGATACATGTTTGCTTGTGTTTGTGTAAAGATTGAACCATGGTTATTTAAATGATTAGGGTTTACATTTTCATATCTATTTATTTATTTATATATTATGGAAATGATAATGAGAAGAATGGTTGCTAGTTTTGTTTTATTCTTTGAACCTTCATGAAGCATTGACTTTAGTCAACCATTCTTATCTCATCCTTAACCCTAACCATTCAAACTAACCTTGGTTTAATCTCTACACCTAACCATGGTTTGCTTATGATAAGAATGCATTTTCTTTTCTTTTTTTAATTATTCTTATCATAACAATTTCCTTCTTCTTCTTCATTTCTTCAAGTGAAGAAAGCTTGCCTCCATCAATGGCAAGTGATGAAAAAGAGTGAGAAATCCAAATCTAAAGTCTACCCACTTCCTATTTCTTCATCCTCTACCTCTTGCCAAGTAGTAGAGTGTGTTTCCTTCACAAGTTTTTAGGGCTTGGTGAAGGTGGAGCTTGATTTAGCGATGCCTCGACGTAGATCATCTTCGGCATGGACATCGACGACCTAGCTCGCTTTTTCTCCGACGAAGCTGACTCTAGAGCCCGGATTCCTTTTGGACAGCGGAGACGACTTTGTTGCGGAGCTATGGAGGTGGAGCACCAGATCTACAAAGGTTGTATTTCCGATATCCCATTAGTTAAGTTGTTAACTAGATTGTCTTTCGCCTAGATTTCTAGCAAACGATCCATAGTCGGATCTCTCGGCACCTAGATTTTTTGAAAATGGCATGTTCGATGCCTTGTGAGACCTCATTAGGGTGCCTAGGAACCCTACAATATATTATTTTCTTTTCTCTTTTATTATTTTCTTTTCTCTTTTTATTAAAGGATTATCATTATTGAGCTCAAGCTTAGCCATCTCCTTCTTCCTCCTCCTTCATGCACTTTTGAGTTTTATATAGAGTGAGGAATATAAAAAGAAATGGTTTTTAAGTGAGAATACAAACCGCTTCACCAATCTATACTACTCTAGCCCATTAGTGTAGCTTGTTATGCTTCATTCATACTAGTTTTGTGAAGTAAAGAGTTTGAGCAAAGATACATCGGGTGGATCATCGTAGACGACGAAGGACCTTGAGAAGAGTTGGTTCAAGCTTCGAGTGGAGCCATTGGAGTCCAAGAGAGTGAAGGAGTTGACTACAAAGGTTGCTGATTCTTTTCACTTAAGTTTAGACTTCTTTAATTATGCTTTACCATAATCTCTAGTTCGATTCGGAGTTTGTTTGTACTAGCCCTATATATATTTGAAAAGTTCATCACTATATGTTGTTTAAACCTAACTAGAGGAGCTACTACACACCAACAGGCCCGTCCCATGCCTCTCAAGTGGCGCAGAGGAACCTCCGCCAAAACCATGTTTTGGCCGCAGTTCCGCGGTCACTTAGACGGGTTAGGTACTCATTCTTCAGGTGGGTCCATGGAATTACCTGCACGATTTTTAGAGTATTTTTAACATGAAAAATTCCAACTTTTGGAAAAATTTCCAGAGAGGGGTCCAAAATTGGGTTTTCGGGGTTCGATCGGATTTCTAATTTCGTCTAGACAACGCCTAAAGCTCTAGCTTGGCTCTGATACCACTGTAGTATTGCTTGGCACGACAACAAGGTTTCGGGAGGCATCGTCCATGCCATTTTCAAAGCTTTGCCAGACTGAACAATTCTAACCCAAGAATCTTAACTAGAGATTTAGGCAATACATTGTGTAAACAACTTTACATCTAAGTGAGTAGGGATTACAACCTTTGTAGTCCGGCCCTTCTCTTTTATAGCTCCTTGTAGTGGTCCCTTCGCTGCGATCAAAGAACTCCCGGACTCTTGAGAGGCTCCATAAGGTGAATGATGCATGCTTGCTTGAAGTCTTCAAAATCCAAGATGATCTACGTCGAGGAAACACAGACTCAAGCTATCTCTTCACTAATATGGAATTAGTGAAGCTAACATCCTAAACTATATGGCTAGTATAAAAGAGGATGATGAAGTAGGAATTTTGCTCACTTTAGAATTTAATTTCTTACTATTTTTTTTATCTCCTCAAAACCTAGAATGGAGCTTGAAGGAGAAGAAGGAGATGATGAATCAAAAGAGAATGAGTGTGTGGTTAGAAATGCAACCATGGTGAGTAGATGTCATGGCTAACCCATGTAGAGAATAAACCATGGCTAATTGATTAAGGTTAGCTTAATAAATATCTTAAGTAAAAGAAAATAAGTGGACTTAGTTAATGGTTCTACAAGCTTCATCCAAGCTCAAACTTGACTAATTCCATGTTTATTTGAATTAATTAATTTAAATAAAAACCTAACCATTATCATATAGCATGGTATTATTCTCATACACCCAAGTTGCATGTATAACCTACCATATCACAATATTATATATCACATATATAATTTGTGAACAAAAGAAAACTATACAATAAACATATATCACATATATGTTTAATGTATATAAGTGAGAAAAATAAATACTTGAATGAGCATATATTAGTTAATGTAATTTAATATATCGAATATATAATTATACATTAAATTATTAAACCAACACTTGATTTAATAATCCGGCTATATCATATATAACCGATTAATATAATATGTATCATTTCATCGAATCAACACTTGATCCGATAACCCGGCTCTATCACATATAACCGGCCGATATCACATATCGCGAGAATAGAATACGGTATCACATACATGTATTAATCTCGGTCCCCCACATATCACATATGTGCTCCTACTCCGTTTCGCATAAGCCAGGAAACCTCTGTGTAGGACTCTAAAGACTCGTCAATACGCTGGCAGTAGGTGATGATCATATTAAGCACCCACAAGCCGTCAGCGGTACTAGCTGGACGTAACGTCTAACCGGGTATTGAGCGATCAGAAGATCAACAAGAAATCCCGCTCTAACTCCTGTAAGGCCTGTCAGTAACACTACCATACAGTCTGGTCTCTTCGTCTGATATGTCGCATATCCAGTCTAGGGGTGGTGATCGTCAGACCCAGTAACCGATAAGTCATGCCGATATGAGGCTAAAAACGGGTCGAGAAACTACTGATAACACTTACCAGTAGATCTTTATATCATCGCTGGCCAGGGACTTCAAGTTATACCCAATCGAACACAGCGTAACATCAACCCCCAATATCGGGAGAGATGGAAACCCCTCCTATCACTCATTACCTCCATGTGATTCGGGACAGTACCTAAAAGCCACTGTTTTGCGCATTCTCTTGAACGTGGTAAGGTGGAAATCAAAGCACAGTGGGAGCCGCGCAAGACTCTATGACGATCTCGGGTCTACAGACTAACATGTACCAGTGTCACAAGAGGACTGCTATCTGACGATAGGTATACTACCACATAGGAGTCTTCGGCGAGTCCTGTTCAGTGTACCCAGACTCCATTGAGCACCCGTATACCATCTTTGATGCCAAACACCAATGGATGTGGGATCATCCATCGCCCATTATATGGGTCAAGAAGCGTATACGCTAGTCTACTCTGGAATATCGATGCCCTGTCTCGATATACCATCGACTAGGAAAAATTAAAGGATGAACTTGTGGACTACCCTGGCCCCACTAGTATGATCTCCATCATAGTCCTGGTAGTCAAGTACACATCCTAAGGGCTTTATCAACATGTGAGAGCAAGACAATATCACAATACAAATCTACATGTTAAGATAAAGAACAACCAGATAGCATACTATCATGTCGAGCAAGAAAGTCCTCTCTATATATGTCCAAGAATCTACTATAATATACATCATATTTACAATAATGGCCTCCAGGGCATACATATAACTAATAATCTCCCACTTGCACTAAGGCCATATGTTGTAGTATCTCATACCCAACATCCCAAAAAGTCTCTCAAATTGTATCTGGGGGAGAGCCTTTGTGAGTGGATCTGCTACATTGTCTTTCGTGTCAACTCTCCTGACCTCGATCTCCCGGCGATCTACTATCTCCCGGATCAGGTGATACCGCCTCAGAATATGTTTAGATCTCTAATGGGACCTGGCTTCCTTAGCTAAATCCACCGCTCCATTGTTATCACAATACACAGGTATTGGATTCTCAATGGATGGAACAACACCAATCTCAGCAATGAACTTCTTAATCCAAACAGCTTCTTTGGCAGCATCGATGGCAGCGATGTATTCAGCCTCCATCGTCGAGTCTTCTACGGTGTATTGCTTGGAACTCTTCCAACACACCGCCCTTCCATTGAGGGTAAAGACAAAACCCGAGACCGACTTACAGTCGTACTTATCACTCTGGAAGCTCGAATCGGTAATGGACTCCATTTGGAGTTCACCGTTACCATACACCAAGAACATCTCTTTAGTCCTTCTCAAGTACTTGAGAATGTTCTTTACAGCTGTCCAGTGATTCTCTCCTGGATCTGCTTGATACCTAATCACTACACTTAGTGAGTATGCAACATCGGGTCTATTACATAATATTGCATACATGATAGAGCCTGCTACCGAAGCATAGGGTATGTTAGTGTATATGCCCTAGAGGCCATTACTGTATCATACTAGTTTGTATATTACTTAATGGAAGCTTGGGATATTCACCTTGTATAGACAATCTTACTCAATATAGTAGTATGCTACTTGGTTTGTTTCTACTTCAATGTGTACATGTGTTTATTTTAGTATATAACATATACACATTAGTGGAGCACATAGGATCTTTGCTTGATTACCAGCGTTGTGATGGCAGTCACACTAGTGGGGGCTGGGTAATCTATAAGCACATCCTTATGCAGGTCCCTAGTCGCAGGACTATCAAGACAGAGCATCGATACTCCGGAGTAGACTAGCATATGCGCTTCTCATCCCAGTGTGGGAGACGGTCTGTCCCACAGGCGTCAGTACGTCGTACTTGAGATAGTATGCGGGTGCTCGTTGGGTTACGAGTACACTGGACAGGACTCGTCGGGAATTGTTGGTTGGCACTATACCTATCGTCAGTTATCAGTTCCCAGGTGACATGAGTATAGCTTAGTCCGCTGACTTGATACTGTCACTTCGCCTCGAGTGTGTTCCCACTGTACTTAGATTACTACCCTACCACGGCTCAAAGGAGTCGTGCAAACAGGTAGTAGTTGGGTGCAGTCCCGAAGCACTTGGAGGCAGTGACGGTTAGATAGGATTCGTCTCTCCCGGTATTGGGGGTTGACATCGCGCTGTGTCTAGGAGAGCCATTACACGAGTAGTCCCTGGCCAGGGCAAGCGAGATATACTGGTAGGTTTCCAGTGTTATCTCAGGGTGTTCTGGGCTTCACTCCGACACGACTTGTACCGCTATTGGGGGACTGACGTTTACCGCCCCCTAGGCCCGCCATGCGATGTATCAGACGATCAGACCGGACTGTACAGAGAGATTGTCACATTCAGACTCAGTAGGAGTTCAGATGGGTTTCACCTCGTCAGTCTTCTTGTCGGCATCTACCTGGGGACCGTTACGCACAGCTAGTGCTATTAGTGTATATGCCCTAGGGGCCATTATTGTATCATACTAGTTTGTATATTACTTAATGAAAGCTTGGAATATTCACATGTATATAACAGTCTTGCTAAACATGGTAGTATGCTACTTGGTTTTTTCTATCTTAATATGTGAGTATACGTATTGATAGAGCTCTTAGGATCTTGCTTGACTACCAGCGTTGTGATGGCAGTCACACTAGTGGGGACAGGGTAGTCTACAAGCACATCCTTATTCAGGTCCCTAGTCGTTGGATTATCGATACAGGGCATCGATACTCCGGAGTAGACTAGTGTGTACGCTTCTCATCCCAGTTGGGGAGATGGTCTGTCCCACAGCCGTCAGTACGTCGTACTGGAGATAGTATGCAGGTGCCCGTTAGGTTACTGGTACACCGGACAGGACTCACAGGGAACTGTTGGTTGGTTTTATACCAGTCGTCAGTGAACAGTTCCCAGGTGACATGAGTACAGCATAGTCCGCAGACTTGACACTGCTACTTCGTCTCGATTGTGTCCCACTGTTCTTAGATTGCTACCCTACCACGTCTCAAAGGAGTCATGCAAACAGGTAGCAGTTGGGTGCAGTCCCGAGCACTTGGAGGCAGTGGCGGTTAGACAGGATTCGTCTCTCCTGGTATTGGGAGTTGATATCGCGCTGTGTCAGAGAGCCATTACGCAAAGTCCCTGGCCAGGGCAAGCGAGATTTGCTGGTAGGTTCAGTAGTTTCTCAGGGTGTAATGGGCTTCCCTCCGACACGACTTATACCGCTATTAGGGGACTGACGCTTGCCGCCCCCCTAGGCCCGATATGCGATAGTTTTAGACGAACGGACCGGACTGTACGGAGGATTGACACATCAGACTCAGTAGGAGTTCGGATGGGTTTCCTCATCGGCCTTCTTATCGACATCTACCTGGGGACCGTTACGTACAGCTAGTGCCGCTTGCGGTCTATGGTTAAACCCACTGCCAGCGTAGTAGTCGAGACTCTAGAGTCCCACACAGAGAGTTTCCCTACTCCAGGCGAAACGATATAGAGGTCGTATGGTTTTACGACAAGGGTTCGGACGCATACGTGTGTTTACGCACGTACGACTTTCGGACAGTTTTTACCAGTCGGCTTTGGTTTAAGCCAGTTACTGGTATCCGGTTATTGGATTTATACAGTCTAATGTTTTTCCGTATTTTTGCCGAAAGGAGGGGCGTTCTCGTAATTGCGCGAGAAGCTTCTAGAAGATGGTGACTAAGGAGGTTTAGGTGGCATATACATTGAATGAGATTAGTGAGTCATATGGATGATTCATCCATGTCATTAATGCTTCATAATTGCTTAATGACTCATGGAGATGAATCACCACATGATATTTATCAAGCATGGTTGTAAATCATTTTCTTTTCTTTTCTTGATATTACAAAATGCTTGATATATATTATGATAACTCATTTTCTCTTCTCATTATTATCTTCACCTTCTCTCTCCTCAAGCTCTCCCTCTTCAAACCCTAATCCTCCCCTCTCATGTGTTGAGTACAAAGATTAGTTAGACTTATTAAACCATAACCCTCACTCTATATCACCTAGCTTCTTTGATTAGCACTTAAAGAAGTTTAGTTGCCTCAAGTTTAGAGGCTAAGCTTGGAGTAAAGCTCTCGGGTGGATCATCTACTACTTCGAGAAGGCCGAGGAGGAGGTGGAGTTCGTAAAGACGAAGGACAAGGTTCTTTAGGTATAATCCCTTTACATAGTAGTTGTTGACTTCTATGTTTGATGTTAGTTATCGTTTAGCTTCGATTCATGCGGTTAGTCGATGTTTAAGCAAAGAACAAGATCGTTTTTCATATTTCCGCCTCCCTGCAAGTCGTGGGTTGTTGTACATCGACTTACAGTGGTATCAGAGCCTCGCTAAACAATAAATAACTTACTTGCAAATTTGTATGAATTTCGAACGGAAAAAACGAAACCGGAAAAGCCCGAAATCATGTGTTTCTGTCGATTTTTAAATGAAGTCCAAAAATTTTTCAGGGATGTTCAGAAAGCTTGAAAAGACAGTAGAAGAACACCCAAGAAAATTGGGCCCCTGAATCGCCTAAAGCACCGCGGAACCGCGTTGGATCCCACCGATCCGCCGCGATTCCGCCTCCGGGTTGGCGATTCAGGAACCCAATTTTCCTGTGTTGCTTCTCTGTGATATTTGGTATTTTCTGGAAGTTTTTATTTTTGCTCAGGTTTCAGATTTACAGAGAAGTATTGGAGCAAAATTAAAAGTGTTTAATCGATCGAAATTATACAGTATTTGCTTGTTGGATTATATCTGTGTTTGTATAATGTGTTCGTAAACCTCCCCTAACTGCTAGTATGTCGGTTGGCAGGGGGTTGCACATTTCTGTAATGGTTTTTACTGTTTGTGGATATGAACTGTGTTGGACTGTTGTGATGTATAGCCGGGGTTATGTGATGGGTTGTTATTTAATTCATTTGATGTAAATGTAATTTGTTGTAATATTATTTTGCGGGGCACATCCAGGTTGCGGTTGTAGCCACCGTTGTATTATTTCATTTTACTGTTTTTGCTCCTAGGACAGACCCAAGGTGGGGTGCATAAACTGCCGGGTGGGTAGTTTGCCGTACCCGTTGGGGTCTTGGGTGGGGTAATGGCTATTCATCACAACTGTGTAATCCGTCTTTTGCTGCAGGCTCAAAACAAACACGGATTGCTTGCAAATCCAATAAAGTTCATCTGTGATCTGGAATGCCTATTATTGCGTCTGACGAATGTACAATATCTATATATGATAGCTATTTAGACGTCACTTATGTTTTACACCCGCGCTAGCCCAGCCCCCGCTCTGTCGTTAGTTAAGTAACCTAACGGGTGATGACGGGACCCCGTGGCGAATGCGGATGGCATAAGAGGACGTTGTATTTTCGTTGTTTTCTGCAATGATAGGTTAATGATGGGACGCATTATTTATGCAAAGAAAATAAACCAAAAAGTTTAAATCGTTGGAACAATTTAAAAGAAACCACTCGGTTAATTTTAAAAACAGATATTTTTAAATGCGGAGCTTTAACCACTCCTTTTAAAAGCTATCAGGTTCCTTCGGTTATATCAAGTTCACTACGTTCACGGTTTCGCCAAAACCATTCGTAGCCCTCCGTCATTTCATTTGGGTATTCAGTAGTATTCAAGCTTTGCATTTTGGCCAAAGTCAAGGCATAGTGTTTGGTAGCTGCTGGGTTTTCATTTGTTGCATAAGATAGATGAGTTGGTTTGGGACAGTCGTATTATCATTTGACCAAAGTCAGCGGTATATACGGATGGGTTCAAATTGACAAGATAATGACGGGTAGAACTTGACATGTGACTTATGACATTTTGACCAAAGCCAAGGTCATAAGAGCATGGGGCAAAAACATATATCGGGAATTTCTAAAGAAACTGAAATTTGCAAAGAAATGCATACCATTTGGAGTTTGATGAATGTTGGTAGCATTCCTTCAACATTATCATTCGATGATATTTGGATCCCGATCCTACTGTAAGTATATGCTACTTATCAGGATATTCGTCACTTAACGATAGATGCTATAAACCAAGTAGGTGTCAAGAAAACTGTCAGCGGGGTTACGCCCCCAGAGAAAAGAGGTTCTTTAATTAAGGAACTTCGCGAAAGCGTTGGAAAACCTCCCTCGAAGTATCGACACTAGCCTGGCTGAACGGTTAAGCAAGAATTGTACAGTGAGAATAGTCCTGGCTAATTCTTCTTTTATGGTTTGAGGAAGGATTCGAGAAACAGTGGGAGCCATCCAGTTTAGATAAACTAAAAACCACTCTAAACTTGCAAGAGTATCATGCTAAAGAGTTTTCTTCTCTCTCTCATAATTGCAGCGACCCTGAAAATGACTGGACTTAAGTTACTTTTAGAGAAAAATATACTGACCGGGCCAAACTATAAAGATTGGCTGCGGAATGTCAAAATGGCTTTGACCTATGACAAATTGGGGTACGTCCTCACCGCTACGGCACCTGCTGTCCCTGGTCCCTAATCCAGCAATGCGGATAAGGAAATCCGCAAAACCTGGGATTTAGATTGCGCGAAAGCCAAGTGCATCGTGCTTGCCTCGATGAACAATGAACATCAGAGGAGGCACGAGGATATGGACCTAGATGGCATATTTCTCCATACAAAGGAACTTTATGGAGAGCAATCTCGTATAGCAAGATACGAGACCTCGAAGAACTTGTTTCGAGCGAGGTTGGCTGTCGGGTCATCGGTAGGAGAACATGTCCTAAAGATGATCGGCTATATTGAAGAGCTCGCAGACCTTGGGACGACTTTGGATAATGAGCTCTATACAGACCTTATTCTCCAGTCCCTTCCTTACACCCACGCCCAGTTTATCCTGAACTTCAACATTCAAAGAAAAGAAGTTGAACTTCCGGAACTCCTGAACATGTTAAGGAGTGCAGAGGGCACCTTGCAGAAGACAAGGGAAACACCCGATATGTTTGTTAGCGGTACATCTTCTTCCGGGTCCAAGGCTAGGGCCAAAGGAAGGAAGAAGAAGGCCGCCACCAAACCTAGAGGAGGTGTTAGTAAGGTGGGAGGGAAGGGAAAGAAAAAGTTTGCGATACCGGTAGTTGGCCAGGATGAGTGCTTCCATTGTCACAGGAAAGGGCAATGGAAGAAGGATTGCAAGGCGTGGAACGCCAAGAACCAGGAACCGAAGCAAGCTGTGTCTTCGACTTCAGGTGTGTTTGTAATTGAGAATTGTCTGTCGATCAACTCTACTTCCTGGGTATTGGATACCGGATCAGGATCTCATATTTGCAATTCATTGCAGGCACTGAGAAACCGTAGAGTGCTGAAGGAAGGTGATATGACCCTAAAGGTTGCTAACGGAGCTAGCGTGGGAGCTGCATCCGTCGGGGATTATCACCTAGGATTGACGAGTGGACACATTTTGGTTTTACATAACTGTTTTTTGTACCAATCTTAACGTGTAATATCATATCAGTTTCCTTGTTATCAAATAAAGGTTATGATTTCACGTTTGTAAGAGATGTTGTTAACATCCACCTTAATCATGGTTTGATTGGGTCCGGTACACTAAATAACGGTATATATGTGTTAAACCAACTCCAAATTTTCAATGTCCAGAACACACTAAAAAGAAAGTCTCCAGATTTAAATAAAGCTTTCATATGGCATTGTAGACTGGGTCACATCAATGAGAGAAGGTTGACTAAGTTGCATAGAGAAGGATATTTAGACTCGTTCGAATATCAAACTTATGACACTTGTCAATCTTGTCTCAAAGGAAAGATGACAAAGACTCCATTCACTGGACAAGGAGTAAGAGCGAGCGAGCTCTTAGGACTCATACACAGCGATGTATGTGGTCCATTGTCTACACATGCAAGAGGTGGTTTTTCCTATTTCATTACTTTCACGGATGATTACTCAAGATACGGATTCATTTATCTGATGAAACATAAATCCGAGGTTTTTGAGAAATTCCAAGAGTATAAGAATGAAGTAGAAAACCAAACCGGCAAAAGTATCAAGACACTTAGATCTGATCGAGGTGGTGAATACTTGAGTGCCGAGTTCCTAGGTTACCTAAAAGAGAAAGGAATTCTCTCTCAGCTTACTCCTCCATACACTCCACAGCATAACGGTGTATCGGAGAGACGGAATCGAACCCTATTGGATATGGTACGATCCATGATGAGTAATGCTGAGTTACCGCGATCTTTTTGGGGTTATGCGCTAGAATCAGCAGCATATCTTCTGAACAGGGCTCCTACCAAGACTGTGCCTACCACTCCATATCAGATGTGGACTGGGAAGAAACCCCATCTTCAGCATATGAAGATTTGGGGATGTCCAGCTTTTGTTAAAAAGCAGCATGTGGACAAGCTCGAGGCACGATCAGTAAAATGTATGTTTGTGGGATATCCAAAGAACTCCAAGGGATATTATTTCTATTACGCAGAGGAACAAAAGGTTTTTGTTTCTCGTAATGCCCATTTTCTAGAACATCAGTTTTTAGAAAAGGAAATAAGTGGGAGCGAAATAGAACTGGAAGAAATTGCTGAACCACAAGTTGCTACTGAAAGTTTGGTAGAACCGGAAGTTCAAGAAGAACAGGACATTCCCGCATCCCTCTGCAGGAGTAGTAGGCCGTCTCATCCGCCTGAGAGATACTACGGTTTTCTCATAGATGGGGATAGAGAGGATTGCATCATAGGTGATGATGAACCTACTGACTTCCAGCAGGCCATCCAGAGCGGCGACTCGGTACGATGGCTAGATGCAATGCGGACCGAAATGGAGTCCATGTACACCAACAAAGTATGGACTTTGGACTTTGCTCCAGATGGGGTAAAACGCATAGGATGCAAATGGATCTTCAAGAAAAAGATTGGTGTAGATGGACAGGTAGAAACCTATAAGGCTAGACTTGTTGCAAAGGGTTTTCGTCAAAGACCTGGTTTGGACTATGACGAAACTTTTTCTCCAGTGGCTATGCTCAAATCCATTCGGGTCCTTCTTGCTATTGCTGCTTTCCATGATTATGAAATCTGGCAGATGGACGTAAAGACGGCTTTTCTGAATGGAAATTTTGAAGAGTGCGTCTATATGGATCAGCCAGAGGGTTTCAATCAGAGTGGGAGCAGCGGGAAAGTATGCAAGCTGCTTAAGTCCATTTATGGACTAAAGCAGGCATCGCGGAGTTGGAACATCTGTTTTGATGAAACAGTCAAAGAATATGACTTTATCAAAAATCCAGATGAACCGTGCATATATAGTAAAGTTGTAGCCAGAAGTGTCGCATTCCTCGTCTTGTACGTGGATGACATTCTATTGATAGGAAATGACATTCCTATGCTACAATCTGTCAAAGGATTCTTGTCACACAGGTTCTCCATGAAAGACCTGGGTGATGCCTCTTACATTCTGGGGATCCGGATCTATCGTGATAGATCCAAGAGGATGTTGGGACTTTCGCAGTCCAGGTATATCGACACCGTACTGAAAAAATTCAGTATGGAAGATTCTAAGCGCGGTAATCTACCGGCTTGTCACGGAATCACCCTCTCCAAAGAGATGTCTCCCAAGACTGATTTGGAAAGGGAACGCATGTCTATTATACCCTACGCTTCTGCGGTAGGCTCTATAATGTATGCGATGTTGTGCACCAGACCAGATGTAGCTTACGCACTGAGCGTGGTAAGCCGGTATCAGTCAGACCCAGGGGAGAAGCACTGGATAGCAGTAAAGAACATTCTCAAGTACCTGAGAAGGACCAAGGAGATGTTCTTGGTTTACGGCGGAAAAGACCTCAGGTTGGAGGCCTTTGCTGATTCCGGCTTCCAGAGTGATAAGGACGATTCCAAGTCCATGTCGGGTTATGTCTTTACCCTCAATGGAGGGGCGGTGTGCTGGAAGAGCTCCAAGCAGGACACCGTTGCTGACTCGACGATGGAAGCGGAGTATATAGCTGCTTGCGATGCCGCAAAAGAAGCAGTCTGGATGAAGAAGTTCCTAACAGAACTTTAGGTGGTTCCTACTATAGTTGATCCAATACCTCTGTATTGCGACAACAACGGAGCTATAGCTTTAGCAAAGGAACCAAGGTCCCATCAGAAGTCCAGACACATTTTAAGGCGGTATCACCTGATCAGGGAGATCATTGATCGTCAGGAGATCGAGGTTCGGAGAGTTGCTTCTGAAGAGAACATTGCTGATCCATTCACAAAGGCCCTACCTCAGATTCAGTTCGAGAGGCTACTCGAGATCATCGGTCTTCGATATGCCAGTACATGGCCCTAGTGCAAGTGGGAGATTGTTAGTGTATATGCCCTAGGGGCCATTATTGTATCATACTAGTTTGTATATTATTTAATGGAAGCTTGGGATATTCACATGTATATAACAGTCTTGCTAAACATGATAGTATGGTACTTGGTTTTTTCTATCTTAATATGTGAGTATACGTATTGATAGAGCTCTTAGGATCTTGCTTGACTACCAGCGTTGTGATGGCAGTCACACTAGTGGGGGCTGGGTAGTCTACAAGCACATCCTTATTCAGGTCCCCAGTCGTTGGATTATCGAGACAGGGCATCGATACTCCGGAGTAGACTAGTGTGTACGCTTCTCATCCCAGTTGGGGAGATGGTCTGTCCCACAGCCGTCAGTACGTCGTACTGGAGATAGTATGCAAGTGCCCGTTAGGTTACGGGTACACCGGACAGGACTCACAGGGAACTGTTGGTTGGTTTTATACCAGTCGTCAGTGAACAGTTCCCAGGTGACATGAGTACAGCATAGTCCACAAACTTGACACTGCTACTTCGCCTCGAGTGTGTCCCACTGTTCTTAGATTGCTACCCTACCACGGCTCAAAGGAGTCGTGCAAACAGGTAGCAGTTGGGTGCAGTCCCGAGCACTTGGAGGCAGTGGCGGTTAGACAGGATTCGTCTCTCCCGGTATTGGGAGTTGATATCGCGCTGTGTCAGAGAGCCATTACGCAAAGTCCCTGGCCAGGGCAAGCGAGATTTGCTGGTAGGTTCCAGTAGTTTCTCAGGGTGTAATGGGCTTCCCTCCGACACGACTTATACTGGTATTAGGGGACTGACGCTTGCCGCCCCCTAGGCCCGATATGCGATAGTCTTAGACGAACGGACCGGACTGTACGGAGAATGTCACATCAGACTCAGTAGGAGTTCGGATGGGTTTCCTCATCGGCCTTCTTATCGACATCTACCTGGGGACCGTTACGTACAGCTAGTGCCGCTTGCGGTCTGTGGTTAAACCCACTGCCAGCGTAGTAGTCGAGTCTCTAGAGTCCCACACTGAGAGTTTCCCTACTCCAGGCGAAACGATATAGAGGTCGTATAGTTTTACGACAAGGGTTCGGACGCATACGTGTGTTTACGCACGTACGACTTTCGGACAGTTTTTACCAGTCAGCTTTGGTTTAAGCCAGTTACTGGTATACGGTTATTGGATTTATACAGTCTAAAGTTTTTCCGTATTTTTGCGGAAAGGAGGGGCGTTCTCGTAATTGCGCGAGAAGCTTCTAGAAGATGGTGACTAAGGAGGTTTAGGTGGCATATACATTGAATGAGATTAGTGAGTCATATGGATGATTCATCCATGTCATTAATGCTTCATAATTGCTTAATGACTCATGGAGATGAATCACCACAAGATATTTATCAAGCATGGTTGTAAATCATTTTCTTTTCTTTTCTTGATATTACAAAATGCTTGATATATATTATGATAACTCATTTTCTCTTCTCATTATTATCTTCACCTTCTCTCTCCTCAAGCTCTCCCTCTTCAAACCCTAATCCTCCCCTCTCATGTGTTGAGTACAAGGATTAGTTAGACTTATTAAACCATAACCCTCACTCTATATCACCTAGCTTCTTTGATTAGCACTTAAAGAAGTTTAGTTGCCTCAAGTTTAGAGGCTAAGCTTGGAGTAAAGCTCTCGGGTGGATCATCTACTACTTCGAGAAGGCCGAGGAGGAGGTGGAGTTCGTAAAGACGAAGGACACGGTTCTTTAGGTATAATCCCTTTACATAGTAGTTGTTAACTTCTATGTTTGATGTTAGTTATCGTTTAGCTTCGATTCATGCGGTTAGTCGATGTTTAAGCAAAGAACAAGATCGTTTTTCATATTTCCGCCTCCCCGCAAGTCGTGGGTTGTTGTACATCGACTTACAAGAGCCGCTTGCGGTTTGTGGTTAAACCGACTGCCAGCGTAGTGTCGAGTCTTTAGAGTCCCACACAGAAAGCAATACGCCTTTGTGCAAAAGAGTAGAGGTCGCATGGTTTTGCGACGGGTTGCATGGTTTTGCGACAGGGTTCGGTCACATCCGTGCACTTGTGCACGTACAGTGTCCGGACAGTTAACACTAGCGGGATTTGGTTTAAGCCAGATCCTAGTGTACGTTTTGGGATTGGTCTTATCTCGTTTGTATTCGTGTTCCTCGGAACGCGGATGCGGGTGTGTATGCACGGTTGACAGAGAGACAGAGGCAGAGGATTCTCATTGGGGTTGTTGACTATTGACTGTTGACTTTTGGCTAAACCCTAATGAGAATAAGAAATATGATTAATGATAATATTAATTAAGTATTATTGTTTCATGGTTGAGATGAGGGGTTGACTTTGTTGACTTGTTGACCGGTTGAGTAGGTTGGACTAGTTGACCATCATCATTGCATTGACTATCATTTCATGGTAAAGACTTTTGCTTGCTTGTTTTGCTTTGCAATATGAGTGCATGAAATGATAATACCACTTGATATGATATGAACCATCACATAATACTCAATTATTATTATTATTATTTTATTATTATTATTCTTTTTGGATTATGGGAGAGAGGTTGGCAAAAGACTTTCTCATTCTTTCATTTCATTTCTCTCTCTTGCCATCACTTGCTCAAGTCTCCCTCTTCCTCTTGCTCTCTCTAGCTCAAGGAAAACCATTCTCATGTGTTGAGACTCATTGCCTTAGTGATAAAAAGACTCCAAAACAATCCTCTACTCATTCTAGTTCACAAGGCCTAGCAAGCCAAGTGTTCTAGTTTCCTCAAAGATCGAAGAAGAAGCCAAAGGAAGAAGCTTTCGGGTGGATCCATCTTTGGCGCAAGGAGACGACGAGGTGAAGCCGATCCGTACACCGGGAGGATTTGAAGACGAAGGAGTTCAAGAAAGGTATAGCCCCCTAACCGAGTAGGTAAACTCAAGTTAGGTTGTTAGTTAGTCGTTTAACAAAGATCCGTATTGGTAGTCCATGTTACCACCCTCTTGAAAATCGTTTTTCACCACTTCCGCAACCCCGTAAGAACCGGGGAAGGGTAGCATGGACTTACAGTTGTATCAGAGCCTAGTTAAACACTATCTAACATGTTAGCAAAATAAGTAGAAGTTCGATCAAAGAAAAAGTCACGAAACGAACCCGAAAAATGAAGTTTCTGCCGAATTTTTATTCTGTCCAAAAAATAATAAATCTTATCTTAAAAATCGGCTCAGGCTTTTTGTTAAGCACCCAAGAAATTTCGTCCACTGAATCGGTCAAAGCGCCGCGGAAACGCGGCGCGAGCATGCTCCCGCCGCGGTTCCGCGGCCTAGTTAACTCGGTCGGGGAAAAAGTTTATTGCAGAGTGCTTCTGGGGTTGTTTTGGGATTTTTGGGATATGTGTTTTCTGCCCAGATTTTCCAGAAATTTTTTTTTAGTTTTTTGGGGCTTGAAAATCCGTATTTTTATCGAACTTCTAAAGACTAAGGCTAACGAGTATATATCTGTGATATGTTATATATATTGAACGTCTGCTAATCGCTATACGTCGATTAGTGGGGGTTATACATATCTGTGATCTGTAATGATTGATGGTATATGTATATGAATTCTTTGGATTGTCGCGGATGAATAGCCGGGGGTTGTAAGATGAGAGTTTTCTTTTCTTTCAATTCATGTAATATGTAAATTGATATAATATTATTTTTGGCCACACAACCGAGTCGGGGTTGTAGCGGTCATTGTATAATTTCTTTTTACTGTTTTTGCTCCTAGGATAGACCCAAGGTGGGGTGCACAAACTACCGGGTATCTCGAAGTGCCGAGTGGCCTACTCACGTCGTTGAGGGAGGTTGCTCCACTTCGGATATTTAGCGGGTAGTTTGCCGCACCCGTAGGAGTTTAGGGTGGGGTATTGGCTATTCATCGCGACCGTGTAATCCGCCTTTCGTTACAGGCTCGTACGAATTGCTGATTCCTAGTATATCCAATGTATTCATCTGTGATCTGAAATGGCTATCATTGCAATATATCTATGTATGATATTATTTAGGCGTTGCTTATGTTTTGCGGCCGCGCTAGCCCAACCCCCGCTCTGTCGTTAGTTAAGTAACCTAACGGGTAATGATGGGGCCCCGTGGCGAATGCCAATGGCATAAGCGTACGTTATATTTTGGTTGTTTTTTGCAATGGTAGGATTAAATGATGGGACGCATTAAAAGAACTAATGCAAGAAAAATACGCAATAAAAGAACTAATGCAAGAAAAATAAACCATGTAAAAGTCGTTGGAACACTTTCAAAAAAAACCCACTCGGTTTCTTTTCAAAAATAACTTTTAAAAACGCGAAGCTTAAGCCACTCCATTTAAAAGCTATCAAGGTTCCTTCGATTATATCAAGTTCACTACGTTCAAGGTTTCGCCAAAACCATTCGTGGCCTTCCGTCGTTTCGTATGAATATTCAATAGTATTCAAGCTATGTTTGTTGACCTTCGTCAAGGCATAGTGATTGGTAGCTGTTGGGTGTTCATATGTAGCATAGATAGATGCGTTGGTTTGGGACAGTCGTATTACCTTGTTGACCTTCGTCAAGGGCATATAGAGGTGGGTTCAAATTAACCTGGACAATGATGGGTAGAACTTGACATGTGACTTATGATTTGTTGACCTTCGTCAAGGTCATAAGAGCATGGGGCAAAAATCCACATCGGGAGTTTCAAAAGAACTGAAACTTGCTAGCGTTGCATACCATTTGGAGTGTGATAGTTCTGGTAGGATTCCTTCAGTTTATCACACGATGATATTTGGATCCCGATCCTACTGTGAGTATATGCTACTCCTCCGGAACTTTCTCACTTAACGATCAATGCTATAAACCAAGTAGGTGCCTAGAAAGGTGTTAGCGGGGCTACGCCCACAGGGAAAAGAGGTTATTTAATTAAGGAACTTCGCGAAAGCGTTGGAAAACCTCCCTCGAAGTACCGACACCAGCCTGGTCGAACGGTTAAGCAAGTATTGTACGGTGAGATTGATCCTGACTAATTCTTCCTTTATGGTTTGAGGAGTGATTCGAGAGACAATGGGAGCCATCCTGTTTAGATAAATTAAAAACCAATCTAAACTTGCAAGAAGCATCATGCTGAGTGTTCTCTTCTCTCTCTCTTAATTGCAGCGACCCAGTGACCAGACATAGGTTACATCTAGATAAATAATATGACTGAATCTGACTGTTTTGACTGGCAAAGGTCTGTCCAGATGTCCATTGCCCATGACAAGCTGGAACACCTCTTAACTAATCAAAACCCTCCCATCTCAGGTCCGGTTTCCCCTGTCACGGATATTTACATCCGTAGGACATTGGAAAAAGACTGTGAAATCCAAGTGCCTCGTGTTAGCCTCAGTTGATGGTGCAAACCAGAGGCAGCACGAGAAGATGGACTCAGTTTCTATCTTCCTCCATAACAAAGATTTATATGGAGAGCAATCTCGTATCGCAAGATATGAGACCTCGAACGAATTGCTTCAAGCGAGGTTGGCTGTCAGGTCATCTGTAGGGGACAACGTCCTTACAGAGACCAGCTATTTTGAGCTCACGGACCTGGAGACCGCGTTAGAGAATGGGTCAAGTACTGACTTAATTCTACAGTCCTTGCCCTCTGCTTATACCCTGAAGGAAACCAGGGAAGAAGAAGGAAAAGCAAGGGCAAAAGTTTCAGGGCGGGATGTAGTAAAAGAGGGACGTTCCTATTGTAACGGGAATGAACATTGGCAGAAGGATTGCATGGCTAGCAAAGCCAGTATCCAGAATTCGAAGCATGTTGTGACTTCGGCTTCCGGTGTGTTTGTGATAGAGAACTGTATGTCAGTTAACCCTACTTCATGGGTATTGGATACCGGATCAGGATCTCACATCTGTAATTCATTACAGGCTCTGAGAAACCGTAGGGTTATCAGGAAAGGTGATATGACTCTCAGGGTTGCTAATGGAATGATCATGGATGCTGAATCCGTAGGGGAATATCATCTTGGACTGACAACTGGGCAAATATTGATTTTGCGTAACTGTTTGTATGTACCAGGTGCGACTTGTAATATCATATCTGTATCCATACTTTCTAAGGAAGGATATGAATTTACTTTTGTAAGCGATGTAGTAAACATCCACCTAAATCAAGTTCTGATTGGGTCAGGTACATTAAATAACGGAATATACGTATTAAATCAAGCTCAGATATTCAGTGTCCAGAACACACTTAAAAGAAAGTCTCCGGAAACAAATCAGGCTTTCTTATGGCATTGTAGACTGGGTCACATCAATGAGACACGATTAACTAAGTTACATAAAGAGGGATACTTGAATCCGTTCGAGTATCAGTCTTATGCCACTTGTGAATCTTGTCTCATGGGAAAGATGACAAAGACTCCGTTCACTGGACACGGAGTAAGAGCGAGCGAGCTCTTGGGACTCATACACAGTGATGTGTGTGGTCCAATGTCTAGACATACGCGAAGTGGTTATTCATACTTCATTACTTTTGCAGATGATTTCTCTAGGTATGGACATGTCTTCTTAATGAAGCACAAATCCGAGGCCTTTGGGAAATTTCGGGAATACAAGAATGAAGTTGAAAAACAAACAGGAAAAAGTATAAAGACACTGAGATCTGATCGAGGTGGTGAATACTTGAGTGCCGAGTTTCTGGACTACTTAAAAGAGAATGGAATTCTCTCTCTGCGTACTCCTCCATACACTCCACAACACAACGGTGTATCTGAAAGGCGGAATCGAACCCTATTGGATATGGTTCGTTCCATGATGAGTAAGGCTGAGTTACCGCAATCTTTCTGGGGTTATGCACTAGAAGCAGCTGCATATCTCTTGAACAAGGCTCCAACCAAGACTGTGCCTACCACCCCATATCAGATGTGGAGTGGGAAGAAACCCTGTCTTAAGTATCTTAAGATATGGGGATGTCCAGCTTTTGTAAAAAAGCAGCATGCGGACAAGCTCGAGGCACGCTTAGTACTGTGTAAGTTTGTGGGATACCCAAAGAACTCCAGGTGGTATCTTTTCTATTCCGCAGAAGAACAAAAAGTTTTTGTTTCTCCGCATGCCCACTTCTTGGAAACTGAATTTTTAGAAAATCAGATAAGTGGGAGCGCAATAGAACTGGAAGAAGTTCCAGAACCACAAGCTTTTTCTGAAAGCTTGGATGAACCAGAAGTTTCAGGAGAACCGTACATTCCTGCGCCGCTCCACAGGAGTAGTAGGCAGTCTCATCCGCCCGAGAGATACTACGGTTTTGTCATAGACAGGGATAGAGAGGATTGCACTATCGATTATAATGAGCCTACTAGCTTCCAGCAAGCCATTCAGAGCGGTGACTCGGTAAAATGGCTGTATGCAATGTGGACCGAAATGGAGTCCATGTACACCAACAAAGTATGGACGATGGACGTTGCTCCAGACGGGGTAAAACCCGTAGGATGCAAGTGGATCTTCAAAAGGAAGATTGGTGTAGATGGACAGGTTGAGACCTATAAGGCTAGACTTGTTGCAAAGGGTTTTCGTCAAAGACCTGGTTTGGACTATGACGAAACCTTTTCTCCAGTGGCTATGCTGAAATCCATTCAGGTCCTTCTTGCCATTGCTGCCTTCCACGATTATGAAATCTGGCAGATGGACGTAAAGACGGCTTTCCTAAATGGATATTTGGAAGAGTGCGTCTATATGGATCAGCCAGAGGGATTCATTCAGAGTGGGAGCAGCGGTAAAGTGTGCAAGTTGCTCAAGTCCATCTATAGACTTAAGCAGGCATCGCGGAGTTGGAACATCTGCTTTGATGATACTGTCAAAGAATTCGACTTTGTCGAAAACCCAGATGAACCATGCATTTACAGTAAGATTGTAGGGAGAAGTGTGGTATTCCTCGTCTTGTACGTCGATGACATTCTCCTATTAGGAAATGATATTCCTATTTTACAGTCAGTCAAAGGATTCTTGTCACAGAGGTTCTCCATGAAGGACCTGGGCGATGCCAACTACATTCTGGGGATCAAGATCTATCGTTATAGATCTAAAAGGATGTTGGGACTTTCACAGTCAAGGTACATCGACACCATACTGAAACGATTCAGTATGGAAGATTCCAAGCGTGGTAATCTACCGGCTTGTCACGGAATCACCCTCTCCAAAGAGATGTCTCCCAAGACTGATTTAGAAAGGGCTCGCATCTCATCAATACCCTACGCATCTACTGTAGGATCTATTATGTATGCGATGTTGTGTACCAGACCAGATGTAGCATACGCATTGAGCGTTGTAAGCCGGTATCAGTCGAACCCAGCGGAGAAACACTGGATAGCAGTAAAGAACATTCTCAAGTACCTGAGAAGGACTAAGGAGATGTTCTTGGTGTATGGCGGAAAAGACCTCCAGATCAAGGCCTTTGCTGACTCCAGCTTCCAGAGTGACAGGGATGACTCCAAGTCCATGTCGGGTTATGTCTTTACCCTCAATGGAGGGGCGGTTTGCTGGAAGAGTTCCAAGCAGGAAACTGTTGCTGACTCAACTATGGAACCGGAGTACATAGCTGCTTGCGATGCCACAAAGGAAGCTGTCTGGATGAAGAAGTTCCTCACGGAGCTTCAGGTGGTTCCTACCAGTGTTGATCTAATACCGCTGTATTGTTAGTTATATGTATGCCCTAGAGGCCATTACTGTACATAGGATGTATATTGTAGTGGATGCTGGGACATATATAGGGAGGACTTTCTTGCTCGACATGATAGTATGCTATCTGGTTGAACTTTACCTTAAGGTGTATACTGATTGTCTCTCTGTTACATGTTGGTAAAGCCCTTAGGATGTGTACTTGACTACCTGGACTATGATGCGGATCATACTAGTGGGGACATGGTAGTCCATAAGTACATCCTTCAAAGTCCCTAGTCGAGGGTGTATCGAGACGGGGCATCGATATACCAGAGTAGACTAGCGTATACCTTCTCGACCCATACAGATGGACGATGGATGATCCCATATCCATTGGTGTTTGACATCAGAGATGATATACGGGTGCTCAGTAGAGACTGGGTACACTGGACGGACTCGCCGAGAACTCCCAGATGGTATTATACCTCACGTCAGATGGCAGTTCTCTGGTGACACTGGTACAGAGTAGTCTGTTGACCCGAGATCGTCATAGAGTCTTGTGTGGTTCCCACTGTGCTTTGATTTCCATCTTACCACGTCTAAGAGGGCGTGCAAAATGGTGGTTTTTGGGTACAGTCCCGAGTCACATGGAGGTAATGAGCGATAGGAGAGGATTCGTCTCTCCCGGTATAGGGAGTTGATGTTGCGCTGTGTTCGATTGGCTATAACAGGAAATCCCTGGCCAGGGTTGCTGAGATTTACTGGTAAGTGTTACCAGTAGTTTCTCGAATTGTTATAGACCTCATATCGACACGACTTATCGAGCTATTGGGGTCTGACGTTAACCACCCCTAGGCGAGATATGCGACATATCAGACGAACAGACCGGACTGTACGGTAGTGTTACTGGTTGGATTCACAGGAGTGTGAGCGGGCTTGCTCGTCGATCTTCTGATCGCTCAATACCCGGGTGGCCGTTACGTTTAGCAGACCGCTTGCGGCTTGTGGATGTTTGATATGATCATCATCTGCTGCCGGCGTATTGACGAGTCTTTAGAGTCCTACACAGAGGTTTCCTGGCTCAAGCGAAACGAAATAGGAGCGCATATGAGATATGTGCGGGACCGAGAATAATGCGTGTATGTGATACCGTATTTCATTCTCGCGATGAATGTATCGATTAGGTTATATGCGATATACCCTAGTTATCGAATCAAGGATTGATTCGATAAACCGATACATTGATACTAGTCGGTTATATACGATATGACCGGATCGTTAAATCAAGTGTTGATTTAATGATTTAATGCATAATTATATATTTGATATATTACTTTGCATTAACTAGTATCGGTTCACTTTAATTGGATTTTCTCGCTCGGATGTGCACATTGTATATTCGATATAGTTTTGTGCACATGATTGTATCATGTTTGATGATGCATGCTTACTTGGTTTTGTGTTAAAGATTGATCCATGGTTATTTAAATGGTTAGGGTTTTGTTTTTCATATACATTTATTTATTCATTTATTTCTTTGGAAAATATATTGCATAAAGATAAAATGGTGGCTTTTATTTTTGTTTCTTTCATGAACATTCATGAAGGTTTGAATAAAGTGACCATTTTGTCTCATGCTTAACCCTAACCACTACACCTAACCATGGACCTCTCTCTACACTTAACCATGGTGTGATTATGATAAGAATAGATTTTATTTTCCATTATTCTTATTCTTATCATAACATTATTCTTCTTCTTCTTCCTTTCTTTACTTGAAGAATGCAAGCTCCATCAATGGTGATTGATGGAAATGAGTGAGAAATCCAATTCTAAAGTCTACCCACTTCCTATTTCTTCATCCTCTACCTCTTGCCAAGTAGTAGAGTGTGTTTTCTTCACAAGTTTCTTGACTTGGTGAAGTGAGATCATGATCTAGCGATGCTTCGACGTAGATCATCTTCGGCATGGACATCGACGACCTAGCTCGCCTATTCTCCGATGAAGCCGACGCTAGAGCCCGGGATTTGTTTTGGACAGCGAGAGGACTTCATTGCAGATCTATGGAGGTGGAGCACCGGATCTACAAAGGTTGTATTTCCGATTCTTATAGTTAAGTGTTAACTAGTTTCATTTTCGCCTAGATTTCTAGCCAACGATCCGTATTAGGGTTTCTCGGCACCTAGAATTTTTTAAATTGGCATGGTTGATGCCTTGTGAGACCTCATTAGGGTGCCTAGGAACCCTACAGTGGTATCAGAGCCTAGCTAGAGCCTTAGGCGAAGTCTAGACGGAATTTGAAGTCCGAACTAACCGAAACCCCAAAAAATTTCCATGCTCTCTGTCCTTTTTTCAAAAACTGGGATTTTTCCAAATTAAAAATATGAAGAAAAATCAGCAGGCGATTTTAAGAGTTACTGTGAAGTTCGAGTGTCTAATTCCATCAACCTGCCGCGGATCCGCGGCCGTACGGCCTCATTGTTCAGTGAATCTTACACAGTAACTCCTAATTGATAGTGCTGGATTTTCTGGGAATTTTTAATATTTATTCAAGAATTGAATTTTCTGGGTTGTTTTTGGGGATTCGGTGTTTCGATCGGAGTATCAAATTTTGCCTATTTGGCTTTCCGGATAAATTTTAGAATATGTTAAAAACTTCGACCGGATATAAATACCCAATTTTTCCCCTGTCGGGAAATTTCCAAGTGTTGGATTTTTCCGTAGTTTAAAGACGTTCTAAGTAGTGCAAGTAACGCGATGGACCCTCTAGAAGACAACAAACCTTAACTCGATTATGTGACCGTCTTGAACTGCCCTTTGAACCTTCGGGTTTGGGGCAGTACGGTGTGCCACATGTGAGGCGTTGGCTTGACCCTTCTATGGCTGGACCGTTGGTACTGAGGCACGAACTGAATGTTTTTAGACTTGTTTCATGTGTTGATCTGTATCGGGAAAACTTGGGTGTTCGATTGTTCGATCGGAAAGTTTGACATTTTCTATTTATCCGGAATGGGATACAATAATTGTAATTCACAAGAAGTTATGAGATAACTGAATGAATGTTATAAACATAGCACTTTAGTCTCACTTGATCGGTTGCCACGGAATTTTGATGTGATCAAAAGTACGTCGCAATCACGTAGCGTACGCGGATACTCGCCGGGTAAACTTAATAGACAGCTACATCCCTTAGCCCCGACCAAGTGACTAAAGGAGAACCCCGTCGCCGAAAGCATCCGTCCGGGTGCTCACGGTAGCGGTGTTCCGCCTTGGTGCACTTCGTCGACAGTATCAGGGGTGCGGCCGCCTACTAAAGTTTGCGACGAGCATTCGATCAGTTTTTCGGGAATCTTGTTGAATTGCCCGACTTGATATTGAAAAGTGTTTTCGATAATGAGACTAAAATGCGGGGTTTATAATTGTTAGGCATGCGATGTCTAAGTAATTCATTTGGTCAGGCATGCGATGTCTGAGGTTGTTGCGGATTCCAACTGTTGTAGTTTTACACTTTCTTTTCTGTGACCGTAAGTGTAATATGTGATATCACCGGTTTCGTTGCTATATGCCAACGAAAATTGGGATGCGCATATTTACTTACGTTGATGACATGTGATGTTATGTGTTGCTGGATATGTTATATTGGATCGTCGTGTTTGAATAGCCGGGGGGTTTTTATGTGAGATGGGTGTTTTTCATTTTCATTCATGTAAAAACTTGTATGTAATATTCTTTTATTTGGGACGCTTCCAGGTTGCGGAAGTTGTCACAGTTGTTGTATATTATTTACTTTTCCGCACTAGGATAGACCCAAGGAGGAGGGTACAAGTAACCGGGTTCTGGAGTCCAGTGGGAGACCAACTCGAGGAGTCGAGTCCGGGTCTCCTAACTCCAGAATTGGTAGGGTTGCTTGCCGCTCTCGTAGGGGTCTTGGGGTGTGGGTTTGGCTATTCATCACGACCGTAGAATCCGTGTTTTATACTGGCTCGTATTGAAAACACGGACGTCCTAGTATATCCAATACTTCATATGATTCTTCTGCTACGATATTTGTGATGTGATCATGTGATGTTCTTTGATAGATACTGTATATAGTATATATGATATATTATATAGATGTTACTTATGTTTTACACCCGCGCTAGCCCTGCCCCGCTCTGCCGTTAGTTACCTAACCTAACGGTGCACGAGGGGACATCGAGGCGAATGCGGATGGCATAAGTGTACGTCGTATTTATCTGTGATGTTTAGGTACTTTAAATGATGGGACTTCATTAATATGATTAATGAAATAAAAGAAACCTAAGATGTTGTGGAATCGAATTTCAAAATAAAACAGGTAGCTACAGTTCTTGCTTTGCACAGCGGTATATATGATATATCCTGCACCTTATTCGATGAGGAAAGGACCGAGATCCCTTCACCGGGAGTGACTCCTTTAGCAATAACTGGCAGATGCTACACACTCGGTTTGTCTTTTGATTGCTTTTAAGTGTTTTTGCTTTGCACAGCGATATATATGATATATCCCGCACCTCATTCGACGAGGAAAGGACCGACGATCCCTTCACCGGGAGTGACTCCTTTAGCAAAACTAGAAAAGCCTCAAAAGCACTCCATTTTAAAAATCATTCGATCCTACAACGATATCAAGTTCATTACGCAATAGGTTTTCAGAAAAACCTGTCGTAGTCCTCCATCATTTCAGATAAATCCTGTTTAGTATTCGTGCTGCGTTTGTTGACCTTGTCAAGGCGCAGTGTGCGGTAGCTAACCAGTATTTATCTGCTTATGCATATGATGCAGATTGGGTTAGGGTAGTCGTGCGGCCTTGTTGACCTTGTCAAGGGTCGTGCGGGTGGGTTTGATTCAATCAAGAAATGACGGGTTGAACTTGACTTGCGGTCTATGGTTTGTTGACCTTGTCAAGGTCATAGATCGTTCGGGGCAAAATATTATCGGGAATTTCAAGTGTTGAAATTTGCAATGAGATTGCATACCTTCTATGAGATAGTTGGATCCCGATACCCGCTGCGAGTAATTGTTACTCCTGGGAGAGTTTTACACATTACAATTAGCCGATCAAGTAGGTGTCTAGAAAGGTGTCAACGGGGTTACGCCTCTGGGAAAACGAGGTTTACTGTAATTAGGTTCGTGCGAAAGCACGAGGGACCTCCCTCAAAGTACCGACACTGGCCCGGCTGAATGATTGGCGAACTTGTAGTGTGTAATTAATCCCGGCTAGTCTTTCCTTTTAGGGTTTGAAGGAAGATTTGATAAAAAGCAGTGGGAGCCATCCTGATTAGATAAAATAAAAACCAATCTATTCTTGCAAGAGCGCACGCTGAGTATTTTCTTCTCTCTCTCTCTAGGTAGCGACCATATCACGCCTTAATCAAGATAATAATACGGATTTTTGACCGAACCCGCTTGTTATACTGAGCTGGGGAACGTTGGTCCCGCTCCAACTTATAATTGTTATAAGACAGAGCAGGAAATTGGGGAATACCATATTTCCCGTGCCGCCCAAACGAAGAGAGTGCATGCTGATGCATCATCTTCGGGTGTGTTCATTACAGAGAACTGTTTCTCAGTATCCTTTACGTCCTGGGTATGTGATACCAGATCAGGATCCCACATATGTAATATGTTACATAGGGCTACAGAAAGGTAGAAGAACTGAGAACGGGTGATAAGTTTCATGAGGCAGAAAACGGGGCAAGTGTTGCAGCCAAGTCTGTTGGTCACTGTCACCCTGTATTACCAATACATTGATTCTGAACGAATGTTATTAGATACCGAACCTGATATAAAAAATCATATCAGTCTCTTTATTAGTAAAGAAAGGATATAATTCTGTATTGTTGGATAATGTTTTGAACATTTCCTATATCAAAAGTTGATCGGTTCAGGCACGTTATCTAAAAGCATTGATGTTCTAAATCAAACTACAGTTCTTAGTATATGGAACACACATAAGAGGAAGAGTTCAGAAATGAACGGATCCTTCTTAAGGTATTGTAGACTAGGTCAGATCAATGTGACCCGACTAGCTGAAGTTACATGTAGATGCATATTTAAATCAGTTTGAATCTATATCTTGTGAAACTTGCCAGTCATGTCACAAAGATATAATGACACTAGCTCTGTTTATTGGAAACAGAGAAAGAGTTAGTAAACTCTTGGGATGATACATGTTGATGTATGTAAGGTCCCCTGTCTACACTTGCCAAGACCGGTTCTTTATACTTCATTACATTCTCTGATAATCTCTCAAGATTCAGACATATGTTCCTGTTGAAACACAAGTCCGAACCTTTTGAGATATTCACAGAATATAAGTTAGAAGTAGAGAACCAAAACGGGTATAAGTATTATGTCCTTTGATGAGATCAAGGAGGAGAATACTTGAGCACGAAAATCCTGGATTATTCTAAAGGAGAATGAGATTCTCTCTCAGCATTACTCCTCCGTATACACCATAGCACGATGGTATATCGGGGTGGAGCAATAACACCCTATATGATAAGGTGTGCTCTATGATGAGTACTACTGAGTTACCTATTTCCTTTTGGGAGTTATGCACTTGAGAAGCTGCATACCTATTGAATAGGGTTCCAATCAAATCAGTTGCCTACCGCTTTATATGTGATATGGAAAGGGAAGAGCCCATATCTTAAGTTGGTTAAGATTTGGGGTTGTCTGGCCTATGTCTAAAGGAAAAATCCGGACAAGCTCGAGGCAAGATCTGTTATGTAGAACTGGAAATGTTCCAGCTATACGAACTACAGCAGATGATTTGGTAGAACCAAAGGATTCAGTTGATTCCAACGAACCTCAGCCTCTCCGCCGATCTAGTAGGGTACCTCACCCACCTGAGAGATACTTCGGTTCCTCTATGACAGTGGGAGCGAGGATTGCATCATGAGATGATGACCCAACTAGTTTCGAGCTGGCCATCGAGAGTAAGACTCTGTAAGAATGGCTGGATGTTTATCGATCTGAGATGGAATCCTTATACACCAACAAAGTATGGACTTTGGTTGCTATATCTGAAGGGTTAAATCCCCATCAGGAGCAAGTATATCTTGAGAAGATTACTTGGTGTAGATGGAAAAGTTGAGACTTTCAAAGCTAGACTTGTTAAAGGTTTTCGTCATCAACCAGGCGTGGATTATGTTGAAACCTTTTCTAAGGATCTATGCTTAAGTCCATCCAGATCCTACTTGCCACGGCTACATACCATGACTACGATATCTGGTGGTTGGGTGTCTTGACTGCTTTTCTAAATGATGATTTGGAAGAGAGCGTCTATAAGTACACAGCCAGAGGGCCTCGTAGACAGTGGGAGCAGCGGAAACGTGTGCAAGATGTTTTATAGGATAAAGCAGGCATCGCGGAGTTGGAACATCTGTTTTGATGAATTAGTCAAACAAGTTGACATCATCAAAATGGTAGATGAACCTTGTATAAACAAAAAGGTAGTAGGGAGTATGGTGACGATCCTCGTAGAGTACGTGGATGACATACTCTTGATGGGGAAGGAGTTTCCTATGCTACGCTCGGTCAATCTCCGCTTATCACCATAATTCTCCATATAGGATCAAAGTGATACCTCCTAAATCCTGGATTTTGGATCTATGAGATAGATCTAATAGGATGTTAGGACTCTCACTAGTTGTAGTGAGACGGTATCAACCGATCCTGGAGAGAATCACTGGAAGGGTTCCAGGGTGATAAAGACGACTGAATGTCAGTCACAGGCATTGTCTTTACCCTCAGTGGAGGGACGGTATGTTAGAAGAGTTCCAAACTAGATACCGTGACATACTAGACGATAAAGGCTAGATACATCGCTACTTAAGATGCTACCAAAGAGGTTGTTTGGGTGTATATTGGTTCATGAGATGAACTATGTTCCTCCCATTGTGTGACAATGGAGTTGTGGCTTATGCCAAGGAACGCCGGTCCCATCAGTGATCCAGACTTATTCTAACGCAGCATCGCCTGATCATGGAGATAGTTGATCTCCAGGGTGATCGAGGTTAGGAGAGTAGATTCAGAGGACAACACAGCGGATCCACTCACAAAGGCCTGTTCCCAGAGAGATATTTTTATGGGATGGTTGAGTATGAGATACTACAACCACTGCTACAGATGGCCCTAGTGCAAGTGGGAGATTGTTAGTTATATGTATGCCCTAGAGGCCATTACTGTACATAGGATGTATATTGTAGTGGATGCTGGGACATATATAGGGAGGACTTTCTTGCTCGACATGATAGTATGCTATCTGGTTGAACTTTACCTTAACGTGTATACTAATTGTCTCTCTGTTACATGTTGGTAAAGCCCTTAGAATGTGTGCTTGACTACCTGGACTATGATGCGGATCATACTAGTGGGGACATGGTAGTCCATAAGTACATCCTTCAAAGTCCCTAGTCGAGGGTGTATCGAGACGGGGCATCGATATACCAGAGTAGACTAGCGTATACCTTCTCGACCGATACAGATGGGCGATGGATGATCCCATATCCATTGGTGTTTGACATCAGAGATGATATACGGGTGCTCAGTAGAGACTGGGTACACTGGACGGACTCGCCGAGAACTCCCAGATGGTATTATACCTCACGTCAGATGGCAGTTCTCTTGTGACACTGGTACAGAGTAGTCTGTTGACCCGAGATCGTCATAGAGTCTTGTGTGGTTCCTACTGTGCTTTGATTTCCATCTTACCACGTCCAAGAGGGCGTGCAAAACGGTGGTTTTTGGGTACAGTCCCGAGTCACATGGAGGCAATGAGCGATAGGAGAGGATTCGTCTCTCCCGGTATAGGGAGTTGATGTTGCGCTGTGTTCGATTGGCTATAACAGGAAATCCCTGGCCAGGGTTGCTGAGATTTACTGGTAAGTGTTACCAGTAGTTTCTCGAATTGTTATAGACCTCATATCGACACGACTTATCGAGGTATTGGGGTCTGACGTTAACCACCCCTAGGCGAGATATGCGACATATCAGACGAACAGACCGGACTGTATGGTAGTGTTACTGGTTGGATTCACAGGAGTGTGAGCGGGCTTGCTCGTCGATCTTCTGATCGCTCAATACCCGGGTGGTCGTTAAGTTTAGCAGACCGCTTGCGGCTTGTGGATGTTTGATATGATCATCATCTGCTGCCGGCGTATTGACGAGTCTTTAGAGTCCTACACAGAGGTTTCCTGGCTCAAGCGAAACGAAATAGGAGCGCATATGAGATATGTGCGGGACCGAGAATAATGCGTGTATGTGATACCGTATTTCATTCTCGCGATGAATGTATCGACTAAGTTATATGCGATATACCCTAGTTATCGAATCAAGGATTGATTCGATAAACCGATACATTGGATACTAGTCGGTTATATACGATATGACCGGATCGTTAAATCAAGTGTTGATTTAATGATTTAATGCATAATTATATATTTGATATATTACTTTGCATTAACTAGTATCGGTTCACTTTAATTGGATTTTCTCGCTCGGATGTGCACATTGTATATTCGATATAGTTTTGTGCACATTATTGTATCATGTTTGATGATGCATGCTTACTTGGTTTTGTGTTAAAGATTGATCCATGGTTATTTAAATGGTTAGGGTTTTGTTTTTCATATACATTTATTTATTCATTTATTTCTTTGGAAAATATATTGCATAAAGATAAAATGGTGGCTTTTATTTTTGTTTCTTTCATGAACATTCATGAAGGTTTGAATAAAGTGACCATTTTGTCTCATGCTTAACCCTAACCACTACACGTAACCATGGTCCTCTCTCTACACTTAACCATGGTGTGATTATGATAAGAATAGATTTTATTTTCCATTATTCTTATTCTTATCATAACATTATTCTTCTTCTTCTTCCTTTCTTCACTTGAAGAATGCAAGCTCCATCAATGGTGATTGATGGAAATGAGTGAGAAATCCAATTCTAAAGTCTACCCACTTACTATTTCTTCATCCTCTACCTCTTGCCAAGTAATAGAGTGTGTTTTCTTCACAAGTTTCTTGACTTGGTGAAGTGAGAGCTTGATCTAGCGATGCTTCGACGTAGATCATCTTCGGCATGGACATCGACGACCTAGCTCGCCTATTCTCCGATGAAGCCGACGCTAGAGCCCGGGATTTGTTTTGGACAGCGAGAGGACTTCATTGCGGAGCTATGGAGGTGGAGCACCGGATCTACAAAGGTTGTATTTCCGATTCTTATAGTTAAGTGTTAACTAGTTTCATTTTCGCCTAGATTTCTAGCCAACGATCCGTATTAGGGTTTCTCGGTACCTAGAATTTTTTAAATTGGCATGGTTGATGCCTTGTGAGACCTCATTAGGGTGCCTAGGAACCCTACATGTATTGTGACAACAACGGCGCTATAGCTTTAGCGAAGGAACCCAGGAGATCGTAGATCGCCGGGAGATCGATGTGAAGAGAGTAAATACAGAAGATAACACTGCTGATCCACTTACAAAGGCCTTACCCCAGACTCAGTTCGAGCGGCTGATCGAGATGATAGGTCTTCGATACGCCAGTACATGGCCTTAGTGCAAGTGGGAGATTGTTAGTGTATATGCCCTAGAGGCCATTACTGTATCATACTAGTTTGTATATTACTTAATGGAAGCTTGGGATATTCACCTTGTATAGACAATCTTGCTCAATATAGTAGTATGCTACTTGGTTTTTTTCTACTTCAATGTGTACATGTGTTTATTTTAGTATATCACCTATACACATTAGTGGAGCCCTTAGGATCTTTGCTTGATTACCAGCGTTGTGATGGCAGACACACTAGTGGGGGCTGGGTAATCTATAAGCACATCCTTATGCAGGTCCCTAGTCGCAGGACTATCGAGACAGGGCATCGATACTCCGGAGTAGACTAGCGTATGCGCTTCTCATCCCAGTGTGGGAGACGGTCTGTCCCACAGCCGTCAGTACGTCGTACTTGAGATAGTATGCGGGTGCTCGTTGGGTTACGAGTACACTGGACAGGACTCGTCGGGAATTGTTGGTTGGTACTATACCTATCGTCAGTTATCAGTTCCCAAGTGATATGAGTACAGCTTAGTCAGCTGACTTGACACTGTCACTTTGCCTCGAGTGTGTTCTCACTGTACTTAGATTACTACCCTACCACGGCTCAAAGGAGTCGTGCAAACAGGTAGTAGTTGGGTGCAGTCCCGAAGCACTTGGAGGCAGTGACGGTTAGACAGGATTCGTCTCTCCCGGTATTGGGGGTTGACATCGCGCTGTGTCTAGGAGAGCCATTACACGAGTAGTCCCTGGCCAGGGCCAGCGAGATATACTGGTAGGTTTCCAGTGTTATCTTAGGGTGTTCTGGGCTTCACTCCGACACGACTTGTACCGCTATTGGGGGACTGACATTTACCGCCCCCTAGGCCCGCCATGCGATGTATCAGACGAACAGACCGGACTGTACAGAGAGATTGTCACATTCAGACTCAGTAGGAGTTCAGATGGGTTTCACCTCATCAGTCTTCTTGTCGGCATCTACCTGGGGACCGTTACGCACAGCTAGTGTCACTTGCGGTTTGTAGTTAAACCCACTGCCAGCGTAGTGTCGAGTCTTTAGAGTCCCCACACAGAAAGCTATTCGCCTTTGGGCAAAAGAGTAAAGGTCGGGGGACTGACGTTTACCGCCCCCTAGGCCCGCCATGCGATGTATCAGACGAACAGACCGGACTGTACAGAGAAATTGTCACATTCAGACTCAGTAGGATTTCAGATGGGGTTCACCTCGTCAGTCTTCTTGTCGGCATCTACCTGGGGACCGTTACGCACAGCTAATGTCGCTTGCGGTTTGTAGTTAAACCCACTGCCAGCGTAGTGTCGAGTCTTTAGAGTCCCCACACAGAAAGCTATTCGCCTTTGGGCAAAAGAGTAGAGGTCGTAAGGTTTTGCGACAGGTCGCATGGTTTTGCGACAGGGTTCGGTCACATCCGTGCACTTGTGCACGTACAGTGTCCGGACAGTTAACACTAGCGGGCTTTGGTTTAAGCCAGATCCTAGTGTACGTTTTGGGATTGGTCCTATCTCGTTTGTATTCGTGTTCCTCGGAACGCGGATGCGGGTGTGTATGCATGGTTGACAGAGAGACAGAGGCAGAGGATTCTCATTGGGGTTGTTGACTGTTGACTTTTGGCTAAACCCTAATGAGAATAAGAAATATGATTAATGATAATATTAATTAAGTATTATTGTGTCATGGTTGAGATGAGGGGTTGACTTTGTTGACTTGTTGACTTTGTTGACCGGTTGACTAGGTTGGACTAGTTGACCATCATCATTGCATTGGCTATCATTTCATGGAAAAGACTTTTGCTTGTTTGTTTTGCTTTGCAATATGAGTGTATGAAATGATAATGCCACATGATATGATATGAACCATCACATAATACTAAATTATTATTATTATTATTATTATTATTCTTTTTGGATTATGGGAGAGAGGTTGGCAAAAGACTTTTTCAGTCTTTCATTTCATTTCTCTCTCTTGCCATCACTTGCTCAAGTTCTCCCTCTTCCTCTTGCTCTCTCTAGCTCAAGGCAAACCATTCTCATGTGTTGAGACTCATTGCCTTAGAGATAAAAAGACTCCAAAACAATCCTCTACTCATTCTAGTTCACAAGGCCTAGCAAGCCAAGTGTTCTAGTTTCCTCAAAGATCGAAGAAGAAGCCAAAGGTAGAAGCTTTCGGGTGGATCCATCTTCAGCGCAAGGAGACGACGAGGTGAAGCCGATCCGTACACCGGGAGGAGTTGAAGACGAAGGAGTTCAAGAAAGGTATAGCCCCCTAACCGAGTAGGTAAACTCAAGTTAGGTTGTTAGTTAGTCGTTTAACAAAGATCCATATTGGTAGTCCATGTTACCACCCTCTTGAAATCGTTTTTCACCACTTCCGCAACCCCGGAAGAACCGGGGAAGGGTAGCATGGACTTACAGGGTATACCTTCTATGCGAGCTCTCTCCAAATCAGTCTTGGGAGACATCTCTTTGGAAAGTGTGAGTCCTGAGATCGTGGGTATATTCCCACGCTTGGAATCTTCGATACTAAACCTCTTTAGTATGGTGTCAATGTACCTGGATTGGGACAATCCCAGTATCCGTTTAGATCTATCTTTATAGATCTTAATCCCCAAGATATAGGAGGCATCACCTAGATCTTTCATTGAGAATCTTTGTGATAATAAGAGCTTGACTGAGTGCAGCATAGGAACATCATTTCCTATCAAGAGTATGTAATCCACTTACAATACAAGGAAGACGACCTTACTCTCTGCCACCTTCTTGTATATACAGGGTTCATCTATACTTTTGATGAAGTCAAACTCTTTGACTACCTCATCAAAACAGATGTTCCAACACCGCGATGCCTGCTTCAACCCATAGATTGATTTAAGCAGCTTGCAAACCTTTCCGCTGCTCCCACTATCCACGAAGCCCTCTGGCTGAGTCTTGTACACGCTCTCTTCTAAATCACCATTTAGAAATGCGGTCTTAACATCCATTTGCTAGATTTAGTAGTCATGGTATGCAGCGATGGCAAGTAGGATCCGGATGGACTTAACCATATCCACTGGAGAAAAGGTTTCATCATAATCCATACCCGGTCATTGACGAAAACCATTTGCAACAAGTCTATCTTTGAAAGTCTCAACTTTTCCATCTACACCACGTTTCTTCTTAAAGATCCATTTTCTCCCAATGGGTTTTACCCCTTCGGGAGCAACTTTCAAAGTCCATACTTTGTTGGTGTACATGGATACCATCTCAGATCGCATTGCATCCAGCCATTTCACAGAGTCCCTACTCGTGATGGCCTGCTCGAAGCTAGTTGGGTCATCATCTTCCTTGATGCAATCCTCGCTCCTACAATCAACGAGAAAACCGTAGTATCTCTCAGGTGGATGAGGAACCATACTAGATCGGCGGAGAGGCTAAAGTTCGTTGGAAACTATCGAATTCTCTGGTTCTACTAAATCTTCAGTTGTAGTCTGTGTAGCTAGAACTTCTTCCAGCTCTACCTATTTGCGATTAATTTATTTTACAAGAAATTCATTTTCTAAAAAGGTGGCACGTTGAGCAACAAATACCTTTTGTTCCTCACTGTGGTAGAAAAAAATATCCATATGAATTATTTGGATATCCTACAAACTTGTAAAGAACTGATAGTGCCTCGAGTTTGTCCGGATTTTGCCTTTTAACATAGGCCGGACAACCCCATATCTTAACTCGTTTAAGATATGGTCTCTTCCCACTCCATATCTCATATGAGGTTGTAGGCACAGATTTAGATGGAACTTGATTCAATAGGTATGCTGCTGTCTCAAGCGCATAACCCCAAAAGGAAATAGGCAACTCAGCGGTGCTCATCATAGAGCGCACCATATCCAATAGGGTGCGATTCCTCCGCTCCGATACACCGTTGTGCTGTGGTGTATACGGAGGAGTAAGCTGAGAAAGAATCCCATTCTCTTTTAGATAGTCACGAAATTCCGTGCTCAAGTATTCTCCTCCCCAATCAGATGGAAAGATTTTAATACTTTTAACCGTCTGGTTCTCAACTTCATGCTTATATTCTTTGAATTTCTCAAAAGCTTCAGACTTTTGTTTCAACAGGAACATATGACCGAATCTCGAGAGATCGTCAGTGAATGTAATGAAGTATGAGGAACCATTCATAGCATGTGTAGACATGAGGCCGCATACATCACTATGTATCAGTCCCAAGAGTTCCGTAACTCTTTCTCCGTGTCCCATAAACGGAGTTTTGTTCATCTTGCCTTTGAGACATGACTGGCAAGTTTCATAAGATGAAAAATTGAACGGATTCAAATATCCATCCTTATGTAACTTAGCTAGTCGTGTCGCATTGATATGACCTCGTCTATAATGCCACAAGAAGGATTCGATCATTTCTGAACTCTTCCTCTTGTGTGTAGTCTGTACGTTAAGAACTGTGTTTTGATTTAGAACGTATAAACCGTTACATAACGCACCAAACCCAATCAACTCTTGATTTAGGTAAATTTTCATAACATTATTCTCTACTACAAAGTTATATCCTTCTTTATCTAATAAAGAAATTGATATTAAATTGCATATCATAGAGGGCACGTAATAACATTCATTCAAGATCAAAGTATTCCCATTTGGTAATACAAGATGATATTCACCAACTGCTTTGGATGCAACACTTGCACCATTCCCTACTTTTAGAGAATGATCACATATTCCCAGTTCTCTACCTTTCCTTAGCCCATGCAATATATTACATATGTGGGATCCCGATCCGGTATCTAATACCCAGGACGTAGAGTGTACTGAGAAAAAGTTCTCGGTAACTAACACACCCGAAGAAGATGCATCAACATGCTCATTCCTTTTTTGGGTGGCATGGTAATACGGATATTCCCTTATTTCCTGATCAGTGTTATAACAATTTTAAGATAGAGCGGAACCAACGTTCTCCTGCTCAGTATAACAATCGGGTTCGGTCAATATATCGATATTATTATCTTGATTAAGGCCTGACATGGTCGCTACCTGGAGAGAGAGAGAGAGAGAGAAGAAAAACACTTAGCGTTTGCTCTTTCAAGATTAGATTGGTTATTATCTTATTTAATCAGGATTGCTCCCACTGTTTTTATCAAATCTTCCTTCAAACCCTAAAATGTAAGACTAGCAGGGATTAATTATACCTTACAAGTTCTCCAATCTTTCAGCCAGGCCTGTGCCGGTACTTTGAGGGAGGTTCCCCGTGCTTTTGCACCGACCTAATTAAAATAAACCTCATTTTCCTGGAGGTATAACCCCGTTAACACCATTCTAGTCACCTACTTGATCGGCTAATTGTGATCTGTAAAACTCTCCCAGGAGTAACTCTTACTCGTAGTGAGTATCAGGATCCAACTATCTCATAGAAGGTATGCAATCTCCTTGCAAATTTCAACACTTGAAATTCCCAATAATATTTTTGCCCCTAACCTCCTATGACCTTGACAAAGGCCAACAAACCATAGGATGCTAGTCAAGTTCAACCCGTCATTTCACGATTGAATTAAACCCAACAGCACGACCCTTGTGAAGGCCAACAAGGTCGCACGACTACCTTAATCCAATCGCATCACATGCTTAAACAGATAAGTACTTGTCAGCTACCGCACACTACGCCTTGACAAAGGCCAACAAACGCAACACGAATACTAAATAGTCCTTATCTGAAATGACGGAGGGCCACGACAGGTTTTTACGAAAAACTTTTGCGTAATGAACTTGATATCGTTGTAGAATAGAGTGACATTGAAAAGAAGTATTTTTTTAGGCTTTTGCTAGTTTTGCTAAAGAGGTCCCTACCGGTGAAGGGATCTCGGCTCTTTCCTTATCGAATAAGGCGCTAGATATTCTACAAGGAATACCGCTATGCAAAGCAAGAACTAATTACAAAATTAGTTGAAGATTAGAAAAATGCATGAAACTTGTGGAAGCTTGTGGATGCATTGACTAAGTCCACTAAGTTTGTTTTTACTTTGGATATTTGTTAACCTAACCATCACACTTAGCCATGATTATGTCTCTACATGAGTTAGTATATGATACTCACTCATCCATAGTTAGCTCTCTTACTTGATCATTATCATCATCTCATTATTTCTTTATCTTCTTCTTTGAGCTAAAAAGCTCTCTAGGGTTTGATCCAAAGTGAGAAACATTGTGAGAAAATAAATTCTAAAGAGAACCCACTTCCTATTTCTCCATCCTCTACTAGACTAGCACTTTAGTTTAGGGTGATTGCTTCACTAATTCTCTAGTTAGTGAAGTAGAAGCTTGAGTTGGCATCCCCTCGACGTAGATCATCTTCGGCCTCGATGACTTCAAGCAAGGATGCTCCTTTAGCCTCGTGAATCCATGCAAGAGTCCGGGAGAACCACGATCACAGCGAAGGGACTTCAACAAGGAGATAATGAAGTGAAGGACCGATCTACAATGGTTGTATTTTCTTCTTCACTTAGATAGTAAAGTTGTTTACTTGCATGTGTAACCCTAATAATCTAGCAAAGATCTTGTTTAGGGTTGTTCGGCACGGCTAAAATTTTAATCGGGCATGGTTGATGCCTTATAGAACCTTTTTAGAGTGCCTAGTAACCCTACAGTGGTATCAGAGCCTAGCTAGAACATTAGGCGACGTGTTTACGAAGTTAAAACTCCGGTCGAACCCCGAAACATCGATAAAGACCTCCTCTCTAGAAATTTTTTTAAAATGTGATTTTTTCTGCATTAAAAATACTCAAAAAATCAGCAGGGAATTCTAAGAGTTACTGTAAAACACGACATCCTAATTCCACTAAAGAGCCGCGGAACCGCGGCAATACATTGCTTGCGCGGCGGTTCCGCGGCGGAACAGTAGAATTAGGGTTAGTGTTTTGTGCAGTAACATCTGTAGGTACTTGTATATTCTTCTAGGTGTTTTTAATCTGACTCAAGTGTTGAGTGTTCTGGGGATTATTTTGTATTCGTTAATTCGATCGAAAAATTTAATTTCGTTCTTTTTCCGGATAATTTAGAAAGTATTAAAATGTTCGAACGGATATCATTAACTCACTTTTTCCCGCACGAAAAACTTTCATGTATTGAATTTTTCTTGAGTTTAAATCTTTCGGAAAAACGTGCAAGTAACGCGATGGACCCTCTAGAAAAAAACAAATCTTAACTCGATTATGTGACCGTATGAACCTCCTATAAACCTTAGGGTTTGGGGCAATACGGCGTTGCCACATGTGAGGCATTGGATTGACCCTTCTACGGCTGGACCGTTGGTATTGTGACGTATTCTGGAATTTTTAAACTCCGCTCAAGTGTTGAGCTATTGAGGAAATCTTGGGTATTTGATTATTCGATCGGAAAGTTAAATACTGTCTATTTATCTGGAATGTGATACAATATGTGGAATTCATATAGTTAGGCATGAAATGCGAAGTATGTGATGTTTCGGATTTACGATGTCTAAAGAGATTGTGGATTCCAAATGTTGTAGTTTTACACTTTCTTTTCTGCGACCGTAAGTGTAATATGTGATATTGCCGGTTTCGTTGCTATATGTCAACGACAATTGGGATGCGTATATTTACTTACGTTGATGACATGTGATGTTATGTGTTGCTGGATATGTTATATTGGATCGTCGCGTTCTGAATAGCCAGGGTTTTTATGTGAGATGAGGGTTTTTATTTTCATTCATGTAAAATTCATTGTATGTAATATTCATTTATTGGGGCATTTCCGGGATGAGGATGATATCACCATTGTATATTATTTACTTTTCCGCATTAGGTAGACCCAAGGAGGAGAGCACAAGTAACCGGGTTTTAGAGTCCAATGGGAGACCAACTCGAAGAGTCGAGTCCGGGTCTCCTAACTCTAGAATTAGTAGGGTTGCTTGCCGCTTTCGTAGGGGTCTAGGGGTGTGGGTTTGGATATTCATCGCGACCGTGGAATCCGTGTTTTATAGAGGCTCAAAATAAAACACGGACCTCCTAGTATGTCCATTATTTCATATGTTTCTTCTGCTACGATATCTGTGGTGTGATCATTTGATATGCTGTGATAGATACTGTATATAGTATATATGATATATTATATAGACGTTACTTATGTTTTACACCCGTGCTAGCCCTGCCCCGCTCTGCCGTTAGTTACCTAACCTAACGGTGCACGAGGGGACATCGAGGCGAATACGGATGGCATAAGTGTACGTCGTATTTATCTGTGATGTTTAGGTGACTTAAATGATGGGACTTCATTAATATGATTAATGAAAGAAAAGAAACCTAATAGATGTTGTAGAATCAAATTTTCAAAAAAAAGGGTAGCTACAGTTTTTGCTTTGCATAGCGATATATATGATATATCCTGCACCTTATTCGATGAGGAAAGAGCCGAGATCCCTTCACCGGGAGTGATCTCTTTAGCAAAACTGGCAGATGCTACAGCACTCGATTTGTCTTTTGATTGCTTTTAGAGTTTTGCTTTGCATAGTGATATATATGATATGTCCTGCACCTTATTCGATGAGGAAAGAGCCGAGATCCCTTCACCGGGAATGACCTCTTTAGCAAAACTAGTAAAAGCCTAAAAAACACTCCTTTTTCAAAATTTCACATAATTCTACAACGATATCAAGTTCATTACGCAATAGGTTTTCAGAAAAAGCTGTCGTAGCCCTCCGTGATTTCAGATAAGTCCTACTTAGTATTCGTGCTACGTTTGTTGACCTCCGTCAACGCGTAGTGTGCGGTAGCTAACTAGTATTTATCTGTTTATGCATATGATGCAGATTGGATTAGGGTAATCGTACGAACTTGTTGACCTCCGTCAAAGGTCGTGCGGGTGGGTTTGATTCAATCAAGAAATGACGGGTTGAACTTGACTTGCACCCTGTGGTTTGTTGACCTCCGTCAAGGTCATGGGATGCTTGGGGCAAAATATTATCGGGAATTTCAAGTGTTGAAATTTGCAATGAGATTGCATACCTTCTATGAGATAGTTGGATCCCGATACCCACTGCGAGTAATTGTTACTCCTGGGAGAGTTTTACACAGGACAATTAGCCGATCAAGTAGGTGTCTAGAAAGGTGTCAACGGGGTTACGCTTCAGGGAAAACGAGCATTACTTTAATTAGGTCCATGCGAAAGCACGGGGAACCTCCCTCAAAGTACCGACACTAGCCTGGCTGAAAGATTGGCGAAATTGTAGGGCGTAATTAATCCCGGCTAATCTTTCCTTTTAGGGTTTGAAGGAAGATTCGATAAAAACAGTGGGAGCCATCCTGATTAGATAAAATAATAACCAATCTTATCATGCAAGAGCATACGCTAAAGTGTTTTCTTCTCTCTCTCTCCAGGTAGCGACCATATCATGCCTTAATCAAGATAATAATATGGATGTATTGACCGAACCCGCATGTTATACTGTGCTGGGGAACGTTGGTTCCGTTTTTTCTTATAAAAGTTATAAGACTGAACAGGATATAGGGGAATACCAGGATTCTCATGCCACCCGAATGAAGAAAGTACATGTTGATGCATTTTCTTCGGGTGTGTTCGTTATAGAGAACTGTTTCTCCATTTGCTCTATGTCCTGGGTATTAGATACCGGGTCAGGATCCCATATATGTAATCAGTTACATGGGCTGAGGAAAGGTAGAGAACTTGGAGAAGGTGATAAAGACATAAGGGTTGGAAATGGTGCAATTGTTGCAGCTAGAACCATCGGGGAATATCACCTTGTATTATCAACCGGTAATACATTGATTCTGAATGAATGCTATTACATGCCGAACCTGATATGCAACATTATATCGGTTTCTTTATTAAGTAAAGAGTGATATAATTTTGTATTACGGGATAATGTTATGAACATTTTTTTTAAACCAAAAGTTAGTTGGATCAGGCACGTTGTGCAATGGCATTTATGTTCTAAATCAATCAACAGTTCTAAGCATAACAAACACACACAAGAGGAAGAGTTCAGAAATGAACGAATCCTTCTTGTGGCATTGTAGACTTGGTCATATAAATGCGACACGGCTAGCTAAGTGCATAAGGATGGATATTTGAAACCGTTCGAATTTTCATCTTATGACACTTGCCAGTCATGTCTCAAAGGCAAGATGACCAAAACTCCGTTTACGGGACACGGAGAAAGAGTTACTGAACTCTTGGGACTGATACATAGCGATGTATGCGGTCCCATATCTACACATGCCAGGGATGGTTCTTCGTACTTCATTACATTCAATGACGATCTATCTAGATTCGGATATGTGTTCCTGATGATACACAAATCAGAAGCTTTTGAGAAATTTAGAGAATATAAACAAAAAGTCGAGAACCAAACCGGGAAAAGTATTAAAATCCTTCGATCTGATCGAGGGGGTGAATACTTGAGCATTGAATTCCTGGACTTCCTAAAAGAGAATGGGATTCTCTCTCAGCTAACTCCTCCATATACACCACATCACAACGGTGTATCAGAACGGAGGAACCGCAGCCTATTAGATATGGTGCGCTCTATGATGAGCATAGCTGAGTTACCTATTTCCTTCTGGGGATATGCACTGGAGACAGCGGCATACCTACTGAATAGGGTTCCTACCAAATCTGTGCCTACCACCCCATATGAGATATGGGAGGGGAAGAGACCATATCTTAATTTTATTAAGATATGGGGTTGCCCGGCTTATGTAAAAAGACAAAAACCGGACAAACTCGAGGCAAGCTCTATTTTGTGTAAGTTTGTTGGATATCCCAAGCATTCGCGAGGGTATATCTTCTACTACAGTGAGGAACAAAGGGTGTTTGTTGCTCAACATGCCATCTTTTTAGAAAAGGAATTTCTTGCAAAAGAGATTAGTGGCTCTGAAGTAGAACTGGAAGAGGTTCCAGCAATACAGACTACGAAAGAAGATTTGGTTGAACCGGTGGATTCCGTAGTTCCCGATGAACCCCAGCCACTCCGCCGATCTAGTAGGGTTCCTCACCCACCTAAGAGATACTATGGTTTTCTCATGGATGGTGGGAGCGAGGATTGCATCATGGAGGATGATGACCCAACTAGCTTCGAGCAGGCCATCACGAGTGGGGACTCAGTGAAATGGCTGGATGCAATGCGGTCCGAGATGGAATCCATGTACACCAACAAAGTATGTACTTTGGAAGATGCTCATGAAGGGGTAAAACCCATTGGGAGCAAGTGGATCTTCAAGAAAAAACTTGGTGTAGATGGGAATGTGGAGACTTTCAAAGCTAGACTTGTTGCAAAGGGCTTTCATCAAAGACCAGGTGTGGACTATGACAAAACCTTTTCTCCAGTGACTATGCTTAAATCCATCCGGATCATGCTTGCCATCGCTGCATATCATGCCTACGAAATCTGGCAAATGGATGTTAAGACCGCCTTTCTAAACGGTGATTTAGAAGAGAGCATGTACATGACTCAGCCAGAGGGCTTCATAGCAAGTAGGAGCAGCGGAAAGATGTGCAAGCTGCTTAAATACATTTATGGATTAAAGCAAGCATCGCGGAGTTGGAACATCTTCTTTGACGTCGTTATCAAAGAGTTTGATTTCGTCAAAAACGTAGATGAACCTTGTATCTACAAGAAGGTGGCAGAGAGTAAGGTTGTCTTCCTCGTATTGTACGTGGATGACATACTCCTGATAGGAAATGTCATTCCTATGCTGCAATCGGTCAAGCTCTTCTTATCATAAAGATTCTCAATGAAAGATCTAGGTGATGCCTTTTGCATACAGGGAATTATGATCTATAGAGATAGATCTAAAAAGATATTGGGATTGTCCCAATCCAGGTACATTGACACCATACTAAAGAGGTTTAGTATGGAAGAATCCAAGCGTGGGAATTTACCCATGATCTCTGGACTCACTCTCTCCAAAGAGATGTCTCCCAAGACTGATTTGGAGAGAGCTCGCATGCAAGGGATACCCTATGCTTCGGCTGTAGGCTCTATCATGTACACGATGCTATGTACCAGACCCGAAGTAGCACACTCACTACGTGTAGTGAGTTGGTATCAAGCTGATCCTGGAGAGAGTCACTGGACAGCTGTGAAGAGCATTCTAAAGTACTTACGAAGGACTAAAGAGATGCTCTTGGTGTATGGTAACGGAGAACTCCAAGTGGAGTCCTTTACCAATTCGAGCTTCCAGAGTGATAAGGACGACTCTAAGTCGCACTCGGGATTTGTCTTTACCCTTTACGGAGGGGCGGTTAGCTAGAAGAGTTCCAAGCAGGAAACCGTGGCAGACTCGACGATGGAGGCTGAATACATCGCTGCCAACGATGCTGCCAAAGAGGCTCTGTGGATCAAGAAGTTCATTACTGAACTTGGAGTGGTTCCATCCATTGAGCATCTAATACCTTTGTATTGTGATAACAATGGAGCGGTGGCTTTAGCCAAGGAACCCAGGTCCCATCAGTGATCCAGGCATATTCTGAGGCGGTATCACCTGATCCGGGAGATAGTTGATCGCCGGGAGATCGAGGTCAGGTGGGTTGACATGAAGAACAACACCGTGGATCCACTCACGTAGGCCATTCTCCAGATATAGTTTGAGAGACTCTTCGGTATGATTGGTATGCTATACTACAGCAGCTGGCCCTAGTGCAAGTGAGAGATTGTTAGTTGTATGTATGCCGTAGAGGCCAGTATTGTACAGATGATGTATATTATATTGGATGCTTGGACATGTATAGAGAGGACTTTCTTGCTCGATATGATAGTATGCTATCTGGTTGCTCTTTATCTTAACATGTATACTTGTCTCTTGATACTGTCTTATAGTTACATGTTGGTAAAGCCCTTAAGATGTGCACTTGACTACCAGGACTATGATGCAGATCATACTAGTAGGGCCATGGTAGTCTATAAGTACATCCTTTAATGCTCCTAGTCGTGGGTGTATCGAGACAGGGCATCGATATACCAGAGTAGACTAGCGTATACGCTTCTCGACTCATGAGATGGGCGATGGATGATCCCATATCCATTAGTGTTTGACATCAGAGATGGTATACGGTTGCTCTGTGGAGACTGGGTACACTGGACGGACACTCCGAGAACTCCCAGATGGTATTATACCCCACGTCAGATGGCAGTTCTCTAGTGACACTTGTACAGGTTAGTCTGTAGACCCGAGATCGTCATAGTGTCTTGTGTGATTACCACTGTGCTTTGATTTCCACCTTACCACATCCAAGAGGGCGTGCAAAACGGTGGTTTTTGAGTACAGTCCCGAGTCATATGGAGGCAATGAGCGATAGGAGGAGTTTCGTCTCTCCCGGTATTGGGGGTTGATGTTGCGCTGTGCTCGATTGGCCATAATAGGGAAGTCCCTGGCCAGGGATGATTTAGAGATTTACTGGTAAGTGTTATCAGTAGTTTCTCGACCCGTTATAAGCCTCACATTGGCACGACTTATCGGTTATTGGGGTCTGACGTTTACCACCCCTAGACCTGATATGCTACATATCAGACGAGGAGACCGGACTGTACGGGAAGTCTTACCGTTAGGCTTTTACAAGAGTTGGAGCGGGCTTTCTTGCTGATCTTCTGATCGCTCAATACCCGGGTAGCCGTTAAGTCCAGCTAGTACCGCTGACGGCTTGTGGGTTCTTGATGTGATCATCACCTACTGCCGGCGTATTGACGAGTCTTTAGAGTCCTACATAGAGGTTTTACTGGCTCAGGAAAAACGAAATTGGAGCACATATGTGATATGTGCGGGACCGAGAATAATGCGTGTATATGATACCGTATTCTATTCTCGCAACTTTTTGTATCGGTCAGTTATATGTGATATAGCCGGGTTATCGAATTAAGTGTTGATTCGATAAGTCGATACATTGGATGTTAGTCGGTTATATGAGATATAACCGGATTATTAAGTCAAGTGTTGATTTAATAATTTAGTGTATAATTGTATATATGATATACTAATTTACATTAACTAACATTTGTTCACTTAAGGATTTTTCTCACATGTGCACAACTTTAATATATATGTGATATATATTAAAATGTGTTTTCTTTTTGTATCATGGCTGTTGATACAACATTCATGGGTGTATGAGATTTACACCATGCTATTTGTTATGTTGGGTTTAATATTTAAAGTAATTACAAAATTAGTGGAAGATTAGAAAAATGCATGAAGCTTGTGGAAGCTTGTGGATGCATTGACTAAGTCCATTAAGGTTGTTTTTACTTTGGATATTTGTTAACCTAACCATCACACTTAGCCATGATTATGTCTCTACATGAGTTAGTGTCACGACCCGAAAGAGCACGTGACTGGCCCTTGAACCATATGAAGTCTATAGGACTCCATCTGATCCAAGTAAGCCAAAAGCCCAGAAATCTAAAACCATTTTAAGAGTAAATAAAGAAAACTGGTTTAAATAAGTGAAGAAAAACATGTTTGAAGTCAAGGTTTTTAAATAACTAAGCCGAATATGCATTTTAAAAATGTAAATTCTTTTCTAAAAATTTCGGTAGAGTTTCTTTTGTAAATACTGGCCCCGAACGGGGTACAACAAGAAAAATATATATGCAATGATAAAAGGCATCCCCAAGCGGGAGCAGGCTCTTCGTCAATCGACGGTCACAACCACACAAGCAATATAATATACAACGCCGAATGGCGAGGATCAAAACTCACAATAACATGAAAATCGTCATACTGCTACACGCGACTCTAAGGTCAAAATAATACATCACTAGTGTTTAAGTCTGAAACAATACACAAGTTTTGGTTGATGGAATTCTAGATACAATGAATAATACATATACAAGGGTGGGTCTGACGCAAAGAACCCACCTACCAAAAGCAATTCACCCTCAAAAGAAGCAGTGTGCCAGAAATGCCGCTATGGAACCTGTACGACAAAACCTGCAAGAACTGTGGCACAACGGGGGTGAGTTGCCAACTCGTGAATAGAAAATATCTACAAGCAGAAACCGAAAGCATGACATAATCCTAGGTCAATACGATCAGTATATGATATAAACCTCAAGAGTAAGTCTGAAGCATGGTAAGGTGGCAATGTAACATCTAAACATGTAGGTAGTGCCAAATACTCGTGCCAGTGCCTCAGGTAATAACATGTCATAAATATAAGGTATGTCTGCATGAAGTAATTATGATGAAATATCAAAATGGATATCAATACACATATATTAGCGTCCCATTCCACTAATATTGGTGTGAGGGTCTATATAACAACGCCCTCCTACCCTGTTATATATACAAATGAAGTGTGATCAATGTAGTCCAAGTCCGTATGTAATCAATGTCTGTATATATGTGGATCCCGCCCACCTGTCACCCAATGAAAATAAGCATCATGCATGCAAATATGAGGATATAATCAAATCATGGAGATCATCATGAAACCTTTGCCTAGCATCGGCACGTAAATCCTCGTCCATATGGGGCTCCGACTGCGGTATCGACCCTCGGCCCAGGCAGCACGGGTCAGCCCATGTCTATCGCTCAACTCCGGTCGGTATCCTCCAGATATCCGCCAAGCTCAAATACAATCACCGGTGGGTAGTAGTCTCTCTGCCAGGCTCACCGTCTACTACACAGCGAAACCGTTCTTGTCCCGGGGTACCATACCGGGTCCACCATGTACCCGCAATCGGCCTCATCCGCCTCCTCGAATCGGGTTTCGCATGTCACTCTCAGCACCGAGAAAACATATGGTGGACGCACAGAAATATCATTCAAGGGTAACCGGTTTTTAAAACAATTATATATTCTCTTTTGAAATACCCACGGTTCCCAAATCCAGAAATATCATGGAAACAACATATCTCAATGCGTATAATCAAAACATGATGTATGCGACATGTAAAGAAAGGTAAGCATATCGGTAAGTCATGCAACATGGAATAGTAATGTGCACATGTCGAGGGAAACTGCTCTTTTTAAAATGAATCAGTTTTGAAGAATACCTTGCGGTTCCCAAATCTCTAATTAAGTCAGAATCATCTACGTAAGTGTACAGGTACAAGTGTATAATATCCCATGCAAGAATCATATCATGAATGCAACAGTACTACAGTATAGTGGCATGGCAATTATCGATGATGAAGTGTGTGAGCCGGAAAATAGTGTACGTGGAATATACGCATCATCGATAATGGTGCTGGTGTCCTAACAGCATGATAGTAATATAGCAACAAACATATGCAAAGCAATGTGAATAGCATGAATATGTGGAAATCAAATAATCAACACCACAGTGAAGAATCTACATCAATATGTATATGTCATGCGGTTATGTCATTTGAAATAAGACGAATCAGGATTTTTAGTAAAATAAGGGCTACGGTATTTTTAAGAAAGATACGTCCTTTGAAAAATACCCATAGAATCCCTTTACTTGTCTTTTAAGATATTCCTGATTCGTAGTTTTTGAAATAGGTATGACTCGGGTCTAGTCTAACATCTACTATGCAAACTACAGATCTAAGTATCAAGTCAATCGGGAGGGGTATGGAAACCACCTAAATCTGAGTCGATATATATATATATATATATATATATATAATAGTCGGTGATCCGCCTCAATAATATCGCGTACGATACAGTATATCGTAAGACATCCTCGAGTCATGAGTGCGGATCTATTATCAATATAGGCTCGTACGGTAAATCGTCGTACGGCATCCCAATAGCTGGGTACGGGTCAATATCACATTATCTCATCACATATCCGGTATCACTATCATCATATCACATAATTTGGGGTACTGATCTAAGTCTAGTACAATCGATACCATCTATCACTGCGTGTGTAAGCACACGTCCAAAGGCCCGCTAGAGATCACATGTCGTATCCTAAATACGAAACATATCAAATCACCGATCTCGCGGCACAATGCCCAACATCATCGACTCATCTCCAATGTCATCCAATATCATCAAACATAGTGCAAATATAATGAATATGCAAGGGTGTGCGTGTAGGTGTAAATCTATTCTAGGGTTCGTGACTATGAACTACACTAGTTACTTTTAACCCTAAACTATCCATAATACACCTAACACAATATCCATGACACACTATAACTATCATATATATATAGTATATCAAGTACGGACTGCGGGGGTGCTATACGCCATCCACCCGACTTCCCCCGGTAGATATAATCTACTCACCTTGCGTCTTCATTGTCGACGTCACCACGCGTTTTCTTGTCGTCCCGAAGTCTTCATGGGGTACCTACACATTAACGTATCGCAAATGCGTATCAAAACCAATTCCAGACTAAAACGGCATACGACTCTCAAGACGATACGCTATGATCTATAGGTTAGAACCTATGGACAACGCCTTCCAAAACCATCAACTCCCTCGATATCGTCGTATAAACGCCAAATAGTCGAGGTAAAACACAATACACAAATTCAGACTTAAAAATACGGAATACGGAAACACGAATCCAAAACAGCAACTAAGGAAAAAGGTTCCAGATTTCACCCTAGGTCAAATTAGACAAATCTATACATGCCAGGAGTCTAAACTACTGATAAGGGGGCACAAAAACAAAAACGAGGCAAATCCACCATGGTCTGGCCGCAAATTAGGGCCAGAATGGATAAATTTGCTGCCGGGAAATGGAAGCAGGGGCTAGGGTTCTGGTGGTAGCTTCCTGAGTGCCTGCACATGTCACTGTCCATTCAATATAATTTTCAGAGTCTCGGATTGATAGCAGATCTTATATAAGCTTCACAGATTTCATAACTTTTCCGATATCGGTTTCTATAAATCCGTATTCTGGGTTTAAGCTTCAGGTTTGGGTCTCCATTCCAGCATTAGGGTGTTTACATAAGCTCTACTGAGCTCAATTTCACATCATAACTCAAATTTTCCTCAAGCCCTAACTAGGTTTTCCTCAAGTCCACAAAATCAAACAATATCGGTTCAATCTAAACATGGGGTAAAGGTAATGCATAAACTAAGCTTTAAGGTCCAGAAAATACCTCATTTGGCAACTCAAGAATTTTCTTGAGTTGCCCCTAGTGGCCAAAATCCTTGCTTTCTTGGTCCAATGTGTAGATCTTGAGCTTATGCACACTTTTAATGAAATGAGAGTGGGATTTTGGTGTAGGTTTAGAGGTGATTTGGGGCTTGCAGAGGGAGGGAGAATGAGCTGCAGGAGCAGCAGCAGCAATGGAAGAAGAAGGAGGGAAATGAGGGAAGGGAAATGGCTAAGTCCTAGGTCAAAGGAGACCATACCTCTCTCTCTCTCACCAAACCTCATATAATAATCCCTTATTCCATTTTCTTTTCTTTTCTTTTTCTCCAAAACCTTCTCACTAGAATAGTAACCCCAAAAGAAACATGGCAAGAAAAAATGTAACACAAGTGTGGAAAAAGATATGTGCATATTTTGCACAAAATTGCTAAAAAAACCGATTAGCGATTTTTAATCGCGATTAGCACTAAATTAGCATATAACTAATCATAAAAGCTCAAAAATGGCATAATTCCATAAAATACCCTATTTTAGAATTTTCCAAAAATTTTCCCATTTATTTGTATTTAATAATAGCGAAATATTAAAATATTCAATAAAATAATATTAAATTATAAAAATTCATAAAAAATAATTAATTTTTTTTTGAAATGTTACAATATTCCCCCCTTAAATAAATTCGATCCCCGAATTTAAATTTAAACCCCCAATACTAAAACATTTCAGTAAAAATCCAGATTGTCGGGGCTCCGAAAACATCAATACATAGCTAATATCATAAAAAATGTACCGCTCTATAAGAAATCAATCCCCAAAAATGTATTTAAGAATACCTTGTGCGTGTGGTGCGCACGGAAATCATAATCCATATATGTGCCATACATGGGCACAAAACAACATCTAGGTGCAACGGGTGTGCACGAAACATCTGTCATAGGCAACGTGTGTGCCTGACAGCAATATCAGGTGCATTTGACATGCACGAAGAATTTCGATTTAGTGCATCTGGTGTGCACCAAAATCGTATATCAAAACAGTAAACGTGCATGAAAACTATGCTTGAAACGTAAATCACATCACTGGCATAAAATAGGCAAGAAATCACAATCAATATCTCAAATGTAATAACTATGCGCAAAATATAAATACCCAGTGGGTGCAAGAAAAAAAATATCATGAAACTCAGTCATCAAAAATAAATCATGCAAACAGAATGCCCAAAATACCGAAATCCAAGATGACGGATACGTGATAACCGAATCATAAAATCACAAATCATAAATACCGTCGTCGGTAGTTCCTCCTTCAAAGTCGAGAAGGAGTCGGTGCATCCAATGCGAGCAGCGTAAGATATCTACTTGCCTCTTGCTCACGGTCTGGCGTCCTCTGCCTCTGGGTCCTTATCTTCTCTGCGGATTACCTATCTCGCAATCAATCGGCTCATCGGCCCTTTCAGGTGTGCTAACGGGGACGATTCCGTTCTGGCACTTCTCTGGTCATCTCTCGGTCATTCCTCACGACCACTCATAAAGCAGCATATCACTGGCGTCGGCCTCTGGCTCTCTGAATGCACATCACACATCTGATCCTGGGTGCAATCATCATTGCAGTAGTGTCCTGGAAGGAATCCCGCTCAAGGTCTCTTCCGATCTTTCCTATGTCGGTTTGTACGGAGGTTGGTACTCTTGCAAAATCTCTTCTCGCTCGATGGACATCTGCGTCCTCAGCACAGCATTTTCTCGGAAATTGGTCGCATCCCAACGCCTCTGTAAGTATATCAGGTCTCTAGTATCGACGGGAAGTAATGACAGCTCGTCGGCGTCTCGCACGAACCTCTGGTTCCACTTGTCTCTATCGTCGTCCACTATGACGTCACGCCATGCTATCTACGCACTGCACTGTTCTCGGCCTCGGTCAACCCGAAGTCTCTCGCACGGACTCGAAATCGCGTACTCTGTAGCTTCATCATTCTGTAGAAGATGTCTGGCCGAACAGGTCCTCGGGAACACGTCCCAACCATCAGATGAATACTCAATACTCGTCCGTCCTCGATCAACTCGCAACGCATCTGGGTAAGGTCTTTTATCTGAGCCTGGTCAACTACCTCATCCACGATGTCGAGCTCTGGCCTGCTGAGTGTGCTCAATATGACCCCCCCTTGGGTCCTGGTCTTCTCGTATAGTATTCCAGAAAGGTCCTGTCGAGGTCTCTCCAAATCTCATTCCTGCCGAATTGCCCGGAAGTCATCGTCCTTTACTGAAGCAAATTCTTATTCCGGAACGGCTGCATACTCGTCACAACTCCTTCTGGAAGGTATATCCATATACAATGCCTCTGCGTGCGTATCGCATCTCTGATGTCAGCGGAGTGGGACGTCATCTCGTCGAAATCTCTTGCGAACTCTTTACTTCACTCTGCTTCAATGTCGACTGCTTCGGACTCGTCTTGTCGTGGCTGCATGGACTGCACTCCAACTGCCATGCTCGTATTTGGAGTCCCCCAAGCAGTGTGACATGATATCCGAATGATGTCGAACCATCCGATCGATTGTCAAAACCTTATAATCCCCCAAGAGATCAACATCTTGGGTAAAGTTTAATGGTATCGAGTACATACCACAGCATCAGTGGCCATAGAAAGGCAAACCCAAGCCTCACTAATGGCGCCGCGGAACTGCCGCAAACCCTAAGGTTCAAAGGATTTCACACGGTCATTAAGTCGAGTTAGGGTTTCATTCTTCTAGAGGGTCCATAAATCGCTTGCATGTCTTTCCGAATACTTTAAACTTGGAAAATGGGCTCCTGACATTCAATCGTCTCTATCGACTCTCAACGAAACTGCATGAAGTCGTCTCTAGCTGGAATCAATCTATCTGATTACCTCACATCTGGGTAAGCGAACGAATCACATGTCCTAGCATCCCTCCTCGGTGACTAGCGACCTTCCATCATATCTCTAAGTATATACTCATGCTGCATTAGCTCCAATCATCTGGGCGACATCTCGTCATTTGCAGCATCAACTGGCTCATTCGTCTGTACGCTGATCAGCGCCTCAATCCTCCAGGAAAGGCAATACATTGGCGGTCATCTCTAAATCGGTCTGCTCTAGATCCGAGTAAGACTCTCCACACTGGAAATCTTTAACTCAACTGGGCCTGCTCCTGCGCATAAATCGGACGAATCACCTTCGTCTCTCAAATCGGGTAGACTAGCTATCATCTGTCTCGTATTTGCCTGGAAGCTCCGGCGATCTCAGCTCGTAAACTCCGTAAGCGACATCCTGTCAATCTCAGCAACAGCTGTTTTATCTGTCTGCACGGTAGGCGACATCATAATCTCTGAGGTATGCTGTACATCAACAGTCCTCTCTCAACTGGCAGCTCTAACAATGGCCCGATCATCCGGTGTAAAACCAAGCACTCGCCTCCACAAGAGGTCACAATCACCATTACTAACTCGAGACGTTCCCATGTCACCAAAAAACAATGGTCAGCCCTCGTACCAGACGAGCTCACCCTGACCGTAGCACTGGCAGAAGCTCACTGCGCTCAAACAATGGCGACAGGAACCTCAATCGAGTATCGAAGAAAGCAGATCAATGGGAAGAAGAAAACAACAGATCCAGAATGGATACATCATCATAATAAGGAACAACATCAATGAAAGTATGATCATGGAACTAATAGAATCGAGGATCTCAAATGGATGTATAATCATGGAAATAAAGAGAATCACTGATCTCGAAAATATGTACATCCTAATGTTCCTTAAGCGGAGTAGCGTATCGTTAGTATGCCGCGGAACATACCTACGGTACGTCACTCTACTTTAGTCACCTATTCCATCAACCAAGGGTCATCCTACGCGACGAAAGTTCGGGTCTAATACCCCCTCGACTAAGTCTAAGTTCCGTAAGGTCAAGCCTAAGTTCCGTGTATATATAGACGCCCTAGGCTCCACATAGTCAAACTTATACTCAAACCAAGGTTAACCTAGCGCTCTGATACCAACTTTGTCACGACCCAAAAGAGCACGTGACTGGCCCTTGAACCATATGAAGTCTATAGGACTCCATCTGATCCAAGTAAGCCAAAAGTCCAAAAATCTAAAAACATTTTAAGAATAAATAAAGAAAACTGGTTTAAAGAAGTGAAGAAAAACATGTTTGAAGTTAAGGTTTTTAAATAACTAAGCCGAATATGCATTTAAAAAATGTAAAGTCTTTTCTAAAAATTTCGGCAGAGTTTCTTTTGTAAATACTGGCCCCGAACGGGGTACAACAAGAACAATATATATGCAATGATAAAAGGCATCCACAAGCGGGAGCTAGCTCTTCGTCAATCGACAGTCACAACTACACAAGCAATATAATATACAACGCCAAATGGCGAGGATCAAAACTCACAATAACATGAAAACCGTCATACTGCTACACGCGACTCTAAGGTCGAAATAATACATCACTAGTGTCTAAGTCTGAAACAAAACACAAGTTTTGGTTGATGGAATTCTAGATACAATGAATAATACGTATACAAGGGTGGTTCTGATGCAAAGAACCCACCTACCAAAAGCAATTCACCCGCAAAGGAAGCAGTGTGCCAGAAATACCGCTATGGAACCTGTACGGCAAAACCTGTAAGAACTGTGGCACAACGGGGCTGAGTTGCCAACTCGTGAATAGAAAATATCTACAAGCAGAAATCGAAAGCATGACAAAATCCTAGGTCAACACGATCAGTATATGATATAAACCTCAAGAGTAAGTCTGAAGCATGGTAAGGTGGCAATGTAACATCTAAACATGTAGGTAGTGCCAAATACTCGTGCCAGTGCCTCAGGTAATAACATGTCATAAATATAAGGTATGTCTGCATGAAGTAATTATGATGAAATATCAAAATGGATATCAATACACATATATTAGCATCCCATTTCACTAATATTGGTGTAAGGGTATATATAACAGCGCCCTCCTACCCTGTTATATATACAAATGAAGTGTGATCAATATAGTCAAAGTTTGTATGTAATCAATGTCTGTATATATGTGGATCCCGTCCACCTGTCACCCAATGAAAATAAGCATCATGCATGCAAATATGAGGATATAATCAAATCATGGAGATCATCATGAAACCTTTGCCTAGCATCGGCATGTAAATCCTCGTCCATATGGGGCTCCGTCTGCGGTATCGGCCCTCGGTCCCGGCAGCACGGGTTAGCCCATGTCCATCGCTCAACTCCGGTCGGTATCCTCCAGATATCCGCCGAGCTCAAATACAATCACCAGTGGGTAGTAGTCCCTCTGCCAGGCTCACCGTATACTACACAGCGAAACCGTTCTCGCCCCATGGTACCATACCGGGTCCACCATGTACCCGCAATCGGCCTCATCCACCTCCTCGAATCGGGTTTCGCATGTCACTCTCAGCACCGAGAAAACACATGGTGGACGCACTGAAATTTCATATCAAGGGTAACTGGTTTTTAAAACAATTATATATTCTCTTTTGAAATACCCACGGTTCCCAAATCCAGAAATATCATGGAAACAACATATCTCAATGCGTATAATCAAAACATGATGTATGCGACATGTAAAGAAAGGTAAGCATATCGGTAAGTCATGCAACATGGAATAGTAATGTGCACATGTCGAGGGAAACCGCTCTTTTTAAAATGAATCAGTTTTGAAAAATACCTTGCGGTTCCCAAATCTCTAATCAAGTCAGAATCATCTACGTAAGTGTACAGGTACAAGTGTACAATATGCCATGCTAGAATCATATCATGAATGCAACAGTACTACAGTGTAGTGGCATGGCAATTATCGATGATGAAGTGTGTGAGCCGGCAAATAGTGTACGTGGAACTTACGCCTCATCGATAATGGTGCTGGTGTCCTAACAGCATGATAGTAATATAGCAATAAACATATGCAAAGCAATGTAAATAGCATGAACATGCGGAAATCAAATAATCAACACCACAGTGAAGAATCTACATCAATATGTATATGTCATGCGGTTATGTCATTTGAAATAAGACGAATCAGGATTTTTAGTAAAATAAGGGCTACGGTATTTTTAAGAAAGATACGTCCTTTGAAAAATAGCCGTAGAATCCCTTTACTTGTCTTTTAAGATATTCCTGATTCGTAGTTTTTGAAATAGGTATGACTCGGGTCTAGTCTAACATGTACTATGAAAACTACAGATCTAAGTATCAAGTCAATCGGGAGAGGTATGGAAACCACCTAAATCTGAGTCGATATATATATATATAGATATAATAGTCGGTGATCCGCCTCAATAATATCGCGTACGATACAGTATATCGTAAGACATCCTCGAGTCATGAGTGTGGATCTATCATAAATATAGGCTCGTACTGTAAATCGTCGTACGGCATCCTAATAGCTAGGTATGGGTCAATATCACATTATCTCATCACATATCAGGTATCACTATCATCATATCACATAATCTGGGGTACTGATCTAAGTCTAGTACAATCGATACCATCTATCACTACGTGTGTAAGCACACGTCCAAAGGCCCGCTAGAGATCACATGTCGTATCCCAAATACGAAACATATCAAATCACCGATCTCGCGGCACAATGCCCAACATCATCGACTCATCTCCAATGTCATCCAATATCATCAAACAGAGTGCAAGTATAATGAATATGCAAGGGTGTGCGTGTAGGTGTAAATCTATTCTAGGGTTCGTGACTATGACTACACTAGTTACTTTTAACCCTAAACTATCCATAATACACCTAACACAATATCCATGACACACTATAACTATCATATATAAATAGTATATCAACTACGGACTGCGGGGGTTCTATACGCCATCCACCCGACTTCCCCCTGTAGATATAATCTACCCACCTTGCATCTTCATTGTCGACGTCACCACGCGTTTGCTTGTCGTCCCGAAGTCTTCATGGGGTACCTACACATTAACGTATCGCAAATGCGTATCAAAACCAATTCCAAACTAAAACGGCATACGACTCTCAAGACAATACGCTATGATCTATAGGTTAGAACCTATGGACAACACCTTCCAAAACCATCAACTCCCTCGATATCGTCGTATAAACGCCAAACAGTCGAGGTAAAACACAATACACAAATTCAGACTTAAAAATACGGAATACGGAAACACGAATCCAAAACAGCAACTAAGGAAAAAGGTTCCAGATTTCACCTTAGGTCAAATTAGACAAATCTATACATGCCAGGGGTATAAACTACTGATAAGGGGGCACAAAAACAAAAACGAGGCAAATCCACCATGGTCTGGCCGCAAATTAGGGCCAGAATGGATAAATTTGCTGCCGGAAATGGAAGTAGGGGCTAGGGTTCTGGTGGTAGCTTCTTGGGTGCCTACACATGTCACTGTCCATTCAATATAATTTTCAGAGTCTCGGGTTGATAGCAGATCTCATATAATCTTCACAGATTTCATAACTTTTCCGATATCGGTTTCTGTAAATCCGTATTCTGGATTTAAGCTTCAGGTTTGGGTCTCCATTCCAGCACTAGGGTATTTACATAACCTCTACTAAGCTCAATTTCACATCATAACTCAGATTTTCCTCAAACCCTAACTAGGTTTTCCTCAAGTCCACAAAATCAAACAATATCGGTTCAATCTAAACATGGGGTAAAGGTAATGCATAAACTAAGCTTTAAGGTCCAGAAAATACCTCATTTGGCAACTCAAGAATTTTCTTGAGTTTCCCCAAGTGGCCAAAATCATTGCTTTCTTGGTCCAATGTGTAGATCTTGAGCTTATGCACACTTTTAATGAAATGAGAGTGGGGTTTTGGTGTAGTTTTAGAGATGATTTGGGGCTTGAAGAGGGGAGGGAGAATGAGCTGCAGGAGCAGCAGCAGCAATGGAAGAAGAAGGAGGGAAATGAGGGAAGGGAAATGGCTAAGTCCTAGGTCAAAGAAGACCATACCTCTCTCTCTCACCAAACCTCATATAATAATCCCTTATTCCATTTTCTTTTCTTTTCTTTTCTTTTTCTCGAAAACCTTCTCACTAGAATAGTAACCCCAAAAGAAACATGGCAAGAAAAAATGCAACACAAGTGTGGAAAAAGATATGTGCATGTTTTGCACAAAATTGCTAAAAAAACAGATTAGCGATTTTTAATCGCGATTAGCACTAAATTAGCATATAACTAATCATAAAAGCTCAAAAATGGAATAATTCCATAAAATACGCTATTTTAGAATTTTCCATAATTTTTCCAAAATTGTTCCCTTTTATTTGTATTTAATAATACCGAAATATTAAAATATTCAATAAAATAATATTAAATTATAAAAATTCACAAAAAATAATAAATTTTTTTTTTGAAATGTTACAGTTGGTATATGATACTCACTCACCCATGGTTAGCTCTCTCACTTGATCATTATCCTCATCTCATTATTTCTTCATCTTCTTCCTTGAGCTAAAAAGCTCTCTAGGGTTTGATCCAAAGTGAGAAACATTGTGAGAAAATAAATTCTAAAGAGAATCCACTTCCTATTTCTCCATCCTCTACTATACTAGCACTTTAGTTTAGGGTGTTTGGTTCACTAATTCTCTAGTTAGTGAAGGAGAAGCTTGAGTTGGCATCCCCTCGACGTAGATCATCTTCGGCCTCGAAGACTTCAAGCAAGGACGCTCCTTTAGGCTCGTGAAGCCATGCAAGAGTCCGGGGGAACCACGATCGCAGCGAAGGGACTTCAACAAGGAGCTAATGAAGTGAAGGACCGATCTACAAAGGTTGTATTTTCTTCTTCACTTAGATAGTAAAGTTGTTTACTTGCATGTGTAACCCTAATAATATAGCAAAGATCTTGTTTAGGGTTGTTCGGGACGGCTAAAATTTTAATCGGGCATGGTTGATGCCTTGTAGAACCTTGTTAGAGTGCCTAGTAACCCTACAGTCGGTATCCTCCGGATAACCGCCAGGTCCAACCAATCACAGGTAGGTAGTAGTCTCTCTGCTAGGCTCATCGTCTACTGCACAACCATCCATTCTCACCCCGGGGTACCATACCGGCTCCACCATGAACCCGCAAACGGATCATCCAACTCCTCAAATCGGGTTTCACATATCACACGTCTCAGAACCCAGAAAATGTATGGTGGACGCACTGAAATATCATATCAAGAGAAACCAGGTTTTTAAAACAATACATACTTTCTTTTGAAATAACCATGGTTCTCAAACCCAGAAATCTCATGAAAACAGCATATCTCAATGCGTATAATCGTAAAGCATGATGTATGCTATATATAACAGAATGTAACCATATCCGTATATCATGCAACATGGAACAGTGATGTGAGCATGGGCATATCATCATAATGTGAGCATAGCTATATAATAGCATGATGTAGCAATTCTACTGTATGAGTGACATAGCAATTATCGATGATGAAGTGTGTGAGCCAGCCAATCTGTGTAAGTGTAACATACGCATCATAGATAATGGTGTCGGTGTACTAGCACAGGTATATGAAATGCAATGAGAGTGACATGAACGTAGCATAAAGTAAATCGTATGCGAATGCTGACAGGTATATGTATCTAACATGACCGAGTCAGTGAATCTATCAATCGGCATCCAGCCTCACAACATCACGTACGGTATAATCTATCGTACGACATCCTCTAGTCAAGGGTATGGATCAATCATCATAAAACTCATCACGTACGGAAAATCATCGTACGGCGGCATTAAACCATTAAGGATCCTATCAACCAATATGACAATGAGGGTACGGACCTAACGTCACGTACGGCCTATCACTCATGATTCACCATATTATATATGTTAGTTATGTATATGCCCTAGAGGCCATTGTTGTACATATGATGTATATTATAATGGATGCTTGGATATATATAGAGAGGACTTTCTTGCTCGACATGATAGTATGCTATTTGGTTTCACTTTATCTTAACTTGTTGACTTATATATTGCTTACTGTCTTGCTCTCATGTTGATAAAGCCCTTAGGATCTGTACTCGACTACTGAGACTATGATGAGATCATACTAGTGGGGCCATGGTATTCGATGAGTACATCCTATAACTGTTCCTAGTCGAGGGTATATCGAGACAGGGCATCGATACACCAGAGTAGACTAGCGTATACGCATCTTGACCCATATGATGGGCGATGGATGATCCCATATCCATCGGTGTTTTGACATCAAGGATGGTGTACGGGTGCTCAGTGGAGACTGGGTACACTGGACGGACTCGCCGAGAACTCCCAGATGGTGATATACCACACGTCAGATGGCAGTTCTCCGGAGACACTGGTACAGGGTAGTCTGTAGACCCGAGATCGTCATAGAGTCTTGTATGATTCCCACTATGCTTTGATTCCCACCTTACCACGTCCAAGAGGTTGTGCAAAACGGTGGCTTTTGGGTGCAGTCCCGAATCACATGGAGGCAATGAGCGATAGGAGGGGATTCGCCTCTCCCGGTATAGGGAGTGGATGTTGTGTTGTGTTCGATTGGCTATAATTGGAAGTCCCTGGCCAGGGATGATATAGAGATTTACTGGTAAGTGTTACCAGTAGTTTCTCGACCCGTTATGAGCCTCGCATCGACACGACTTATCGGTTACTGGGGTCTGACGTATACCACCCCTAGACTTGATATGCGACATATCAGACGAAGAGACCGGACTGTACGGGAGTGTTACTGATTGGATTCACAGGAGAATATACAGGCTAGCTTGTTGATCTTCTGATCGCTCAATACCTGGGTGGCTGTTATGTTTAGCTGACCGCTTGCAGCTTGTGGGTGTTTGATATGATCATCACCTGCTACCGGCGTATTGACAATTCTTTAGAGTCCTACAGAGAGGTTTCTTGACTCAGGCAAAACGGATTAGGGGCACATATGTGAAATGTGCACGACCGAGAATAATACGATATGAGATATCGTATTATATTCTCGCGATATTTAGATATGATCCGGGTCATCGGATCAAGTGTTGATTCGATGAATCGGTACATGATATATTAGTCGGTTATATTCGATATAGACGGATTGTCGGATCAAGTGTTGATTCGATAATTTAATGTAAAATAATATATATGATATATTGCATTACATTATCTAATATTGGCTCGCTTTATTATTTCATTTTCTCACCGGGTAATACATTGATATATATGTGATATATGTTAATTGTATTATTTTCTTTTGTTGAAAATATATAATATATATGTGATATATATTATTGTAACATGATATGATTACTAATGCAACATGTTTAGTGGAGATTAAACAAGGTTAGGGTTTGAATTGGGTTAGTTCTTTCATGAACATTCTAGAAGCTTTTCTTTTGTCATGAGAAAGATATTGTGGTTGATATTTTCTTATGACTCATTGTTTAACTCAACCCAAACCCTAGCCCTAGTTAATTCTCTACATGAGTTATCCTTGTCATCCTTGATCATGGTTGCATTATTAATGATATATCATTTCATTATGCATCACAAAAGGATGATGCATTATTTTTCTTCTTCTTCTTCAACCTTGAGCTTTGAGAAAGCTTACTAGGTTTTCATTTTATGATGATTTCATGTGAGAATTTGATATAAAAGGAAAGCATAAATACTACTCCATCATCCTCATCTAATCTAGCCAATTAGATTAGGGAGTTCATCTCATTAGAGAGAGAGAGAGCTTGAGTTATAGAAACTTCGAGGTAGATCATCGGAGAAAAGGAAGACTACAAGCTAGCATGGATCATTCGAGTTGTGGAGCCTCCCTTGAGTCCGGAAGATCGTGGATCGTGGCGAAGGGACTTCTACTCGGAATATATGAAGCGAAGGAGTGGACTACAAAGGTTGTAATCCTTCATACATAGTTGTAAAGATGTTTACTTGCATGTTAAACCCTAATAATCTAGCAATGATCCCGGCTTTGGGTTGTTCGGCACGTCTAAATTTTTATTCGGGCATGGTTGATGCCTTATAGACCTTCATAAGAGTGCCTAGGAACCCTACAGTGGTATCAGAGATAAGCTAAAGCATTAGGCGACGTGTGTACGAATTTAAAAAGTCCGATCGAACCCCGATACGTCGAAACCACCCCCTCTCTGGACAATTTTTAAAAATGTGATTTTTTCTGTATTAAAAATACCTTAAAAATCAGCAGGGAATTATAAGCATCACTGTGAAAAACGAGGAGGCAAACCGTACGGTTCGCCGCGGAACCGCTGCAGTACCTTGCTTATGCCGCGGATCCGCGGCCGTACAGTTGGGTTTGACTTTTCTTTTGGCACAGTAATGACCGTAGCTGCTGTTAGTGTATATGCCCTAGAGGCCATTACTGTATCATACTAGTTTGTATATTACTTGATGGAAGCTTGGGATATTCACAGTTGTATATACAATCTTGCTCGAAATGGTAGTATGCTACTTGGTTTGTCTCTGCTTTAATATGTGCATGTGTTTCTTTTAGCATATCGCTGTTATACATATTAGTAGAGCCCTTAGGATCTTTGCTTGATTACCAGCGTTGTGATGGCGCTCACACTCGTGGGAGCTGGGTGATCTATAAGCATATCCTTATACAGGTCCCTAGTCGTTGGACTATCGAGACAGGGCATCGATACTCCGGAGTAGACTAGCGTATGCGCTTCTCATCCCAGCGTGGGAGACGGTCTGTCCCACAGCCGTCAGTACGTCGTACTTGAGATAGTATGCGGGTGCTCGTTAGGTTACGAGTACACTGGACAGGACTCGTCGGGAACTGTTGGTTGGTATTATACCTATCGTCAGTTATCAGTTCCCAGGTGACATGAGTACAGCTTAGTCCGTTGACTTGACACTGTCACTTCGCCTCGAGTGTGTTCCCACTGCACTTTGATTACTACCCTACCACGGCTCAAAGGAGTCGTGCAAACAGGTAGTTTTTGGGTGCAGTCCCGAAGCACTTGGAGGCAGTGACGGTTAGACAGGATTCGTCTCTCCCGGTATTGGGGGTTGACATCGCGCTGTGTCCAGGAGAGCCATTACACGAGTAGTCCCTGGCCAGGGCAAGCGAGATATACTGGTAGGTTTCCAGTGTTATCTCAGGGTGTTCTGGGCTACACTCCGACACGACTTGTACCGCTATTAGGGGACTGACGTTCACCGCCCCCTAGGCCCGCCATGCGATGTATCAGACGAACAGACCGGACTGTACGGAGACTGTCACATACAGGCTCAGTAGGAGTTCAGATGGGGCTCACCTCGTCAGTCTTCTTATCGACATCTACCTGGGGACCGTTACGTACAGCTAGTGCCGCTTGCGGTCTGTGGTTAAACCCACTGCCAGCGTAGTGTCGAGTCTTTAGAGTCCCACACAGAGAGCTATTCGCCTTTAGGAAAAATGAGTAGAGGTCGCATGGTTTTGCGACAGGGTTCGTTCACATTCGCGCACTTGTGCACGTTTGCTGTCCGGACAGTTTATACTAGCGGGCTTTGGTTTAAGTCGGATCCTAGTATATGATTTGGGATTGGTTTTTCTCATTGTATTCGTGTTCCTCGGATCACGAATGCGGGTGCGTATGCACAGTTGTTTGAGACAGAGGGAGAGGACCTTGATTAGGGTTAATGGCTATTGTCATTTTATTAACCCTAATGCTTATGTGTGTATTATATTTAATTGATAATTAGTTTGATAATTGTGCATGGTTATGGTTGTTGACCATTTGACCTCCTTGACTTGTTGACCTAAGTTGACACTTTGACCATCATCATTTCTTTTGGAAGATGCTTTTTGATCCTTGCAAATTGAAATGATAATGGTCATGTCATGATAAGCCATGACAATTATCTAGCTAATTATTTAATTAAAATAATATACACATATTAGTGAGAATGGTACACATTATTCTCATTCTATCATTTCATTTCTCTCTCTTGTTCTTCCTCTCCCTCAAGCTCTCTCCCTCTCATGTGTTGAGAAACACTTGAGCTTGAGAAAAACCCTCTCTTGATCATCTTTACTCTCATCTAGGGTTGAAGGACTAGCACTTCTTGAACCCTAGTTACTTCTAGCTTGGAGTTGAAGCCAAAGGTTGAGGCTTTCGGGTGGATCTTTCTTTGACGGGAGAAGACAACAAGGTGACCTCCTTCCACTACTCCAAGGAGCAAGGAGAGAAGGACTTAAAGCCCAAGGTATAACCTTTCTAGCACTTAGCTAGTTTCTAGTTAGCTTTAGCAAGTTTTTGTTTAGCAAAGATCCTTCATAGTCTAGTCCATGTTGCCTAAGCTCATAAAAATCCGATTTTTATTCCGTTTTTCGCCTCCCCGCAAGCACCGGGGTGGGCAACGTGGACTTACAGTGGTATCAGAGCCTAACTAAACATAAACTAGCTAGGTAGTGAAGTGTAACGAAGTTCGAAACCGGAAAATCCCAAAACCGAGTTTTCAAAAACCCTAGTTTTTGTTAAAAAAATTTCTGGTCAAAACAAAATTTGTTATACACCAAAAATCGTCTCAGGGTTTTCTAAAGAAAACCACCAAACCCGGTCCAGTGATTCGTCTAAACCGCCGCCGTTTGGACTCTTCACTGAGTCGAGTTTGGTGCAGTTTTCTTACGGCTTGGTTTTAGGATTTTTAAGATGGTTTATATGTGCCCAGATTTTCCAGAATAGAAATTTATTTTTGGGGGCCTATAAATCCGTATTTTTTTCCGAGCTTCACTACACTTTGACTATGACGGTTATATCTGTGATGTTTGCATGTATTGAACGTCGGCTAATCGCTATATGTCGATTAGTCGGGGTTATACATATCTGTGATCTGTGATTGATGATTGGTATGTGTATATGAATGGGTTGGATTGTCGCGGGTGAATAGCCGGGATGGATGTGAGATGAGTGTTGCTTTTTCTTTCATTCATTGTAATATGTAAATTGATGTAATATTATTATTTGTATGGCCGCGCAACCGGGTCGGGGTTGTAGCCGTCATTGTATAATTCTTTTTACTGTTTTTGCTCCTAGGATAGACCCGTGGAGGGGGTGCACAAACTACCGGGTATCTCGAAGTGCCGAGTGGCCTACTCACGGTGGTGAGGGAGGTTGCTTCGCTTCGGGTACTTGGCGGGTAGTTTGCCGCACCCGTAGGGGTCTTGGGTGGGGTATTGGCTATTCACCGCGACCGTGTAATCCGCTTTTCATTGCAGGCTCGAACGGATTGCGGATTCCTATTATATCCAATGTATTCATCTGTGATCTGTAATGTCTATCATTGCTATATATTTATATATGATAACTATTTAGGCGTTGCTTATGTTTTACAGCCGCGCTAGCCCAGCCCCTGCTCTGTCGTTAGTTAAGTAACCTAACGGGTGATGACGGGGCCCCGTGGCGAATGCGAATGGCATAAGCGTACGTCATATTTTGGTTGTTTTCTGCAATGGTAGGATTAAATGAAGGGACGCATTAAAAGAACTAATGCAAGAAAATAAACCAAGTAAAAGTCGATTGGAACACTTTGAAAACCACTCGGTTCTTTTCAAAACCAAACTTTTAAACGCGGAGCTTGAACCACTCCTTTTAAAAGCTATCTCGTTCCATCGATTATATCAAGTTCACTACGTTCACGGTTTCGCCAAAACCATCCGTAGCCCTCCATCATTTCAGTTAAATATTCGGTAGTATTCAAGCTATGTATTTTGACCTCACGCCAAGGCATAGTGATTGGTAGCTGCCGGATATTTATCTGTTGCATAGATAGAATGCGTTGGTTTGAGACAGTCGTACTGCCATTTTGGCCTACGTCAAGGGTAGGTACGGGTGGGTTCAAATTAACCAGGAGAATGATGGGAAGAACTTGACATGTGACTTATGACATTTTGACCTCACGCCAAGGTCATAAGAGCATGGGGCAAAAATCCACATCGGGAGTTTCATAAGTACTAAAACTTGCTAGCGCTGCATACCATTTGGAGTGTGATAATTCTGGTAGGATTCCTTCGGTTTTATCACGCGATGATATTTGGATCCCGATCCTACTGTGAGTATATGCTACTCCTCGGGAAAACTCTCACTTAATGATCAATCCTATAAACTTAGTAGGTGTCTAGAAAGGTGTTAGCAGGGCTACGCCCCCAGGGAAAAGAGGTTACTTAATTAAGGAACTTTGCGAAAGCGTTGGAAAACCTCCCTCGAAGTACCGACACTGGCCTGGCTGAACGGTTAAGCAAGTATTGTACGGTGAAAGTGATCCTGACTAATCCTTTCTTTACGGTTTGAGAAGGGATTCGAGAGACAGTGGGAGCCATCCAGTTTAGACAAACTAAAAACCACTCTAAACTTGCAAGAGCATCATGCTAAAGTGTTTCTTTTCTCTCTCCTAATTGCAGCGACCATTCAACATGACCGGACTTAAGTTATTACTACATAAAAACATATTGACAGGGCCAAACTACAAAGATTAGCTTAGGAATGTCAAGATGGCAATCACTTACGACAAGCTGGGGTATCTCCTTACCACCAAAGCTCCCCCTGTCCCAGGTCCTAAAACCAGTGTCGTAGATAGGGAAATCTACAAGACCTGGGAAATAGATTGCGCGAAGGCCAAATGCCTCGTACTTGCCTCGATGGACAACGAACATCAGAGGAGGCACGAGAATATGGACCTAGAGTCCATATTTCTTCATACAAAAGAACTGTATGGAGAGCAGTCTCATATCGCAAGATACGAAGTGTCGAAAAAGTTGTTTTCGGCAAGGTTGGCCGTCGGATCATCGGTAGCGGAACACGTGCTTAAGATGATTGGCTACTTTGAGGAGCTCGCGGACCTTGGGACCACGTTGGAGAATGAACTCTATACTGATTTGATTCTCCATTCCCTTCCTTCCACTTACGCCCAGTTTATTCTTAACTTCAACATGCAAGGAAAGGAGGTTGAACTTTCCGAGCTTCTGAACATGTTGAGGAGTGCTGAGGGCACCCTACAGAAGGGTAGGGAGACATCCACTTTGTTTGTAGGAGGATCTTCCTCTTCTAGGTCCAGGGCGAAAGCCAAGGGCAAGAAGAAGAAAGCCCCCGCCAAACCAAGAGGCGGTGTCGGTAAAGTGGATACGAAGGGAAAAGGTAAAGCAACAAAGATTGCGGGAAAGCTGGTGGGGAAGGAAGAATGCTTCTATTGTCACAAAAGTGGTCACTGGAAACAGGATTGCAAGGCTTGGAAAGCCAGAACACAGGATTTGAAGTGAGTTGCAGCTTTAGCTTCAGGTGTGTATGTTATTGAAAACTGTCTATCAATAAACTCTACATCCTGGGTATTGGATACCGGATCAGGATCTTATATCTGTAATTCTTTGCAGGCGTTGAGAAAGCGTAGAGTTTTGAAGGCAGGTGACATGACCCTCAGAGTTGCAAACGGTGCTAGCATAGATGCTGAGGCCGTGGGGGACTATCACCTGGGACTGTCAGATGGACATTTTTTGGTTTTGCGTAGTTGTTATTATGTACCAAATGCAACCTGTAATATCATTTCTGTATCTTTATTATCTAAAGAAGGTTATGAATTTGCATTTGTAAGTAATGTAGTGAACATTCACCTTAATCTAGTTTTGATTGGGTCAGGTACATTGAACAACGGTATATACGTATTAAACCAGCCACAGATTTTCAATGTCCAGAATACACACAAAAGAAAGTCTCCAGAAATCGATAAAACTTTCTTATGGCATTGTAGACTGGGTCACATCAATGAGAGAAGGTTGACTAAGTTACATGCAGAAGGATATTTGGATTCGTTCGAATATCAATCGTATGCAACTTGTCAATCCTGTCTCAAGGGAAAGATGACAAAGACTCCGTTCACTGGACACGGAGTAAGAGCGAGCGAGCTCTTAGGACTCATACACAGCGACGTGTGCGGTCCAATGTCTACACATGCGCGAAGCGGTTATTCTTACTTCATTACTTTTACGGATGATTTCTCAAGGTTCGGACATGTCTTCTTAATGAAGCATAAATCCAAAGCTTTTGATAAGTTCCAGGAATATAAGAATGAAGTAGAAAAACAAACAGGCAAAAGTATCAAGGCACTGAGATCTGATCGAGGTGGTGAATACTTGAGTGCCGAGTTCCTGTGTTACTTAAAAGAGAATGGAATTCTCTCTCAGCTTACTCCTCCATACACTCCGCAACATAACGGTGTATCGGAGAGACGGAACCGAACCCTATTGGATATGGTACGGTCCATGATGAGTAACGCTGAGTTGCCGCGATCGTTCTGGGGATATGCGCTAGAAACAACTGCATACCTTTTGAACCGTGTTCCCACTAAGACTGTGCCCACCACACCATATGAGTTATGGAGTGGGAAGAAACCCTATCTTCAATACTTGAAGATTTGGGGATGTCCAGCTTATGTCAAAAAGCAGCATGCGGACAAACTAGAGGCACGCTCAGTACTGTGCAAGTTTGTAGGATACCCAAAGAACTCCAGGGGGTATCTTTTCTATTACGCAGAGGAACAAAAAGTCCTTGTTTCTCGTAATGCCTATTTTCTGGAACATCAGTTCTTAGAAAAAGAAATAAGTAGGAGCGCAATAGAACTGGAAGAAATTCCAGAACCACAAGCTATTACTGAAAGCTTAGTAGAACCAGTGAGTTCGAAAGATCAGGACATTCCCCCGCCACTCCGCAGGAGTAGTAGGCAGTCTCATCCGCCCGAGAGATACTACGGGTTTCTCATTGACGGGGATAGAGAGGATTGCATCATAGACTTTGATGAGCCTACTAGCTTCCAGCAAGTCATTCAGAGCGTCGACTCGGTAAAATGGCTGGATGCAATGCGGACCGAAATGGAGTCCATGTACACCAACAAAGTATGGATGTTGGACATTGCTCCAGATGGGGTAAAACCCGTAGGATGCAAGTGGATCTTCAAAAGGAAGATTGGTGTAGATGGACAGGTTGAGACCTATAAAGCTAGACTGGTAGAAAAGGGTTTTCGTCAGCGACCTGGTTTGGACTATGACGAAACCTTTTCTCCAGTAGCTATGCTGAAATCCATTCAGATCCTTCTTGCCATTGCTGCCTTCCACGATTATGAGATTTGGCAGATGGACGTAAAGACAGCTTTTCTAAATGGACATTTAGAGGAGTGTGTCTATATGGATCAGCCAAAGGGTTTCATTCAGAGTGGGAGCAGCGGAAAGGTGTGCAAGTTGCTTAAGTCCATTTATGGACTGAAGCAGGCATCGCGGAGTTGGAACATCTGTTTTGATGAGACGGTCAAGGAATTTGGCTTTATCAAAAATCCAGATGAACCATGCATCAAATGTAGATTTGTAGCGAGAACTGTAGTATTCCTCGTTTTATACGTGGATGACATTCTCTTAATAGGAAATGACATTCCTATGCTACAATCTGTCAAGGGGTTCTTGTCACACAGGTTCTCCATGAAAGACCTGGGTGATGCCTCATACATTCTGGGTATCCGGATCTACCGTGACAGATCCAAGAGGATATTAGGACTTTCGCAGTCCAGGTACATCGACACCATACTGAAGAGATTCAGTATGGAAGATTCCAAGCACGGTAATCTACCGGCTTGTCACGGGATCACTCTCTCTAAAGAGATGTCTCCCAAGACTGATTTGGAGAGGGATCGCATGTCTATTATACCCTACGCTTCTGCGGTAGGCTCTATAATGTATGCGATGTTGTGTACCAGACCGGATGTGGCTTATGCACTGAGTGTGGTAAGCAGGTATCAGTCAAACCCTGGGGAGAAACATTGGATAGCAGTGAAGAACATTCTCAAGTACCTGAGAAGGACTAAGGAGATGTTCTTGGAGTATGGCGGAAAAGACCTGCAGATTGAGGCCTTTGCTGACTCCAGCTTCCAGAGTGACAAGGATGATTCCAAGTCCATGTCGGGTTTTGTCTTTACCCTCAATGGAGGGGCGGTGTGTTAGAAGAGCTCCATACAGGAAACCGTTGCTGACTCGACTATGGAAGCGGAATACATCGCTGCATCTGATGCCGCAAAAGAAGCTGTCTGGATGAGGAAGTTCTTGAGAGAACTTCAGGTGGTTCCGTCCATTGTTGACCCAATACCTCTGTATTACGACAACAACGGGGCTATAGCTTTAGCGAAGGAACCCAGGTCCCATCAGAAATCCAGACACATCTTAAGGCGGTATCACCTGATCAGGGAGATCGTAGATCGCCAGGAGATCGAGGTCCGGAGAGTTGCATCAGAGGATAACACCGCAGATCCATTCACCAAGGCCTTGCCCCAGACTCAGTTCGAGCGGCTGATCGAGATGATAGGTCTTTGATACGCCAGTACATGGCCTTAGTGCAAGTGGGAGATTGTTAGTGTAAATGCCCTAAAGGCCATTACTGTATCATACTAGTTTGTATATTACTTGATGGAAGCTTGGGATATTCACAGTTGTATATACAATCTTGCTCGAAATGGTAGTATGCTACTTGGTTTGTCTCTGCTTTAATATGTGCATGTGTTTCTTTTAGCATATCGCTGTTATACATATTAGTAGAGCCCTTAGGATCTTTGCTTGATTACCAGCGTTGTGATGGCGCTCACACTCGTGGGAGCTGGGTGATCTATAAGCACATCCTTATACAGGTCCCTAGTCGTTGGACTATCGAGACAGGGCATCGATACTCCGGAGTAGACTAGCGTATGCGCTTCCCATCCCAGCGTGGGAGACGGTCTGTCCCACAGCCGTCAGTACGTCGTACTTGAGATAGTATGCGGGTGCTCGTTAGGTTACGAGTACACTGGACAGGACTCGTCGGGAACTGTTGGTTGGTATTATACCTATCATCAGTTATCAGTTCCCAGGTGACATGAGTACATCTTAGTCCATTGACTTGACACTGTCACTTTGCCTCGACTGTGTTCCCACTGCACTTTGATTACTACCCTACCACAGCTCAAAGGAGTCGTGCAAACAGGTAGTTTTTGGGTGCAGTCCCGAAGCACTTGGAGGAAGTGACGGTTAGACAGGATTCGTCTCTCCCGGTATTGGGGGTTGACATCGCGCTGTGTCCAGGAGAGCCATTACACGAGTAGTCCCTGGCCAGGGCAAGCGAGATATACTGATAGGTTTCCAGTGTTATCTCAGGGTGTTCTGGGCTACACTCCGACACGACTTGTACCGCTATTAGGGGACTGACGTTCACCGCCCCCCTAGGCCCACCATGCGATGTATCAGACGAACAGACCGGACTGTACGGAGACTGTCACATACAGGCTCAGTAGGAGTTCAGATGGGGTTCACCTCGTCAGTCTTCTTATCGACATCTACCTGGGGACCGTTACGTACAGCTAGTGCCGCTTGCGGTCTGTGGTTAAACCCACTGCCAGCGTAGTGTCGAGTCTTTAGAGTCCCACACAGAGAGCTATTCGCCTTTAGGCAAAATGAGTAGAGGTCGCATGGTTTTGCGACAGGGTTCGTTCACATTCGCGCACTTGTGCACGTTTGCTGTCCGGACAGTTTATACTAGCGGGCTTTGGTTTAAGCCTGATCCTAGTATATGATTTGGGATTGGTTTTTCTCATTGTATTCGTGTTCCTCGGATCACGAATGCGGGTGCGTATGTGAAAGGTTCCTAGGCACCCTAGTGGGTTCTCACAAGGCATCGAACATGCCAAATTAAAATTTTTAGTGCCGAGAAACCATAGACTACGGATCTTTAACTAGATGTTTAGGCGAAAAGAAAAGCTAGTTAACACTTAACTACATGGATACGGAAATACAACCTTTGTAGATCCGGATGTCCACCTCCACGGCTCCGCAACGATGTCTCCTCGCTGTCCAAGTCGAACTCCAGGCTCAAGCATCGGCTTCGTCGAAGAAACGAGTGAGCTAGGTCGCCGGCTTCGTGTCAAAGACGATCTACGTCGAGGCATCGCAAGTTCAAGCTCCGACTTCACAAAGTGATAAAATTTGTGAAGAAAACACACTCTACAACTTGGCTAGAGGTAGAGGGTGAAGAAATAGGAGATGGGTTCACTTTAGATTTGGATTTTTCTCACTAGATCACAACTTGCCATTAAAGTAGCAAGCTTTCTCACTTTTAGAAGAAGAAGAAGATGATAGAATTCTTTTTCAAGTGTTAAGTAAAAATGAATAATAAAATCCATTCTTATCATCTTCTAACCATGGTCAAGTGTAGAGAATAGACCATGGTTAGTGGGAGTGGTTAGGGTTAAGCAAAATGACAAAATGGTTATCATTAGTCAAAGCTTCATGAAGCTTCAACAAGCTTCAAGACAAAATGAAACCATTTTGTATTACATAAATCCATTTAATAAATAATGAATGGATTAAATAAAAAGAGAATAAACCATAAACCCTAACCACTCTCATAACCATGGTTGCATTCTTTACACAAAACCAAAACTATATGCATCATCAAACATGATACATACAAGTGTACACAAAACATAACACATATACAATGTGCACATCAAGTGAGAAAAATCCGTTTAAAGTGAACCAATACTAGTTAATGCAAAGTAATATATCAAATATATAATTATACATTAAATCATTAAATCAACACTTGATTCAATGATCCGGTCATGTCGCACATAACCGACTAGTATTCAATGTATCGACTTATCGAATCGGTCTTCGATTCGATAACTAGGTTATATCATATACAACCAATCGAAACATTAATCGCGAGAATCAAATACGGTATCACATACACGCATTATTCTCGGTCCCGCACATATCTCATATGCACTCCTATTTCGTTTCGCTTGAACCAGGAAACCTCTGTGTAGGACTCTAAAGACTCGTCAATACGCCGGTAGCAGATGATGATCATATCAAGCACCCACAAGCCGCAAGCGGTCTGCTAAACGTAACGGCCACCTGGGTATTGAGCGATCAGAAGATCGACGAGCTAGCCCACTCACACTCCTGCGAATCCGACCAGTAACACTTACCATACAGTCAAGTCTCTTCGTCTGATACGTCGCATATCAAGTCTAGGGGTGGTATACGTCAGACCCCAATAACCCGATAAGTCATGCCGATGTGAGGCTCGTAACGGGTCGAGAAACTACTGGTAACACTTACCAGCAAATCTCTGATCAGCCCTGGCCAGGGACTTCCCTGTTACGGCCAATCGAGCACAGCGCAACATCAACCCCCAATACCGGGAGAGACGAAACCCCTCCTATCGCTCATTGCCTCCATGTGACTCGGGACTGTACCCAAAGACCACCGTTTTGCACGCCCTCATGGACGTGGTAAGGTGGAGATCAAAGCACAGTGGGAACCACACAAGACTCTATGACGATCTCGGGTCTACAGACTAACCTGTACAAGTGTCACCTGAGAACTGCCATCTGACGTGAGGTATAATACCATCTGGGAGTTCTTGGCGAGTCCGTCCAGTGTACCCAGTCTCCACTGAGCACCCGTATACCACCTCTGATGTCAAACACCAATGGATATGGGATCATCCATCGCCCATCACATGGGTCGAGAAGCGTATACGCTAGTCTACTCTGGTATATCGATGCCCCGTCTCGATACACCTACGACTAGGGACCTTGAAGGATGTACTTATGGACTACCATGTCCCCACTAGTATGATCTGCATCATAGTCCAGGTAGTCAAGTACAAATCCTAAGGGCTTTATCAACATGTAACTATAAGACAGTATAAAGAGACTAGTCTACATGTTAAGATAAATGGCAACCAGATAGCATACTATCATGTCGAGCAAGAAAGTCATCTCTATATATGTCCAAGCATCCAATATAATATACATAATCTGTACAATACTGGCCTCTAGGGCATACATACAACTAACAATCTCCCACTTGCACTAGGGCCAGCTGCTGTAGTATCTCATACCGAGCATCCCGAAGAGTCTCTCAAACTGTATCTGGGGAATGGCCTTCGTGAGTGGATCCGCCGTGTTATTCTTCGTGTCAACTCTCCTGACCTCGATCTCCCGGCGATCAACTATCTCCCAGATCAGGTGATACCGCCTCAGAATATGCCTGGACCGCTGATGGGACCTGGGTTCCTTGGCCAAAGCCACCGCTCCATTGTTATCGCAATACAAAGGTATTGGACGCTCAATGGATGGAACCACACCAAGTTCAGTAATGAACTTCTTGATCCAAACAGCTTCTTTAGCAGCATCGTTGGCAGCGATGTATTCAGCCTCCATTGTCGAGTCTGCCACGGTTTCCTGCTTGGAACTCTTCCAGCTAACCGCCCCTCCGTAAAGGGTAAAGACAAAGCCCGACTGCGACTTAGAGTCGTCCTTATCACTCTGGAAGCTCGAATCGGTAAAGGACTCCACTTGGAGTTCTCCGTTACCATACACCAAGAACATATCTCTAGTCCTTCATAAGTACTTGAGAATGCTCTTCACAGCTGTCCAGTGACTCTCTCCAGGATCAGCTTGATACCTGCTCACTACACTTAGTGAGTATGCTACATCGGGTCTGGTACATAGCATCGCATACATGATAGAACCTACTGCCGAAGCATAGGGTATCCCTTGCATGCGAGCTCTCTCCAAATCAGTCTTGGGAGACATCTCTTTGGAGAGAGTGACTCCAGAGATCGTGGGCATATTCCCACGCTTGGACTCTTCCATACTAAACCTCTTTAGTATGGTGTCAATGTACCTGGATTGGGACAATCCCAAAATCCGTTTGGATCTATCTCTATATATCCTGATTCCCAATATGCAGGAGGCATCACCAAGATCTTTCATTGAGAATCTTTATGATAAGAAGAGCTTGACCGATTGCAGCATAGGAATGTCATTTCCTATCAAGAGTATGTCGTCCACGTACAATATGAGGAAGACAACTTTACTCTCTGCCACCTTCTTGTAGATACAAGGTTCATCTGGATTTTTGACGAAATCAAACTCTTTGATAACGACGTCAAAGCAGATGTTCCAACTCCGCGATGCTTGCTTTAATCCATAAATGGATTTAAGCAGCTTGCATACCTTCCCGCTGCTCCCACTGTCTACGAAGCCCTCTGGCTGAGTCATGTACACGCACTCTTCTAAATCACCATTTAGAAAGGCGGTCTTAACATCCATTTGCCAGATTTCGTAGTCATGAAAGGAAGCAATGGCAAGCATGATTCGGATGGATTTAAGCATAGCCACTGGAGAAAAGGTCTCGTCATAGTCCACACCTGGTCTTTGACGAAAACCCTTCGCTACAAGTCTAGCTTTGAAAGTCTCCACTTTCCCATCTACACCAAGTTTCTTCTTGAAGATCCACTTGCTCCCAATGGGTTTTACCCCTTCAGGAGCAATTTCCAAAGTCCATACTTTGTTGGTGTGCATGGAATCCATCTCGGACCGCATAGCATCCAGCCATTTCACTGAGTCCCCACTAGTGATGGCCTGCTCGAAGCTAGTTGGGTCATCATCCTCCATGATGCAATCCTCACTACCACCGTCAATGAGAAAACCATAGTATCTCTCAGGTGGACGAGAAACCCTACTAGATCGGCGGAGAGGCTGGGGTACGTCGGGCACCACTGAATCCTCTGGTTCTACTAAATTGTCAGTTGCAGTTTGTGGTGCTGGAACCTCTTCCAGTTCTACCTCTTTGCCATTAGTTTCTTTTGCAAGAAATTCCCTTTCCAAAAAGGTGGCATGTTGAGCAACAAACACTCTTTGTTCCTCAGCTTGGTAGAAAAAATATCCTTGAGAATTCTTAGGATATCCCACGAACTTGCAAAGGACTGATCGTGCCTCGAGTTTGTCCGGATTTTGCTTTTTGACATAGGCCGGACAACCCCATATCTTAATTCGCTTAAAATATGGTCTCTTCCCACTCCATATCTCATATGGTGTGGTAGGTACAGATTTAGACGGAACCAGATTCAATAGGTATATGGCTGTCTCAAGCGCATACCCCCAAAAGGAAATAGGTAACTCAGCATTACTCATCATTGAACGCACCATATCTAATAGGGTGCGATTCCTTCGTTCCGATACACCGTTGTGCTGTGGTGTATAAGGAGGAGTAAGCTGAGAGAGAATCCCATTCTCTTTTAGATAATCCAGAAATTCACTGCTTAAGTATTCACCTCCTCGATCAGATCGAAGAACCTTAATACTTTTGCCCGTTTGGTTCTCTACCTCGTGCTTATATTCTTTGAATTTCTCAAAAGCTTCAGACTTGTGTTTCAACAGGAACACATGCCCGTATCTAGAGAGATCGTCAGTGAATGTAATGAAGTAGGAAGAACCATTTCTGGCGTGTGTAGACATTGGACCGCATACATCACTATGCACCAGTCCCAAGAGTTCGGTAACTCTTTCTCCGTGTCCTTTAAACGGAGTTTTGGTCATTTTTCCTTTGAGACATGAATGGCAAGTGTCATAAGATGATAATTCGAATGAATTCAAATATCCGTTCTTATGCATCTTAGCTAGTCGTGTCTCATTGATATGGCCAAGTCTACAATGCCACAAGAAGGATTCGTTCATTTCTGAGCTTTTCCTTTTGTGCGTGTTTTGTATATTGAAAACTGTATTTTGATTGAGAATGAATATGCCATTATGTAGCGAGCCTGATGCAATCAACCTTTGATCTAGGAATATGTTCATAACATTATCCTTTACTACAAAATTATAACCTTCTTTACTTAGTAAAGAAACTGATATAATGTTGCACATCATGTTCGGTATATAATAGCATTCATTCAGGACTAGTGTATCACCATTTGGTAATACTAGGTGATATATGCCAACTGCTTTGGCTGCAACATTTGCCCCATTCCCTACATGAACGGAATGTTCACCTTTTCTCAGTTCTCTACCTTTTCACAGCCCATGTAACATCTTACATATGTGGGATCCTGACCCGGTATCTAATACCCAGGACGTAGGGTGAACTGAGAAACAGTTCTCAATGACAAACACACCCGAAGATGATGCATCAACATGCAAGTTCTCCGTTTGGGCGTTGTGAGAATCCAGATATTCTCCTGTTTCCTGTTCAGTCTTATAACATTTATAAGATAGAACGGGTCCAACGTTCCCCTGCACAGTATAACATGCGGGTTCGGTCAATACATCCATATTATTATCTTTATTAGGGCATGAAATGGTCGCTACCTGGAGAGAGAGAGAAGAAAACACTTTAGCGTATGCTCGTGCAAGATCAGATTGGTTATTATCTTATCTAATCAGGATGGCTCCCACTGCTTTTTATCAAATCTTCCTTCAAACCATAAAAGGAAAGACTAGCCGGGATTAATTACACACTACAAGTTCGCCAATCTTTCAGCCAGGCCAGTGTCGGTACTTTGAGGGAGGTCCCCCGTGCTTTCGCACGAACCTAATTACTGTAAACCTCATTTTCCCAGAGGCGTAACCTCGTTAACACCTTTCTAGACACCTACTTGATCGGCTAATTGTAATGTGTAAAACTCTCCCAGGAGTAACTCTTACTCGCAGCGGGTATCGGGATCCAACTATCTCATAGAAGGTATGCAATCTCATTGCAAATTTCAACACTTGAAATTCCCGATAATATTTTGCCCCAGGCGATCTATGACCTTGACTGAGTCAACAAACCATAGACCGCAAGTAAAGTTCAACCCGTCATTTCCTGATTGAATTAAACCCACCCGCACGACCCTTGACTAAGTCAACAAGGCCGCACGACTACCCTAATCCAATCTGCATCATATGCATAAACAGATAAATAGTAATTAGCTACCGCACACTACGCCTTGACTGAGTCAACAAACGCAGCACGAATACTAACTATTACTTATCTGAAATGACGGAGGGCTACGTCAGGTTTTTAAGAAAACCCTTTGCGTAATGAACTTTATATCGTTGTAGAATCAAATAAAGTTTTGAAATGGAGTGATTTTGAGGCTTTTCTAGTTTTGCTAAAGGAGTCACTCCCGGTGAAGGGATCTCGGTCCTTTCCTCGTCGAATGAGGTGCGGGATATATCATATATATCGCTGTGCAAAGCAAAAACCCAAAAGCAGTCAAAAGCAAACCGAGTGTGTAGCATCTGCCAGTTATTGCTAAAGGAGTCACTCCCGGTGAAGGGATCTCGGTCCTTTCCTCGTCGAATGAGGTGCGGGGTATATCATATATGCCGCTATGCAAAGCAAGAACTGTAGCTACCTGTTTTATTTTAAAATTTGATTCCACAACATCTTAGGTTTCTTATCTTTCATTAATCACATTAATGAAGTCCCATCATTTAATACCTAAACATCACAGATAGATATGGCGTACACTTATGCCATCCGCATTCGCCTCGATGTCCCCTCGTGCACCGTTAGGTTAGGTAACTAACGACAGAGCAGGGCAGGGCTAGCGCGGGTGTAAAACATAAGTAACGTCTATATAATATATCATATATACTATATACTATATCCATCACAGAGTCACAACACAGATATCGCAGCAGAATCAACATATGAAATATTGGATATACTAGGACGTCCGTGTTTTCAATACGAGCCAGTATAAAACACGGATTCCACGGTCGTGATGAATAGCCAATCCCACACCCCTAGACCCCTACGAGAGCGGCAAGCAACCCTACCAATTCTAGGGTTAGGAGACCCGGACTCGACTCCTCGAGTTGGTCTCCCACTGGACCCCAGAACCCGGTTACTTGTGCTCCCCTCCTTGGGTCTATCCTAGTGCAGAAAAGTAAATAATATACAAAGGGTGACAACTCCCGCATCCTGGAAGTGCCCCGAATAAAAGAATATTACATACAAGTTTTTACATGAATGAAAATGAAAAACACTCATCTCACATAAAAACCCCCGGCTATTCAAATACGACGATCCAATATAACATATCCAGCAACACATAACATCACATGTCATCAACGTAAGCAAGTATGCATACCCCAATTGTCCTTGACGTATAGCAACGAAACCGGCGATATGAACATACTACACTTACGGTCACAGAAAAGAAAGTGTAAAACTACAACAATTGGAATCCGCAACTACTTTAGACATCACATGCCTAACAGTTACAAACCCCGCATTTTAGTCTCATTATCGAAAACTCTTTTCAATATCATATGGGACTAAATTGCTAGATTTATAACATTCATTTAGTTATCACATAACTGCTTGTGAATTCCAATTATTGTATCCAATTCCGGATAAATAGAATATATCAAACTTTCCGATCGAACATTCGAACACCCAAGTTTTCCCGACACCGATCAACACATGAAATAGGTTCAAAGACATTCACTTCATACCTCAGTACCAACGGTCCAGCCGTAGAAGGGTCAAGCCAACGCCTCACATGTGGCACGCCGTACTGCCCCAAACCCGAAGGTTCAAAGGGCAGTTCAAGACGGTCACATAATCGAGTTAAGGTTTGTGTCTTCTAGAGGGACCATCGCGTTACTTGCACTACTTAGAACGTCTTTTAACCATACAATAATCCAACACTTGGATATTCCGGCAGGGGAAAACCTGGGTATTTATATCCGGTCGAACTCTTTAACATATTCTACAATTATCTGGAAAAACACTCAGACAAAATTTGATACCCCGATCGAAACATCGAAACCCCAAAACAACTGCAGAAAATTAAACTCTGAAATAAATGTTAAAAATTCCCAGAAAACTCAGCAGAATTTATCAGGAACTACTGTGCAAAAATTGAGGGGTGACGTCATCAATGCGCGGCGGAAGCGCCGCAGAAACCAGGTTTCTGCCGCTCTTCCACCGCGGAATTTACTGTTCATGGGAAAAGTTTTGCGTCGTAATTCTTATATTTTCCTGCTGAATTTTTTAGCAATTTTTAATTTGGAAAAATCCCAGAATTTGGAAAAAGTCCAGAGAGCTATTTCGGGTTCGGATTTTTGGTTCGATCGGGTTTCAAACGTCGTCGGGACTTCGCCTAAGGCTCTAGCTAGGCTCTGATACCAGTGAAAGGTTCCTAGGCACCCTAGTGGGTTCTCACAAGGCATCGAACATGCCAAATTAAAATTTTTAGTGCCGAGAAACCCTAGACTACGGATCTTTAACTAGATGTTTAGGCGAAAAGAAAAGCTAGTTAACACTTAACTACATGGATACGGAAATACAACCTTTGTAGATCCGGATGTCCACCTCCACGGCTCCGCAACGATGTCTCCTCGCTGTCCAAGTCGAACTCCGGGCTCAAGCATCGGCTTCGTCGAAGAAACGAGTGAGCTAGGTCGCCGGCTTCGTGTCAAAGACGATCTACGTCGAGGCATCGCAAGTTCAAGCTCCGACTTCACAAAGTGATAAAATTTGTGAAGAAAACACACTCTACAACTTGGCTAGAGGTAGAGGGTGAAGAAATAGGAGATGGGTTCACTTTAGATTTGGATTTTTCTCACTAGATCACAACTTGCCATTAAAGTAGCAAGCTTTCTCACTTTTAGAAGAAGAAGAAGATGATAGAATTCTTTTTCAAGTGTTAAGTAAAAATGAATAATAAAATCCATTCTTATCATCTTCTAACCATGGTCAAGTGTAGAGAATAGACCATGGTTAGTGGGAGTCGTTAGGGTTAAGCAAAATGACAAAATGGTTATCATTAGTCAAAGCTTCATGAAGCTTCAACAAGCTTCAAGACAAAATGAAACCATTTGGTATTACATAAATCCATTTAATAAATAATGAATGGATTAAATAAAAAGAGAATAAACCATAAACCCTAACCACTCTCATAACCATGGTTGCATTCTTTACACAAAACCAAAACTATATGCATCATCAAACATGATACATACAAGTGTACACAAAACATAACACATATACAATGTGCACATCAAGTGAGAAAAATCCGTTTAAAGTGAACCAATACTAGTTAATGCAAAGTAATATATCAAATATATAATTATACATTAAATCATTAAATCAACACTTGATTCAATGATCCGGTCATGTCGCACATAACCGACTAGTATTCAATGTATCGACTTATCGAATCGGTCTTCGATTCGATAACTAGGTTATATCATATACAACCAATCGAAACATTAATCGCGAGAATCAAATACGGTATCACATACACGCATTATTCTCGGTCCCGCACATATCTCATATGCACTCCTATTTCGTTTCGCTTGAACCAGGAAACCTCTGTGTAGGACTCTAAAGACTCGTCAATACGCCGGTAGCAGATGATGATCATATCAAGCACCCACAAGCCGCAAGCGGTCTGCTAAACGTAACGGCCACCCGGGTATTGAGCGATCAGAAGATCGACGAGCTAGCCCGCTCACACTCCTGCGAATCCGACCAGTAACACTTACCATACAGTCAAGTCTCTTCGTCTGATACGTCGCATATCAAGTCTAGGGGTGGTATACGTCAGACCCCAATAACCCGATAAGTCATGCCGATGTGAGGCTCGTAACGGGTCGAGAAACTACTGGTAACACTTACCAGCAAATCTCTGATCAGCCCTGGCCAGGGACTTCCCTGTTACGGCCAATCGAGCACAGCGCAACATCAACCCCCAATACCGGGAGAGACGAAACCCCTCCTATCGCTCATTGCCTCCATGTGACTCGGGACTGTACCCAAAGACCACCGTTTTGCACGCCCTCATGGACGTGGTAAGGTGGAGATCAAAGCACAGTGGGAACCACACAAGACTCTATGACGATCTCGGGTCTACAGACTAACCTGTACAAGTGTCACCTGAGAACTGCCATCTGACGTGAGGTATAATACCATCTGGGAGTTCTTGGCGAGTCCGTCCAGTGTACCCAGTCTCCACTGAGCACCCGTATACCACCTCTGATGTCAAACACCAATGGATATGGGATCATCCATCGCCCATCACATGGGTCGAGAAGCGTATACGCTAGTCTACTCTGGTATATCGATGCCCCGTCTCGATACACCTACGACTAGGGACCTTGAAGGATGTACTTATGGACTACCATGTCCCCACTAGTATGATCTGCATCATAGTCCAGGTAGTCAAGTACAAATCCTAAGGGCTTTATCAACATGTAACTATAAGACAGTATAAAGAGACTAGTGTACATGTTAAGATAAATGGCAACCAGATAGCATACTATCATGTCGAGCAAGAAAGTCATCTCTATATATGTCCAAGCATCCAATATAATATACATAATCTGTACAATACTGGCCTCTAGGGCATACATACAACTAACAGTATGCACAGTTGTTTGAGACAGAGGGAGAGGACCTTGATTAAGGTTAATGGCTATTGTCATTTTATTAACCCTAATGCTTATGTGTGTATTATATTTAATTGATAATTAGTTTGATAATTGTGCATGGTTATGGTTGTTGACCATTTGACCTCCTTGACTTGTTGACCTAAGTTGACACTTTGACCATCATCATTTCTTTTGGAAGATGCTTTTTGATCCTTGCAAATTGAAATGATAATGGTCATGTCATGATAAGCCATGACAATTATCTAGCTAATTATTTAATTAAAATAATATACACATATTAGTGAGAATGGTACACATTATTCTCATTCTATCATTTCATTTCTCTCTCTTGTTCTTCCTCTCCCTCAAGCTCTCTCCTTCTCATGTGTTGAGAAACACTTGAGCTTGAGAAAAACCCTCTCTTGATCATCTTTACTCTCATCTAGGGTTGAAGGACTAGCACTTCTTGAACCCTAGTTACTTCTAGCTTGGAGTTGAAGCCAAAGGTTGAGGCTTTCGGGTGGATCTTTCTTTGACGGGAGAAGACGACAAGGTGACCTCCTTCCACTACTCCAAGGAGGAAGGAGAGAAGGACTTAAAGCCCAAGGTATAACCTTTCTAGCACTTAGCTAGTTTCTAGTTAGCTTTAGCAAGTTTTTGTTTAGCAAAGATCCTTCATAGTCTAGTCCATGTTGCCTAAGCTCATAAAAATCCGATTTTTATTCCGTTTTCCGCCTCCCCGCAAGCACCGGGGTGGGCAACGTGGACTTACAGCTGCTAGTTCATATTTCTGGGTATTTTTAATCTGACTCAAGTGTTGAGTGTTCTGGGGATTATTTTGTATTCGTTGATTCGATCAGAAAATTTAATTTCGTTATGTTTTCCGGATATTTAGAAACTATTAAAATGTTCGAACGGATATCATTAACTCATTTTTTCCCGGCACGAAAAACTTTCAAGTGTTGAATTTTTCTTGGGTTTAAATCTTTCGGAAAAACGTGCAAGTAACGCTGTGGTCCCTCTAGAAGAACACAAACCTTAACTCGATTATGTGACCGTATGAACCGCCTCTAAACCTTAGGGTTTGGGGCAGTACGGCGTGCCACATGTGAGGCGTTGGCTTGACCCTTCTACGGCTGGTCCATCGGTACTGTGACATATTCTGGGATTATTTGAACTCCGCTCAAGTGTTGAGCTATTTAGGAAATCTTGGGTATTTGATTATCCGATCGGAAAGTTTAACATTGTCTATTTATCTGGAATGTGAAACAATATGTGGAATTCATATAGTTAAACATGAAATGCGATGTATGTGATATTTCAGATTTATGATATCTAAAGAGATTGTGGATTCCAAATGTTGTAGTTTTACAATTTCTTTTCTGTGACTGTAAGTGAAGTATGTAGTTGTATTGCCGGTTTTCGTTGCTATACATCAACGACGATCGGTGTATGCATACTTACTTACGTTGATGATATGAGATATTATGTGTTGCTGTGATATGAAATATTGGATCGCCGTGTTCTGAATAGCCGGGGGCTTTATGTGGGATGAGGGTTTTTATTTTCATTCATGTAAAATTCATTTGTATGTAATATTCTTTTATTGGGGCACTTCCGGGATGAGGTTGATGTCACCAGTGTATATTATTTACTTTTCCGCAATAGGTAGACCCAAGGAGGGGAGCACAAGTAACCGGGTTCTAGGGTACAGTGGGAGGCCATCTCGAGGAGTCGAGACCGGGTCTCCTAACCCTAGAATTGGCAGTGTTGCTTGCCGCTCTCGTAGGGGTCTAGGGATGTGGGTTTGGCTATTCATCGCGACCGTGGAATCCGTGTTTTATACCAGCTCGTATTAAAAACACGGACATCCTAATATATCCAATATCTCATATTTGTTCTTCTGCTGCAATGTTCAGTGATGAGATCATATTACTGCCTTAGACGAATGCTTATACTATATATATATATGCTGATATATAAATATTACTGCTTTCGTTTCTTCTGTGATGCTTAGGAAGCATAACCTGATGGGATTTATTAATGAGATTAATAAAAGGAAAAGAAACCTAAAAGATGTTGTAGAATCAAAACTTTATAAAAAGGGTAGCTACAGTTTTGCTTTGCACAGCGGTATATATGATATACCCTGCACCTTATTCGATAAGGAAAGAGCCGAGATCCCTTCACCGGGAGTGACCTCTTTAGCTAAACTGGCAGATGCTACAAACTTACGGTTTAGTTTTTGACAGCTTATATATATAGTTCTTGCTTTGCACAACGGTATAAATGATATACCCTGCACCATATTCGATGGGGAAAGAGCCGAGATCTCTTCACCGGGAGTGACCACTTTAGAGAAACTGCAAAAGCCTGAAAAACACTCCTTTTCAAAATCACCTGTTTCTACAACGATATCAAGTTCATTACACAATAGGTTTTCAGAAAAACCTGTCGTAGCCCTCCGTCATTTCAGATAAGTCCTACTTAGTATTCGTGCTACGTTTGTTGACCTCCGTCAAGGCATAGTGTGCGGTAGCTAACTAGTATTTATCTGTTTATGCATATGATGCAGATTGGATTAGGGTTGTCATACGACCTTGTTGACCTCCGTCAAGGGTCGTGCGGGTGGGTTTGATTCAATCAAGAAATGACGGGTTGAACTTGACTTGCACCCTGTGGTTTGTTGACCTCTGTCAAGGTCATGGGATGCTTGGGGCAGAATATTATCGGGAATTTCAAGTGTTGAAATTTTCAATGAGATTGCATATCTTCTATGAGATAGATGGATCCTGATACCCACTACGAGTAAGAGTTACTCCTGGGAGAGTTTTACACAGGACAATTAGCCGATCAAGTAGGTGTCTAGAAAAGTCTTAACGGGGTTATGCCTCTGGGAAAACGAGATTTATTTTAATTAGGTCCGTACGAGAGCACGGGGAACCTCCCTCAAGTACCGACACTAATCTGGCTGAAAGATTGACGAAATTGTAGGGTGTAATTAATCCCGTCTAATCTTACCTTTTAGGGTTTGAAGGAAGATTTGATAAAAACAGTGGGAGATATCCTGATTAGATAAGATAATAACCAATCTAATCTTGCAAGAGCATACGCTAAAGTGTTTTCCTTCTATCTCTCTTTCTAGGTAGCGACCGTGTCAGGACCTAATCAAGATAATAATATGGATGTATTGACTGAACCCGCTTATTATACTGAGCAGGGGAACGTTGGTCGCTTTCTTTCTTATAAGAGTTATAAGACTGAACAGGGAATAGGAGAATATCTGGATTCTCACGCCGCCCAAACGCAGAACATGCATGCTGATGCATCTTCTTCGGGTGTGTTAGTTATTAAGAATTGTTTCTTAGTTCACCTTACGTCCTGGGTATTAGATACCAGATCAGGATCCCACATATGTAAATTGTTACGTGGGCTACGTAAAGGTAGAGAACTGGGAAAATGTGATCATTCCGTACAAGTAGGGAATGGTGCAAGTATTGCAGCCAAAGCTGTTGGCTAATATCACCTAGTATTACCAAGTCGTAATACAATGATTCTGAATGAGTGCTATTATATACCGAACATGATGTGCAACATTATATCTGTTTCTTTATTAAGTAAAGAAGGATATAATTTTGTAGTAAAGGATAATGTTATGAACATATTCCTAGATCAAAAGTTGATTGCATCAGGCTCGTTACATAATAGCATATTCATTCTCAATCAATATACAAAACACACACAAGTGGAAGAGTTCAGAAATGAACGAATCCTTCTTGTGGCATTGTTGACTTGGTCATATCAATGCGACACGACTAGCTACGTTACATAAGGATGGATATTTGAATCCGTTCGAATTATCATCTTATGGTACTTGCCATTCATGTCTCAAAGGTAAAATGACCAAAACTCCGTTTAGTGGACACGGAGAAAGAGTTACGGAACTCTTAGGACTGGTACATAGTGATGTATGCGGTCCCATGTCTACACACGCCAGGAACGGTTCTTCCTACTTCATTACATTCACTGACGATCTCTCAACATACGGACATGTGTTCCTGATGAAACACAAGTCTGAAGCTTTGGAGAAATTCAGAGAATATAAGAACGAAGCAGAGAACCAAACAGGAAAAAGTATTAAAATCCTTCGATCTGATCGAGGAGGTGAATACTTGAGCAATGATTTTCTGGATTATCTAAAATAGAATGGGATTCTCTGTCAGCTTACTCCTCCTTAAACACCACAGCACAACGGTGTATCGGAGCGGAGGAATCGCACCCTATTAGATATGGTACGCTCTATGATGAGCAATGTTGAGTTACCTATTTCCTTCTAGGGACATGCGCTTGAGACAGCAGCATACTTACTGAATAAAGTTCCTATGAAATCTGTGCCTACCACTCCATATGAGATATGGGAAGGGAAGAGATCATATCTTAATTTTGTTAAGATATGGGGTTGCCCGGCCTATGTCAAAAGACAAAAACCAGACAAACTCGAGGAAAGATCTATTTTGTGTAAGTTAGTTGGATATCCCAAGCATTGGCGAGGGTATATCATCTACCATAGTGTGGAACAAAGGGTGTTTGTTGCTCAACACGCCACCTTTTTAGAAAAGGAATTTCTTGCAAAAGAAATTAGTGGCTCTGAGGTAGAACTGGAAGAAGTTCCAGCAGAACAAACTACAACAGAATATTTGATGGAACCTTAGAATTCAGTAGTTCCCGACGAACCCCAGCCTCTTTGCCGATCTCGTAGGGTTTCTCATCCACCTGAGAGATACTACAGTTTTCTCATTGATGGTGGGAGCGAGGATTGCATCATGGAAGATGATGACCCGACTAGTTTCGAGCAGGCCATCACGAGTGGTGACTTTGTGAAATGGCTGGATGCAATGCGATCTGAGATGGAATCCATGTATACCAACAAAGTATGGACTTTGGAAAATGCTCGTGAAGGGGTAAAACCCATTGGGAGCAAGTGGATCTTTAAAAAGAAAATTGGTGTAGATAGAAAAGTTGAGACTTTCAAAGCTAGACTTGTTGCAAAGGGTTTTCGTCAACGACCAGGTGTGGATTATGACGAAACCTTTTCTCCAGTGGCTATGCATAAGTCCATCCGGATCTTACTTGCCATTGCTGCATACCATGACTACGAAATCTGGCAAATGGATGTTAAGACCACCTTTCTAAACGGTGATTTAGAAGAGTGCGTGTACATGACTCAGCCAGAGGGCTTCGTAGATAGTGGGAGCAGCGGAAAGGTGTGCAAACTGCTTAAATCCATTTATGGGTTAAAGAAAGCATCGCGGAGTTGGAACATCTGTTTTGATGTTGTAGTCAAAGAGTTTGACTTCATCAAAAATATAGATGAACCTTGTATCTATAAGAAGGTAGCAGAGAGTAAGGTTGTCTTCCTCGTATTGTACGTTGATGACATACTCTTAATAGGAAATGATGTTCCTATGCTGCAATCAGTCAAGCTCTTCTTATCACAAAGATTCTAAATGAAAGATCTAAGTGATGCCTCCTGCATATTGGGAATCATGATCTATAGAGATAGATCTAAACGGATACTGGGATTGTCCCAATCCAGGTACATTGACACCATACTAAAGAGGTTTAGTATGGAAGAATCCAAGCGTGGGAACCTTCCCGCAATCTCTGGACTCACTCTCTCCAAAGAGATATCTCCCAAGAATGATTTGGAGAGAGCTCGCATGCAAGGGATACCCTATACTTCGGTAGTAGGCTCAATCATGTATGCGATGCTATGTACCAGACCTGATGTAGCATACTCACTAAGTGTAGTGAGTCGGTATCAAGCAGATCCTGGAGAGAGTCACTGGATAGCTGTGAAGAACATTCTCAAGTACTTGAGAAGGACTAAAGAGATGTTCTTGGTGTATGGTAACGGAGAACTCCACGTGGAGTCTTTTACCGATTCAAGCTTCCAAAGTGATAAGGACGACTCTAAGTCGCACTCGGGATTTGTCTTTACCCTTAATGGAGGGGCGATATGTTGGAAGAGTACCAAACAGGATACCGTTGCAGACTCGACGATGGAGGCTGAATACATCGCTGCCAATGATGCTGCCAAAGAGGCTGTCTGGATAAAGAAGTTCATTAGTGAACTTGGTGTGGTTCCATCCATTAAACATCCAATACCTCTGTATTGCAATAACAATGGAGCTGTGGCGTTGGACAAGGAACCCAGTGTTAGTGTATATGCCCTAGAGGCCATTACTGTATCATACTAGTTTGTATATTACTTAATGGAAGCTTGGGATATTCACAGTTGTATTGACAATCTTGCTCGATATAGTAGTATGCTACTTGGTTTGTTTCTACTTTAATGTGTGCATGTGTTTCTTATAGAATATCGCCTTTACACATTAGTGGAGCCCTTAGGATCTTTGCTTGATTACCAGCGTTGTGACGGCAATCACACTCATGGGGGCTGGGTAATCCACAAGCACATCCTTTTGCAGGTCCCTAGTCGTAGGACTATCGAGACAGGGCATCGATACTCCGGAGTAGACTAGCGTATACGCTTCTCATCCCCACTAGGGAGACGGTCTGTCCTACAGCCGTCAGTACGCCGTACTTGAGATAGTATGCGGGTGCTCGTTAGGTTATGAGTACACTGGACAGGACTCGTCGGGAACTGTTGGTTGGTACTATACCTATCGTCAGTTATCAGTTCCCAGGTGACATGAGTACAGCTTAGTCCGTTGACTTGACACTGTCACTTTACCTCAAGTGTGTTCCCACTGTACTTTGATTACTACACTACCACGGCTCAAAGGAGTCGTGCAAACATGTAGTTTTTGGGTGCAGTCCCGAAGCACTTGGAGGCAGTGACGGTTAGACAGGATTCGTCTCTCCCGGTATTGGTGGTTGATATCGCGCTGTGTCTAGGAGAGCCATTACACAAAGTCCCTGGCCAGGGCAAGCGAGATATACTGGTAGGTTTCCAGTGTTATCTCAGGTGTTCTGGGCTACACTCCGACACGACTTGTACCGCTAGTAGTGGACTGACGTTTACCGCCCCCCTAGGCCCGCCATGCGATGTTCTCAGACGAACAGACCGGACTGAACGGAGATTGTCACATTCAGGCTCAGTAGGAGTTCAGATGGGTTTCACCTCGTCCGTCTTCTTATCGGCATCTACCTGGGGACCGTTACGTACAGCTAGTACCGCTTGCGGTCTGTGGTTAAACCCACTGCCAGCGTAGTGTTGAGTCTTTAGAGTCCCACACAGAGGGTTATTCGCTTTTGGGCAAAATAGAGTAGAGTTCGCATGGTTTTGCGACAGGGTTCGTTCACATCCGCGCACTTGTGCACATTTGGCATCCGGACAGACATTACTAGCGGGCTCTGGTTTGAGCCAGATCCTAGTATATGCTTTGGGGTTAGTTTTATCTCATAGTATTCGTGCTCCTCGGAACACGAATGCGGGTGTGTATGCACAGTTGACTGAGGCAAAGGAAGAGGATTCTCATTAGGGTTTTAGTACGGGTGTGTATGCACAGTTTACGGTTGTCGGTTACCAAACCCTAATGATTATGTGTAATATCAATTGATAATGTTATTTAAATGAAATTGTGTCATGGTTGGGTTTGTTGACTTGATGACCAAAGTTGACTAGTTGACCATGGTTGAAACTTTGACCATCATCATTTCTTTTCTAGATGCTCTTTGATCTTTGCAAAATCATTTAATGTGAAATGATAATGGTCTTATCAAACCGACCATCACCTTTTTCATTTTGGATTAATATTATTAATTTGATAATTCACATATATTGTTATGGTTGTCAAAACTATTCTTATTCTATCATAACCATTCTCTCTCCTCTATTTTGCTCTTCCTCTTCCTCTAGTTCAAGGAGAATCATTCTCATGAGTTGAGAAACCTTTCCTTGGAGATTAAACACCCAAAGCCACTTTCTACTCATCCTAAGGTTGAAGGTCTAGCAAGCAGGACACTTTAGTTCTCTCAAGATCGAGAAAGGAGCTCAAGGTAGAAACCCTCAGGTGGATCCATCTTCGACAAGAGAAGGCAACGAGGAAAGAACCATCCGACCACCATCAAGAGTCAAAGAGAAGGAGTTCAAGTTGAGGTATAACCCCTAACCGAGTAGCAACAGCTCTTGTTAGTTGCTAGTGTGTAGTTTAGCAAAGATCCGTGTTTTGTAGTCCATGTTGCCATGACCCGAAAAATCGTTTTTCATCATTTCCGCAAGCCCGAAAGAACCGGGAGAGGTAACGTGGACTTACAGCGGTATCAGAGCCTAACTAAACACACCCTAGCATGTTAGCAAACTATCTAGAATTTTGACCGGACAAAAAACCACGAAACACCCCGGAAAATCCTAGTTTCTGCCGATTTTTATTTCTGCTCCAAAAATAATAAATCATGTCTTAAAAATCGGCTCAGGCTTTTTAATGAATAGGCAAGAAAAACGATCCAGCGAACCGACCGACTCACCGCGGTTCCGCGGCAGAAGCTTGCTTCTGCCGCGGATCCGTGGCCGAGTTGACTCTGCCGTGGATCGTTTCTCCTGCAGTTTGTTTCTGGTGGTATTTTGTGGTTTTTGAGATGGTTTGTTTCTGCCCAGAATTTCCAGAGAACAAATTTGTTTTTGGGGTGGTTACAAATCCGTATTTTGGTCGATTTTCTGTAGACTTTGGCTAATGGGTTATATCTGTATTGTTATATATGTATTGAACGTCTGCTAATCGCTATACGTCGATTAGTAGGGGTTATATATATCTGTGATCTGTAATGTTGATGGATTGTGTATATGAATTCGTTGGATTGTCGCGGATGAATAGCCGGGGGGAATTGTGAGATGAGAGTTTTGTTTGTCTTTCAATTCTTGTAATATGTAAATTGATGTAATATTATTTGTATGGCCGCACAACCGGGTCGGGGTTGTAGCCGTCATTGTATAATTTCTTTTTACTGTTTTTGCTCCTAGGATAGACCCAAGGTGGGGTGTACAAACTACCGGGTACCTCGAAGTGCCGAGTGGCCTACTCACGTCGTTGAGGGAGGTTGCTTCACTTCGGATACTTGGCGGGTAGTTTGCCGCACCCGTAGGGGTCTAGGGTGGGGTATTGGCTATTCATCGCGACCGTGTAATCCGCTCTTCGTTACAGGCTCGAACGGAATGCGGATTTCTAGTATATCCAATGTATTCATCTGTGATCTGGAATGGCTATCATTGCATCTGACGAATGTATATATCTATATGTAGATATCTATATAGGCGTTGCTTTTGTTTTGCATCCGAGCTAGTCCAGCCCCCGCTCTGTCGTTAGTTAAGTAACCTAACGGGTGATGACGGGACCCCGTGGCGAATGCGAATGGCATAAGTGTACGTCATATTTTCGTTGTTTTATGCAATGGTAGGATTAATTGATGGGACGCATTAAAATTAATGCAAGACAAATAAACCAAAGTAAAAGTCGATGGAACACTTTCAAAAACCACTCGGTTTCTTTTCAAAATAACTTTTAAAAGCGGAGCTTAAACCACTCCTTTTAAAAGCTATCTCGTTCCATCGATTATATCAAGTTCACTACGTTCACGGTTTCGCCAAAACCATTCTGTTAGTTATATGTATGCCCTAGAGGCCATTACTGTACATAGGATGTATATTGTAGTGGATGCCGGGACATATATAGGGAGTACTTTCTTGCTCGACATGATAGTATGCTATCTGGTTACTCTTTACCTTAACGTGTATACTGATTATCTCTCTGTTACATGTTGGTAAAGCCCTTAGGATGTGTACTTGACTACTTGGTCTATGATGCGGATCATACTAGTGGGGACATGGTAGTCCATAAATACATCCTTCAAGGTCCCTACTCGTGGGTGTATCGAGACGGGGCATCGATATACCAGAGTAGACAAGCGTATACCTTCTCGATCCATAAAGATGGGCGATGGATGATCCCATATCCATTGGTGTTTGACATCAGAGATGATATACAGGTGCTCAGTGGAGACTGGGTACACTGGACGGACTCGCCGAGAACTCCCAGATGGTATTATACCTTACGTTAGATGGCAGTTCTCTGGTGGCACTGGTACAGGTTAGTCTGTAGACCCGAGATCGTCATAGAGTCTTGTGTGATTCCCACTGTGCTTTGATTTCCACCTTACCACGTCGCAGAGGGCATGCAAAACGGTGGTTTTTGAGTACAGTCCCGAATCATATGGAGGCAATGAGCGATAGGAGGGGATTCGTCTCTCCCGGTATAGGGAGTTGATGTTGCGCTGTGTTGGATTGGCTATAACCGGAAATCCCTGGCCAGGCTTAATGAGATTTACTGGTAAATGTTACCAGTAGTTTCTCGAACTTTTATAGACCTCATATCGACACGACTTATCGAGCTACTGGGGTCTGACGTTTACCACCCCTAGGCGAGATATGTGACATATCAGACGAACAGACCGGACTGTACGGTAAGTGTTACTGGTTGGATTCACAGGAGTGTGAGCGGGCTTGCTCGTCGATCTTCTGATCGCTTAATACCCGGGTGGCCGTTACGTTTAGTAGACCGCTTGCGGCTTGTGGGTGCTTGATATGATCATCACCTGCTGCCGCCGTATTGACGAGTCTTTAGAGTCCTACACAGAGGTTTCCTGGATCAAGCGAAACGAAATAGGAGCGCATATGAGATATGTGTGGGACCGAGAATTATACTAGTATGTGATACTGTATTCTATTCTCGCGATTTGTATCATTGGTCGGTTATATGTAATATAGCCGGGTTACCGAATCAAGTGTTGATTCAATACATTGATACACTTGATATTAGTCGGTTATATGCGATATGACCGGATCGTTAAATCAAGCGTTGATTTAATGATTTAATGTATAATTATATATTTGATATATTACTTTACATTAACTAGTATTAGTTCACTTAAGATGGATTTTCTCACTTGATGTGCACATTGTATATATGATATAGTTTTGTGCACTAGTTTGTATCATGTTTGATGATACATGCAAACTTGGGTGTGTATGATTAAACCATGGTTATGTTAATGGTTAGGATTTTGATTTACTAATTTATTTATTCTCTTAATTCATTTTTGGCAAAAAGAGAAATGGTGGCTTGCTTTGTTTTATAGTTGAAGCTTCATGAAGCTTTGAAAAAGTCTACCATTTTTGTTTCATGCCTAACCTAACCATTCACCTAACCTTAGTTTACTCTCTACACATAACCATGGTTGCTAATATGATAAGAATCACTTATTTTCTATTATTCATTATTCTTATCATATTATCATCTTCTTCTTCTTCTTCTTCTTCAAGAAGAAAGAAGCTTGCTAGCTTCAATGGTGAAATGAGAAAAAGAGTGAGAAATCCAATTCTAAAGTGAACCCACTTTCTATTTCTTCATCCTCTACTACTTGCCATGTAGTATAGGGTGTTTTCTTCACAAGTTTCATGACTTGATGAAGTTGGAGCTTGATCTTGAGTTGCCTCGACGTAGATCATCTTCGGCATCGAAGTCGACGACCTAGCCCGATCATTTCTCCGATGGAATCAACACTAGAGTCCGAGATCCGATGATCGCAGCGAAGGGACATCGTCACGGAGCTAAGGAGGTGGAGGACCGGATCTACAAAGGTTGTATTTTCCGTTCACTCTTAGTTAAGTTGTTAACTAGTTGCATGTTTCGCCTTAAACTCTAGTCAACGATCGCATTAGGGTTTCTCTGCACTGGAAATTTTTGAATTTGGCATGGTTGATGCCTTGTGGAACCTCATTTGTGTGCCTAGGAACCTTACAGTGGTATCAGAGCCTAGCTAGAGCTTTAGGCGAAGTGTAGACGAAGTTAGAAGTCCGATCGAACCCGTAAACCCCGACAAAACCCTTCTCTGTACATTTTTCAAAACAGTGGATTTTTGTGAATTAAAAATGCTCAGAAAAACAAACAGGAAAAACTAAGAATTACTGTGAAGTACGGTCCACTAAGTCAATAATTTGACCGCGGAACCGCGGCGAAACCAGGGGTTTTGCGGCGGTTCCGCGGCCAAAATTTGGACTTAATCCCTTAAATTTTATATATTTATTCTTAGGTCCTTTCTTGGCAATTTTTTATGGGAATTTTTTAATTCCACTCAAGTGTTGAGTTTTCTAGGGTTTTATTGGGGAATCGTTAATTCGATCGGATAATTTAACTTCGTTTATATTTTTCCGGATAATTTAGAATATGTTAAAAAGTTCGACTGGATATAAATACCCAATTTTTCCCCTGCCGGAAAATTTCCAAGTGTTGGATTTTTCCGTGGTTTAAGAACGTTCTAAGTAGTGCAAGTAACGCGATGGACCCTCTAGAAGACAACAAACCTTAACTCGATTATGTGACCGTCTTGAACTGCCCTTTGAACCTTAGGGTTTGGGGCAGTACGGCGTGCCACATGTGAGGCGTTGGCTTGACCCATCTACGGCTGGACCGTTGGTACTGAGGCATGAAGTGAATGTTTTTAAACTTATATCATGTGTTGATCTGTTTCGGGAAAACTTGGGTGTTTGATTGTTCGATAGGAAAGTTTAACATTTTCTATTTATCTGGAATGTGATACGATAATTGGAATTCACAAGTAGTTATGAGATAACTGAATGAATGTTATAAACACAGCACTTTAGTCTCACTTGATCGGTTGCCATGGAATTTTGATGTGATCAAAAGTCCGTCGCAATCACGTAGCGTACGCGGATACTCGCCGGATAAACTTATTAGACAGCTACACCCCATAGCCCCGACCAAGTGACTGTAGGAGAACCCCGTCGCCGAAAGCATCCGTTTGGGTGCTCGCGGTAGCGGTGTTCCGCCTTGGTGCACTTCGTCGACGGTATCGGGGGTGCGGCCATCTACTGAAGTTTGCGACGAGCATTCGATCAGGATGTCGGGAATCTTGTTGAATTGCCCGACTTGGTATTGAAAAGTGTTTTCGATTTTGAGACTAAAATGCGGAGTTTATAATCGTTAGGCATGTGATGTCTAAGGAATTCATTGGTCAGGCATGCGATGTCTGAGGAGGTTGCGGATTTCAACTGTTGTAGTTTTACACTTTCTTTTCTATGACCGTAAGTGTAATATGTGATGTCGCCGGTTTCGTTGCTATATGTCAACGACAATTGGGATACGCATATTTACTTACGTTGATGACATGTGATGTTATGTGTTGCTGGATATGTTATATTGGATCGTCGTGTTTGAATAGCCCGGGTTTTTTTTATGTGAGATGAGAGTTTTTCATTTTCATTCATGTAAAAACTTATATGTAATATTCTTTTATTGGGGCACTTCCAGGTTGCAGAAGTTGTCACCGTTGTTGTATATTATTTACTTTTCCGCACTAGGATAGACCCAAGGAGGCGGGCACAAGTAACCGGGTTCTGGAGTCCAATGGGAGACCAACTCGAGGAGTCGAGTCCGGGTCTCCTAACTCTAGAATTGGTAGGGTTGCTTGCCACTCTCGTAGGGGTCTAGGGGTGTGGGATTGGCTATTCATCACGACCGTGGAATCCTTGTTTTATACTGGCTCGTATTAAAAACACGGACGTCCTAGTATATCCAATATTTCATATGATATTTTCTGCTGCGTTATCTGTGATGTGATCATTTGATATGTTTTGTGATAAATACTATATATAGTATATATGATATATTATATAGATGTTACTTATGTTTTACACCCGCGCTAGCCCTGCCCTGCTCTGCCGTTAGTTACCTAACATAATGGTGCACGAGGGGACATCGAGGCGAATGCGGATGGCATAAGTGTACGTCGTATTTATCTGTGATGTTTAGGTATATTAAATGATGGGACTTCATTAATGAGATTAATGAAATAAAAGAAACCTAAGATGTTGTGGAATCGAATTTCAAAAATAAAAACAGGTAGCTACAGTTCTTGCTTTGCATCGCGGTGTTCCTTGTAGAACATCCTGCACCTTATTCGATAAGGAAAGGACCGAGATCCCTTCACCGGGAGTGACTCCTTTAGCAATAACTGGCAGATGCTACAACCATCGGTTTGCCTTTTGATTGCTCCTACAGTTCTTGCTTTGCACAGCGGTATATATGATATATCCAGCACCTTATTCGATGAGGAAAGGGCCGACGATCCCTTCACCGGGAGTGACCCCTTTAGTAAAACTAGAAAAGCTTAAAAAACACTCCATTTTAAAATCATTCGATCCTACAACGATATCAAGTTCATTACGCAATAGGTTTTCAGAAAAACCTGTCGTAGCCCTCCGTCATTTTAGATAAGTCCTGCTTAGTATTCGTGCTGCGTTTGTTGACCTTGTTAGGGCGCAGTGTGCGGTAGCTAACCAGTATTTATCCGCTTATGCATATGATGCAGATTAGGTTAGGGTGTAAGTCCACGTTGCCCATCCCGGTGCTTGCGGGGAGGCGGAAAACGGAATAAAAATCGGATTTTTATGAGCTTAGGCAACATGGACATGAGCTAGAAGGATCTTTGCTAAACAAAAACTTGCTAAAGCTAACTAGTAACTAGCTAAGTGCTAGAAAGGTTATACCTTGGGCTTTAAGTCCTTCTCTCCCTGCTCCTTGGAGTGGTGGAAGGAGGTTACCTTGGTCGTCTTCTCACGTCGAAGAAAGATCCACCCGAAAGCCTCAACCTTTGGCTTCAACTCCAAGCTAGAAGTAACTAGGGTGCAAGAAGTGCTAGTCCTTGAAATCTAGATGAGAGTAAAGATGATCAAGAGAGGGTTTTTCTCAAGCTCAAGTGTTTCTCAACACATGAGAGGGAGAGAGATTGAGGGAGAGGAAGAACAAGAGAGAGAAAGGAAATGATAGAATGAGAATAATGTGAACCATTCTCACTAATATGTGTATATTATTTTAATTAAATAATTAGCTAGATAATTGTCATGGCTAATCATGACATGACCATTATCATTTCAATTTGCAAGGATCAAAAAGCATCTTCCAAAAGAAATGATGATGGTCAAAGTGTCAACCTAGGTCAACAAGTCAAAGAGGTCAAATGGTCAACAACCATAACCATGCACAATTATCAAACTAATTATCAATTAACTATAACACACACATAAGCATTAGGGTTAATAAAATGACAATAGCCATTAACCCTAATCAAGGTCCTCTCCCTCAATCTCAAGCAACTGTGCATACGCACCCGCATTCGTGATCCGAGGAACACGAATACAATGAGAAAAACAAATCCCAAATCATATACTAGGATCCGACTTAAACCAAAGCCCGCTAGTATAAACTGTCCGGACAGGAAACGTGCACAAGTGCGCGAATGTGAACGAACCTTGTCGCAAAACCATGCGACCTCTACTCATTTTGCCTAACGGCGAATAGCTCTCTGTGTGGGACTCTAAAGACTCGACACTACGCCGGCAGTGGGTTTAACCACAGACCGCAAGCGGCACTAGCTGTACGTAACGGTCCCCAGGTAGATGTCGATAAGAAGACTGACGAGGTGAACCCCATCTGAACTCCTACTGAGCCTGTATGTGACAATCTCCGTACAGTCCGGTCTGTTCTTCTGATACATCGCATGGCGGGCCTAGGGGGGTGGCGAACATCAGTCCCCTAATAGCGGTACAAGTCGTGTCGGAGTGTAGCCCAGAACACCCTGAGATAACACTGGAAACCTACCAGTATATATCGCTTGCCCTGGCCAGGGACTACTCGTGTAATGACTCTCCTGGACACAGCGCGATGTCAACCCCCAATACCGGGAGAGACGAATCCTGTCTAACCGTCACTGCCTCCAAGTGCTTCGGGACTGTACCCAAAAACTACCTGTTTGCACGACTCCTTTTAGCCGTGGTAGGGTAGTAATCAAAGTGCAGTGGGAACACACTCGAGGCGAAGTGACAGTGTCACGGACTAAGCTGTACTCATGTCACCTGGGAACTGATAACTGACGATAGGTATAATACCAACCAACAGTTCCCGACGAGTCCTGTCCAGTGTACTCGTAACCTAACGAGCACCCGCATACTATCTCAAGTACGACGTACTGACGGCTGTGGGACAGACCGTCTCCCACGCTGGGATGAGAAGCGCATACGCTAGTCTACTCCGGAGTATCGATGCCCTGTCTCGATAGTCCAACGACTAGGGACCTGTATAAGGATGTGCTTATAGATCATCCAGCTCCCACGAGTGTGAGCGCCATCACAACGCTGGTAATCAAGCAAAGATCCTAACGGCTCTACTAATATGTATAACAGCGATATGCTAAAAGAAACACATGCACATATTAAAGCAGAGACAAACCAAGTAGCATACTGCCATTTCGAGCAAGATTGTATATACAACTGTGAATATCCCAAGCTTCCATCAAGTAATATACAAACTAGTATGATACAGTAATGGCCTCTAGGGCATATACACTAACAATCTCCCACTTGCACTAAGGCCATGTACTGGCGTATCGAAGACCTATCATCCCGATCAGCCGCTCGAACTGAGTCTGGGGCAAGGCCTTGGTGAATGGATCTGCTGTGTTATCCTCTGATGCAACTCTCCGGACCTCGATCTCCTGGCGATCTACGATCTCCCTGATCAGGTGATACCGCCTTAAGATGTGTCTGGATTTCTGATGGGACCTGGGTTCCTTCGCTAAAGCTATAGCACCGTTGTTGTCACAATACAGAGGTATTGGGTCAACAATGGACGGAACCACCAGAAGTTCTCTCAAGAACTTTCTCATCCAGACAGCTTCTTTTGCGGCATCAGATGCAGCGATGTATTCCGCTTCCATAGTCGAGTCAGCAACGGTTCCCTGTTTGGAGCTCTTCCAACACACCGCCCCTCCATTGAGGGTAAAGACAAAACCCGACATGGACTTGGAATCATCCTTGTCACTCTGGAAGCTGGAGTCAGCAAAGGCCTCAATCTGCAGGTCTTTTCCGCCATACACCAAGAACATCTCCTTAGTCCTTCTCAGGTACTTGAGAATGTTCTTTACTGCTATCCAATGTTTCTCCCCAGGATTTGACTGATACCTGCTTACCACACTCAGTGCATAAGCCACATCCGGTCTGGTACACAACATCACATACATTATAGAGCCTACCGCAGAAGCGTAGGGTATAATAGACATGCGATCCCTCTCCAAATCAGTCTTGGGAGACATCTCTTTGGAAAGAGTGATCCCGTGACAAGCCGGTAGATTACCGCGCTTGGAATCTTCCATACTGAATCTCTTCAGTATGGTGTCGATGTACCTGGACTGCGAAAGACCTAATATCCTCTTGGATCTGTCACAGTAGATCCGGATATCCAGAATGTATGAGGCATCACCCAGGTCTTTCATGGAGAACCTGTGTGACAAGAACCCCTTGACAGATTGTAGCATAGGAATGTCATTTCCTATTAAAAGAATGTCATCCACGTATAAAACGAGGAATACTACAGTTCTCGCTACAAATCTACAATAGATGCATGGTTCATCTGGATTTTTGATAAAGCCAAATTCCTTGACCGTCTCATCAAAACAGATGTTCCAACTCCGCGATGCCAGCTTTAGTCCATAAATGGACTTAAGCAACTTGCACACCTTTCCGCTGCTCCCACTTTGAATGAAACCCTCTGGCTTATCCATATAGACACACTCCTCTAAATGTCCATTTAAAAAAGCTGTCTTTACGTCCATCTGCCAAATCTCATAATCGTGGAAGGCAGCAATGGCAAGAAGGATCCGAATGGATTTCAGCATAGCTACTGGAGAAAAAGTTTCGTCCTAGTCCAAACCAGGTCGCTGACGAAAACCCTTTGCTACCATTCTAGCTTTATAGGTCTCAACCTGTCCATCTACACCAATCTTCCTTTTGAAGATCCACTTGCATCCTATGGGTTTTACCCCATCTGGAGCAATGTCCAACGTCCATACTTGTTGGTGTACATGGACTCCATTTCGGTCCGCATTGCATCCAGCCATTTTACTGAGTCGACGCTCTGAATGGCTTGCTGGAAGATAGTAGGCTCATCAAACTCTATGATGCAATCCTCTCTATCCCCGTCAATGAGAAAACTGTAGTATCTCTCGGGCGGATGAGACTGCCTACTACTCCTGTGGAGTGGCGTGGGAATGTCTTGATCTTTCGAACCCTCTGGTTCTACTAAGCTTTCAGTAATAGCTTGTGGTTCTGGAATTTCTTCCAGTTCTATTGCGCTCCCACTTATTTCCTTTTCTATGAACTGGTGTTCCAGAAAATGGGCATTACGAGAAACAAGGACTTTTTGTTCCTCTGCGTAATAGGAAAGATACCCCCTGGAGTTCTTTGGGTATCCCACAAACTTGCACAGTACTGAGCGTGCCTCTAGTTTTTCCGCATGTTGCTTTTTGACATAAGCTGGACATCCCCAAATCTTCAAGTATTGAAGATAGGGTTTCTTCCAACTCTATAACTCATATAGTGTGGTAGGCACAGTCTTAGTGGGAACACGGTTCAAAAGGTATGCAGCTGTTTCTAGCGCATATCCCCAGAACGATCGCGGCAACTCAGCGTTACTCATCATGGACCGTACCATATCCAATAGGGTTCGGTTCCGTCTCTCCGATACACCGTTATGTTGCGGAGTGTATGGAGGAGTAAGCTGAGAGAGAATTCCATTCTCTTTTAAGTAACTCAGGAACTCGGCACTCAAGTATTCACCACCTCGATCAGATCTCAGTGCCTTGATACTTTTGCCTGTTTGTTTTTCTACTTCATTCTTATATTCCTGGAACTTATCAAAAGCTTCGGATTTATGCTTCATTAAGAAGACATGTCCGAACCTCGAGAAATCATCCGTAAAAGTAATGAAGTATGAATAACCGCTTCGTGCATGTCTAGACATTGGACCGCACACGTCGCTGTGTACGAGTCCCAAGAGCTCGCTCGCTCTTACTCCGTGTCCAGTGAACGGAGTCTTTGTCATCTTTCCTTTGAGACAGGATTGACAAGTTGCATACGATTGATATTCGAACGAATCCAAATATCCTTCTGCATGTAACTTAGTCAACCTTCTCTCATTGATGTGACCCAGTCTACAATGCCATAAGAAAGTTTTATCGATTTCTGGAGACTTTCTTTTGTGTGTATTCTGGACATTGAAAATCTGTGGCTGGTTTAATACGTATATACCGTTGTTCAATGTACCTGACCCAATCAAAACTTGATTAAGGTGAATGTTCACTACATTACTTACAAATGCAAATCCATAACCTTCTTTAGATAATAAAGATACAGAAATGATATTACAGGTTACATTTGGTACATAATAACAACTACGCAAAACCAAAAAGTGTCCATCTGACAATCCCAGGTGATAGTCCCCCACGGCCTCAGCATCCATGCTAGCACCGTTTGCAACTCTGAGGGTCATGTCACCTCCCTTCAAAACTCTACGCTTTCTCAACGCCTGCAAAGAATTACAGATATGAGATCCTGATCCGGTATCCAATACCCAGGATGTAGAGTTTATTGATAGACAGTTTTCAATAACATACACACCTGAAGCTGAAGCTGCAACTCGCTTCAAATCCTGTGTTCTGGCCTTCCAAGCCTTGCAATCCTGTTTCCAGTGACCACTTTTGTGACAATAGAAGCATTCTTCCTTCCCCACCAGCTTTCCCGCTACCTTTGTTGCTTTTCCTTTTCCCTTCGTATCCACTTTACTGACACCGCCTCTTGGTTTGGCGGGGGCTTTCTTCTTCTTGCCCTTGGCTTTCGCCCTGGACCGAGAAGAGGAAGATCCTCCTACAAACAAAGTGGATGTCTCCCTACCCTTCTGTAGGGTGCCCTCAGCACTCCTCAACGTGTTCAGAAGCTCGGAAAGTTCAACCTCCTTTCCTTGCATGTTGAAGTTAAGAATAAACTGGGCGTAAGTGGAAGGAAGGGACTGGAGAATCAAATCAGTATAGAGTTCATTCTCTAACGTGGTCCCAAGGTCCACGAGCTCCTCAATGTAGCCAATCATATTAAGCATGTGTTCCGCTACCGATGATCCGACGGCCAACCTTGCCGAAAACAACTTCTTCGACACTTCGTATCTTGCGATACGAGACTGCTCTCAATACAGTTCTTTTGTATGAAGAAATATGGACTCTAGGTCCATATTCTCGTGCCTCCTCTGATGTTCGTTGTCCATCGAGGCAAGTACGAGGCATTTGGCCTTCGCGCAATCTATTTCCCAGGTCTTGTAGATTTCCCTATCTACGACACTGGTTTTGGGACCTGGGACAGGGGGAGCTTTGGTGGTAAGGAGATACCCCAACTTGTCGTAAGTGATTGCCATCTTGACATTCCTGAGCCAATCTTTGTAGTTTGGCCCTGTCAATATGTTTTTATCTAGTAATAACTTAAGTCCGGTCATGTTGAATGGTCGCTGCAATTAGGAGAGAGAAAAGAAACACTTTAGCATGATGCTCTTGCAAGTTTAGAGTGGTTTTTAGTTTGTCTAAACTGGATGGCTCCCACTGTCTCTCGAATCCCTTCTCAAACCGTAAAGAAAGGATTAGTCAGGATCAATCTCACCGTACAATACTTGCTTAACCGTTCAGCCAGGCCAGTGTCGGTACTTCGAGGGAGGTTTTCCAACGCTTTCGCGAAGTTCCTTAATTAAGTAACCTCTTTTCCCTGTGGGCGTAGCCCTGCTAACACCTTTCTAGACACCTACTAAGTTTATATCATTGATCGTTAAGTGAGAGTTTTCCCGAGGAGTAGCATATACTCACAGTAGGATCGGGATCCAAATATCATAGCGTGATAAAACCGAAGGAATCCTACCAGATTCATCACACTCCAAATGGTATGCAGCGCTAGCAAGTTTCAGTACTTATGAAACTCCCGATGTGGATTTTTGCCCCATGCTCTTATGACCTTGGCGTGAGGTCAAAATGTCATAAGTCACATGTTAAGTTATTCCCATCATTATCCTGGTTAATTTGAACCCACCCGTACCTACCCTTGACGTAGGCCAAAATGGCAGTACGACTGTCTCAAACCAACGCATTCTATCTATGCAACAGATAAATATCCGGCAGCTACCAATCACTATGCCTTGGCGTGAGGTCAAAATACATAGCTTGAATACTACCGAATATTTAACTGAAATGATGGAGGGCTACGGATGGTTTTGGCGAAACCGTGAACGTAGTGAACTTGATATAATCGATGGAACGAGATAGCTTATAAAAAGGAGTGGTTCAAGCTCCGCGTTTAAAAGTTTGGTTTTGAAAAGAACCGAGTGGTTTTCAAAGTGTTCCAATCGACTTTTACTTGGTTTATTTTCTTGCATTAGTTCTTTTAATGCGTCCCATCATTTAATCATACCATTGCAGAAAACAACCAAAATATGACGTACGCTTGTGCCATTCGCATTCGCCACGGGGCCCCGTCATCACCCGTTAGGTTACTTAACTAACGACAGAGCGGGGGCTGGGCTAGCGCGGCTGTAAAACATAAGCAACGCCTAAATAGTTATCATATATAAATATATAGCAATGATAGACATTACAGATCACAGATGAATACATTGGATATACTAGGAATCCGCAATCCGTTCGAGCCTGCAACGAAAAGCGGATTACACGGTCGCGGTGAATAGCCAATACCCCACCCAAGACCCCTACGGGTGCGGCAAACTACCTGCCAAGTACCCAAAGCGAAGCAACCTCCCTCACCACCGTGAGTAGGCCACTCGGCACTTCGAGATACCCGGTAGTTTGTGCACCCCCTCCATGGGTCTATCCTAGGAGCAAAAACAGTAAAAAGAATTATACAATGACGGCTACAACCCCGACCCAGTTGTGCGGCCAAACAAATAATAATATTACATCAATTTACATATTACAATGAATGAAAGAAAAAGCAACACTTATCTCACATCCACCCCGGCTATTCATCCGCGACAATCCAACCCATTCATATACACATACCAGCATCAATCACAGATCACAGATATGTATAACCCCGACTAATCGACATATAGCGATTAGCCGACGTTCAATACATTCAAACATCACAGATATAACCCTTATAGTCAAAGTGTATTGAAGTTCGAAAAAAAAATACAGATTTATAGGCCCCCAAAAATAAATTTCTATTCTGGAAAATCTGGGCACATATAAACCATCTTAAAAATCCTAAAATCAAGCCAGAAATACACTGCACCAAACTCGACCCAGAGAGGAGCCAAGATGGCCGCGGTTGCGCGGCAATAGCTTGCTATTGCCGCGGAACCACGGCTCTTTGGTCGAATCTTTGGATCGTTTTTGGTGGCTTTCTTCACAAAACCCTGAGATGATTTTTGGAGTATAACAAATTTTCTTTTGACCAGAAAAAAAATTAACAGAAAACTAGGGTTTTGATATTTTGGTTTTTCGATTTTTCCATTTCGAACTTCGACACACTTCACTACCTAGCTAGTTTATGTTTAGTTAGGCTCTGATACCACTGTAAGTCCACGTTGCCCATCCCGGTGCTTGCGGGGAGGCGGAAAACGGAATAAAAATCGGATTTTTATGAGCTTAGGTAACATGGACTAGAGCTAGAAGGATCTTTGCTAAACAAAAACTTGCTAAAGCTAACTAGTAACTAGCTAAGTGCTAGAAAGGTTATACCTTGGGCTTTAAGTCCTTCTCTCCTTGCTCCTTGTAGTGGTGGAAGGAGGTCACCTTGGTCGTCTTCTCACGTCGAAGAAAGATCCACCCGAAAGCCTCAACCTTTGGCTTCAACTCCAAGCTAGAAGTAACTAGGGTGCAAGAAGTGCTAGTCCTTGAACCCTAGATGAGAGTAAAGATGATCAAGAGAGGGTTTTTCTCAAGCTCAAGTGTTTCTCAACACATGAGAGGGAGAGAGCTTGAGGGAGAGGAAGAACAAGAGAGAGAAAGGAAATGATAGAATGAGAATAATGTGAACCATTCTCACTAATATGTGTATATTATTTTAATTAAATAATTAGCTAAATAATTGTCATGGCTAATCATGACATGACCATTATCATTTCAATTTGCAAGGATCAAAAAGCATCTTCCAAAAGAAATGATGATGGTCAAAGTGTCAACCTAGGTCAACAAGTCAAGGAGGTCAAATGGTCAACAACCATAACCATGCACAATTACCAAACTAATTATCAATTAACTATAACACACACATAAGCATTAGGGTTAATAAAATGACAATATCCATTAACCCTAATCAAGGTCCTCTCCCTCAATCTCAAGCAACTGTGCATACGCACCCGCATTCGTGATCCGAGGAACACGAATACAATGAGAAAAACCAATCCTAAATCATATACTAGGATCCGGCTTAAACCAAAGCCCGCTAGTATAAACTGTCCGGACAGCAAACGTGCACAAGTGCGCGAATGTGAACGAACCCTGTCGCAAAACCATGCGACCTCTACTCATTTTTCCTAAAGGCGAATAGCTCTCTGTGTGGGACTCTAAAGACTCGACACTACGCTGGCAGTGGGTTTAACCACAGACCGCAAGCGGCACTAGCTATACGTAACGGTCCCCAGGTAGATGTCGATAAGAAGACTGACGAGGTGAACCCCATCTGAACTCCTACTGAGCCTGTATGTGACAATCTCCGTACAGTCCGGTCTGTTCGTCTGATACATCGCATGGCGGGCCTAGGGGGCGGCGAACGTCAGTCCCCTAATTGCGGTACAAGTCGTGTCGGAGTGTAGCCCAGAACACCCTGAGATAACACTGGAAACCTACCAGTATATCTCGCTTGCCCTGGCCAGGGACTACTCGTGTAATGGCTCTCCTGGACACAGCGCGATGTCAACCCCCAATACCGGGAGAGACGAATCCTGTCTAACCGTCACTGCCTCCAAGTGCTTCGGGACTGTACCCAAAAACTACCTGTTTGCACGACTCCTTTGAGCCGTGGTAGGGTAGTAATCAAAGTGCAGTGGGAACACACTCGAGGCGAAGTGACAGTGTCAAGTCAGCGGACTAAGCTGTACTCATGTCACCTGGGAACTGATAACTGACGATAGGTATAATACCAACCAACAGTTCCCGACGAGTCCTGTCCAGTGTACTCGTAACCTAACGAGCACCCGTATACTATCCCATGTACGACATACTGACGGCTGTGGGACAGACCGTCTCCCACGCTGGGATGAGAAGCGCATACGCTAGTCTACTCCGGAGTATCGATGCCCTGTCTCGATAGTCCAACGACTAGGGACCTGTATAAGGATGTGCTTATAGATCATCCAGCTCCCACGAGTGTGAGCGCCATCACAACGCTGGTAATCAAGCAAAGATCCTAAGGGCTCTACTAATATGTATAACAGCGATATGCTAAAAGAAACACATGCACATATTAAAGCAGAGACAAACCAAGTAGCATACTACCATTTCGAGCAAGATTGTATATACAACTGTGAATATCCCAAGCTTCCATCATGTAATATACAAACTAGTATGATACAGTAATGGCCTCTAGGGCATATACACTAACATAGGGTAGTCGTGCGGCCTTGTTGACCTTGTTAAGGGTCGTGCGGGTGGGTTTGATTCAATCAAGAAATGACGGGTTGAACTTGACTTGCGGTCTATGGTTTGTTGACCTTGTCAAGGTCATAGATCGTTCGGGGCAAAATATTATCGGGAATTTCAAGTGTTGAAATTTGCAATGAGATTGCATACCTTCTATGAGATAGTTGGATCCCGATACCCGCTGCGAGTAAGAGTTACTCCTGGGAGAGTTTTACACATTACAATTAGCCGATCAAGTAGGTGTCTAGAAAGGTGTCAACGGGGTTACGCCTCTGGGAAAACGAGGTTTACAGTTATTTGGTTCGTGCGAAAGCACGGGGGACCTCCCTCAAAGTACCGACACTGGCCTGGCTGAATGATTGGCGAACTTGTAGCGTGTAATTAATCCCGGCTAGTCTTTCCTTTTAGGGTTTGAAGGAAGATTTGATAAAAAACAGTGGGAGCCATCCTGATTAGATAAAATATATAACCAATCTGATCTTGCAAGAGCATACGCTGAGTGTTTTCTTCTCTCTCTCTCTCCAGGTACCGACCATATCACGCCTTAATCAAGATAATAAAATGGATATATTGACCGAACCCGCTTGTTATACTGAGCTGGGGAACGTTGGTCCCGCTCCAACTTATAATTGTTATAAGACATAGTAGGAATTGGGGAATACCAGTTTTCCCGTGCCGCCCAAACGAAGAAAGTGCATGTTGATGCATCATCTTCTGGTGTGTTCGTTACAAAGAACTGGTTCTCTGTATCCTCTACGTCCTGGGTATTTGATACCGGATTAGGATCCCAGATATGTAATCTGTTATATAGGGCTACAGTTAGGTAGAGAACTGAGAACGGGTGATAAGTTTCATGAGACAGAAAACGGGACAAGTATTGCAGCCAAGTCTGTTGGTCACTGTCACCCTGTATTATCAGTACATTGATTCTGAACAAATGCTATTAGATACCGAACCTGATATACAAAATCATATCTGTCTCTTTATTAGTAAAAAAACGATAAAATTTTGTATTATTGGATAATGTTTTGAACATTTCCTATATCAAAAGTTGATCGGTTCAGGCACGTTATCTAAAAGCAATGACGTTCTAAATCAAACTACAGTTCCTAGTATACAGAACACACACAAGAGGAAGAGTTCAGAAATGAACGATTCCTTCTTGAGGCATTGTAGACTAGGTCATATCAATGCGACCCGACTGGCTGAAGTTACATTTAGATGCATGTTTAAAAGAGTTTGAATTTACATCTTGTGAAACTTGCCGGTCATGTCACAAAGATAAGATGACCACAGCTTTGTTTATTGGAAACAGAGAAAGAGTTGGTGAACTCTTGGGATGATACATGTTGATCCCCTGTCTACACATGCCAAGACCGGTTCTTTGTATTTCATTACATTCTCTGATAATCTCTCAAGATTCAGACATATGTTCCTGTTGAAACATAAGTCCGAACCTTTTGAGATATTCACAGAATATAAGTTAGAAGTAAAGAACCAAAACGGGTATAAGTATTATGTCCTTTGATATGATCAAGGAGGAGAATACTTGAGCACGGAATTCCTGGTTTATTCTAAAGGAGAATGAGATTCTCTCTCAGAATTACTCCTCCGTATACACCATAGCACGATGGTATATCGGGGCGGAGCAACTGCACCTTATATGATATGGTGTGCTCTATGATGAGTACTACTGAGTTTCCTATTTCCTTTAGGGAGTTATGCACTTATGAAGTTGCATACCTATTGAATAGGATTCCGATCAAATCAGTTGCCTACCACTTCATATGAGATATGGAAAGGGAAGAACCCATATCTTAAGTTTGTTAAGATTTGGGGTTGTCCGGCCTATGTCTAAAAGCAAAATCTGGACAAGCTCGAGGCAAGGTCTGCTTTGTAGAACTGGAAATGTTCCAGCTATACAAACCGCAGCTGATGCTTTGATAGAACCAAAGGATTCAGTAGATTCCAACGAACCTCAGCCTCTCCGCCGATCTAGTAGGGTTCCTCACCCACCTGAGAGATACTTCGGTTTCTCTATGACAGTGGGAGCGAGGATTGCATCATGAGATGATGACCCAACTAGTTTCGAGCTGGCCATCAGGAGTGGGACTCTGTAAGAATGGCTGGATGTTTATCGATCTGAGATGGAATCCTTATACACCAACAAAGTATGGACTTTGGTTGCTATATCTGAAGGGTTAAATCCCCATCAGGAGCAAGTATATCTTGAGAAGATTACTTGGTGTACATAGAAAGGTTGAGACTTTCAAAGCTAGACTCGTTAAAGGTTTGCATCATAGACCAATTTTGGCTAATGATGAAACCTTTTCTGGGGCCTATGCTTAAGTCCATCCAGATCCTACTTGCCACGGCTACATACCATAACTACGATATCTGGCGGTTGGGTGTCATGACTGCTTTTCTAAATAATGATTTAGAAGACAGAGTCTATAAGTACACAGTCAGAGGGTTTTGTGGACAGTGGGAGCAGCGGAAACGTGTGCAAGATGTTTTATGTGATAAAGCAGGCATCGCGGAGTTGGAACATCTGTTTTGATGTGGTAGTCAAAGAGTTTGACATCATCAAAATGGTAGATGAACCTTGTATATACAAAAAGGTAGTAGGGAGTATGGTGGTGATCCTCGTAGAGTACGTGGATAACATACTCTTGATAGGGAAGGAGTTTCCTATGCTACGCTCGGTCAATCTCCGCTTATCACAAGGATTCTCCATATAGGATCAAAGTGATACCTACTAAATCCTGGGTATTGGATCTAATTGGATGTTAGAATACTCAATAGTTGTAGTGAGATGGTATCAATTGGTCCTGGGGAGAATCACTGGAAGAGTTCCAGGGTGATAAGAACGGCTGAAAGTCAGTCACAGGCATTGTCTTTACCCTCAACGAAGGGACGGTATGTTGGAAGAGTTCCAAGCTAGATACCGTGGCATACTAGACGATAAAGGTTGGATACATCGCTACTAAAGATGCTACCAAAGAGGAAGTCTGGGTGTATATAAGTTCATGAGATGAACTTCGTTCCTCCCATTGTATGACAATGGAGGTGTAGCTTATGCCAGGAAACGCCTGTCCCATCAGTGATCCAGACATATTATATGGTAGTGTCACCTGATCATGGAGATAGTTGATCTCCAGGGTGATCAAGGTTAGGAGAGCAGACTCAGAGGATAACACGGCGGATCCACTCACGAAGGCCTATTCCCAGAGAGAGACTTTTATGGGATGGTTGAGTATGAGATACTACAACCACTGCTACAGATGGCCCTAGTGCAAGTGGGAGATTGTTAGTTATATGTATGCCCTAGAGGCCATTACTGTACATAGGATGTATATTGTAGTGGATGCTGGGACATATATAGGGAGGACTTTCTTGCTCGACATGATAGTATGCTATCTGGTTACTCTTTACCTTAATGTGTATACTGATTGTCTCTCTGTTACATGTTGGTAAAGCCCTTAGGATGTGTACTTTACTACCTGGACTATGATGCGGATCATACTAGTGGGGACATGGTAGTCCATAAGTACATCCTTCAAGGTCCCTAGTCGTGGGTGTATCGAGACGGGGCATCGATATAACAGAGTAGACTAGCGTATACCTTCTCGACCCATAAAGATGGGCGATGGATGATCCCATATCCATTGGTGTTTGACATCAGAGATGATATACGGGTGCTCAATGGAGACTGAGTACACTGGACGGACTCGCCGAGAACTCCCAGATGGTATTATACCTTACGTCAGATGGCAGTTCTCTGGTGACACTGGTACAGGTTAGTCTGTAGACCCGAGATCGTCATAGAGTCTTGTGTGATTCCCACTGTGCTTTGATTTCCACCTTACCACGTCCAAGAGGGCATGCAAAACGGTGGTTTTTGGGTACAGTCCCGAATCAAATGGAGGCAATGAGCGATAGGAGGGGATTCGTCTCTCCCGGTATAGGGAGTTGATGTTGCGCTGTGTTCGATTGGCTATAACCGGAAATCCCTGGCCAGGGTTGCTGAGATTTACTGGTAAGTGTTACCAGTAGTTTCTTGAACTGCTATAGACCTCATATCGACACGACTTATCGAGCTACTGGGGTCTGACGTTTACCACCCATAGGCGAGATATGCGACATATCAGACGAACAGAACGGACTGTACGGTAAGTGTTACTGGTTGGATTCACAGGAGTGTGAGCGGGCTGGCTTGTTGATCTTCTGATCGCTCAATACCCGGGTGGCCGTTACGTTTAGTAGACCGCTTGCGGCTTGTGGGTGCTTGATATGTTCATCACCTGCTGCCGGCGTATTGACGAGTCTTTAGAGTCCTACACAGAGGTTTCCTGGCTCAAGCGAAACGAAATAGGAGCGCATATGAGATATGTGCGGGACCGAGAATTATACTAGTATGTGATACTGTATTCTATTCTCACGATTTGTATCATTGGTCGGTTATATGTGATATAGCCGGGTCACCGAATCAAGTGTTGATTCGATACATTGATACACTTGATATTAGTCGGTTATATGCGATATGACCGGATCATTAAATCAAGTGTTGATTTAATGATTTAATGTATAATTATATATTTGATATATTACTTTACATTAACTAGTATTAGTTCACTTAAGATGGATTTTCTCACTTGATGTGCACATTGTATATATGATATAGTTTTGTGCACTAGTTTGTATCATGTTTGATGATACATGCAAACTTGGGTGTGTATGATTAAACCATGGTTATGTTACTGGTTAGTGTTTTGATTTACTTATTTACTTATTCTCTAAATTCATTTTTAGCAAAAAGAGAAATGGTGGCTTGCTTTGTTTTATAGTTGAAGCTTCATGAAGCTTTGAAAAAGTCTACCATTTTTGTTTCATGCCTAACCTAACCATTCACCAAACCTTAGTTTACTCTCTACACATAACCATGGTTGCTAATATGATAAGAATCACTTATTTTCTATTATTCATTATTCTTATCATATTATCTTCTTCTTCTTCTTCTTCTTCAAAAAGAAAGAAGCTTGCTAGCTTCAATGGTGAAATGAGAAAAAGAGTGAGAAATCCAATTCTAAAGTGAACCCACATTCTATTTCTTCATCCTCTACCACTTGCCAAGAAGTATAGGGTGTTTTCTTCACAAGTTTCATGACTCGGTGAAGTTGGAGCTTGATCTTGAGTTGCCTCGACATAGATCATCTTCGGCATCGAAGTCGACGACCTAGCCCGATCATTTCTCCGATGGAATCAACACTAGAGTCCGAGATCCGATGATCGCAGCGAAGGGACATCGTCACGGAGCTAAGGAGGTAGAGGACCGGATCTACAAAGGTTGTATTTTCCGTTCACTCTTAGTTAAGTTGTTAACTAGTTGCATGTTTCGCCTTACACTCTAGTCAACGATCGCATTAGGGTTTCTCGGCACCGGAAATTTTTGAATTTGGCATGGTTGATACCTTGTGGAACCTCATTTGTGTGCCTAGGAACCCTACACATTCGTAGCCCTCCGTCGTTTCACATAGATGGTCAATAGTATTCAAGCTATGTTTGTTGGCCAAAGTCAAGGCATAGTGATTGGTGGTAGCTATTGGGTATTCATGTGCAGCATAGATAGATGTGTTGGTTTGGGACAGTCGTAATGCCTTGTTGGCCAAAGTCAAAGGTAGGTACGGGTGGGTTCAAATTAACCTGGAGAATGACGGGTAGAACTTGACATGTGACTTATGATTTGTTGGCCAAAGTCAAGGTCATAAGAGCATGGGGCAAAAATCCACATCGGGAGTTTCAAAAGAACTGAAACTTGCTAGCGCTGCATACCATTTGGAGTGTGATGATTCTGGTAGGATTCCTTCAGTTTAGTCACGCAATGATATTTGGATCCCGATCCTACTGTGAGTATATGCTACTCCTCGGGAAAATTCTCACTTAACGATCAATGCTATAAACCTAGTAGGTGTCTAGAAAGGTGTTAGCGGGACTGCGCCCCCAGGGAAAAGAGGTTTTTTAATTAAGGAACTTCGCAAAAGCGTTGGAAAACCTCCCTTGAAGTACCGACACTAGCCTGGATGAAGGTTAAGCAAGTATTGTACGGTGAGATTGATCCTGACTAATTCTTCCTTTTTGGTTTGAGGAGGGATTCGAGAGACAATGGGAGCCATCCTGTTTAGACAAATTAAAAACCACTCTAAACTTGCAAGAGCATCATGCTAAAGTGTTTCTTCCCTCTCTCCTAATTGCAGCGACCAAACATCATGACTGGACTTAAGTTACTACTAGATTAAAACATACTGACAGGGCCAAACTACAAAGATTGGCTCAGGAATGTCAAAATGGCAATCACTTACGACAAGTTGGGGTATCTCCTTACCACCAAAGCTCCCCCTGCCCCAGGTCCCACCTCCAGCGTCGCGGGTAAGGAAATCCATAAAACTTGGGAGATTGATTGCGCGAAGGCCAAGTGCCTCGTGCTTGCCTCTATGGACAATGAACACCAGAGGAGGCACGAGAATATGGACCTTGAATCTATATTTCTTCATACAAAAGAACTGTATGGACAGCAATCCCGTATCGCCAGATACGAAGTCTCAAAAAAGCTGTTTTCGGCGAGATTGGCCATCGGATCACCGGTAGCGGAACACGTGCCTAAGATGATTGGCTTCATTGAGGAGCTCGCGTACCTTAGGACCACGTTGGAGAATGAACTCTATATGGACTTGATTCTCCAGTCCCTTCCTTCTACTTACACCCAGTTCATCCTGAACTTCAACTTACAGGAAAAGGAAGTTGAACTTTCAGAACTCCTCAACATGCTGAGGAGTGCAGAGGGCACCCTACAGAAAGGTAGGGAAACATCCACTTTGTTTGTATGAGGATCTTCCTCTTCTAGGTCCAAGACGAAAGCCAAGGGAAAGAAGAAGAAAACCCCTGCCAAACCAAGGGGCGGTGTTAGTAAGGTGGATACGAAGGGAAAGGCAAAAGCAACAAAGGAAGCAGGAAAGCTTGTGGGAAAGGAAGAATGCTTTTACTGTCACAAGAGTGGACACTGGAAGAAAGATTGTAGGGCATGGAAGGCCAGAACACAGGATCTGAAGCATGTTGCGGCTTCAGCTTCAGGTGTGTATGTTATTGAAAACTGTTTATCAATAAACTCTACTTCCAGGGTATTGGATACCGGGTCAGGATCTCATATCTGTAATTCTTTGCAGGCGTTGAGAAACCGTAGGGTTTTGAAGGCAGGTGATATGACCCTCAGAGTTGCAAACGGAGCAGGCATGGATGCTGAGTCCGTGGGGGACAATCACCTGGGGTTGTCAGATGGACACGTTTTGGTTTTGCGTAATTGTTATTTTGTACCCAATGCAACTTGTAATATCATTTCTGTATCTTTAATATCTAAAGAAGGTTATGAATTTGAATTTGTAAGCAATGTTGTAAACATTCGCCTTAATCAAGTTCTGATTGGGTCAGGTACATTAAACAATGGAATATACGTATTAAACCAACCACAGATTTTCAATGTCCAGAATACACACAAAAGAAAGTCTCCGGAATCAAATCAGGCTTTCTTATGGCATTGTAGACTGGGTCACATCAATGAGAGAAGGTTGACGAAGTTATATACAGAAGGATATTTGGATCCGTTCGAATATCAATCATATGCAACTTGTCAATCATGTCTCAAAGGAAAGATGATAAAGACTCCGTTCACTGGACACGGAGTAAGAGCGAGCGAGCTCTTGGGACTCATACACAGCGATGTGTGCGGTCCAATGTCTACGCATGCACGAAGCGGTTATTCTTACTTCATTACTTTTACGGACGACTTTTCAAGGTACGGTTATGTCTTCTTAATGAAACATAAATCCGAAGCCTTTGGAAAATTCCAGGAATATAAGAATGAAGTAGAAAAACAAGCAGGCAAAAGTATCAAGACACTGAGATCAGATCGGGGTGGTGAATACTTAAGTGCCGAGTTCCTGGATTACTTAAAAGAGAATGGAATTCTCTCTTATCTTACTCCTCCATACACTCCGCAACATAACGGTGTATCGGAGAGACGGAATCGGACCCTATTGGATATGGTACGTTCCATGATGAGTAACGCTGAGTTACCGCGATCATTCTGGGGATATGCACTAGAATCAGCTGCATACCTTTTGAACCGAGTTCCAACTAAAACTGTACCTACCACACCATATCAGATGTGGTGTGGGAAGAAACCCTATCTTAAGCACATTAAGACATGGGGATGTCCAGCTTTTGTCAAAAAGCAGCATGCGGACAAACTCGAGGCACGCTCAGAACAGTGCAAGTTTGTGGGATATCCAAAGAACTCCAAGGGATATTTCTTCTATTGCGAAGAAACAAAAGGTTTTTTTTCTCGTCATGCCCACTTCTTGGAAACTGAGTTTTTGGAAGATCAGATAAGTGGGAGCGCAATAGAACTGGAAGAAATTCCAGAACCACGAGTTATTACTGAAAGCTTAGTAGAACCAGAGGGTTCGAAAGATCAGGACATTCCTACGCCGCTCCGCAGAAGTAGTAGGCAGTCTCATCCTCCTGAGAGATACTACGGTTTTCTCATAGACGTGGATCGACAGGACTGCATCATTGATAGTGATGAGCCTACTAGCTTCCAGCAGGCCATTCAGAGCGTTGACTCGGTAAAATGGCTGTATGCAATGCGGACCGAAATGTAGTCCATGTACACCAACAAAGTGTGGACGTTGGACGTTGCTCCAGATGGGGTAAAACCCGTATGATGCAAGTGGATCTTCAAAAGGAAGATTGGTGTAGATGGACAGGTTGAGACCTATAAAGCTAGACTTGTTGCAAAGGGTTTCCGTCAAAGACCTGGCTTGGACTATGACGAAACCTTTTCTCCAGTGGCTATGCTGAAATCCATTCGGATCCTTCATGCCATTGCTGCCTTCCACGATTATGAAATTTGGCAGATGGACGTAAAGACCGCTTTTCTAAATGGAAATTTAGAGGAGTGTGTCTATATGGACCAGCCAGAGGGTTTCATTCAGAGTGGGAGCAGCGGAAAGGTATGCAAGTTGCTTAAGTCCATCTATGGACTAAAGCAGGCATCGCGGAGTGGGAACATCTGTTTTGATGAGACGGTCAAAGATTTTAGCTTTATCAAAAATCCAGATGAACCATGCATCTATAGTAGATTTGTAGCAAGAACTGCCGTATTGCTCGTTTTATACGTGGATGACATTCTCTTGATAGGAAATGACATTCCTATGCTACAATCTGTCAAAGGGTTCTTGTCACATAGGTTCTCCATAAAAGACCTGGGTGATGCCTCTTACATTCTGGGGAACCGGATCTATCGTGACAGATCCAAGAGGATAATAGGACTTTCACAGTCCAGGTACATCGACACCATACTGAAAAGATTCAGTATGGAAGATTCAAAGCGCTGTAATCTATCGGCTTGTCACGGGATCATCCTCTCCAAAGAGATGTCTCCCAAGACTGATTTGGAAAGGGATCGCATGTCTATTATGTTAGTTGTATGTATACCCTAGAGGCCATTACTGTACATAGGATGTATATTGTAGTGGATGCTGGGACATATATAGGAAGGACTTTCTTGCTCGACATGATAGTATGCTATCTGGTTACTCTTTACCTTAACGTGTATACTGATTGTCTCTCTGTTACATGTTAGTAAAGCCCTTAGGATGTGTACTTGACTACCTGGACTATGATGCAGATCATACTAGTGGGGACATGGTAGTCCATAAGTACATCCTTCAAGGTCCCTAGTCGTGGGTGTATCGAGACGGGGCATCGATATACCAGAGTAGACTAGCGTATACCTTCTCGACCCATACAGATTGGCGATGGATGATCCCATATCCATTGGTGTTTGACATCAGAGATGATATACGGGTGCTCAGTGGAGACTGGGTACAATGGACGGACTCGCCGAGAACTCCCAGATGGTATTATACCTTACGTCAGATGGCAGTTCTCTGGTGACACTGGTACAGGTTAGTCTGTAGACCCGAGATAGTCATAGAGTCTTGTGTGATTCCCACTGTGCTTTGATTTCCACCTTACCACATCCAAGAGGGCGTGCAAAACGGTGGTTTTTGGGTACAGTCCCGAATCACATGGAGGCAATGAGCGATAGGAGGGGATTCGTCTCTCCCGGTATAGGGAGTTGATGTTGCGCTGTGTTCGATTGGCTATAACCGGAAATCCCTGGCCAGGATTGCTAAGATTTACTGGTAAGTGTTACCAGTAATTTCTCGAAATGTTATAGACCTCATATCGACACGACTTATCGAGCTATTGGGGTCTGACGTTTACCACCCCTAGGCGAGATATGCGACATATCAGACGACGAGACCGGACTGTACCGTAAGTGTTACTGGTTGGATTCACAGGAGTGTGAGCGGGCTTGCTCGTCGATCTTCTGATCGCTCAATACCCGGGTGGCCGTTACGTTTAGCAGACCGCTTGCGGCTTGTGGGTGTTTGATATGATCATCACCTGCTGCCGGCGTATTGACGAGTCTTTAGAGTCCTACACAGAGGTTTCCTGGCTCAAGCAAAAAGAAATAGGAGCGCATATGAGATATGTGCGGGACCGAGAATAATGCGTGTATGTGATACCGTATTCTATTCTCGCGATGAATGTATTGATTGGTTGTATGCGATATAACCTATTTATCGAATAAAGGATTGATTCGATAAGCCGATACATTGGATATTAGTCGGTCATATGCGATATGACCGGATCGTTAAATCAACTGTTGATTTAATGATTTAATGTATAATTATATATTTGATATATTACTTTACATTAATTAATATTGGTTCACTTAAGATGTTTTTCTCACTTATTTGTGCACATTGTATATGTGATATATTTTTGTGCACAAGTTTGTATCATGTTTGATGATACATGCAAACTTGGGTGTATGTTTGTATTAAACCATGGTTAGTTAATGGTTAGGGTTTCATTTGCTTTATTTGCTTATTCATTTATTTATTTATCCATTTTAGAAAGAAATAAAATGGTGGTTAACTTTGGATTTTCTTTGAAGCTTCATGAAGCTTTGAAAAGGTTGACCATTTTGTTTCTTTCCTTAACCCTAACCATTCACTTAAACCTTGGTTTATTCTCTACACTTAACCATGGTTAATAATATGATAAGAATGACTTTATTTCCATTTTATTCATTATTCTTATCATATTATCTTCGTCTTCTTCTTCTTCTTCTTTTTCTTCAAGAAGAAAGAAGCTTGCTAGCTTCAATGGTGAAATGAGAAAAAGAGTGAGAAATCCTATTCTAAAGTGAACCCACTTCCTATTTCTTCATCCTCTACCACATGCCAAGTAGTATACGGTGTTTTCTTCACAAGTTTCATGACTTGGTGAAGTTGGAGCTTGATCTTGAGTTGCCTCGACGTAGATTATCTTCGGCATCGAAGTCGACGAACTAGCCCGATCATTTCTCCGATGAAGCCGATGCTAGAGCCCGGGATCCGATTATTGCAGCGAGGGGACAACATCACGGAGCTATGGAGGTGGAGGACCAGATCTACAAAGTTTGTATTTTCGTTCACTCTTAGTTAAGTTGTTAACTAGTTGCATGTTTCGCCTAATCTCTAGTCAACGATCGCATTAGGGTTTCTCGGCACCGGAAATTTTTGAATTTGGCATGGTTGATGCCTTGTGAGATCTCATTAGTGTGCCTAGGAACCCTACAGTGGTATCAGAGCCTAGCTAGAGCTTTAGGCGAAGTGCAGACGAAATTAGAAGTCCGATCGAACCCATAAACCCTGACAAAACCCTTCTCTGTACAATTTTCAAAACAGTGGATTTTTGTGAATTAAAAATACTCAGAAAAACAAGCAGGAAAAACTAAGAATTACTGTGAAGTACGGTCCACTAAGTCAATAATTTGACCGCGGAACCGCGGCGAAACCAGGGGTTTGCGGCGATTCCACGGCCAAAATTTAGACTTAGTCCCTGAAATTTCATATATTTATTCTTAGGTCCTTTCTTGGCAATTTTTTATGGGAATTTTTTAATTCCACTCAAGTGTTGAGTTTTCTAGGGTTTTATTGGGGACTCGTTAATTCGATCGGATAATTTAACTTCGTTTATGTTTTTCCGGATAATTTAGAATATGTTAAAAAGTTCGACTGGATATAAATACCCAATTTTTCCCCTGCCGGGAAATTTCCAAGTGTTGGATTTTTCCGTGGTTTAAGAACGTTCTAAGTAGTGCAAGTAACGCGATGGACCCTCTAGAAGACAACAAACCTTAACTCGATTATGTGACCGTCTTGAACTGCCCTTTGAACCTTAGGGTTTGGGGCAGTACGGCGTGCCACATGTGAGGCGTTGGCTTGACCCTTCTACGGCTGGACCGTTGGTACTGAGGCATGAAGTGAATATTTCTAAACTTATATCATGTGTTGATCTGTTTCGGGAAAACTTGGGTGTTTGATTGTTCAATCGGAAAGTTTAACATTTTCTATTTATCTGGAATGTGATACAATAATTGGAATTCACAAGTAGTTATGAGATAACTGAATGAATGTTATAAACATAGAACTTTAGTCTCACTTGATCGGTTGCCACGGAATTTTGATGCGATGAAAAGTCCGCGCAATCACGTAGCGTACGCGGATACTCGCCGGATAAACTTAATAGACAGCTACACACCATAGCCCCGACAAAGTGACTGTAGGAGAACCCCGTCACCGAAAGCATCCGTTCGAGTGCTCGCGGTAGCGGTGTTCCGCCTTAGTGCACTTCGTCGACGGTATCGGGGGTGCGGCCGTCTACTAAAGTTTGCGACGAGCATTCGATCAGGATGTCTGGAATCTTGTTGAATTGCCCGACTTGATATTGAAAAGAGTTTTTGATAATGAGACTAAAATGCGGGGTTTATAATTGTTAGGCATGCGATGTCTAAGGAATTAATTTGGTTAGGCATGCGATGTCTAAAGAGGTTGCGGATTCCAACTGTTGTAGTTTTACACTTTCTTTTCTGTGACCGTAAGTGTAATATGTGATATCCCCGTTTTCGTTTCTATATGTCAACGAAAATTGGGATGCGCATATTTACTTGCGTTGATGACATGTGATGTTATGTGTTGCTGGATATGTTATATTGGATCGTCGTGTTTGAATAGCCGGGGTTTTTTTATGTGAGATGAGTGTTTTTTTTCATTTTCATTCTTGTAAAAACTTGTATGTAATATTCTTTTATTGGGGAACTTCCAGGTTGCGGAAGATGTCACCTTTTGTATATTATTTACTTTTCCGCACTAAGATAGACCCAAGGAGGGGAGCACAAGCAACCGGGTTCTAGGGTCCAGTGGGAGACCATCTCGAGGTGTCGAGTCCGGGTCTCCTAACCCTAGAATTGGTAGGGTTGCTTGCCGCTCTCGTAGGGGTCTAGGGGTGTGGGTTTGGCTATTCATCGCGACCGTGGAATCCGTGTTTTATACTGGCTCGTATTGAAAACACGGACGTCCTAGTATATCCAATGTTTCATATGATTCTTCTGCTGCGATATATGTGATGTGATCATTTGATATGTTGTGATAGATACTGTATATAGTATATATGATATATTATATAGACGTTACTTATGTTTTACACCCGCGCTAGCCCTGCCCCGCTCTGTCGTTAGTTACCTAACCTAACGGTGCACGAGGGGACATCGAGACGAATGCGGATGGCATAAGTGTACGTCGTATTTATCTGTGATGTTTAGGTGCTTAAATGATGGGACTTCATTAATATGATTAATGAAAATAAAAGAAACCTAAAGATGTTGTGGAATCGAATTTCTTAAAAACGGGTAGCTACAGTTCTTGGTTTGCATCACGGTGTTCCTTGTAGAACATCCTGCACCTCATTCGACGAGGAAAGGGCCGAGATCCCTTCACCGGGAGTGACCCCTTTAGCAATAACTGGCAGATGCTACACACTCGGTTTGTCTTTTGATTGCTTCTATAGTTTCTGCTTTGCACAGTGATATATATGATATATCCCGCACCTCACTCGACGAGGAAAGTGCCGACGATCCCTTCACCGGGAGTGACCCCTTTAGCAAAACTTGAAAAGCCTCAAAAACACTCCATTTCAAAATCATTTGATTCTACAATGATATCAAGTTCATTACGCAATAGGTTTTCAGAAAAACCTGTCGTAGCCCTCCGTCATTTCAGATAAGTCCTACTTAGTATTCGTGCTACGTTTGTTGACCTCCACCAAGGCGTAGTGTGCGGTAGCTAAATAGTATTTATCTGCCTATGCATATGATGCAGATTGGATTAGGGTGGTCGTGCGACCTTGTTGACCTCCATCAAGGGTCGTGTGGGTGGGTTTGATTCAATCAAGAAATGACGGGTTGAACTTGACTAGTAGCCTATGGTTTGTTGACCTCCGTCAAGGTCATTGGGTGCTAGGGGCAAAATTATCGGGAATTTCAAGTGTTGAAATTTGCAATGAGATTGCATACCTTCTATGAGATAGTTGGATCATGATACTCGCTGCGAGTAAGAGTTACTCCTGGGAGAGTTTTACACATTACAATTAGCCGATCAAGTAGGTGTCTCGAAAGGTGTCAACGGGGTTACGCCTCTAGGAAAACGAGGTTTACAGTAATTAGGTTCGTGCGAAAGCACGGGGGACCTCCCTCAAAGTACCGACACTGGCCTGGCTGATAGATTGGCGAACTTGTAGCGTGTAATTAATCCCGGCTAGTATTTCCTTTTAGGGTTTGAAGGAAGATTTGATAAAAACAGTGGGAGCCATCCTGATTAGATAAAATAATAACCAATCTGATCTTGTAAGAGCATACGTTGAGTGTTTTCTTCTCTCTCTCTCCAGGTAGCGACCATATCACGCCTTAATCAAGATAATAAAACGGATATATTGACCGAACCCGCTTGTTATACTGAGCTGGGGAACGTTGGTCCCGCTCTAACTTATAAATGTTATAAGACAGAGCAGGAAATAAGGGAATATCAGGATTCCCATACCGCCCAAACGAAGAAAGTGCATAAGATGCATCTCCTTCGGGTGCGTTCACTACAAAGAACTGTTTCTCAGTATCCTCTGCGTACTGGGTATTTGATACCGGATCAGGATCCCAGATATGTAATTTGTTACATAGGGCTATAGATATGTAGAGAACTGAGAACGGGTGATAAGTTTCATGAGGCAGAAAACGGTGCAAGTGTTGCAGCCAAGTCTGTTGGTCACTGTCACCCTGTATTACCAGAATACATTGATTCTAAACAAATGTTATTAGATACCGAACCTGATATACAAAATCATATCAGTTTCTTTATTAGTAAAGAAGGATATAATTTTGTATTGTTGGATAATGTTTTGAACATTTCCTATATCAACAGTTGATCGGTTCAGGCACGTTATCTAAAAGCATTGACGTTCTAAATCAAACTACGGTTCTTAGTATATAGAACACACACAAGGGAAAGAGTTCAGAAATGAACGAATCCTTCTTGAGGCATTATAGACAAGGTCATATCAATGCGACCTGACTGGCTGAAGTTACATTTAGATGCATATTTATATCAGTTTGAATTTACATCTTGTGAAACTTGCCAGTCATGTCACAAAGATTAGATGACCACAGCTTTGTTTGTTTGAAGCAGAGAAAGAGTTAGTGTACTCTTAGGATGATACATGTTGATGTATGAAGGTCCCCTGTCTACACATGCCAAGACCGGTTCTTTGTACTTCATTACATTCTCTGATGATCTCTTTAGATTCAGACATATGTTCCTGTTGAAACATAAGTCCGAACCTTTTGAGATATTCACAGAATATAAGTTAGAAGTAAGGAACCAAAACAAGGGTATAAGTATTATGTCCTATGATAAGATCAGGGAGGAGAATACTTATGCATGGAATTCTTGGATTACTCTAAAGGAGAATGAGATTCTCTCTCGGTGTTACTCCTCTGAATACACCACAGCACAACGGTGTATCAGGGCGAAGCAATAGCACCCTATATGATATGGTGCGCTCTATGATGAGTACTACTGAGTTACCTATTTCCTTTTGGGGGTTATGCACTTGAGAAGCTGCATACCTATTGAATAGGGTTCCGATCAAATCAGTTGCCTACCACTTCATTTATGATATGGAAAGGGAAGAGCCCATCTCTTAAGTTGGTTAAGATTTGGGGTTGTCCGGGCTATGTCTAAAAGCATAATCCGGACAATCTCGAGGCAAGGTCTGTTATGTAGAACTGGAAATGTTTCAGCTATACAAACTGCAGCTGATGATTTGGTAGAACCGAAGGATTCAATAGTAACCAACGAACCTCAGCCTCTCCGCCGATCTAGTAGGGTTCCTCACCCACCTGAGAGTTACTTCGGTTTCTCTATGACAGTGGGAGCGAGGAAAGCATCATGAGATGATGACCTAACTAGTTTCGAGCTGGCCATCAGGAGTGGGACTCTATAAGATAGGCTGGATGCTTAGTGATCTGAGATGGAATCCTTATACACCAACAAAGTATGGACTTTGGTTGCTTTATCTGAAGGGTTAAATCCCCATCAGGAGCAAGTATATCTTGAGAAGATTACTTGGTGTACATGGAAAAGTTGAGACTTTCAAAGCTAGACTTGTTAAAAGTTTGCATCATTGACCAGGTATGGATTATGATGAAACCTTTTCTAAGTAGCTATGCTTAAGTCCATCCAGATGCTACTTGCCATGGCTACGTACCATGACTACGATATCTGGCGGTCGGGTGCCATGACTGCTTTTCTAAGTGATGTTTCAGAAGTGTGCGTCTATAAGTACATAGCCAGAGGGCCTCGTAGACAGTGGGAGCAGCGGAAACGCGAGCAAGATGTTTTATGTGATAAAGCAGGCATCGCGGAGTTGGAACGTCTGTTTTGATGTGTTAGTCAAAGAGTTTGACATCATCGAATGGTAGATGAACCTTGTATAAACAAAAGGGTAGTAGGGAGTATGGTGATGATCCCCGTAGAGTACGTGGATGACATACTCTTGATAAGAAAGGAGTTTCCTATGCTACGATCGGTCAATCTCCGCTTATAACAATGATTCTCCATAAAGGATCAAAAATGATACCTCCTAAATTCTGGGTTTTGGATCTATGAGATAGATCTGATTGGATGCTAGGTGACTCACTAGTTGTAGTGAGATGGTATCAATTGATCTTGGGGAGAATCACTGGAAAGGTTCCAGTGTGATAAGGACGACTGAATGTCAGTCGCAGGCATTATCTTTACCCTCAGTGGAGGGACGGTATGTTGGAAGAGTTCCAAGCTAAATACCGTGGCAAAGTAGACGATAAAGTCAAGATACATCGTTACTTAAGATGCTACCAAGGAGGCAGTTTGGATGTATATTTGTTCATGAGATGAACTTAGTTCCTCCCATTGTGTGACAATGGAGTTGTGGCTAATGCCAAGGAACGTCCGTCCCATCAGTGATCCAGACATATTATAAGACAGTATCGCCTGATCATGGAGATGGTTGATCTCCAGGGGATCGAGGTTATGAGAGTAGACTCAGAGGACAACACGGTGGATCCATTCACAAAGGCCTTTTCCTAGAGAGAGACTTTTATGGGATGGTTGTGTATGAGATACTACAACCACAGCTACAGATGGCCCTAGTGGAAGTGGGAGATTGTTAGTTGTATGTATGCCTTAGAGGCCATTACTGAACATAGGATGTATATTATAGTGGATGCTGGGACATATATAGGGAGGACTTTCTTTCTCGACATGATTGTATGCTATCTGGTTACTCTTTACCTTAACGTGTACACTGATTGTCTCTCTGTTACATGTTGGTAAAGCCCTAAGGATGTGTACTGGACTACCTGGACTATGATGCAGATCATACTAGTGGGGACATGGTAGTCCATAAGTACATCCTTCAAGGTCTCTAGTCGTGGGTGTATCGAGACGGGGGATCGATATACCAGAGTAGACTAGCATATACCTTCTCGACCCATACAGATGGGCGATGGATGATCCCATATCCATTGGTCTTTGACATCAGAGATGATATACGGGTGCTCAGTGGAGACTGGGTACACTGGACGGACTCGCCGAGAACTCGCAGATGGTATTATACCTTACGTCAGATGGCAGTTCTCTGGTGACACTGGTACAGGTTAGTCTATAGACCCGAGATCGTCATAGAGTCTTGTGTGATTCCTACTGTGCTTTGATTTCCACCTTACCACGTCCAAGAGGGCGTGCAAAACGGTGGTTTTTGGGTACAGTCCCGAATCACATGGAGGCAATGAGCGATAGGAAGGGATTCGTCTCTCCCGGTATAGGGAGTTGATGTTGCGCTGTGTTCGATTGGCTATAACCGGAAATCCCTGGCCAGGGTTGCTGAGATTTACTGGTAAGTGTTACCAGAGTTTCTCGAAATGTTATAGACCTCATATTGACACGACTTATCGAGCTATTGGGGTCTGACGTTTACCACCCCTAGGTGAGATATGCGACATATCAGACGACGAGACCGGACTGTACGGTAAGTGTTACTGGTTGGATTCACAGGTGTGTGAGCGGGCTTGCTCGTCGATCTTCTGATCGCTCAATACCCGGGTGGCCGTTATGTTTAGCAGACCGCTTGCGGCTTGTGGGTGTTTAATATGATCATCACCTTCTGCCGGCATATTGACGAGTCTTTAGAGTCCTACACAGAGGTTTCCTGGCTCAAACAAAACGAAATAGGAGCGCATATGAGATATGTGCGGGACCGAGAATAATGCGTGTATGTGATACCGTATTCTATTCTCGCGATGAATGTATCGATTGGTTGTATGCGATATAACCTAGTTATCGAATCAAGGATTGATTCGATAAGCCGATACATTGGATATTAGTCGGTCATATGCGATATGACCGGATCATTAAATCAACTGTTGATTTAATGATTTAATGTATAATTATATATTTGATATATTACTTTACATTAACTAATATTGGTTGACTTAAGATGTTTTCTCACTTATTTGTGCACATTGTATATGTGATATATTTTTGTGCACAAGTTTGTATCATGTTTGATGATACATGCAAACTTGGGTGTATGTTTGTATTAAACCATGGTTAGTTAATGGTTAGGGTTTCATTTGTTTTATTTGCTTATTCATTTATTTATTTATCCATTTTAGAAAGAAATAAAATGGTGGCTAACTTTGGATTTTCTTTGAAGCTTCATGAAGCTTTGAAAAGGTTGACCATTTTGTTTCTTTCCTTAACCCTAACCATTCACTTAAACCTTGGTTTATTCTCTACACTTAACCATGGTTAATAATATGATAAGAACGACTTTATTTCCATTTATTCATTATTCTTATCATATTATCATCATCTTCTTCTTCTTCAAGAAGAAAGAAGCTTGCTAGCTTCAATGGTGAAATGAGAAAAAGAGTGAGAAATCCAATTCTAAAGTGAACCCACTTCCTATTTCTTCATCCTCTACCACTTGCCAAGTAGTATAGGGTGTTTTCTTCACAAGTTTCATGACTTGGTGAAGTTGGAGCTTGATCTTGAGTTGCCTCGACGTAGATCATCTTCGGCATCGAAGTCGACGACCTAGCCCGATCATTTCTCCGATGAAGCCGATGCTAGAGCCCGGGATCCGATGATCGCAGCGAGGGGACATCATCACGGAGCTATGGAGGTGGAGGACCGGATCTACAAAGGTTGTATTTTCGTTCACTCTTAGTTAAGTTGTTAACTAGTTGCATGTTTCGCCTAATCTCTAGTCAACGATCGCATTAGGGTTTCTCGGCACCGGAAATTTTTGAATTTGGCATGGTTGATGCCTTGTGAGACCTCATTAGTGTGCCTAGGAACCCTACATATTATACCCTACGCTTCTGCGGTAGGCTCTATAATGTATGCGATGTTGTGTACCAGACCAGATGTAGCTTATGCACTGAGTGTGGTAAGCAGGTATCAGTCAAACCCTGGGGAAAAACACTGGACAGCGGTAAAGAACATTCTCAAGTACCTGAGAAGGGCTAAGGAGATGTTCTTGGTGTATGGCGGAAAAGACCTCCAGATCGAGGCCTTTGCTGACTCCAGCATCCAGAGTGACAAGGATGATTCCAAGTCCATGCCGGGTTATGTCTTTACCCTCAATTGAGGGACGGTGTGTTGGAAGAGTTCCAAAAAGGAAACCGTTGCTGACTCGATGATGGAAGCAGAATATATCGCTGCATCTAATGTCACAAAAGAAGCCGTCTGGATGAGGAAGTTCTTGATAGAACTTCAGGTGGTTCCGTCCATTGTTGATCCAATACCTCTGTATTGCGACAACAACGGGGCTATAGCTTTAGCGAAGGAACCCAGGACCCATCAGATGTCCAGGCACATCTTGAGGCGGTATCACCTGATTAGGGAGATCGTGGGTCGCTAGGAGATCGAGGTTCGGAGAGTTGCTACGGAAGATAACACTGTTGATCCATTCACAAAGGCCTTACCCCAGACTTAGTTCGAGCGGCTGATCGAGATGATAGGTCTTCGATACGCCAGTACATGGCCATAGTGCAAGTGGGAGATTGTTAGTGTATATGCCCTAGAGGTCATTACTGTATCATACAGGTTTGTATATTACTTAATGGAAGATTGGGATATTCACAGTTGTATTGACAATCTTGCTCGATATAGTAGTATGCTACTTGGTTTGTTTCTACTTTAATGTGTGCATGTGTTTCTTATAGCATATCGCCTTTACACATTAGTGGAGCCCTTAGGATCTTTGCATGATTACCAGCGTTGTAACGGCAGTCACACTCGTGGGTGCTGGGTAATCCACAAGCACATCCTTATGCAGGTCCCTAGTCATAGGACTATCGAGACAGGGCATTGATACTCCGGAGTAAACTAGCGTATACGCTTCTCATCCCAGCTTGGGATACGGTCTGTCCTACAGCCGTCAGTACGCCGTACTTTAGATAGTATGCGGGTGCTCGTTAGGTTACGAGTACACTGGACAGGACTCGTCGAGAACTGTTGGTTGGTACTATACCTATCGTCAGTTATCAGTTCCCAGGTGACATGAGTACAGCTTAGTCCGTTGACTTGACACTGTCACTTCGCCTCATGTGTGTTCCCACTGTACTTTGATTACTACCCTACCACGGCTCAAAGGAGTCGTGCAAACAGGTAGTTTTTGGGTGCAGTCCCGAAGCACTTGGAGGCAGTGACGGTTAGAAAAGATTCGTCTCTCCCGGTATTGGGGGTTGATATCGCGCTGTGTCTAGGAGAGCCATTACACAAAGTCCCTGGCCAGGGCAAGCGAGATATACTGGTAGGTTTCCAGTGTTATCTCAGATGTTCTATGCTACACTCCGACATGACTTGTACCGCTAGTAGGGGACTGACGTTTACCGCCCCCCTAGGCCCGCCATGCGATGTTATCAGACGAACAGACCGGACTGTACGGAGATTGTCACATTCAGGCTCAGTAGGAGTTCAGATGGGTTTCACCTCGCCCGTCTTCTTATCGGTATCTAACTGGGGACCGTTACATACAGCTAGTGCCACTTGCGGTCTGTGGTTAAACCTACTGCCAGCATAGTGTCGAGTCTTTAGAGTCCCACACAGAGGGTTATTCGCTTTTGGGCAAAACAGAGTAGAGGTCACATGGTTTTGCGACAGGGTTCGTTCACATCCGCGCACTTGTGCACGTTTGGCGTCCGGACAGACATTACTAGCGGGCTCTGGTTTGAGCAAGATCCTAGTATATGCTTTGGGGTTAGTTTTATCTCATAGTATTCGTTCTCCTCGGAACACGAATGCGGGTGTGTATGCACAGTTGACTAAGGCAGAGGAAGAGGATTCTCATTAGGGTTTTGGTACGGGTGTGTATGCACAGTTGACGGTTGTCGTTTACCAAACCCTAATGATTATGTGTAATATCAATTGATAATGTTATTTAAATGAAATTGTGTCATGGTTGGGTTTGTTGACTTGATGACCAAGGTTGACTAGTTGACCATGGTTGAAACTTTGACCATCATCATTTCTTTTCAAGATGCTCTTTGATCTTTGCAAAATCATTTAATGTGAAATGATAATGGTCTTATCAAACCAACCATTACCTTTTCATTTTGGATTAATATTATAAATTTGATAATCCACATATATTGTTATGGTTGTAAAAAATATTCTCATTCTATCATAACCATTCTCTCTCCTCCATTTTGCTCTTCCTCTTCCTCTAGTTCAAGGAGAATCATTCTCATGAGTTGAGAAACCTTTCCTTAGAGATTAAACACCCAAAGCCACACTCTACTCATCCTAAGGTTGAAGGTCTAGCAAGCCGGACACTTTAGTTCTCTCAAGATCGAGAAAGGAGCTCAAGGTAGAAACCCTCAGGTGGATCCATCTTCGACAAGAGAAGGCAACGAGGATAGCACCATCCGACCACCATCAATAGTCAAAGAGAAGGAGTTCAAGTTGAGGTATAACCCCTAACCGAGTAGCAACAGCTCTTGTTAGTTGCTAGTGTGTAGTTTAGCAAAGATCTGTGTTTTGTAGTCCATGTTGCCATGACCCGAAAAATCGTTTTTCATCATTTCCGCAAGCCCGAAAGAACCGGGAGAAGTAACGTGGACTTACACCCAGGTCCCATCAAAAGTCCAGACATATTCTGAGGCGGTATCACCTGATCAGGGAGATAGTTGATAGCCGGGAGATCGAGGTCAGGAGAGTAGATACGAAGGACAACACTGCGGATCCACTCACGAAGGCCATTCCCCAGATACAGTTTGAGAGATTATTCAGGATGCTAGGTATGAGATACTACAACAGCCGGCCTTAGTGCAAGTGGGAGATTGTTAGTTGTATATGCCCTAGAGGCCATTGTTGTACATATGATGGATTTTATAATGGATGCTTGGATATATATAGAGAGGATTTTCTTGCTCGACATGATAGTATGCTATTTGGTTTCACTTTATCTTAACATGTTGACTTATATATTGCTTACTGTCTTACTCTCACATGTTGATAAAGACCTTAGGATCTGTACTTGGCTACTGGAACTATGATAAGATCATACTAGTGGGGCTATGGTAGTCGATGAGTACATCTTATAACTGTTCCTAGTCGAGGGTATATGGTATATCGAGACAGGGCATCGATACACCAGAGTAAACTAGCGTATACGCATCTTGACCCATATGATGGGCGATGGATGATCCCATATCCATCGGTGTTTTGACATCAAGGATGGTGTACGGGTGCTCAGTGGAGACTGGGTACACTGGACGGACTCGTCGAGAACTCCCAGATGGTGATATACCACACGTCAGATGGCAGTTCTCCGGTGACACTGGTACAGGGTAGTCTGTAGACCCGAGATCGTCATAGAGTCTTGTGTGATTCCCACTGTGCTTTGATTCCCACATTACCACGTCTAAGAGGGCATGCAAAACGGTGGCTTTTGGGTGCAGTTCCGAATCACATGGAAGCAATGAGCGATAGGAGGGGATTCGTCTCTCCCGGTATAGGGAGTTGATATTGTGCTGTATTCGATTGGCTATAACTGGAAGTCCCTGGCCAGGGCTGAAATAGAGATTTACTGGTATGTGTTACCAGGAGTTTCTCAACCCGTTATGAGCCCCACATCGACACGACTTATCGGTTACTAGGGTCTGACGTATACCACCCCTAGACTTGATATGCGACATATCAGACGAAGAGACCGGACTGTACGGGTGTGTTACTGATTGGATTCACAGGAGAATGTACATGCTAGCTTGTTGATCTTCTGATCGCTCAATACCTGGGTGGCTGTTACGTTTAGCTTACCGCTTGCAGCTTTTTGGTGTTTGATATGATCATCACCTGCTACCGGCGTATTGACGATTCTTTAGAGTCCTACACAGAGGTTTCTTGACTCAGGCAAAACGGAGTAGGGACACATATGTGATATGTGCACGACCGAGAATAATGCGATATGAGATACCGTATTATATTCTCGCGATATTTAGATATGAACCGGGCCATCGAATCAAGTGTTGATTCGATGAATCGGTACATGATATATTAGTCGGTTATATTCGATATAGCCGAATTGTCGGATCAAGTGTTGATTCGATAATTTAATGTAAAATAATTTATATGATATATTGCTTTACATTATCTAATATTGGCTCGCTTTATTATTTCATTTTCTCACCAGGTAATACATTGATATATATGTGATATATGTTAATTGTATTATTTTCTTTTGTTGCAAATATATAATATATATGTGATATATATTATTGTAACATGATATGATTACTAATGCAACATGTTTAGTGGAGATTAAACAAGGTTATGGTTTGAATTGGGTTAGTTCTTTCATGAACATTTAGAAGCTTCTCTTTTGTCATAAGAAAGATATTATGGTTGATATTTTCTTATGACTCATTGTTTAAATCAACCCAAAACCTAGCCCTAGTTAATTCTCTACATGAGTTATCCTAGTCATCCTTGACCATGGTTGCATTATTAATGATATATCATTTCATTATTCATCACAAAAGGATGATGCATTATTTTTCTTCTTCTTCTTCAACCTTGAGCTTTGAGAAAGCTTACTCGGTTTTCATTTTGTGATGATTTCATGGGAGAATTTGATATAAAAGGAAAGCATAAATACTACTCCATCATCCTCATCTAATCTAGCCAATTAGATTACGGTGTTCACCTCATTAGAGAGAGAGAGCTTGAGTTATAGAAACTTCGAGGTAGATCATCGGAGAAAAGGAAGACTACAAAGGTGAAGGAGCCTCGCTTGAGTCTAGGAGATCGTGGATCGCGGCGAAGGGACTTCTACTAGGAGCTTATGAAGTGAAGGAGCGGACTACAAAGGTTGTAATCCCTCACACTTAGTTGTAAAGATGTTTATGTTAGATATATGTATGCCCTAGAGGCCATTACTATACATAGGATGTATATTGTAGTGGATGCTTGGACATATATAGGGAGGACTTTCTTGCTCGACATGATAGTATGCTATCTGGTTGCTCTTTACCTTAACGTGTACATTGATTGTCTCTCTGTTACATGTTGGTAAAGCCCTTAGGATGTGTACTTGACTACCTGGACTATGATGCAGATCATACTAGTGGGGACATGGTAGTCCATAAGTACATCCTTCAAGGTCCCTAGTCGTGGCTGTATCGAGACGGGGCATCGATATACCAGTGTAGACTAGCGTATACCTTCTCGACCCATACAGATGGGCGATGGATGATCCCATATCCATTGGTGTTTGACATCAGAGATGATATACGGGTGCTCAGTGTAGACTGGGTACACTGGATGGACTCGCCGAGAACTCCTAGATGGTATTATACCTTACGTCAGATGGCAGTTCTCTGGTGACACTGGTACAGAGTAGTCTGTTGACCCGAGATCGTCATAGAGTCTTGTGTGGTTCCCACTGTGCTTTGATTTCCACCTTACCACGTCCCAGAGGGCGTGCAAAACGGTGGCTTTTGGGTACAGTCCCGAATCACATGGAAGCAATGAGCGATAGGAGGGGATTCGTCTCTCCCGGTATAGGGAGTTGATGTTGCGCTGTGTTCGATTGGCTATAACCGGAAATCCCTGGCCACGGTTGCTGAGATTTACTGGTAAGTGTTACCTGTAGTTTCTCGAATTGTTATAGTCCTCATTTCGACACGACTTATCGAGCTATTGGGGTCTGACGTTTACCACCCCTAGGCGAGATATGCGACATATCAAACGATCAGACCGGACTGTACGGTAAGTGTTACTGGTTGGATTCACAGATGTATGAGCGGGCTTGCTCGTCGATCTTCTGATCGCTCAATACCCGGGTGGCCGTTACGTTTAGCAGACCGCTTGCGGCTTGTGGGTGTTTGATATGATCATCACCTGCTGCCGGCGTATTGACGAGTCTTTAGAGTCCTACTCAGAGGTTTCCTGGCTCAAGCGAAACGAAATAGGAGCGCATATGAGATATGTGCGGGACCGAGAATAATGCGTGTATGTGATACCGTATTCTATTCTCGCGATGAATGTAGCGATCTGGTTGTATGCGATATAACCTAGTTATCAAATCAAGGATTGATTCGATAAATCGATACATTGGATATTAGTCGGTCATATGAGATATGACCGGATCGTTAAATCAAGTGTTGATTTGATGATTTAATGCATAATTATATATTTGATATATTACTTTGCATTAACTAGTATTGGTTCACTTTAAAAGGGTTTTCTCACTTGAAGTACACAACTTGTATATGTGATATACTTTTGTGCACTTGTTTGTATCATGTTTGATGATACATGCTCACTTGGGTGTAGTTTTGGTTTAAACCTTGGTTATGTAAATGGTTAAGGTTTTTATTTATTCATTCATTTATTTATTTCATTTTGGCAAGAAATCAAATGGTTGCTAGTTTTGTTTTATATTGAAAGTTCATGAAGGTTTGAAAAGTTGACCATTTTGTTTCTTTCCTTTAACCTAACCATTCCACTTAACCCTAGTTTATTCTCTACACCTAATCATGGTTTGAATATGATAAGTATTGATTTTCTTTTCTTTTTTTGATTAACACTTATCATATTCTTTCTTCTTCTTCTTCTTCTTCACTTCAAGAAAAAGCTTGCTATCAACAATGGCAACTTATGAAAATGAGTGAGAAATCCAATTCTAACGTGAACCCACCTCCTATTTCTTCATCCTCTACCTCTTGCCAAGAAGTATAGGGTGTTCTCTTCACAAGTTTCATGACTTGGTGAAGTGGGAGCTTGATCTTGCGATGCCTCGACGTAGATCATCTTCGGCATCGTAGTCGATGACCTAGCCCTCCCATTTCTCCGATGAAGCCGACGCTTGAGCCCGGGATTTGATTTTGACAGCAAGGGGACTTCATCATGGAGCTATGGAGGTGGAGAACCGGATCTACAAAGGTTGTATTTCCGTTCACTTAGTTAAATTGTTAACAAGTTGCATGGTTCGCCTAAAATTCTAGTTAACGATCCGTATTAGGGTTTGTAGGCACATGTAAATTGTTAAATTGGCATGGTTGATGCCTTGTGAGACCTCATTAGAGTGCCTAGGAACCCTACAGTGGTATCAGAGCCTAACTAGAGCCTTAGGCGATGCGTAGACGATGTTAGAAACCCGATCGAACCCGAAACCCCAAATTTTCCATGCTCTCTGTACAATTTTCAAAAACAGGGATTTTTGTGAATTAAAAATTCTCAGAAAATAGAGCAGGAAAAACTAAGAATTACTGTGAAGTTTGGGCCTCTAATTCCATAATTCAACCGCGGAACCACGGCCAAACCAGGGGTTTGGCGGTGCTTCCGCGGCCCAAATTTGGACTTAGTCCCTCAAATTTCATATATTTATTCTTAGGTCCTTTCTTGGCAATTTTTTATGTGAATTTTTTAATTCCACTCAAGTGTTGAGTTTTCTAGGGTTTTATTGGGGATTCGTTAATTTGATCGGATAATTTAACTTCGTTTATGTTTTTCCGGATATTTTAGAAACTGTTAAAAAGTTCGACCGGATATAAATACCCACTTTTTCCCCTGCCGGGAAATTTCCAAGTGTTGGATTTTTTCCATGGTTTAAAGACGTTCTAATTAGTGCAAGTAACGCGATGGACCCTCTAGAAGACAACAAACCTTAACTCGATTATGTGACCTTCTTGAACTGCCCTTTGAACCTTCGGGTTTGGGGCAGTACGGCGTGCCACATGTGAGGCGTTGGCTTGACCCTTCTACGGCTGGACCGTTGGTACTGAGGCACGAACTGAATGTTTTTAGACTTGTTTCATGTGTTGACCTGTATCGGGAAAACTTGGGTGTTCAAATGTTCGATCGGAAAGTTTAACATTTTCTAATTATCTGGAATGGGATACAATAATTGGAATTCACAAGTAGTTATGAGATAACTGAATGAATGTTATAAACATAGCACTTTAGTCTCACATGATCGGTTGCCACGGAATTTTGATGTGATCAAAAGTCCGTCGCAATCACGTAGCGTACGCGGATACTCGCCGGGTAAACTTAATAGACAGCCTCACCCCAAAGCCCCGACCAAGTGACTGTAGGAGAACCCCGTCGCCGAAAGCATCCGTTCGGGTGCTCGCGGTAGCGGTGTTCCGCCTTGGTGCACTTCGTCGACGGTATCGGGGGTGCGGCCACCTACTAAAGTTTGCGACGAGCATTCGATCAGGATGTCGGGAATCTTGTTGAATTGCCCGACTTGATATTGAAAAGTGTTTTCGATAATGAGACTAAAATGCGGGGTTTATAATTGTTAAGCATGCGATTTCTAAGGAATTCATTTGATTAGGCATGCGATGTCTATGTTGGTTGCGGATTCCAACTGTTGTAGTTTTACACTTTCTTTTCTGTGACCGTAAGTGTAATATATGATATCGCCGGTTTCGTTGCTATATGTCAACGACAATTGGGATATGCATGTTTACTTACGTTGATGACATGTGATGTTATGTGTTGCTGGATATGTTATATTGGATCGTCGTGTTTGAATAGCCGGGGGTTTTTATGTGAGATGAGTGTTTTTCATTTTCATTCATGTAAAAACTTGTATGTAATATTCTTTTATTGGGGCACTTCCAGGTTGCGGAAGATGTCACCCTTTGTATATTATTTACTTTTCTGCACTAGGATAGACCCAAGGAGGGGAGCACAAGTAACCGGGTTCTAGGGTCCAGTGGGAGACCATCTCGAGGAGTCGAGTCCGGGTCTCCTAACCCTAGAATTGGTAGGGTTGCTTGCCGCTCTCGTAGGGGTGTGGGTTTGGCTATTCATCGCGACCGTGGAATCCGTGTTTTATACTGGCTCGTATCAAAAACACGGACGTCCTAGTATATCCAATATTTCATATGTTTCTTCTACTGCGATATCTGTGATGTGATCATGTGATATGTTCTGTGATGGATACTTTATATAGTATATATGATATATTATGTAGGCGTTACTTATGTTTTACACCCGCGCTAGCCCTGCCCCGCTCTGCCGTTAGTTACCTAACCTAACGGTGCACGAGGGGACATCGAGGCGAATGCGGATGGCATAAGTGTACGTCGTATTTATCTGTGATGTTTAGGTACTTAAATGATGGGACTTCATTAATGTGATTAATGAAAGAAAAAGAAACCTAAAGATGTTGTAGAATTGAATTTCAAAAATAAAACAGGTAGCTACAGTTCTTGCTTTGCACAGCGGTGTATATGATATATCCTGCACCTTATTCGATGAGGAAAGGACCGAGATCCCTTCACCGGGAGTGACTCCTTTAGCAATAACTGGCAAATGCTACACACTCGGTTTTTCTTTTGATTGCTTTTAAGAGTTTTTGCTTTGCACAGTGATATATATGATATATCCCACACCTCATTCGACGAGGAAAGGACCGACGATCCCTTCACCGGGAGTAACTCCTTTAGCAAAACTAGAAAAGCCTCAAAAACACTCCATTTTAAAATCATTTGATTCTACAACGATATCAAGTTCATTACGCAATAGGTTTTCAGAAAAACCTGTCGTAGCCCTCCGTCATTTCAGATAAGCAGTAGTTAGTATTCGTGCTGCGTTTGTTGGCCTTTGTCAAGGCGCAGTGTGCGGTAGCTAACTGGTGCTTATCTGCTTATGCATATGATGCAGATTGGATTAGGGTAGTCGTGTGACCTTGTTGGCCTTTGTCAAGGGCCGTGCGGGTGGGTTTAATTCAATCAGGAAATGACGGGTTGAACTTGACTAGCATCTTATGGTTTGTTGGCTTTTGTCAAGGTCATAGGAGGTTAGGGGCAAAATATTATCGGGAATTTCAAGTGTTGAAATTTGCAATGAGATTGCATACCTTCTATGAGATAGTTGGATCCCGATACCCACTGCAAGTAAGAGTTACTCCTGGGAGAGTTTTGCACATTACAATTAGCCAATCAAGTAGGTGTCTAGAAAGGTGTCAACGGGGTTACGCCTCTGGGAAAACGAGGTTTACACTAATTAGGTTCGTGCGAAAGCACGGGGGACCTCCCTCAAAGTACCGACACTGGCCTGGCTGAAAGATTGGCGAACTTGTAGTGTGTAATTAATCCCGGCTAGTCTTTCCTTTTAGGGTTTGAAGGAAGATTTGATAAAAAGCAGTGGGAGCCATCCTGATTAGATAAAATAATAACCAATCTATTCTTGCAAGAGCGCACGCTGAGTGTTTTCTTCTCTCTCTCTCCAGGTAGCGACCATATCACGCCTTAATCAAGATAATAAAACAGATATTTGACCGAACCCGCTTGTTATACTGAGCTGGGGAACGTTGGTCCCTCTCCAACTTATAATTGTTATAAGACAGAGCAGGAAATTAGGGATTACCAGAATTCCCTTGCCGCCCAAACGAAGAGAGTGCATGCTGATGCATCATCTTCGGGTGTGTTCATTTTACAGAGAACTGTTTCTCAGTATCCTTTACGTCCTGGGTATGTGATACCAGATCAGGATCCTATATATGTAATATGTTACATAGGTCTACAGATAGGTAAAGAACTGAGAACGGGTGATAAGTTTCATGAGGCAGAAAACGGGGCAAGAGTTGCAGCCAAGTCTGTTGGTCACTGTCACCCTGTATTACCAATACATTGATTCTGAACGAATGTTATTAGATACCGAACCTGATATACAAAATCATATCAGTCTCTTTATTAGTAAAGAAATGATAAAATTTTGTATTGTTGGATAATGTTTTGAACATTTCCTATATCAAAAGTTGATCGGTTCAGGCACGTTATCTAAAAGCATTGATGTTCTAAATCAAACTACAGTTCTTAGTATATGGATCACACACAGGAGGAAGAGTTCAGAAATGAACGGATCCTTCTTGATGCATTGTAGACTAGGTCATATCAATGCGACCCGACTGGTTAAAGTTACATTTAGATGCATATTTAAATCAGTTTGAATTTACATCTTGTGAAACTTGCCAGTCATGTCACAGAGACAAGATGACCATAGCTCCGTTTACTGGAAACAGAGAAAGAGTTAGTGAGCTCTTGGGATTGATACATGTTGATGTATGTTAGGTCCCCTGTCTACACATGCCAGGACCGGTTCTTTATACTTCATTACGTTCTCCGATAATCTCTCAAGATTCAGACATATGTTCCTGTTGAAACACAAGTCTGAACCTTTTGAGATATTCACAGAATATAAGTTAGAAGTAGAGAACCAATACGGGTATAAGTATTATGTCCTTTGATGAGATCAAGGAGGAGAATACTTGAGCACGGAATTCCTGGATTATTCTAAAGGAGAATGAGATTCTCTCTCAGCATTACTCCTCCGTATACACCATTCCACGATGGTATATCGGGGTGGAGCAGATACACCCTATTTGATATGGTGTGCTCTATGATGAGTACTACTGAGTTACCTATTTCCTTTCTGGGAGTTATGCACTTGCGAAGTTGCATACCTATTGAATAGGGTTCCGATCAAATCAGTTGCCTACCACTTCATATGTGATATGGAAAGGGTAGAGCCCATGTCTTAAGCTAGTTAAGATTTGGGGTTGTCCGGCCTATGCCTAAAAGAAAAATCCGGACAGGCTCGAGGCAAGGTCTGTTTTGTACAACTGGAAAGGTTCCAGCTATACAAACAACAGCAGATGATTTGGTAGAACCAAAGGATTCAGTAGATACCAACGAACCTCAGCCTCTCCGCCGATCTAGTAGGGTTTCCCGCCCACCTGAGAGATACTTCTGTTTCTCTATGACAGTGGGAGCGAGGATTGCATCATGAGATGATGACCCAACTAGTTTCGAGCTGGCCATCAGGAGTGGGACTCTGTAAGAATGGCTGGATGCTTAGTGATCTGAGATGGAATCCTTATACACCAACAAAGTATGGACTTTAGTTGCTATATCTGAAGGGTTAAATCCCCATCAGGAGCAAGTATATCTTGAGAAGATTACTTGGTGTACATGGAAAAGTTGAGACTTTCAAAGCTAGACTTGTTAAAGCTTTTCGTCATCGACCAGGCGTGGATAATGATGAAACCTTTTCAAGTGGCTATGCTTAAGTCCATCCAGATCCTAGTTACCACGGCTACATACCATGACTACGATATCTGGTGGTTGGGTGTCATGACAGCTTTTCTAAATAATGTTTTAGAAAAAGGCAGTCTATAAGTACACAGCCAGAGGGCCTCGTAGATAGTGGGAGCAGCGGAAACGTGTGCAAGATGCTTTATAGGATAAAGCAGGCATCGCGGAGTTGGAACATCTGTTTTGATGGATTAGTCAAAGAAGTTGACATCATCAAAATGGTAGATGAACCTTGTATAAACAAAAAGGTAGTAGGGAGTATGGTGACGATCCTCGTAGAGTACGTGGATGACATACTCTTGATAGGGAAGGAGTTTCCTATGCTACGCTCGATCAATCTCCGCTTATTACACTGATTCTCCACATACGATCAAAGTGATACCTACTAAATCCTGGAATTTGGATCGATGAGATAGATCTAGTTGGATATTAGGACACTCACTAGTTGTAGTGAGATGGTATCAGTTAATCCTAGGGAGAATCACTGGAAGTGTTCCAGAGTGATAAAGACGACTGAATGCCAGTCACAGGCATTGTCTTTACCCTCAGTAAAGGGACGGTATGTTGGAAGAGTTCCAAGCTAGATACCGTGACATACTAGACGATAAAGGCTGGATACATCGCTACTTAAGATGCTACCAAAGAGGCAGTCTGGTTGTATATTGGTTCATGAGATGAACTACGTTCCTACCATTGTGAGACAATGGAGTTATGGCTTGTGCCATGGAACGCCGGTCCCATCAGTGATCCAGACATATTCTAAGGTAGTATCACCTGATCATGGAGATGGTTGATCTCTAAGGGATCGAGGTTACGAGAGTAGACTCAGAGGACAACACGGCGGATCCACTCACAAAGGCCTTTTCCCAGAGAGAGACTTTTATGGGATGGTTGAGTATGAGATACTACAACCACTGCTATCAGATGGCCCTAGTGCAAGTGGGAGATTGTTAGTTATATGTATGCCCTAGAGGCCATTACTATACATAGGATGTATATTGTAGTGGATGCTTGGACATATATAGGGAGGACTTTCTTGCTCGACATGATAGTATGCTATCTGGTTGCTCTTTACCTTAACGTGTACATTGATTGTCTCTCTGTTACATGTTGGTAAAGCCCTTAGGATGTGTACTTGACTACCTGGACTATGATGCAGATCATACTAGTGGGGACATGGTAGTCCATAAGTACATCCTTCAAGGTCCCTAGTCGTGGGTGTATCGAGACGGGGCATCGATATACCAGTGTAGACTAGCGTATACCTTCTCGACCCATACAGATGGGCGATGGATGATCCCATATCCATTGGTGTTTGACATCAGAGATGATATACGGGTGCTCAGTGTAGACTGGGTACACTGGACGGACTCGCCGAGAACTCCTAGATAGTATTATACCTTACGTCAGATAGCAGTTCTCTGGTGACACTGGTACAGAGTAGTCTGTTGACCCGAGATCGTCATGGAGTCTTGTGTGGTTCCCACTGTGCTTTGATTTCCACCTTACCACGTCCCAGAGGGCGTGCAAAACGGTGGCTTTTGGGTACAGTCCCGAATCACATGGAGGCAATGAGCGATAGGAGGGGATTCGTCTCTCCCGGTATAGGGAGTTGATGTTGCGCTGTGTTCGATTGGCTATAACCGGAAATCCATGGCCAGGGTTGCTGAGATTTACTGGTAAGTGTTACCTGTAGTTTCTCGAATTGTTATAGTCCTCATATCGACACGACTTATCGAGCTATTGGGGTCTGACGTTTACCACCCCTAGGCGAGATATGCGACATATCAGATGATCAGACCGGACTGTACGGTAAGTGTTACTGGTTAGATTCACAGATGTATGAGCGGGCTTGCTCGTCGATCTTCTGATCGCTCAATACCCGGATGACCGTTACGTTTAGCAGACCGCTTGCGGCTTGTGGGTGTTTGATATGATCATCACCTGCTGCCGGCGTATTGACGAGTTTTTAGAGTCCTACACAGAGGTTTCCTGGCTCAAGCGAAACGAAATAGGAGCGCATATGAGATATGTGCGGGACCGAGAATAATGCGTGTATGTGATACCGTATTCTATTCTCGCGATGAATGTAGCGATCTGGTTGTATGCGATATAACCTAGTTATCAAATCAAGGATTGATTCGATAAATCGATACATTGGATATTAGTCGGTCATATGAGATATGACCGGATCATTAAATCAAGTGTTGATTTGATGATTTAATGCATAATTATATATTTGATATATTACTTTGCATTAACTAGTATTGGTTCACTTTAAAAGGGTTTTCTCACTTGAAGTACACAACTTGTATATGTGATATACTTTTGTGCACTTGTTTGTATCATGTTTGATGATACATGCTCACTTGGGTGTAGTTTTGGTTTAAACCTTGGTTATGTAAATGGTTAAGGTTTTTATTTATTTATTCATTTATTTATTTCATTTTGGCAAGAAATAAAATGGTTGCTAGTTTTGTTTTATATTGAAAGTTCATGAAGGTTTGAAAAGTTGACCATTTTGTTTCTTTCCTTTAACCTAACCATTCCACTTAACCCTAGTTTATTCTCTACACCTAATCATGGTTTGAATATGATAAGTATTGATTTTCTTTTCTTTTTTTGATTAACACTTATCATATTCTTGCTTCTTCTTCTTCTTCTTCACTTCAAGAAAAAGCTTGCTATCAACAATGACAACTTGTGAAAATGAGTGAGAAATCCAATTCTAAAGTGAACCCACCTCCTATTTCTTCATCATCTACCTCTTGCCAAGAAGTATAGGGTGTTCTCTTCACAAGTTTCATGACTTGGTGAAGTGGGAGCTTGATCTTGCGATGCCTCGACGTAGATCATCTTCGGCATCGTAGTCGATGACCTAGCCTGCCCATTTCTCCGATGAAGCTGACGCTTGAGCCCGGGATTTGATTTGGACAGCAAGGGGACTTCATCATGGAGCTATGGAGGTGGAGAACCGGATCTACAAAGGTTGTATTTCCGTTCACTTAGTTAAATTGTTAACTAGTTGCATGGTTCGCCTAAAATTCTAGTTAACGATCCGTATTAGGGTTTGTAGGCACATGTAAATTGTTAAATTGGTATGGTTGATGCCTTGTGAGACCTCATTAGAGTGCCTAGGAACCCTATAGTTACTTGCATGTTAAGCCCTAATAATCTACCAAAGATCCCGGCTTTGGGTTGTTCGGCACGTCTAAATTTTTATTCGGGCATGGTTGATGCCTTATATGTTAGTTATGTATATACCCTAGAGGCCATTGTTATACATATGATGTATATTATGATGGATGCTTAGATATATACAGAGAGGACTTTCTTGCTCGTCATGATAGTATGCTATTTTGTTTCACTTTATCTTAACATGTAGACTTGTATTGGTTTACTGTTTTTCTCTCACATGTTGATAAAGCCCTTAGGATCTGTACTCGACTACTGGGATTATGATGAGATCATACTAGTGGGGCCATAGTAGTCGATGAGTACATCCTATAACTGTTCCTAGTCGAGGGTATATCGAGACAGGGCATCGATACACCAGAGTAGACTAGCGTATACGCATCTTGACCCATATGATGGGCGATGGATGATCCCATATCCATCGGTGTTTGACATCGGAGATGGTGTACGGGTTCTCAGTGGAGACTGGGTACACTGGACGGACTCGCCGAGAACTCCCAGATGGTGATATACCACACGTCAGATGGCAGTTCTCTGGTGACACAGGTACAGGGTAGTCTGTAGACCCGAGATCGTCATAGAATCTTGTGTGATTCCCACTGTGCTTTGATTTCCACCTTACCACGTCCAAGAGGGCGTGCAAAACGGTGGCTTTTGGGTACAGTCCCGAATCACACGGAGGCAATGAGTGATAGGAGGGGATTCGTCTCTCCCGGTATAGGGAGTTGATGTTGTGCTGTGTTCGATTGGCTATAACTGGAAGTCCCTGTCCAGGGCTGATATAGAGATTTACTGGTAAGTGTTACTAGTAGTTTCTCGACCCGTTATGAGCCACACATCGACACGACTTATCGGTTACTGGGGTCTGACGTTTACCACCCCTAGACTTGATATAGGGTTCCTAGGCACCCTAGTGAGGTCTCACAAGGCATCGAACATGCCAATATAAAAATTTATGGGTGCCGAGAGACCCGACTACGGATCGTTTGCTAGAAAACTAGGCGAAAAAGCTAACTAGTTAACGCATAACTATGAGAATCGGAAATACAACCTTTGTAGATCCGGTGCTCCACCTCCATAGCTCCGCAATGAAGTCGTCTCCGCTGTCCAAAAGGAATCCAGGCTCTAGAGTCGGCTTCATCGGAGAAAAAGCGAGCTAGGTTGTCGATGTCCATGCCGAAGATGATCTACGTCGAAGCATCGCAAGATCAAGCTCTCACTTCACCAAGTCAAGAAACTTGTGAAGGAAACACACTCTACTACTTGGCAAGAGGTAGAGGATGAAGAAATAGGAAGTGGGTAGACTTTAGATTTGGATTTCTCACTCATATCATCAATCCACCATTGATGTAGTCTAGGTTTTTCTTCTTGAGTTGAAGGAAGAAGAAGAAGAAATGATATGATAAGATAATTAAAAAGAAAAGAATAATCCATTCTTATCATAACATAACCCAAGTTAAGTGTAGAGAATTGACCAAGGTTAAAGAATGGTTAGGGTTAAGGAGATGAGACAAAAATGGTGACTTAATGAAAGCTTCATGAAGCTTCATGATGAAAACAAAACTAGCCACCATTTTTCACTTCTTTTCCTTTTCTCATTTATCTTTTAAATGCAAAAGAAAAGATAAATGAATGAATAAAAGAAAACCCCAATCATTTACTTAACCTAGGTTTAATTCATTACACTTAACAAAAAAGATATGTATCATCAAACATGATACAATCAAGTGCACAAAAATCATATCGCATATGCAATGCGCACACCCGAGTGAGAAAATCCATCTTAAGTGAACCGATACTAGTTAACGCAAAGTAATATATCAAATATATAATTATCCATTAAATCATTAAATCAACACTTGATTTAACGATCCGGTCATGTCGCACACAACCGACTAGTATACAATGTATCGGCTTATCGAATCAATCCTTGATTCGATAACTAGGTTATATCGCATACAACCATTCGACACATTCATCGCGAGAATGGAATACGGTATCACATACACGTATTATTCTCGGTCCCGCACATATCTCATATGCGCTCCTATTTCGTTTCGCTTGAGCCAGGAAACCTCTGTGTAGGACTCTAAAGACTCGTCAATACGCCGGCAGCAGGTGATGATCATATCAAACACCCACAAGCCGCAAGCGGTCTGCTAAACGTAACGGCCACCCGGGTATTGAGCGATCTGAAGATCGACGAGCAAGCCCGCTCACACTCCAGTGAATCCGACCAGTAACACTACCGTACAGTCCGGTCTGATCGTCTGATATGTCGCATATCTCGCCTAGGGGTGGTAAACGTCAGACCCCAATAGCTCGATAAGTCGTGTCGATATGAGGTCTATAACTGTTCGAGAAACTACTGGTAACACTTACCAGTAAATCTCAGCAACCCTGGCCAGGGATTTCCTGTTATAGCCAATCGAACACAGCGCAACATCAACTCCCTATACCGGGAGAGACGAATCCCCTCCTATCGCTCATTGCCTCCATGTGACTCGGGACTGTACCCAAAAACCACCGTTTTGCACGCCCTCTTGGACGTGGTAAGATGGAAATCAAAGCACAGTGGGAACCACACAAGACTCTATGACGATCTCGGGTCAACAGATTACTCTGTACCAGTGTCACCAGAGAACTGCCATCTGACGTGAGGTATAATACCATGTGGGAGTTCTCGGCGAGTCCGTCCAGTGTACCCAGTCTCTACTGAGCACCCGTATATCATCTCTGATGTCAAACACCAATGGATATGGGATCATCCATCGCCCATCTGTATGGGTCGAGAAGGTATACGCTAGTCTACTCTGGTATATCGATGCCCCGTCTCGATACACCCACGACTAGGGACTTTGAAGGATGTACTTATGGACTACCATGTCTCCACTAGTATGATCCGCATCATAGTCCAGGTAGTCAAGCACACATCCTAAGGGCTTTACCAACATGTAACAGAGAGACAATCGGTATACACGTTAAGGTAAAGTTCAACCAGATAGCATACTATCATGTCGAGCAAGAAAGTCCTCCCTATATATGTCCCAGCATCCACTACAATATACATCCTATGTACAGTAATGGCCTCTAGGGCATACATATAACTAACAATCTCCCACTTGCACTAGGGCCATCTGTAGCAGTGGTTTGAAGTATCTCATACTCAACCATCCCATAATAGTCTCTCTCTGGGAACAGGCCTTTGTGAGTGGATCCGCTGTGTTGTCCTCTGAGTCTGCTCTCCAAACCTCGATCACCCTGGAGATCAACCATCTCCCTGATCAAGTGATACTGCCTTAGAATATGTCTGGATCACTGATGGGACCGGCGTTCCTTGGCATAAGCCACAACTCCATTGTCACACAATGGAAGGAACATAGTTCATCTCATGAACCAATATACACCCAAACAGCCTCTTTGGTAGCATCTTAAGTAGCGATGTATCCTGCCTTTATCATCTAGTATGTCACGGTATCTAGCTTGGAACTCTTCCATCATACCGTCCCTTTACTGAGGGTAAAGACAATGCCTGTGACTGACACTCAGTCGTCTTTATCACCCTGGAACCCTTCCAGTGATTCTCCCCAGGATCGAATGATACCATCACACTACAGCTAGTGAGTAGCCTAATATCCATTTAGATCTATCTCATAGATCCAAAATCCAGGATTTAGTAGGTATCACTTTGATCCTATGTGGAGAATCATTGTGATAAGCAGAGATTGATCGAGCGTAGCATAGGAAACTCCTTCCCTATCAAGAGTATGTCATCCACGTACTCTACGATGATCGTCACCATACTCCCTACTACCTTTTTGTTTATACAAGGTTCATCTACCATTTTGATGATGTCAACTTCTTTGACTAATCCATCAAAACAGATGTTCCAACTCCGCGATGCCTGCTTTATCCTATAAAGCATCTTGCACACGTTTCCGCTGCTCCCACTGTCTACGAAGCCCTCTGGCTGTGTACTTATAGACGCTCTCTTCCAAAACATCATTTAGAAAAGCAGTCATGACACCCAACCACCAGATATCGTAGTCATCGTATGTAGCTGTAACAAGTAGGATCTGGATGGACTTAAGTATAGATACTTGAAAAGGTTTCATCATTATCCACGCCTTGTCGATGACGAAAACCTTTAACAAGTCTAGCTTTGAAAGTCTCAACCTTTCCATATACACCAAGTAATCTTCTCAAGATATACTTGCTCCTGATGGGGATTTAACCCTTCAGATATAGCAACCAAAGTCCATACTTTGTTGGTGTATAAGGATTCCATCTCAGATCACTAAGCATCCAGCCATTCTTACAGAGTCTTACTCCTGATGGCCAGCTCGAAACTAGTTGGGTCATCATCTCATGATGTAATCCTCGTTCCCACTGTCATAGAGAAACCGAAGTATCTCTCAGGTGGGTGAGGAACCCTACTATATCGGCGGAGAGGCTGAGGTTCGTTGGAATCTACTGAATCCTTTGGTTCTATCAAATCATGTGCTGTAGTTTGTATAGCTGGAACATTTCCAGTTCCACATTACAGACCTTGCCTCGAGCTTGTCCGGATTTTGCTTTCAGACATAGGCCGGACAACTCCAAATCTTAACTAGCTTAAGACATGGGCTCTTCCCTTTCCATATCACATATGAAGTGGTAGGCATCTGATTTGATTCGAACCCTATTCAATAGGTATGCAACTTCTCATGTGCATAACACCCAAAAGGAAATAGGTAACTCAGTAGTACTCATCATAGAGCACACCATATCAAATAGGGTGTATCTGCTCCGCCCCGATATACCATCATGCTTTGGTGTATGCGGAGGAGTAATGCTGAGAGAGAATCTCATTCTCCTTTAGAAAAGTCCAGGATTTCCGTGCTCAAGTATTCTCCTCCTCGATCACATCAAAGGACATAATACTTATACCCTTATTGGTTCTCTACTTCTAACTTATATTCTATGAATATCTCAAAAGGTTCGGACTTGTGTTTCAACCGGAACATATGTCTGAATCTTGAGAGATTATCAGAGAATGTAATGAAGTACAAAGAACCGGTCTTGGCATGTGTAGACAGGGGACCTTACATACATCAACATGTATTATCCCAAGAGTTCACTAACTCTTTCTCTGTTTCCAATAAACAGAGCTAGTGTCATCTTATCTTTGTGACATGACTGGCGAGTTTCACAAGATGTAAATTCAAACTGATTTAAATATGCATCTATATGTAACTCTAGCTAGTCGGGTCACATTGATCTGACCTAGTCTACAATGCCTCAAGAAGAATTCGTTCATTTCTGAACCCTTCCTCTTGTGTGTGTTCCGTATACTAAGAACTGTAATTTGATTTAGAACATCAATGCTTTTAGATAACGTGCCTGAACCGATCAACTTTTGATATAGGAAATGTTCAAAACATTATCCATCAATACAAAATTTTATCATTTCTTTACTAATAAAGAGATAGATACGATTTTGTATATCAGGTTCGGTATCTAATAACATTCGTTCAGAATCAATGTATTGGTTATACAGGGTGACAGTGACCAACAGACTTGGCTGCAACTCTTGCCCCGTTTTCTGTCTCATGAAACTTATCACCCGTTCTCAGTTCTCTACCTTTCTGTAGCCCTATGTAACAGATTACATATTTGGGATCCTGATCTGGTATCACATACCCAGGACGTAGAGGATACAGAGAAACAGTTCTTTGTAATGAACACACCCGAAGATGATGCATCAGCATGCACTCTCTTCGTTTGGGTGGCACGGGAATTCTGGTAATCCCCAATTTCCTGCTCTGTCTTATAACAATTATAAGTTGGAGCGGGACCAACGCTCCCCAGCTCAGTATAACAAGCGGGTTCGGTCAAAATTCCGTATTATTATCTTGATTAAGGCGTGATATGGTCGCTACCTGGAGAGAGAGAGAAGAAAACACTCAGCGTGCGCTCTTGCAAGAATAGATTGGTTATTATTTTATCTAATCAGGATGGCTCCCACTGCTTTTTATCAAATCTTCCTTCAAACCCTAAAAGGAAAGACTAGCCGGGATTAATTACACACTACAAGTTCGCCAATCTTTCAGCCAGGCCAGTGTCGGTACTTTGAGGGAGGTCCCCCGTGCTTTCGCACGAACCTAATTAATGTAAACCTCGTTTCCCAGAGGCGTAACCTCGTTGACACCTTTCTAGACACCTACTTGATCGGCTAATTGTAATGTGTAAAACTCTCCCAGGAGTAACACTTACTCGCAGCGGGTATCGGGATCCAACTATCTCATAGAAGGTATGCAATCTCATTGCAAATTTCAACACTTGAAATTCCCGAAAATATTTTGCCCCTAGCGTCCTATGACCTTGACAGAGGTCAACAAACCATTGGCTGCTAGTCAAGTTCAACCCGTCATTTCCTGATTGAAGTAAACCCACCCGCACGACCCTTGACAGAGGTCAACAAGGTCGCACGACTACCCTAAATCAATCACATCATATGCTTATGCAGATAAGCACTAATCAGCTACCGCACACTACGCCTTGACAGAGGTCAACAAACGCAGCACGAATACTAACCAGTACATATCTGAAATGACGGAGGGCTACGACAGGTTTTTCTAAAAACCTATTGCGTAATGAACTTGATATCGTTGTAGAATCAAATGATTTTGAAATGGAGTGTCTTTGAGGCTTTTCTAGTTTTGCTAAAGGAGTCACTCCCGGTGAAGGGATCGTCGGTCCTTTCCTCGTCGAATGAGGTGCGGGATATATCACATATATCGCTGTGCAAAGCAAAAAACTCTTAAAAGCAATCAAAAGATAAACCGAGTGTGTAGCATCTGCCAGTTATTGCTAAAGGAGTCACTCCCGGTGAAGGGATCTCGGTCCTTTCCTCATCGAATAAGGTGCAGGATATATCACATATACCGCTGTGCAAAGCAAGAACTGTAGCTTCCTGTTTTATTTTGAAATTCGATTCTACAACATCTTAGGTTTCTTTTATTTCATTAATCACATTAATGAAGTCCCATCATTTAAGTACCTAAACATCACAGATAAATACGACGTACACTTATGCCATCCGCATTCGCCTCGATGTCCCCTCGTGCACCGTTAGGTTAGGTAACTAACGGCAGAGCAGGGCAGGGCTAGCGCGGGTGTAAAGCATAAGTAACATCTATATAATATATCATATATACTATATAAAGTATCTATCAAAGAACATCACATGATCACATCACAGATATCGCAGCAGAAGAATCATATGAAATATTGGATATACTAGGACGTCCGTGTTTTCAATATGAGCCAGTATAAAACACGGATTCCACGGTCGTGATGAATAGCCAAACCCACATCCCTAGACCCCTACGAGAGCGGCAAGCAACCCTACCAATTCTAGAGTTAGGAGACCCGGACTCGACTCCTCGAGTTGGTCTCCCACTGGACTCCAGAACCCGGTTACTTGTGCTCTCCTCCTTGGGTCTATCCTAGTGCGGAAAAGTAAATAATATACAAACGGTGACAACTTCCGCAACCTGGAAGTGCCCCAATAAAAGAATATTACATACAAGTTTTTACATGAATGAAAATGAAAAACACTCATCTCACATAAAAAAACCCCGGCTATTCAAACACGACGATCCAATATAACATATCCAGCAACACATAACATCACATGTCATCAACGTAAGTAAATATGTCCATCCCAATTGTCGTTGACATATAGCAACGAAACCGGCGATATCACATATTACACTTACGGTCACAGAAAAGAAAGTGTAAAACTACAACAGTTGGAATCCGCAACCACCTCAGACATCGCATGCCTGACCAAATGAATTACTTAGACATCGCATGCCTAACAATTATAAACCCCGCATTTTAATCTCAAAATCGAAAACACTTTTCAATATCAAGTCGGGCAATTCAACAAGATTCCCGACATCCTGATCGAATGCTCGTCGCAAACTTCAGTAGACGGCTGCACCCCCGATACCGTCGACGAAGTGCACCAAGGCGGAACACCGCTGCCCGCGAGCACCCGAACGGATGCTTTCGGCGACGGGGTTCTCCTACAGTCACTTGGTCGGGGCTATGGAGTGAGGCTGTCAATTAAGTTTACCCGGCGAGTATCCGCGTACGCTACGTGATTGCGACGGACTTTTGATCATATCAAAATTCCGTGGCAACCGATCATCTGAGACTAAACTGCTATGTTTATAACATTCATTCAGTTATCTCATAACTTTTTGTGAATTCCAATTATTGTATCCCATTCCAGATAATTAGAAAATGTTAAACTTTCCGATTGAACATTCGAACACCCAAGTTTTCCCGATACAGATCAACACATGAAACAATTCTAACAACATTCTGTTCGTGCCTCAGTACCAACGGTCCAGCCGTAGAAGGGTCAAGCCAACGCCTCACATGTGGCACGCCGTACTGCCCCAAACCCGAAGGTTCAAAGGGCAGTTCAAGACGGTCACATAATCGAGTTAAGGTTTGTTGTCTTCTAGAGGGTCCATTGCGTTACTTGCACTACTTCGAACGTCGTTAAACTACGGAAAAATCCAGCACTTGGAAATTTCCCGACAGGGGAAAAATTGGGTATTTATATCCGGTCGAACTTTTTAACATATTCTAAAATTTATCCGGAAAGCCAAACAGACAAAATTTGATAAACCCGATCGAATCATCGAAGCTCCAAAACATCCCAGATTAAAAAATACCCAGGAAAACCAGCACTGTTAAATAGGAGTTACTGTGCAAACATCACCCCACAAAAAGACAAACAGGCCGCGGTTCCGCCGCACGAGCTAAGCTCGTGCCGCGGAAGCGCGGCGCTTTAATGGAATTAGGGTTACGAATTGCACAGTTACTCTTATATTTTCCTGCTGATATTTCTACATATTTTTAATACTGAAAAATCCCTGTTTTTAGAAAAAGTACAGAGAGCACATTTGAGTTGGGATTTCGGGTTCGTTCGGGTTTCAAACTTCGTCTGGACTTCGTCTAAGGCTCTAGCTAGGCTCCGATATCACTGTAGGGTTCCTAGGCACCCTAGTGAGGTCTCACAAGGCATCGAACATGCCAATATAAAAATTTATGGGTGCCGAGAGACCCGACTACGGATCGTTTGCTAGAAAACTAGGCGAAAAAGCTAACTAGTTAATGCTTAACTATGAGAATCGGAAATACAACCTTTGTAGATCCGGTGCTCCACCTCCATAGCTCCGCAATGAAGTCATCTCCGCTGTCCAAAAGGAATCCAGGCTCTAGAGTCGGCTTCGTCGGAGAAAAAGCGAGCTAGGTCGTCGATGTCCATGCCGAAGATGATCTACGTCGAAGCATCGCAAGATCAAGCTCTCACTTCACCAAGTCAAGAAACTTGTGAAGGAAACACACTCTACTACTTGGCAAGAGGTAGAGGATGAAGAAATAGGAAGTGGGTAGACTTTAGATTTGGATTTCTCACTCATATCATCAATCCACCATTGATGTAGTCTAGGTTTTTCTTCTTGAGTTGAAGGAAGAAGAAGAAGAAATGATATGATAAGATAATTAAAAAGAAAAGAATAATCCATTCTTATCATAACATAACCCAAGTTAAGTGTAGAGAATTGACCAAGGTTAAAGAATGGTTAGGGTTAAGGAGATGAGACAAAAATGGTGACTTAATGAAAGCTTCATGAAGCTTCATGATGAAAACAAAACTAGCCACCATTTTTCACTTCTTTTCCTTTTCTCATTTATCTTTTAAATGCAAAAGAAAAGATAAATGAATGAATAAAAGAAAACCCCAATCATTTACTTAACCTAGGTTTAATTCATTACACTTAACAAAAAAGATATGTATCATCAAACATGATACAATCAAGTGCACAAAAATCATATCGCATATGCAATGCGCACACCCGAGTGAGAAAATCCATCTTAAGTGAACCGATACTAGTTAACGCAAAGTAATATATCAAATATATAATTATGCATTAAATCATTAAATCAACACTTGATTTAACGATCCGGTCATGACGCACACAACCGACTAGTATACAATGTATCGGCTTATCGAATCAATCCTTGATTCGATAACTAGGTTATATCGCATACAACCATTCGACACATTCATCGCGAGAATGGAATACGGTATCACATACACGTATTATTCTCGGTCCCGCACATATCTCATATGCGCTCCTATTTCGTTTCGCTTGAGCCAGGAAACCTCTGTGTAGGACTCTAAATACTCGTCAATACGCCGGCAGCAGGTGATGATCATATCAAACACCCACAAGCCGCAAGCGGTCTGCTAAACGTAACGGCCACCCGGGTATTGAGCGATCTGAAGATCGACGAGCAAGCCCGCTCACACTCCAGTGAATCCGACCAGTAACACTACCGTACAGTCCGGTCTGATCGTCTGATATGTCGCATATCTCGCCTAGGGGTGGTAAACGTCAGACCCCAATAGCTCGATAAGTCGTGTCGATATGAGGTCTATAACTGTTCGAGAAACTACTGGTAACACTTACCAGTAAATCTCAGCAACCCTGGCCAGGGATTTCCTGTTATAGCCAATCGAACACAGCGCAACATCAACTCCCTATACCGGGAGAGACGAATCCCCTCCTATCGCTCATTGCCTCCATGTGACTCGGGACTGTACCCAAAAACCACCGTTTTGCACGCCCTCTTGGACGTGGTAAGATGGAAATCAAAGCACAGTGGGAACCACACAAGACTCTATGACGATCTCGGGTCAACAGACTACTCTGTACCAGTGTCACCAGAGAACTGCCATCTGACGTGAGGTATAATACCATCTGGGAGTTCTCGGCGAGTCCGTCCAGTGTACCCAGTCTCTACTGAGCACCCGTATATCATCTCTGATGTCAAACACCAATGGATATGGGATCATCCATCGCCCATCTGTATGGGTCGAGAAGGTATACGCTAGTCTACTCTGGTATATCGATGCCCCGTCTCGATACACCCACGACTAGGGACTTTGAAGGATGTACTTATGGACTACCATGTCCCCACTAGTATGATCCGCATCATAGTCCAGGTAGTCAAGCACACATCTTAAGGGCTTTACCAACACGTAACAGAGAGACAATCGGTATACACGTTAAGGTAAAGTTCAACCAGATAGCATACTATCATGTCGAGCAAGAAAGTCCTCCCTATATATGTCCCAGCATCCACTACAATATACATCCTAAGTACAGTAATGGCCTCTAGGGCATACATATAACTAACACTTGATATGCGACATATCAGACGAACAGACCGGACTGTACGGGAGTGTTACTGATTGGATTCACAGGAGAATGCATAGGCTAGCTTGTTGATCTTCTGATTGCTCAATACCTGGGTGGCTTTTACGTTTAGCTGACCGCTTGCAGCTTGTGGGTGTTTGATATGATCATCACCTGCTATCGGCGTATTGACGATTCTTTAGAGTCCTACACAGAGGTTTCTTGGCTCAGGCGAAACGGAGTAGAGGCGCATATGTGATATGTGCAGGACCGAGAAAAATGCGATATGAGATACCGTATTATATTCTCGCGATATTTAGATATGAATCGGGTCATCGGATCAAGTGTTGATTCGATGAATCGGTACATGATATATTAGTCGGTAATATTCGATATAGCCGGATCGTCGGATCAAGTGTTGATTTGATGATTTAATGTATAATAATATATACGATATATTGTATTACATTATCTAATATTGGCTCGCTTTATTATTTCATTTTCTCACTGGATGATACATTGATATATATGCGATATATGTTAATTGTATTATTTTCTTTTGTTGCAAATATATAATATATATGAGATATATATTATTGTGACATGATATGATTTATTATTAAACATGTTTAAGGATGATTAAATGGGATTAGGGTTTGATTAGGGTTAGTTTCTTCTTGCAACTTCTAGAAGCTTTGCTTTTTTCTTGCTTAAGATATTATGGTTGATATTTTTCCATGACTCATAACTTAACCTAACCAAACCCTAACTCTAGTTTATTCTCTACAAACTCTTAGCCTATCATCCTTGACCATGGTTGATATATCAATCAAATAGATTTCTTTTCTATTCATCACAAAAGGATTTATCATTTCCATTATCATCTTCTTCTCTCTTGATTTTGAGCTCACTAGAAATTCCATTTGTGATGATAAATTGTGAGAAAGTGAATTAAAAAGAAAGCATAAATACTACTCCCTCATCCTCATCTCATCTAGCCTATGAGATTAGGGTGTTCATCTCTTTAGAGTGAGAAAGCTTGGGTTATTGCAACTTCGACGTAGATCATCGGAGATTCGGAACACTTCAAGCTAGCATGGATCGTTCGAGTCGTGGAGCCTCTCTTGAGTCCGGGAGATCGTGGATCGTGGCAAAGGGACTTCTACTCGGAGCTTGTGTAGCGAAGGAGCGGACTACAAAGGTTGTAATCCCTCACACTTAGATAAAAAGATGTTATCTTGCTTGCTTAACCCTAATAATCTAGCAAAGATCCCGGCTTTGGGTTGTTCGGCACGTCTAAAATTTTATCCGGGCATGTTTGATGCCTTATGAACCTTCACAAGAGTGCCTAGGAACCCTACAGTGGTATCAGAGCCTAGCTTGAGCATTAGGCGACGTGTTTACGAAGTTAAAACTCCGATCGAACCCGAACCGACAAAGTTAACCCCCTCTCTTGAAATTTTTTATAATCTGGATTTTTTCTTAATTAAAAATACCTGAAAAATACAGCAGATAAAAATAAGAATAACTGTGAAATTCGAGACTGTGATCCGTACAAACGACCGCGGAATCGCGGCCATTGCCTGCTTAGGCCGCGGTTCCCCTGCCGTATTGTTTGATTGGACATTTTTTTTCCACAGTAATTCTTTATTTATGCTTTTATAGTTTCTGGTATTTTTATATTGACTCAAAGGTTGTGTGATCTGGGGTTTGCTTTGTAATCATAGATTCGATCGGAATATTTAAATTCGTTTTTATTTCCGGATATTTCGAAACTGTTAAACTGTTTGAACGGATATCATTAACTCACTTTTTCCTGGAACGGCAAACTTTCAAGTGTTGAATTTTTATCGGGTTTAAATCTTTCGAAAAAATTTTACAAGTTAAGCTGTGGACCCTCTAGAAGACAACAAACCTTAACTCGATTATGTGACCGTCTTGAACTGCCTTTTGAACCTTCGGGTTTGGGGCAGTACGGCGTGCCACATGTGAGGCGTTGGCTTGACCCTTCTACGGCTGGATCACCGGTATTGTGACATATTCTCGGATTATTTGAACTACGCTCAAGTGTTGAGCACTTTAGGAAATTTTGGGTATTTGATTATCTGTTCGGAAAGTTTAATACTGTCTATTTATCTGGAATGTGATACAATATGTGGAATTCATATAGTTAGGCATGAAATGCGAAGTATGTGATATTTCGGATTTATGATGTCTAAAGTCAATGTGGATTCCAAATATTGTAGTTTTACACTTTCTTTTCTGTGACCGTAAGTGTAATATGTGATATCGCCGGTTTCGTTGCTATATGTCAACGACAATTAGGATGCGCATATTTGCTTACGTTGATGATATGAGATATTATGTGTTGCTGTGATATGTTATATTGGATCGTCGTGTTCTAAATAGCCGGGGGTTTTATGTGAGATGAGGGTTTTATTTTCATTCATGTAAAATTCATTTGTAATGTAATATTCTTTTATTTGGGGAACTTCCAGGTTGAGGTTGATGTCACCAGTGTATATTATTTACTTTTCCGCATTAGGTAGACCCAAGGAGGGGAGCACAAGTAACCGGGTTCTAGGGTCCAATGGGAAGCCATCTCGAGGAGTCGAAACCGGGTCTCCTAACCCTAGAATTGGCAGTGTTACTTGCCGCTCTCGTAGGGGTCTTGGGATGTGGGTTTGGCTATTCGTCGCGACCGTGGAATCCGTGTTTTATACAGGCTCGTATTGAAAACACGGACGACCTAGTATATCCAATATTTCATATATGTTCTTCTGCTGCAATGTTCTGTGATGAGATCATATTACTGCCTGAGACGAATGCTTATACTATATATATATATATGCTGATATATAAATATTACTGCTTTCGTTTCTTCTGTGATGCTTAGGAAGCATAAGCTGATGGGATTTTATTAATGAGATTAATAAAAAGAAAAGAAACCTAAAGATGTTGTAGAATCAATGTAGGGTTCCTAGGCACTCTAAGGAGGTCTCATAAGGCATCAAACATGCCAATTTCAAAAAATCTAGGTGCCGAGAAACCCGACTACGGATCGTCGGCTAGAATTCTAGGCGAAAAGTAAACTAGTTAACAATTAACTAAGAGATACGGAAATACAACCTTTGTAGATCCGGTGCTCCACCTCTATAGCTCTGCAACGAAGTCCCCTCCGCTGTCCAAAAGGAATCCGGACTCCAGCGTCGGCTTCGTCGAAGAATAAGCGAGCTAGGTCGTCGATGTCCATGCCGAAGATGATCTACGTCGAGGCATCGCTAAATCAAGCTCCACCTTCACCTTGCCATGAAAACTTGTGAAGGAAACACACTCTACTACTTGGCAAGAGGTAGAGGATGAAGAAAATAGGAAGTGGGTAGACTTTAGAATTGGATTTCTCACTCATTTCATCAAGTTGCCATTGATGGTCAAGCTTTTCTTCACTTGAAGGAAGAAGAAGAAGAAGCTTTTTTTTAAAATTATGATAAGAATTTAAAGAATAAATAAAAATCCATTCTTATCATAATTCTCACCATGGTTAGGTGTAGAGAATTAACTTGAGTTAATTGAATTGGTTAGGGTTAAGCATGAGACAAAATGGTGACTAAGTCAAAAGTTCATGAAAGAAAACAAAAGAAGCCACCATTCTATTTTATGCAATTTATTTTCCAAAAATAAAAACAAATGAATAAATGAATAATCAAATAAAAACCCTAACCATTTCTTTAACCAAGGTTTAATTCTTTACACAAACCCTAATTTGCATGTATCATCAAATATGATACAAACAAGTGCACAAAATCATATCGCATATGCAATGCGCACAACCGAGCGAGAAAATCCATTTAAAGTGAACCGATACTAGTTAATGCAAAGTAATATATCAAATATATAATTATGCATTAAATCATTAAATCAACACTTGATTTAACGATCCGGTCATGACGCACATAACCGACTGGTATCATTAGTAACATCTTATCGAATCAACACTTGATCCGATAACCCGGCTATATCGCATATAACCGATCAATGTCACATCGCGAGAATCGAATACAGTATCACATACTCGTATTATTCTCGGTCCCGCACATATCTCATATGCGCTCCTATTTCGTTTCGCTTGAGCCAGGAAACCTCTGTGTAGGACTCTAAAGACTCATCAATAAGCCGGCAGCAGATGATGATCATATCAAACATCCACAAGCCGCAAGCGGTCTGCTAAACGTAACGGCCACCCGGGTATTGAGCGATCTGAAGATCGACGAGCAAGCCCGCTCACACTCCAGTGAATCCGACCAGTAACACTACCGTACAGTCCGGTCTGATCGTCTGATATGTCGCATATCTCGCCTAGGGGTGGTAAACGTCAGACCCCAATAGCTCGATAAGTCGTGTCGATATGAGGTCTATAACAATTCGAGAAACTACTGGTAACACTTACCAGTAAATCTCAGCAACCCTGGCCAGGGATTTCCTGTTATAGCCAATCGAACACAGCGCAACATCAACCTCCTATACCGGGAGAGACGAATCCCCTCCTATCGCTCATTGCCTCCATGTGACTCGGGACTGTACCCAAAAACCACCGTTTTGCACGCCCTCTTGGACGTGGTAAGATGGAAATCAAAGCACAGTGGGAACCAAACAAGACTCTATGACGATCTCGGGTCAACAGACTACTGTGTACCAGTGTCACCAGAGAACTGCCATCTGACGTGAGGTATAATACCATCTGGGAGTTCTCGGAGAGTCCGTCCAGTGTACCCAGTCTCTACTGAGCACCCGTATATCATCTCTGATGTCAAACACCAATGGATATGGGATCATCCATCGCCCATCTGTATGGGTCGAGAAGGTATACGCTAGTCTACTCTGGTATATCGATGCCCCGTCTCGATACACCCACGACTAGGGACATTGAAGGATGTACTTATGGACTACCATGTCCCCACTAGTATGATCCACATCATAGTCCAGGTAGTCAAGTACATATCCTAAGGGCTTTACCAACATGTAATTGAGAGACAATCTGTATACACGTTAAGGTAAAGTTCAACCAGATAGCATACTATCATGTCGAGCAAGAAAGTCCTCCCTATATACGTCCCAGCATCCACTACAATATACATCCTATGTACAGTAATGGCCTCTAGGGCATACATATAACTAACAATCTCCCACTTGCACTAGGGCCATCTGATAGCAGTGGTTGTAGTATCTCATACTCAACCATCCCATAAAAGTCTCTCTCTGGGAACAGGTCTTTGTGAGTGGATCCGCTGTGTTGTCCTCTGAGTCTACTCTCCTTACCTCGATCACCCTGGAGATCAACCATCTCCATGATCAGGTGATACTGCCTTAGAATATGTCTGGATCACTGATGGGACATGCGTTCCTTGGCATAAGCCACAACTCCATTGTCACACAATAGGAGGAACATAGTTCATCTCATGAACCAATATACACCCAAACAGCCTCTTTGGTAGCATCTTAAGTAGCGATGTATCTAGCCTTTATCGTCTAGTATGTCACGGTATCTAGCTTGGAACTCTTCCAACATACCGGCCCTCCACTGAGGGTAAAGACAATGCCTACGACTGACATTCAGTCGTCTTTATCACCCTGGAACCATTCCAGTGATTCTCCCCAGGGTCGATTGATACCATCTCACTACAGCTAGTGAGTATCCTAACATCCATTTAGATCTATCTCATAGATCCAAAATCCAGGATTTAGGAGGTATCACTTTGATCCTATATGGAGAATTATGGTGATAAGCGGAGATTGATCGAGCGTAGCATAGGAAACTCTTTCCCTATCAAGAGTATGTCATCCACGTACTCTACGAGGATCATCACCATACTCCCTACTACCTTTTTGTATATACAAGGTTCATCTACCATTTTGATGATGTCAAAACTCTTCGACTAATACATCAAAACAGATGTTCCAACTCCGCGATGCCTGCTTTATCTTATAAAGCATCTTGCACACGTTTCCGCTGCTCCCACTGTCTACGAAGCCCTCTGGCTGTGTACTTACAGACGTTCTCTTCTAAAACATCATTTAGAAAAGCAGTCATGACACCCAACCGCCAGATATCATAGTCATGGTATGTAGCCGTGGCAAGTAGGATCTGGATGGACTTAAGCATAGTTCTTTAGAAAAAGTTTCATCATGATCCAAACCTGGTCAATGATGCAAACCTTTAACAAGTCTAGCTTTGAAAGTCTCAAATTTTCCATCTACACCAAGTAATCTTCTCAAGATATACTTGCTCCTGATGGGGATTTAACCCTTCAGATATAGCAACTAAAGTCCTTACTTTGTTGGTGTATAAGGATTCCATCTCAGATCGATAAGCATCCAGCCATTCTTACAGAGTCACACTCCTGATGGCCAGCTCGAAACTAGTTGGGTCATCATCTCATGATGCGATCCTCGCTCCCACTGTCATCGAGAAACCGAAGTATCTCTCAGGCGGATGAGGAACCCTACTAGATCGGCGGAGAGGCTGAGGTTCGTTGGAATCTACTGAATCCTTTGGTTCTATCAAATCATCAGCTGCAGTTTGTATGGCTGGAACATTTCCAGTTCTACATAACAGACCTTGCCTCGATCTTGTCCGGTATTTTGCTTTTAGACATAGGCCGGACAACCCCAAATCTTAACTAGCTTAAGACAAGGGCTCTTACCATACCATATCTTATATGGAGCGGTAGGCAACAGATTTGATTTGAACCCTATTCAATAGGTATGCAGCTTCTCAAGTGCATAACTCCCAAAAAGGAAACAGGTAACTCAGTAGTACTCATCATAGAGCACACCTTATCATATAGGGTGTGATTGCTCCACCCCGATATACCATCGTGCTATGGTGTATACGGAGGAGTAATGCTGAGAGAGAATCTCATTCTCCTTTAGAATAGTCCAGGATTTCCGTGCTCAAGTATTCTCCTCCTTGATCTCATCAAAGGACATAATACTTATACCCGTTTTGGTTCTCTACTTCTAAATCATATTCTGTGAATATCTCAAAAGGTTCGGACTTGTGTTTCAACAGGAACATATGTCTGAATCTTGAGAGATTATCAGAGAATGTAATGAAGTACAAAGAACCGGTCTTGGCATGTGTAGACAGGGGACCTTTATACATCAACATGCATCATCCCAAGAGTTTACTAACTCTTTCTCTGTTTCCAGTAAACGGAGCTATGGTCATCTTATCTTTGTGACATGACTGGCGAGTTTCACAAGATGTAAATTCAAACTGATTTAAATATACATCTAAATGTAACTTCAGCTAGTCGGATCACATTGATCTGACCTAGTCTACAATACCTCAAGAAGAATCCGTTCATTTCTGAACTCTTCCTCTTGTGTGTGTTCCATATACTAAGAACTGTAGTTTGATTTAGAACATCAATGCTTTTAAATAACGTGCCTGAACCGATCAACTTTTGATATAGGAAATGTTCAAAACATTATCCAACAATACAAAATTTTATCATTTCTTTACTAATAAAGAGATAGATACGATTTTGTATATCAGGTTCGGTATCTAATAACATTCGTTCAGAATCAATGTATTTGTAATACAGGGTGACAGTAACCAACAGACTTGGCTGCAACATTTGCCCCGTTTTCTGCCTCATGAAACTTATCACCCGTTCTCAGTTCTCTACCTATCTGTAGCCCTATGTAACAGATTACATATCTGGGATCCTGATCTGGTATCACATACCCAGGACGTAAAGGATACTGAGAAACAGTTCTCTGTAATGAACACACCCGAAGATGATGCATCAGCATGCACTCTCTTCGTTTGGGCGGCACGGGAATTTTGGTAATCCCCAATTTCCTGCTCTGTCTTATAACAATTATAAGTTGGAGCGGGACCAACGTTCCCCAGCTCAGTATAACAAGCGGGTTCGGTCAATAATCCGTATTATTATCTTGATTAAGGCGTGATATGGTCGCTACCTGGAGAGAGAGAGAAGAAAACACTCAGCGTGCGCTCTGCAAGAATAGATTGGTTATTATTTTATCTAATCAGGATGGCTCCCACTGCTTTTTATCAAATCTTCCTTCAAACCCTAAAAGGAAAGACTAGCCGGGATTAATTACACACTACAAGTTCGCCAATCTTTCAGCCAGGCCAGTGTCGGTACTTTGAGGGAGGTCCCCCGTGCTTTCGCACTAACCTAATTAATGTAAACCTCGTTTTCCCAGAGGCGTAACCCCGTTGACACCTTTCTAGACACCTAATTGATCGGCTAATTGTAATGTATAAAACTCTCCCAGGAGTAACTCTTACTCGCAGCGGGTATCGGGATCCAACTATCTCATAGAAGGTATGCAATCTCATTGCAAATTTCAACACTTGAAATTCCCGATAATATTTTGCCCCTAGCTCGCTATGACCTTGACGAATGCCAAACAACCCATAGTCCACTAGTCAAGTTCAACCCGTACATTTCTTGATCGAATTAAACCCACCCGCACGACCCTTGACGAATGCCAAACAACGCCGTACGAATACCCTAATCCAATCGCATCATATGCTCAAGCAGATAAATACTAGTTAGCTACCGTACACTATGCCTTGACGAATGCCAAACTACCGTAGCACGAATACTAACTAGTACATATCTGAAATGACGGAGGGCTACGATAGGTTTTTCTGAAAACCTATTGCGTAATGAACTTGATATCGTTGTAGGATCGAACGATTTTAAAATGGAGTGCTTTTGAGGCTTTTCTAGTTTTGCTAAAGGAGTCACTCCCGGTGAAGGGATCGTCGGTCCTTTCCTCGTCGAATGAGGTGCGGGATATATCATATATATCACTGTGCAAAGCAAAAACTCTTAAAAGCAATCAAAAGACAAACCGAGTGTGTAGCATCTGCCAGTTATTGCTAAAGGAGTCACTCCCGGTGAAGGGATCTCGGTCCTTTCCTCATCGAATAAGGTGCAGGATATATCGATGCTGCACCGTCTCGATACACCCACGACTAGGGACATTGAAGGATGTACTTATGGACTACCATGTCCCCACTAGTATGATCCGCATCATAGTCCAGGTAGTCAAGTACATATCCTAAGGGCTTTACCAACATGTAATTGAGAGACAATCTGTATACACGTTAAGGTAAAGTTCAACCAGATAGCATACTATCATGTCGAGCAAGAAAGTCCTCCCTATATACGTCCCAGCATCCACTACAATATACATCCTATATACAGTAATGGCCTCTAGGGCATACATATAACTAACAATCAAAACTTTATTAAAAGGGTAGCTACAGTTTTGCTTTGCACAGTGATATATATGATATGTCCTGCACCATATTCGATGAGGAAAGAGCCGAGATCCCTTCACCGGGAGTGACCTCTTTAGCGAAACTGGCAGATGCTACAAAACTCGGTTTGTCTTTTGATTGCTTTTAGAGTTTTTGCTTTGCACAGCGGTATATATGAAATATCCTGCACCTTATTCGATGAGGAAAGGGCCGACGATCCCTTCACCGGGAGTGACCCCTTTAGCGAAACTAAGAAAAGCCTCAAAAACACTCCTTTTCAAAATAAAACACTTGATTCTACAATGATATCAAGTTCATTACGCAATAGGTTTTCAGAAAAACCTGTCGTAGCCCTCCGTCATTTCAGATAAAGACTATTTAGTATTCATGCTGCGTTTGTTGACCTCTATCAAGGCGTAGTGTGCGGTAGCTAACTAGTAATTATCTGTACATCATGTGATGTGATTGGATTAGGGTAGTCGTACGACCTTGTTGACCTCTGTCAAGGGTCGTGCGAGTGGGTTTGATTCAATCAAGAAATGACGGGTTGAACTTGACTAGTGCACTATGGTTTGTTGACCTCTGTCAAGGTCATGGCATACTAGGGGCAAAATATTATCGGGAATTTCAAGTGTTGAAATTTGCAATGAGATTGCATACCTTCTATGAGATAGTTGGATCCCGATACCTACTGTGAGTAAGAGTTACTCCTGGGAGAGTTTTACACAGGACAATTAGTCGATCAAGTAGGTGTCTAGAAAAGTGTTAACGTGGTTACGCCTCTGGGAAAATGAGGTTTACTTTAATTAGGTCCGTGCGAAAGCACGGGGAACCTCCCTCAAAGTACCGACACTGATCTGGCTGAAAGATTGACGAAATTGTAGGGTGTAATTAATCCCGGCTAATCATACCTTTTAGGGTTTGAAGGTAGATTTGATAAAAACAGTGGGAGACATCCTGATTAGATAAGATAATGACCAATCTAATCTTGCAAGAGCATACGCTAAAGTGTTTTCTTCTCTCTCTCTCCAGGTAGCGACCATGTCAGGCCATAATCAAGATAATAATATGGATGTATTGACTGAACCCAATTATTGTACTGATCAAGGGAATGTTGGACCCGTTCTTTCTTATAAGAGTTATAAGACTGAACAGGAAACGGGAGAATATCTGGATTCTCAAGCCGCCTAAAAGAACATGCATGTTGATGCATCTTCTTTGGGTGTGTTAGTTATTGAGAACTGTTTCTCAGTTATCCCTACGTCCTGGGTATTAGATACCGGATCAGGATCCCACATATGTAAATTGTTACATGGGCTACGGAAAGGTAGAGAACTGGGAAAAGGAGTTCATTCCGTCCAAGTAGGGAACGGTGCAAGTATTGCAGCCAAAGCAATTGGCGAATATCACCTAGTATTGCCAAGTCGTAATACACTGATTCTAAATGAGTGCTATTATATACCGAACATGATGTGCAACATTATATCAGTTTCTTTATTAAGTAAAGAAGGATATAATTTTGTAGTAAAGGATAATGTTATGAACATATTCCTAGATCAAAAGTTGATTGCAACAGGCTCGTTACATAATGGCATATTCATTCTAAATCAGAATACAGTCCTGAATATACAAAACACACACAAGAGGAAAAGTTCAGATATGAACGAATCCTACTTGTGGCATTGTAGACTTGGTCATATCAATGCGACACGACTGGCTAAGTTACATAAGGATGGTTATTTGAATCCGTTCGAATTATCATCTTATGATACTTGCCATTCATGTCTCAAAGGAAAAATGACCAAAGCTCTGTTTAGTGGACACGGAGAAAGAGTTACTGAACTCTTAGGACTAATACATAGTGATGTATGCGGTCCCATGTCTACGCATGCCAGAAACGGTTCTTCCTACTTCATTACATTCACTGACGATCTCTCTAGATTCGGACATGTGTTCCCGATGAAACACAAGTCTGAAGCTTTTGAGAAATTCAGAGAATATAAGCACGAAGTAAAGAATCAAACGGGCAAAAGTATTAAGATTCTTCAATCTGATCGAGGAGGTGAATACTTAAGCAATGAGTTCCTAGATTATCTAAAAGAGAATGGGATTCTCTCTCAGCTTACTCCTCCTTATACACCACAGCACAACAGTGTATCGGAGCGGAGGAATCACACCCTATTAGATATAGTGCGCTCTATGATGAGTACAGCTGAGTTACCCATTTCCTTCTGGGGGTATGCGCTTGAGACCGCAGCATACCTATGGAATCAAGTTCCAACTAAATCTGTACCTACCACACCATATGAGATATGGAGTGGGAAGAGACCATGTCTTAAACGAGTTAAGATATGGGGTTGTCCGGCCTATGTAAAAAGACAAAATCCGGACAAACTCGAGGCACGGTCAGTTCTATGCAAATTTGTGGGATATCCTAAACATTCAAATGGATATTTTTTCTACCACAGTGAACAACAAAAGGTGTTTATTGCTCAACATGCCACCTTTTTAGAAAAGAAATTTCTTGAAAAAGAAATTAGTGGCTCTGAGGTAGAACTGGAAGAAGTTCCAGCAACACAAACTGCAACTGAAGATTTAGTGGAACAGGACGATTCAGTAGTACCCGACGAACCCCACCCTCTCCGCCGATCTAGTAGGGTTTCTCGTCAACCTGAGAGATACTACAGTTTTCTCAATGATGGTGGAAGCGAGGATTGCATCATGGAAGATGATGACCCGACTAGTTTCGAGCAGGCCATCACGAGTGGTGACTCTGTGAAATAGCTGGATGCAATGCGATCTGAGATGGAATCCATGTACACCAATAAAGTATGGATTTTGGAAAATGCTCCTGAAGGGGTAAAACCCATTAGGAGCAAGTGGATCTTTAAAAAGAAATTTGGTGTAGATGGAAAAGTTGAGACTTTCAAAGCTAGACTTATAGCAAAGGGTTTTCGTCAACGACTAGGTGTGGATTATGACGAAACCTTTTCTCCAGTGGCTATGCTTAAGTCCATCCGGATCTTACTTGCCATTGCTGCATACCATGACTACGAAATCTGGCAAATGGATGTTAAGACCGCCTTTCTAAACGGTGATTTAGAAGAGAGCGTGTACATGACTCAGCCAGAGGGCTTCGTAGATAGTTGGAGCAGTGGAAAGCTGTGCAAGCTACTTAAATCCATTTATGGGTTAAAGCAAGCATCGCGAAGTTGGAACATCTGTTTTGATGTTGTAGTCAAAGAGTTTGACTTCATCAAAAATATAGATGAACCTTGTATCTATAAGAAGGTAGCAGAGGGTAAGGTTGTCTTCCTCGTATTATACGTGGATGACATACTCTTGATAGGAAATGATATTCCTATGCTGCAATCAGTCAAGCTCTTCTTATCACAGAGATTCTCAATGAAAGATCTAGGTGATGCCTCATTCATATTGGGAATCATGATCTATAGAGATAGATCTAAACGGATACTGGGATTGTCCCAATCCAGGTACATTGACACCATACTAAAGAGGTTTAGTATGGAAGAATCCAAGCGTGGGAACCAACCCACGATCTCTGGACTCACTCTCTCCAAAGAGATGTCTCCCAAGACTGATTTGGAGAGAGCTCGCATGCAAGGGATACCCTATACTTCGGCAGTAGGCTCTATCATGTATGCGATGCTATGTACCAGACCCGATGTAGCATACTCATTAAGTGTAGTGAGTCGGTATCAAGCAGATCCTGGAGAGAGTCACTGGACAGCTGTAAAGAACATTCTCAAGTACTTACGAAGGACTAAGGAGATGTTCTTGGTGTATGGTAACGGAGAACTCCAGGTGGAGTCCTTTACCGATTCCAGCTTCCAAAGTGATAAGGACGACTCTAAGTCGCACTCGGGATTTGTCTTTACCCTCAATGGAGGGGCGGTATGTTGGAAGAGTTCCAAACAGGATACCATTGCATACTCGACGATGGAGGCTGAATACATCGCTACCAACGATGCTGCCAAGGAAGCTGTCTGGATAAAGAAGTTCATTAGTGAACTTGGTGTGGTTCCATCCATTGAGCATCCAGTACCTCTGTATTGCGATAACAATGGAGCTGTGGCTTTGGCCAAGGAACCCAGATCCCATCAGAAGTCCAGACATATTCTGAGGCGGTATCACCTGATCAGGGAGATAGTTGATCGCCGGGAGATCGAGGTCAGGAGAGTAGATACGAAGGAAAACACTGCGGATCCACTCACGAAGGCTATTCCCCAGATACAGTTTGAGAGATTATTCGGGATGCTAGGTATGAGATACTACAGCAGCTGGCCTTAGTGCAAGTGGGAGATTGTTAGTTATGTATATGCCCTAGAGGCCATTGTTGTACATATGATGTATATTATGATGGATGCTTAGATATATACAGAGAGGACTTTCTTGCTCGTCATGATAGTATGCTATTTGGTTTCACTTTATCTTAACATGTAGACTTGTATTGGTTTATTGTTTTTCTCTCACATGTTGATAAAGCCCTTAGGATCTGTACTCGACTACTAGGATTATGATGAGATCATACTAGTGGGGCCATAGTAGTCGATAAGTACATCCTATAACTGTTCCTAGTCGAGGGTATATCGAGACAGGGCATCGATATACCAGAGTAGACTAGCGTATACGTATCTTTACCCATATGATGGGCGATGGATGATCCTATATCCATCGGTGTTTGACATCGGAGATGGTGTACAGGTGCTCAGTGGAGACTGGGTACACTGGACGGACTCGCCGAGAACTCCCAGATGGTGATATACCACACGTCAGATGGCAGTTCTCTGGTGACACTGGTACAGGGTAGTCTGTAGACCCGAGATCGTCATAGAGTCTTGGGTGATTCCCACAGTGCTTTGATTTCCACCTTACCACGTCCAAGAGGGAGTGCAAAACGGTGGCTTTTGGGTACAGTCCCGAATCATATGGAGGCAATGAGCGATAGGAGGGGATTTGTCTCTCTCGGTATAGGGAGTTGATGTTGTGCTGTGTTCGATTGGCTATAACTGGAAGTCCCTGGCCAGGGCTGAAATAGAGATTTACTGGTAAGTGTTACGAGTAGTTTCTCGACCCGTTATGAGCCACACATCGACACGACTTATCGGTTACTGGGGTCTGATGTTTACCACCCTTAGACTTAATATGCGACATATCAGACGAACAGACCGGACTGTACGGGAGTGTTACTGATTGGATTCACAGGAGAACGCACAGGCTATCTTGTTGATCTTCTGATCGCTCAATACCTGGGTGGCTGTTACGTTTAGCTGACCGCTTGCAGCTTGTGGGTGTTTGATATGATCATCACCAGCTACCGGCGTATTGACGATTCTTTAGAGTCCTACACAGAGGTTTCTTGGCTCAGGCGAAACGGAGTAGAGGCGCATATGTGATATGTACAGGACCGAGAATAATGCGATATGAGATACCGTATTATATTCTCGCGATATTTAGATATGAACCGGGTCATCGGATCAAGTGTTGATTCGATGAATCGGTACATGATATATTAGTAGGTAATATTCGATATAGCCGGATCGTCGGATCAAGTGTTGATTCGATAATTTAATGTATAATAATATATATGATATATTATATTACATTATCTAATATTGGCTCGCTTTATTATTTCATTTTCTCACTGGATGATACATTGATATATATGCGATATATGTTAATTGTATTATTTTCTTTTGTTGCAAATATATAATATATATGAGATATATATTATTGTGACATGATATGATTTATTATTAAACAAGTTTAAGGATGATTAAATGGGATTAGGGTTAGCTTCTTCTTGCACCTTCTAGAAGCTTTGCTTTTGTTTTGGTTAAGATATTATGGTTGATATTTTTCCATGACTCATAACTTAACCTAACCAAACACTAACTCTAGTTTATTCTCTACAAACTCTTAGCCTATCATCCTTGACCATGGTTCATATATCAATCATATAGATTTCTTTTCTATTCATCACAAAAGGATTTATCATTTCCATTATCATCTTCTTCTCTCTTGATTTTGAGCTCACTAGAAATTCCATTTGTGATGATAAATTGTGAGAAAGTGAATTAAAAAGAAAGCATAAATACTACTCCCTCATCCTCATCTCATCTAGCCCATGAGATTAGGGTGTTCATCTCTTTAGAGTGAGAAAGCTTGGGTTATTGCAACTTCGACGTAGATCATCGGAGATTCGGAACACTTCAAGCTAGCATGGATCGTTCGAGTCGTGGAGCATCTCATGAGTCCGGGAGATCGTAGATCGCGGCAAAGGGACTTCTACTCGGAGCTTGTGAAGCGAAGGAGCGGACTACAAAGGTTGTAATCCCTCACACTTAGATAAAAAGATGTTATCTTGCTTGCTTAACCCTAATAATCTAGCAAAGATCCCGGCTTTGGGTTGTTCGGCACGTCTAAAATTTTATCCGGGCATGTTTGATGCCTTATGAACCTTCACAAGAGTGCCTAGGAACCCTACATTATAGTCCTTCATAAGAGTGCCTAGGAACCCTACAATATTTATCTATATACCTATATCCCAGGTCGTATCCATAACAATCTCATATCGGGGGACCGACAATGGTATCAATCATCTCAATCGACTCGCATCCGTATACCGACATATCAATCAAGTCATCATATTACATCGTATATCCTTTTCATCGCATTAAGTCATCTTACATCAAGTCAATTTTATATATACATTACCTGATACATCAAATATCATGCTACTCTAAAACTCATACCTATTCTAGTGCATCTACATATCTATAAGTCTTGATTCACATTCACTTTTCATATCCCTAAAGCTTTCATCTCATATCCCCATGTATATATTCAATCACTTATATCATCTCTAACTATCTTTTTAACCATAACCCTAGTTCTTAATCTAGGTTTCTACGACTGTATCCTGTAGATCGGTTTCCATTTATAATTTGTGGGGGTACTATACGCCATCCACCCGACTTTTCCCGTAGATATAGATCTACTCACCCTGATCCTTGCTTGCCGAATTCGATGACGCCATACTCCGTCGTCTCGGAATCCACACGAAGGTACCTATAATATCAACACATATCGCAATACCATTAACATCAAGTCCGGAGAACCAAAACGGCACACGGTGCGCTCATAGGTTAGAACCTATAGCCTACGCATGCAAAACAATCAAACAACCCTTGTTGTTGACGTACAAACGCCCAAAAACCAACTACAATATCAAATACTAAAACCAAGAAATCCAATATCGGAAAACATAACCTGACACCAAAGCAGCAACTCAAGAAATCACTCCCAGATTTTCAGTCGGGTGAAAAGAGCCTAAACAAACAATGCAGTGGGTTTGTATATGAGATAAGTGAGCTACTGGACCAACCTAGACCCAATCCCCCTCAAAGTGGTCGGCCACATAGCCCCGAAATCTGGCCACCTCCGCCCAATATGCTTGGAATGGGTTCGTACTTGCAGGGTTGTCTCCTTGTGTCTTATTTAGGTCTCTGGAGTTGTTTGATTTTCTTGTAATTAGCCCAGGTCCTCCCAGATTCCCTGTATGAACAATAAACGTCACAAAACCGATACGGAACAAATCTGAAGTTCGCGTATCGGGTTCTAATCTAATACCCAAGTCTTGAAATCAATCCTTAAGGTCTTAAAACACTCACTACACCTCTACTTGTCCCTCAACGGCAACGTAGGAAAATTCCGAGATCAAAATCCACACTTAATTAGCTCTAAACTACATCTAGTATATAAGAAATCTTAAACTAACTAAATGAAAGAAGATATACCTCATTTGAACAACTCAAGAAAAACCCTAGCTTTCCAAAGTCTTCAAATTCCATCTTTTCTTAGTCCAATGTGTTGAGGATAAGGTAGGGATCAATTTTAATGAAGAGGGTGTAGGGTTTTGATGGAGATTTGGAGATGGATCTTGGGGGTGAAGGTGGAGGGAGATGAGTTGAGGAAGATGAAGGAAAATAAAGGGGGTGAATAATGGTGGCTGCCCTCTCTCTCCCTCTCTCTTATTCTAACTCATTTCCTTACCCTCACTCTTTCTTATTCTCACCCTCTCAATAATACCCTTTCTTTTGTATTTTAGCTTCCCTTTTTCTTTTATTTTACAACCAAATATCAACAAAACAAAATGAAATAACATGCAACATGTCATGGTGCACTAGCCATGATTAAAAATGTAGAAACACGGATTTGGCTTAATCGCGATTAGCAGTGCACTAATCGATTTTATTCAAACTGCATATAATTAATTATAAAAATGCCAATTCCAATAAATATATTTTTAAATGAGTAAATCATTTTAAATCCCCAATTATTTCATAATTATTGGTATATATTTATACCATTTTACGAAAACCCTAATTTCGCAAATTGGGTAGTTTTCTCGAAATATATTATTTTAATATTAAATTCCAAGAATAATATTTTATATTTTCTGAAATGTTACAATCTTCCCCCCTAAATAAATTCGGTCCCCGAATTTAGATTTTAACACCCAAATGCTAAAACATTTCAATAATAAACTCAAATCAACGGGGCTCTGAATCACGGAAAATATAGAAATACTACAGCGCATCGCGTGCGCCCGAAAACCAGTACGAAACTCAAAAAAAATCGAACTCCGTCAAGCGTCACGCAAATCATCGGATTTGCACGCATATCATCGGAGTTACAATGGGGATACAGATCTCGAAATCCATGACTGAAACCAATATACACTAGTCAATTACTATAATATGTATATAGTACGCATTCTTAGAAAGAATGTCCTAAAACAGAATAAAACACATGCAAAATCTTTTCTGAATAGCCGCGTGATGCGTAACTCATGGCACAAGTGACGGAAGCTCGTTGTAAAGTAATAAACATATGTTCATATAGGTTTTGCTAAAATATACGTTCTGCCCTTTTAAAATAACCCAAAAGGTTTTCCGTTGTAAACGTTCGTGTCGCTCACGGACACGTAAGAAATAGCGAGACTATAACTACTTTTTGAAATCCTCTTGGTAAACTTTTTCTTCATGCAAAATACTCAGGTATTGTCCTCAGATTAGTCTTGTTCGGCTACTATATAGTATAATGCCCATCATGAAAACAAGGTGCTCAAAAGAAAAATCAGCCTTAAAAGGCGTATCCAACATCACGTACGTCTGGTGCGCACGGAAATCAAATCCGATACAAGTGCTATGATATGCACGAAAGTCAAAACTAAGTGCAACGAGTGTGCATGAAAACATTTGTCCAGTGCAACGGATGTGCTCGACAACAACATCAAGTGCATCTAGAGTGCACGAAAGTCTCAACCAAGTGCAACTAACCTGCACAATGAAAATCCTAATCGAGTGCATCCAGTGTGCACCAAATCACATCTCACATCATACGCCCAACATGAGCGAAAACCCAATCAAGTGCATCCGTCTTGCACAAATAAAATCTAAATCAAGGGCATCCAACATGCACGAGAAAAATCTCACTCAAGTGCATCCGATGCGCACAAAATCCAATACTAAACGCCAAATATGCGCAAAAATCCATCCCAAGCACGTCAGGTCCATATAAATGCCTAGTGCGGTAAAGCGCACGAAAAACGAACGTCAAGTGCCAACGCGCACGAAAAACACAAATCTGATAACTCAAATGCTCAAAGACATAAATCGGGTGCAACCAAGGTACGAGGTATAGATCCGGTGCAACCAATGCACGAAAAACCAAGCTGGTGCAACAAATGCTCGAAATAACAATTTGGTGCAATAAATGCACGAAATACGAATCTGGTGCATCCAGTGCACGAAAAAAACTCCAGTGCATCCAGTGCACGAAATACAAATACAGTGCAACAATTGCACAAAATACAAATCGGGTGCAACAAGTGCACGGAAATGCATCAATAACTCAAATGCGTATAAAAACAACACCGAGTGTACCAAGATGTATAAAATCATAACCGCATGCAACTGCGTGCACAAAACACGTATCAATGCACTGCAAGCACATGTAAGCTATACCGAGTGCAAAAATCAAATCGAGTGCATACCACATGCACAAAATCAAATCAACCATATGAAATCCGCGAAATCATAAACACGTGCAGCCAAGGCACAAAATCGACATCAAGTGCAATAAATATGCACAAATCGCAATTCAACACAACGGTGTATAAAATATATATCAAGTGCAATAACTATGCACAAAATGTAAATACCCAGTAGGTGCGACCATGGTGCACGAAAACCATATCATGAAACTGAATCATCAAAACTCAAATCCAAGCGATATTAGTGTGATACTCGAATCACAAACACAAATCGCAACAAATGACATTGAGTTACACCTCCTATAATGTCGAAAAATATCGGTGCGCCCAAAACTGGCAGAGCAAGAACATCCACTTTCCTCCTGCTCACGGTCTGGCGTCCTCTGTCTCTGGGTCCTCATTTCTCTGTGGATTACAAATCTCGCAATCCATCCGCTCGTCGGCCCGGTCCAGTGTACTAGCGGAAACGATCCGCTCTGACACTCCTCTGGTCATCTCTCGGCAATTAGTATGACCACTCATAAAGCAGCACGTCACTGGCGTCAACCTCTGGCCCTCTGAATACACGCGACACAACTGATCCTAGGTGTAAATCTTATCGCGGCAGTGTCCTTGAAGGAACCTGCTTAGGGTCTCTTCCGATCTAGCCTATGCCGAACTATACGGAGGCTGGTACTCGTGCATAATCTTTTCTCGTTTTCTGGACATCTACGTTCTCAGCACAGCATTTCGTCGGGAACTGGTCGTATCCCACACCTCCGTATACATATCCGACTCTAATCTCAACGGGGAGTAACAACAGCTCATTAGTATCTCGCACGAACCTCTTGTTCCACTCGTCTTTATTATCGTCTGCTTTGACGTCATGTCAGGCTATCAGCGTACTGCGATTGTTCTCGGCTATAGTCAATCCGGAATCTCTCACACGGACTCGAAATTACGAACTCGGTATCTTCATCACTCTGTAGAAGACATCTATCCGAACACGTCCTCGGGAACTCGTCCCTATCCATCGTAGGAATACTTTATATTTGTCCGTTCTCGATCAACTCATAACGCATCTGGGTGAGGTCCTCTTTCCGAAGCTGGTCAACTTTCTGATATCCTATCCGATGATATCCGGACGACGTTAAACTTTTCGATCGATTCCTCAAAGTCCCATAAATCCTCGAGAGCTCAACACTTGAGCATAGTTTTAAAATATCCAGTACATGCCACAATACCTATGGACCAGCCGTAGAAGTGAAAACCCAAGCCTCATTAATGGCACCGCGGAACTGCCGCAAACCCTAAGGTTCAAAAGCGGTTCCATGGGCATTATGTCGAGTTAGGGTTTCATTCTTCTAGAGGATCCACAGAATTACTTGCATGTTCCTCCGAATACCTTATACTTGGAAAAATGGGTTTCTGACATTCGTTAGAACTTTTTAACTTCGCCTAGACAACATGTGAATACCCTTGGTCCGCACGCTAAACAATGCCTCAATTCTCAAGGATAAACGGTATCACAATCTCTAAGGTATGTTGTACATCAACAGTCCTCTCACGACTGGCAGCCTCTATCAATGGCCCGATCCTCCAGTGCAAAGTCGAACACTCGCCTCAAATAAGAGGTCACAACATGAACACTAACTCGAGACGTTCCCGTGTCACCAGAAAACACGATGGTCAATCATCGTCCACGACGAGCTCGCCCTGACTGCATCATAAGCAGTAGCTCAATCTGCGCTCAAACCATGGTGACAGAAACCTCAAGCATGTATCAATGAAGATAGATCAAAGGAATGAAAGGAATCAACAGATCCAGAATGGATACATGATCATAAGGAGGAACGGAATCAATAAGAGTATGATCATGGAAACGAATAAAATCGAGGATCTCAAATGGATGTATAATCATGGGTACGAATAGAATCACCAATCTCAAAATAGGTACATCCTAAGGTTTCTTAAGTGGAGTATCGTATCGTAAATATGCCGCGAAACATACGTACCGTACGTCACACTACTCAAGCTACCTACTTCATCAATCACGATCAGCCTACGAAACGAAAGCTCGGGTCTAATACCCCCATGTTCAAGTCTAAGTTCCGTAAGGTCAAGCCTAGGTTCCGAAATAAATTACGCCCCAGACTCCACATAGTCAAACCTAGACTCGAACCAAGGTTAAACCTAGCGCTCTGATGCCAACTTTGTTATGACCCAAAATTTAGTTCGTGACCGGCACTTAAATCACGCCACGTTTACAGGCGTAACGTAATTCAAGTAAGCCGAAACCCAGAAATCTAAACCTTTTTAAGAAAATAAAAGAGATGATGTTTTGAAATAAAGGTATGATGAAATTAAAAGGTTTTCTTAAATGCATAGATGAGGGAACATGAAAATACAAGTGGATTATGCAAGTTGAAAAACATGTTTCGTCTTTTAAAAATTTGGGCAGCACCTCTTTTGTATATTTTGATCCAAAACCACATATACAAGATAATGATAAAGGCATCCCCAAGAGGGAGCTAGCTCTTCGCCAACCGGCGGATTCAAAACCACGCAAGTAATAAAACAAGTATACGACGCCCAACGGCGAAGATCAACACAAAGATAATGAAATATACAAGACATCAAAACTACTAGTAGCGGAATAACCCTCGCTCTAAGTCTCACAACCACAAGTCTCACTAAGTCTTACTAATTATACAAATACTAGTTTCTGATTTGATGGAGTTAACTAGATACAACAGGATTAATAATACAAGAGGGGTACGATCCAACATGTACCCCCTCCCAAAGCAAAACACCCGAATGCAGCTGTGTGCCAGCGATACCTCTACTGATCCATGCGGTCAACCTGCAAGAACTGTAGCACAACGGGGGTGAGTTGCCAACTCGTGAGTAGAAAACATCATCAAGTAGAAATCGAATAAACAACGATTCCTAGGTCAACTATATCATGAAGGTAATACTATGATATCTAAGGTGACCGTATATGTAAATATGTGCCAACAATATACTCAATGCCTATGTGCATGTGGATCTCATCCACGTGTCTACCAATGACACAACAACATCATGCGTGCATATATCATTAAAGCATATGCATGAAAGTATTAGGATATAAATCAACGTGTGTCCCTCGCGACACATCAAAATCATGAAACCTGAGTTTCCAGCATCGACATTCAAAACATCATGAAACCCGTGTCCAACATCGACACGTAAATCCTCATATCTCGGGCTCCGTCAGTCCGGATCGGCCCACGGGCTCCATCTGCGGGATCAACACTCGGGCTCCGGCAGAACGGGTCGGCCCTTATCTGTAACGTTTTGAAAATCGTTTAGGTGAAATTTCGGATAATCGGTAAAATAACTAGCGTTTTCCGTAAAAACCAAGATATAATTATTTTTCAACATAAAATTAAATATACCTATTCTAGCTATGTAATTGCTAGTATTTGGTATTTAATTAGTCACTTGTAAATTTCTAGTATACTAAAATATTTTCCGTAATTAATTATTTTAAATATTATTTTAAGCCTTAACTAATACATTTAATTAGTGATAATTACAAATTGGAATGTGTTAATACAAGTTTTGTACATCATGACACATTAAACCAAAGTGTAACATGTTGTTTATTGAAATGAAAGAAATTGTCAAGATGGTTCTTGAAATTTAAAGAAAAAGGTTAAATGGAAAAAGGGAAATAATAAAGAATAAGAAGCTTGGGCTTGTTGTTTGAGTTTGGGCTTTCTTTACTTGGAACTTCTTCACAAATACACACACCACCCTTCCCCCAAGTGGGCTGGCCAAACTACAATAGCCCCCCTCCCTCAATTTCTTTTCTTTACCTCATCAAAAAAATAAAATGAAATGAAAGAATAAAGAAAGAAAGGTTGTAGTCAAATGAGGTATGGTTTCCTTTGACTTGGCCACCACTTTCAACACCTCACTCTCTTTCCAATCCCTTTCCCTTGCTGGCCTAGCCCCCTTCCACAGCAGCCCCTCATTTCCCTACCTCCACTTCTCATCAAAAAACTCAAAAAAAAATGCATCAAAAATCCAAACAAACTCACACAAATCCCTAATCTAATCCCTACTCATTTTTCCTTGGCCCAAGCTAGCATGAATCAAGGAGCAAGATGGAAATTTGGAGGCTATGTTAGCATGCTAGATCTCAAACTTGTTGAAGTATAATCCTAAGCCATGGTTTGATTGTTGATAAATTCCTTAATTTAGCTTATTAGGTGTGTAATTATGGATTTAATTTCAAGATTTAAATATTCAAGAGAAGGGTTAAATTGTAACACCTTAGGATATGTTTAGTGGCTAAGTATATTTTAATATATGTTTTTCAATAAAAAGTTTACCAAATTGAGTTTCAAATATTTTTCCAAATTTAATGAATATTTTACTAGATTTTTCCTACGCTTGCACACACTTGTGCATGTAAACTAGGGGTTAAAAATGGGGTTGAACTATGATTAGCAACCATGGTGGTTTAAAATATGGGAATTAGGTTATTTGGGTTTTAATTAAGTATAATGGGTTATTTTATTTAAGGGTTGTTTTACTTTGAATTTGTTTTGGGTTTGACTTGGTGGGAGAAAGAAAGAGAGAGAGGGGGTGCATGATGGGGCATGATGTCCTTTGCCATGCTTCATTAAATGAGGAGAGAGGGGGGTTGACTAACCTTAGCTCTCATTTCCCTTGCTTTGTTCTCATTTTTATTTCTCTCAACTCTCACTCACTCACTCACACACACAACCCCAAAGCAACAACAGCAGCCCCAGCACCATCAGCAGCAAGTAGCAGCATCAGCAGCAGCACCATCAGCAGCAAGTAGCAGCATCAGCAGCAGCATGAAGCAGCAGCAGCAGTACCAGCTCCAGCAGCCACAGCAGCTCCAGATCTTCTCCTCCTCCCTTCTCCTTGCTCGTAGGATTCCTAGGGGGTATAATCTCTAAACTCATTCCTTTGTTCACTCTACGTATGTGTAGTTTAGCTTCGATTAGCGATAATTATGCGTTTTTAGTGCTAAATATGGTGATTAGTGTGAACTTTGGTTAAGTGAGGTTAGTGTAAGTCGATGTACAACACCCCACGACTTGTGGGGAGGCGGAATAATGAAAAACGATCTTTTTTTAGGCGTAAACATCGACTAACCGAGAATCTTAGCATAAACAATAACTAACAAGAAACCATAGAAGAGTTAACTACTATGATCAGTGATTATACTTAAAGAACCGAGTCCTTCGTCTTATCGTTCTCCATGTCCTCTACGGCCTTCTCTATGTAGTGGAAGATCCACCCGAGAGCTTTACTACAAGCTTCACCTCTAACTTGAGGTAACTAGGTTTCTTAAATCGCTAATCTAAGTAACCTAGGTGATATAGAGAATGGTTAAGGATTAAGTAGTCTACTCTAATCCTTGGTCTCAACACATGAGAGGGGAGGATTAGGGTTTGAAGAGAGAGAGCTTGAGGAGAGAGAAAGTGAGCAAGAGAATGAGATGAGATAATGATCTATCATAATATATATCAAGCATTATCATTTATCCAATAAAAGAAAATAAAGGATTAATCATCATGCTTAATAAATACAAGAGGGTGATTCATCTCCATGAGTCATTAAGCATTTATGATGCATTAATGACATGGATGAATCACTCAAATGACTCACTAATCTCATTTAATGCATATGCCACCTTAACCCCCAAGTCACCATCTTCTAGAAGCTTCTCGCGCAATTACGAGAACGCCCCTCCTATCCGTGAAAACACGGAAAAACTTTAGACTGTATAAATCCAATAACCGGATACTAGAAACAGGCTTAAACCAAAGCCGGCTAGTAAAAACTATCCGGATGTCGTACGTGCGTAAACACACGTATACGTCCGAACCCTTGTCGTAAAACCATACGACCTCTATATCGTTTCGCCTGGAGTAGGGAAACTCTCTGTGTGGGACTCTAGAGACTCGACTACTACGCTGGCAATAGGTTTAACCACAGACCGCAAGCGGCACTAGCTGTACGTAACGGTCCCCAGGTAGATGTCGATAAGAAGGCCGATGAGGAAATGTCACGACCCGCAGGGTACGGAACGTGACTGGCACTTAAGTTTACGAAACGTCTCAAGACGTCCGTAAAATAAGTAAGCCAAAGCCCAGAAAACCAAAACCAAATAAGCAAAAGAGTGAAGAGAACCCAATCAATTGAAAGCGAGTTTATCAAATAAGTCATATAAAACCCTTTTTAAAAACAATACCAATTTTTCCGAAAATTTCGGCAGAGTCTCCTTTGTAAATATTGGCCCCCAAAATGGGTACAACAAGAATATATATGAATCCAACAAATATGGTATCCCCAAGCGGGAGCTAGCTCTTCGCCACAAGGCGGTCACAAATCCCACGCAATATAAAGCAACAACATGCGAAATAATCATAAGGAAGCATGAGAAAAACAGCATGTCGACTCAAGTGAGCTCGACCCCAAAATACAGCATAAAAGCCCACAAATCTCACAGTCTCATCTCTAGGTCAATATACAATAATACTGGTAGATACAGTAGATGGAGTACACTAGATACAAGAATATACAAGGTGGTACAAAAATAATGATATAACCCACCTAAGAGCAAAACCTCGAGTCCAGGCAAAAGAAACAAGAGCTCCCGCCGCTACTGCACTGACGGAGCGGACCTGCAAAAGGCTATGGCACAACGGGGGTGAGTTGCCAACTCGTGAGTAATAAATAACATCTACACAGGCTATCGAATGCATGCACACAAGCATCCTAGCATCTAAATACAGGTAAGGCAGGACATAATGGCAAGTATGTATGCAATATGAATATACTGGCAGGTATGAATGCAATGCGAGTCAACTCGTGATATGAATATGTAAGTATAAGAAATCATGTTTTTCCCTTTAAGAATCTCTTTTGAAATACCAGCACAATACCAATAGAATCAACAAGAACCTGTGTCCAGCAACGACACCTCAAAACTATCACAAATCTCATATATCCATGTCATAGTATCTCTGGCCTCAGCCATCCGGCTGACCCAGCTCAATATCAAAATCTCATCATCTCGCGGCCACGGTCGGTATCCTCTGGATATCCGCCATGCCAAACAGTCACCGGTAGGTAATCCGTCCCCTGCCAGGCTCAACGTCAACACAACATTCATCTTGCCCCGGGGTACCATACCGGGCCCACCATGTACCCGTGACGGTTCTTCCACTCCTCGACACGGATCTCGAAAACCACAGCAAACTCATGGTGGACGACACTTTACATCACTATAAAACCGCAATTTTGTATATTTTAAAAAGGGTAATAAGTTTTAGAAATTCTGCGGCTTTCCCCCGAAATACAGAAATATCATAAATCTCAAGAAATCATCATGAATACATACGTCAATGATACTGAATGCATATGGTATTAATGTTCAAGTTACAATGTATGATTAATAGACTAGGCATGAGCAAATGATATAATGATATACATGCACATGAATAGCAATTCTACGATGTTATTTTAAGGATTTATTGCAATAGTACAGGTTTAGATATCAAATAGGGTGACAATATTCTAGATTATAAGTTATCTAGTGTCGTGGCATGGCAATTGCCAGGGCGTGTGTGCACGCATGAATAGTGCTCGTGCTGCATATAAAAACCCTGGCAATGGTGCAGGTGTCCTATAAAATGGTTTCGCATATGTATGTCAATATAAGGCATGGATGCAGCAAATAATCATATAAGTATTACACCCCTAATTACTAACATCACTAAGAATCTTTTAAGTTACTAAAACTATCGGGCGGCTTGCGACATCCAACGATAGTCCCCCGTAGATGTTACATCTACTCACCGGAATCCCTAGCTAGCTGTGTCCAATCACCGCTTTCCCCTTTCGAGCCGCGTCTGACGTCTCCGCGACCGAACCAAGAATTTACATCAATACCAAACATAAGGTTACATATCAAGAATGACGCAAAACCCAAACGAAAATACTAACGTTCACAAGCTAGGTACAACGTGCACAAAGTGCGCGGAACACACGCGAAAATCGCAAAAACTGCAAAAATCGTCGATTTGGTCGCCCGGCCAAACTAAAACCCGATTACCCAAAAATCCGCACTCACACATCCTAAATGTCATAGGATATGCCAATAATATAATCTAGATATCGCAATTAATTCGCCACAATAATATAATAAAAACCTAGTAAGCTAGAAGTTTTAAAATTTAGTGCAAATATCGACAATTAGCGACAAAGTTAACACAATCCAACACAACAATCCAAACTAACCCACTAGCTAGCCATTACACTAATTTTAAACCATTAACTATGCTAAAAAACCTAATTTCCATAAACAAAACCTTTCTTGATTTTCATAATTAGCAATTTCAATCCAAAACTAAACATGACAATACCAAATTAACACTAATTTGAAGCCCACACAAATAAAGTAACCTCATTAACCTAGATTAGCAAACAACTAGATAGCTAATTAGCTTTAATTAACTAAATAATGGTTTCAAGAAACCCTAGTTAACTCAACCATTAACATTAAACAAAACTAGAATGAAAATAGCACTAAATTAACACTAAACAACTAGATTAAAGAATTCTAACCATATTAACTTAAAAGAGTAGAAATTATACCTCAAATTTTCAACCCTAAGCTTGCTCAAGCCTCCCAAGACACCTCCTTTCTCCTTGATTTGAACCAAATTAGGTTGGAGAAGAGATGGAATATGGTTTTGTGTTGAATTTGTGAAGGAAATTGTGGATTTTGTTGAATTTTTGAGATGGAAATGAAGCAAAAGAGAAGAAGAAATGGGGAAAATATTTGGGGCTGTTGGTGCAGGATTTCTGAGCTGAGGAGGGAGTGGGGAAGTGGTGTGGGGTGTGGGAAAGTCATGTTCAACCCACACCAAACAAGTAAAGACCCATACCTAATAAAAAAATCCAAAATCCTTAAAAAAACACCTCTTTTCTACATAAAAATGAAGTAAAAGAGGCAAGCACTTTTTTTTATTGGGTTGCTGGAAATGGGCCGGCCTAGGGCTGAGGGAAGAGGGAGAGGGGTTTTACAAAAGAAATTTTATGCAAAAAGACCCCCCACAAGTCCAAAATTGCAAGTTTAAGCTTAAATTCAATAAATTTCATTTTCTATAATAAAAATTAGTTAAAAATCAAAATAAAATACTTAAAATTTATGTTACAACTAGATTTTAATTAACATAATTTTAAAGATTAAAATTAGCCCAGAAAAATTTGTATTTATCGCTAAATTAATGTATTTTCTTACCGGCTTAAAATAATATTAAAAATTGAAAAATTAGGGAAAATTTTTAAACGACCAGAATTTCATAAGTAACTCATTAGCTACTAAAAACAAGCAATTACCTATCCATTTTAGGTATAACTAGTCCTAAACTGCAAAATAACAAAAAAGACGGTTTACGGAAAAATACCGAATTTTCATCGATTTTCGGGAAAACACCAAAAGGACATTTCAAGGCGCTACAGGAAACCCATCCGAACTCCTACTGAGTCTGATGTGACAATCTCCGTACAGTCCGGTCTGTTCATCTATGACTATCGCATATCGGGCCTAGGGGGGCGGCAAGCGTCAGTCCCCTAATAGCGATATAAGTCGTGTTGGAGCGAAGCCCATTACACCCTGAGAAACTACTGGAACCTACCAGCAAATCTCGCTTGCTCTGGCAAGGGACTTTGCGTAATGGCTCTCTGACACAGCGTGATATCAACCCCCAATACCGGGAGAGACGAAGCCTGTCTAACCGCCACTGCCTCCAAGTGCTCGGGATTGCACCCAACTGCTACCTGTTTGCATGACTCCTTTGAGCCGTGGTAGGGTAGCAATCTAAGAACAGTGGGACACACTCGAGGCGAAGTAGTAGTGTCAAGTCTGCGGACTATACTGTACTCATGTCACATGGGAACTGTTAGCTGACGACTGGTATAAAACCAACCAACAGTTCCCTGTGTGTCCTGTCCGGTGTACCCGTAATCCTAACGAGCACCTGCATACTATCTCCAGTACGACGTACTGACGGCTGTGGGACAGACCATCTCCCCAACTGGGATGAGAAGCGTACAGACTAGTCTACTTCGGAGTATCGATGCCCTGTCTCGATAATCCTACGACTAGGGACCTGAATAAGGATGTGCTTGTAGACTACCCAGCCCCCACTAGTATGACTGCCATCACAACGCTGGTAGTCAAGCAAGATCCTAAGAGCTCTATCAATACGTATACTCACATATTAAGATAGAAAAACCAAGTAGCATACTACCATGTATAGCAAGACTGTTATATACATGTGAATATCCCAAACTTCCATTAAGTAATATACAAACTAGTATGACACAATAATGGCCCCTAGGGCATATACACTAACAGTTAGCATTGGGTAGACTAACTTAATTAAGTCTTATTAGGGCCACTTTAACCTAGTTAAACACCAAATTGCACTAAAATACCCTAAGTTTTCAAATTGTGCAGAATATATTGTTTTAGAGCAAAACTTAGCCTTTCAGTAATCTGCTTTAGATCTGGGTTGTTCAGGTAAAAATTGAAGAAACTGGAGCTTAGTTACTAGATGTTTGATCAGTCGAAAATACTGCATTTTTAACACGGCAATTTTCCTATCTATTGTACTCATCTAGAAGTGTTCGTTATTCATATTACACATATTAGCAAATAAGTCGTAAAATATCAGATTACATGCGTTAGACTCTAAAACCGACATTTCTGAGGAAATTGTGTGTTTATCATGGCATCGCATCATTCCTATATTGCGCAACTTGTGTTTCGAAGTCTGTGCAGGCAAATCCAGAAGAATAGTCAAATTTGTCAAATTGCTGATAAAAAATACGCCAACTCAATGACTTCAGATCTGGAAGTAATCTGGAAAGCATTTTTGAGAATCAACATATCAGATACATACCCCAAAGGAATCCCAAAGCAACAGAAGAAATATGGCACTGTGGCCTTGTCACGTGACCGCGGATCCGCGGCATAAGCTGTCACGTGCCGCGGGTCCGCGGCGGTATTGCCACGTCAGCACTCCAATTTTGCTTCATTATTCCTATCTCAGTGGCTACAGCTCAGAAATATACTTCAAATTCCAGAGAACTCTCGAAGCTTCTACCAGATCAGCAAAGATCATTAAGCAAAGCTAATCATAATTAAGCTCCTAACAAACTATTTCTAGAAGCTCCCTCCTAACTAACTTCCTCTAGAAGGCTCCCTCTAACTAACTTTTGGAGGGAAATTCAAAATTCAAATCCTAGATCTAGGGTTTTGGGAAGTCTATAAATAGAAGCCAAGATCTAGGGTTAAGGGCTAATCTCGAATCATTAGTTCAATCGTTAATCTCCATCTTCTTCCACTAGTCTAGTGACAAGACTTGTGCGAAACCCTAACCCTAATTCCAATCAAAATCCAATATCCCGAGTACCAATCAAGCGAGAAGCCCTTCAACCTTTTAGGAGCGGAGCCGATCTTCAATCGAGCAAGTGATCCAAGCCGATCCACGACTCACGGAGACAAGCGAAGACAAATCGACGGTCGAGTTCTTCCTCTTGTAGTTCTTGAGCGATTGTAACGAAATTGTTGATATAAATAAAAGGTGAAATTCTTTAATCTTGCTTTCTTTAAATTCTTGCATCATGATTTGATCTCAATTTGTAATTGTAGTTCTTGTTGTTGTTAGTGTATATGCCCTAGAGGCCATTACTGTATCATACTAGTTTGTATATTACTTGATGGAAGCTTGGGATATTCACAGTTGTATATACAATCTTGCTCGAAATGGTAGTATGCTACTTGGTTTGTCTCTGCTTTAATATGTGCATGTATTTATTTTAGCATATCGCTGTTATACATATTAGTAGAGCCCTTAGGATCTTTGCTTGATTACCAGCGTTGTGATGGCGCTCACACTCGTGGGAGCTGGGTGATCTATAAGCACATCCTTATACAGGTCCCTAGTCGTTGGATTATCGAGACAGGGCATCGATACTCCGGAGTAGACTAGCGTATGCGCTTCTCATCCCAGCGTGGGAGACGGTCTGTCCCACAGCCGTCAGTACGTCGTACTTGAGATAATATGCGGGTGCTCGTTAGGTTACGAGTACACTGGACAGGACTCGTCGGGAACTGTTGGTTGGTATTATACCTATCGTCAGTTATCAGTTTCCAGGTGACATGAGTACAGCTTAGTCCGTTGACTTGACACTGTCACTTCGCCTCGAGTGTGTTCCCACTGCACTTTGATTACTACCCTACCACGGCTCAAAGGAGTCGTGCAAACAGGTAGTTTTTGGGTGCAGTCCCGAAGCACTTGGAGGCAGTGACGGTTAGACAGGATTCGTCTCTCCCGTTATTGGGGGTTGACATCGCGCTGTGTCCAGGAGAGCAATTACACGAGTAGTCCCTGGCCAGGGCAAGCGAGATATACTGGTAGGTTTCCAGTGTTATCTCAGGGTGTTCTGGGCTACACTCCGACACGACTTGTACCGCTATTAGGGGACTGACATTCACCGCCCCCTAGGCCCGCCATGCGATGTATCAGACGAACAGACCGGACTGTACGGAGACTGTCACATACAGGCTCAGTAGGAGTTCAGATGGGGTTCACCTCGTCAGTCTTCTTATCGACATCTACCTAGGGACCGTTACGTACAGCTAGTGCCGCTTGCGGTCTGTGGTTAAACCCACTGCCAGCGTAGTGTCGAGTCTTTAGAGTCCCACACAGAGAGCTATTCGCCTTTAGGCAAAATGAGTAGAGGTCGCATGGTTTTGCGACAGGGTTCGTTCACATTCGCGCACTTGTGCACGTTTGCTGTCCGGACAGTTTATACTAGCGGGCTTTGGTTTAAGCCGGATCCTAGTATATGATTTGGGATTGGTTTTTCTCATTGTATTCGTGTTCCACGGATCACGAATGCGGGTGCGTATGCACAGTTGTTTGAGACAGAGGGAGAGGACCTTGATTAGGGTTAATGGCTATTGTCATTTTATTAACCCTAATGCTTATGTGTGTATTATATTTAATTGATAATTAGTTTGATAATTGTGCATGGTTATGGTTGTTGACCATTTGACCTCCTTGACTTGTTGACCTAAGTTGACACTTTGACCATCATCATTTCTTTTGGAAGATGCTTTTTGATCCTTGCAAATTGAAATGATAATGGTCATGTCATGATAAGCCATGACAATTATCTAGCTAATTATTTAATTAAAATAATATACACATATTAGTGAGAATGGTTCACATTATTCTCATTCTATCATTTCATTTCTCTCTCTTGTTCTTCCTCTCCCTCAAGCTCTCTCCCTCTCATGTGTTGAGAAACACTTGAGCTTGAGAAAAACCCTCTCTTGATCATCTTTACTCTCATATAGGGTTGAAGGACTAGCACTTCTTGAACCCTAGTTACTTCTAGCTTGGAGTTGAAGCCAAAGGTTGAGGCTTTCGGGTGGATCTTTCTTTGACGGGAGAAGACGACAAGGTGACCTCCTTCCACTACTCCAAGGAGCAAGGAGAGAAGGACTTAAAGCCCAAGGTATAACCTTTCTAGCACTTAGCTAGTTTCTAGTTAGCTTTAGCAAGTTTTTGTTTAGCAAAGATCCTTCATAGTCTAGTCCATGTTGCCTAAGCTCATAAAAATCCGATTTTTATTCCATTTTCCGCCTCCCCGCAAGCACCGGGGTGGGCAACGTGGACTTACAGTGGTATCAGAGACTAACTAAACATAAACTAGCTAGGTAGTGAAGTGTAACGAAGTTCGAAACCGGAAAATCCAAAAACCGAGTTTTCAAAAACCCTAGTTTCTGTTAAAAAGATTTCTGGTCAAAACAAAATTTGTTATACACCAAAAATCGTCTCAGGGTTTTCTAAAGAAAACCACCAAACCCGGTCCAGTGATTCGTCTAAACCGCCGCGTTTCCGCGGCAATAGCAAGCTATTGCCGCGGAACCGCCGCCGTTTGGACTCTTCACTGAGTCGAGTTTGGTGCAGTTTTCTTACGGCTTGGTTTTAGGAATTTTAAGATGGTTTATATGTGCCCAGATTTTCCAGAATAGAAATTTATTTTTGGGGGCCTATAAATCCGTATTTTTTTCCGAACTTCACTACACTTTGACTATGACGGTTATATCTGTGATGTTTGCATGTATTAAACGTCGGCTAATCGCTATATGTCGATTAGTCGGGGTTATACATATCTGTAATCTGTGATTGATGATTGGTGTGTGTATATGAATGGGTTGGATTGTCGCGGGTGAATAGCCGGGATGGATGTGAGATGAGTGTTGCTTTTTCTTTCATTCATTGTAATATGTAAATTGATGTAATATTATTATTTGTATGGCCGCGCAACCGGGTCGGGGTTGTAGCCGTCATTGTATAATTCTTTTTACTGTTTTTGCTCCTAGGATAGACCCATGGAGGGGGTGCACAAACTACCGGGTATCTCGAAGTGCCGAGTGGCCTACTCACGGTGGTGAGGGAGGTTGCTTCGCTTTGGGTACTTGGCGGGTAGTTTGCCGCACCCGTAGGGGTCTTGGGTGGGGTATTGGCTATTCACCGCGACCGTGTAATCCGCTTTTCGTTGCAGGCTCGAACGGATTGCGGATTCCTAGTATATCCAATGTATTCATCTGTGATCTGTAATGTCTATCATTGCTATATATTTATATATGATAACTATTTAGGCGTTGCTTATGTTTTACAGCCGCGCTAGCCCAGCCCCCGCTCTGTCGTTAGTTAAGTAACCTAACGGGTGATGACGGGGCCCCGTGGCGAATGCGAATGGCATAAGCGTACGTCTTATTTTGGTTGTTTTCTGCAATGGTAGGATTAAATGATGGGACGCATTAAAAGAACTAATGCAAGAAAATAAACAAAGTAAAAGTCGATTGGAACACTTTGAAAACCACTCGGTTCTTTTCAAAACCAAACTTTTAAACGCGGAGCATGAACCAATCCTTTTAAAAGCTATCTCGTTCCATCGATTATATCAAGTTCACTACGTTCACGGTTTCGCCAAAACCATTCGTAGCCCTCCGTCGTTTCGTATGGATATTCAATAGTATTCAAGCTATGTTTGTTGACCTTCGTCAAGGCATAGTGATTGGTAGCTGTTGGGTGTTCATATGTAGCATAAATAGATGCGTTGGTTTGGGACAGTCGTACTACCTTGTTGACCTTCGTCAAGGGTATGTACGGGTGGGTTCAAATTAACCTGGATAGTGACGGGTAGAACTTGACATGTGACTTATGATTTGTTGACCTTCGTCAAGGTCATAATAGCATGGGGCAAAAATCCACATCGGGAGTTTCATAAGTACTAAAACTTGCTAGCGCTGCATACCATTTGGAGTGTGATGATTCTGGTAGGATTCCTTCAGTTTTATCACGCAATGATATTTGGATCCCGATCCTGCTGTGAGTATATGCTACTCCTCAGGAAAACTCTCACTTAACGATCAATGCTATAAACCTAGTAGGTGTCTAGAAAGGTGTTAGCGGGGCTACGCCCACAGGGAAAAGAGGTTACTTAATTAAGGAACTTCGCGAAAGCGTTGGAAAACCTCCCTCGAAGTACCGACACTGGCCTGGCTGAACGGTTAAGCAAGTATTGTACGGTGAGATTGATCCTGACTAATCCTTTCTTTATGGTTTGAGAAGGGATTCGAGAGACAGTGGGAGCCATCCTGTTTAGATAAATTAAAAACCAATCTAAACTTGCAAGAGCATCATGCTAAGTGTTTTCTTCTCTCTCTCTTAATTGCAGCGACCCAGTGACCGCACCTAGGTTACATCTAGATAATAAGATGACTGAATCTAACTGTTATAACTGGCAAAGGTCTGTCCAGATGTCCATTTCCCAGGACAAGCTGGGACACCTCTTGACTGATCCAACCCCTGCCGTCTCAGGTCCATTTTCCCCTGTCACGGATATTGATATTCGTAGGACATCGGAAGAAGACTGTGCGAAAGCCAAGTGCCTCGTGTTAGCCTCAGTTGATGGTATATACCAGAGGCAGCACGAGAAGATGGACTCAGCTTCTATCTTCCTCCATAACAAAGTTTTATATGGAGAGCAATCTCGTATCGCAAGATATGAGACCTCGAACGAATTGCTTCCAGTGAGGTTGGCTATCGGGTCATCTGTAGGGGGCAACGTCCTTACAGAGACCAGCTCTTTTGAGCTCTCGGACCTGAAGACCACGTTGAAGAACGGGTCAGATGCTGACTCAGTTCAACAGTCTCTACCTACTACCCTAAAGGAAACTAGGGAAGTAGAAAGAAAGGGAAGGGCAGAAGTTTCAGGAACAGATGTAGTAAAAGAAGGATGTTCCTATTGTTACGGGAATGAACATGGACAGAAGGATTGCAGGGCTTGTAAAGCCAGTAGCCAGAATTCGAAGCATGTTGTGGCTTCGGCTTCGGGTGTGTTTGTGATTGAGAACTGTATGTCAGTTAACCCTACTTCCTAGGTATTGGATACCGGATCAGGATCTCATATCTGTAATTCGTTACAGGCTTTGAGAAACCGTAGGGTTATCAGGAAAGGTGATATGACTCTCAGGGTTGCTAACGGAATGAGCATGTATGCTGAATCCGTAGGGGAATATCATCTAGGACTGACAACTGGGCAGATATTGATTCTGCGTAACTGTTTTTATGTACCAGGTGCGACTTGTAATATCATATCTGTATCCTTAATTTCTAAGGAAGGATATGATTTTACTTTTGTAAGCGATGTAGTTAACATCCACTTAAATCAAGTTCTGATTGGGTCAGGTACATTACAAAACGGCATATACGTATTGAATCAAGCTCAGATCTTCAGTGTCCAGAACACACTTAAAAGAAAGTCTCCGGAAACAAATCAGGCTTTCTTATGGCATTGTAGACTGGGTCACATTAATGAGACATGGTTAACAAAGTTACATAAAGAGGGATACTTGAATCCGTTTGAGTATCAGTCTTATGCCACTTGTGAATCTTGTCTCATGGGAAAGATGACAAAGACTCCGTTCACTGGACACGGAGAAAGAGCGAGCGAGCTCTTGGGACTCATACACAGTGATGTGTGTGGTCCAATGTCTACACATGCGCGAAGTGGTTATTCATACTTCATTACTTTCACAGATGATTTCTCTAGGTATGGGCATGTCTTCTTGATGAAGCACAAATCCGAGGCCTTTGAGAAATTTCAAGAATACAAGAATGAAGTTGAAAAACAAACAGGCATAAGTATCAAGGCACTGAGATCTGATCGAGGTGGTGAATACTTGAGTGCCGAGTTTCTGGGCTACTTAAAAGAGAATGGAATTCTCTCTCAGCTTACTCCTCCATACACACCACAACATAACGGTGTATCGGAAAGGCAGAATCGAACCCTATTGGATATGGTTCGTTCCATGATGAGTAAGGCTGAGTTGCCATGATCCTTCTGGGGTTATGCGCTAGAAACAGGTACATATCTCTTGAACAAGGCTCCAACCAAGACTGTGCCTACCACCCCATATCAGATGTGGAGTGGGAAGAAACCCTGTCTCAAGTACCTAAAGACATGGGGATGTCCAGCTTTTGTAAAAAAGCAGCATGCGGACAAGCTCGAGGCACGTTCAGTACTGTGTAAGTTTGTGGGATACCCAAAGAACTCCAGGGGATATCTTTTCTATTCCGCAGAGGAACAAAAGGTTTTTGTTTCTCAGCATGCCCACTTCTTGGAAACTGAATTTTTAGAAAATCAGATAAGTAGGAGCGCTATAGAACTGGAAGAAATTCCAGAACCACAAGCTATTACTGAAAGCTTGGAAGAACCAGAAGTCTCAAGAGAACCGGACATCCCAGCGCCACTCCGCAGGAGTAGTAGGAAGTCTCATCCGCCCGAAAGATACTACGGTTTTCTCATAGACGGGGATAGAGAGGATTGCACCATGGATTATGGTGAGCCTACTAGCTTCCAGCAAGCCATCCAGAGCGGCGACTCGGTAAAATGGCTGGATGCAATGCGGACCGAAATGGAGTCCATGTACACCAACAAAGTATGGACGTTGGACATTGCTCCAGATGGGGTAAAACCCGTTGGATGCAAGTGGATCTTCAAAAGGAAGATTGGTGTAGATGGACAGGTTGAGACCTATAAAGCTAGACTGGTAGCAAAGGGTTTTCGTCAACGACCTGGTTTGGACTATGACGAAACCTTTTCTCCAGTAGCTATGCTGAAATCCATTCGGATCCTTCTTGCCATTGCTGCCTTCCACGATTATGAGATTTGGCAGATGGACGTAAAGACAGCTTTTCTAAATGGACATTTAGAGGAGTGTGTCTATATGGATCAGCCAGAGGGTTTCATTCAGAGTGGGAGCAGCGGAAAGGTGTGCAAGTTGCTTAAGTCCATTCATGGACTTAAGCAGGCATCGCGGAGTTGGAACGTCTGCTTTGATGATACTGTCAAAGAATTCGACTTTATCAAAAATCCAGATGAACCATGCATTTACAGTAAGATTGTAGGGAGAACTGTAGTTTTCCTCGTCTTGTACGTGGATGACATTCTCCTAATAGGAAATGATATTCCTATGCTACAGTCAGTCAAAGGATTCTTGTCGCAGAGGTTCTCCATGAAGGACCTGGGCGATGCCAACTACATTCTGGGGATCCAGATCTATCGTGATAGATCTAAGAGGATGTTGGGACTTTCACAGTCAAGGTACATCGACACCATACTGAAAAGATTCAGTATGGAAGATTCCAAGCGCGGTAATCTACCGGCTTGTCACGGGATCACCCTCTCCAAAGAGATGTCTCCCAAGACTGATTTGGAGAGGGATCGCATGTCTATTATACCCTACGCTTCTGCGGTAGGCTTTATAATGTATGCGATGTTGTGTACCAGACCATATGTAGCATACGCATTGAGCGTTGTAAGCCGGTATCAGTCAAACCCAGGGGAGAAACACTGGATAGCGGTAAAGAACATTCTCAAGTACCTGAGAAGGACTAAGGAGATGTTCTTGGTGTATGGCGGAAAAGACCTGCAGATTGAGGCCTTTGCTGACTCCAGCTTCCAGAGTGACAAGGATGATTCCAAGTCCATGTCGGGTTTTGTCTTTACCCTCAATGGAGGGGCGGTGTGTTGGAAGAGCTCCAAACAGGAAACCGTTGCTGACTCGACTATGGAAGCGGAATACATCGCTGCATCTGATGCCGCAAAAGAAGCTGTCTGGATGAGGAAGTTCTTGAGAGAACTTCAGGTGGTTCCGTCCATTGTTGACCCAATACCTCTGTATTGCGACACCAACGGGGCTATAGCTTTAGCGAAGGAACCCAGGTCCCATCAGAAATCCAGACACATCTTAAGGCGGTATCACCTGATCAGGGAGATCGTAGATCGCCAGGAGATCGAGGTCCGGAGAGTTGCATCAGAGGATAACACTGCAGATCCATTCACCAAGGCCTTGCCCCAGACTCAGTTCGAGCGGCTGATCGAGATGATAGGTCTTCGATACGCCAGTACATGGCCTTAGTGCAAGTGGGAGATTGTTAGTGTATATGCCCTAGAGGCCATTACTGTATCATACTAGTTTGTATATTACTTGATGGAAGCTTGGGATATTCACAGTTGTATATACAATCTTGCTCGAAATGGTAGTATGCTACTTGGTTTGTCTCTGCTTTAATATGTGCATGTGTTTCTTTTAGCATATCGCTGTTATACATATTAGTAGAGCCCTTAGGATCTTTGCTTGATTACCAGCGTTGTGATGGCGCTCACACTCGTGGGAGCTGGGTGATCTATAAGCACATCCTTATACAGGTCCCTAGTCGTTGGACTATCGAGACAGGGCATCGATACTCTGGAGTAGACTAGCGTATGCGCTTCTCATCCCAGCGTGGGAGACGGTCTGTCCCACAGCCGTCAGTACGTCGTACTTGAGATAGTATGCGGGTGCTCGTTAGGTTACGAGTACACTGGACAGGACTTGTCGGGAACTGTTGGTTGGTATTATACCTATCGTCAGTTATCAGTTCCCAGGTGACATGAGTACAGCTTAGTCCGTTGACTTGACACTGTCACTTCGCCTCGAGTGTGTTCCCACTGCACTTTGATTACTACCCTACCACGGCTCAAAGGAGTCGTGCAAACAGGTAGTTTTTGGGTGCAGTCCCGAAGCACTTGGAGGTAGTGACGGTTAGACAGGATTCGTCTCTCCCGGTATTGGGGGTTGACATCGAGCTGTGTCCAGGAGAGCCATTACACGAGTAGTCCCTGGCCAGGGCAAGCGAGATATACTGGTAGGTTTCCAGTGTTATCTCAGGGTGTTCTGGGCTACACTCCGACACGACTTGTACCGCTATTAGGGGACTGACGTTCACCGCCCCACTAGGCCCGCCATGCGATGTATCAGACGAACAGACCGGACTGTACGGAGACTGTCACATACAGGCTCAGTAGGAGTTCAGATGGGGTTCACCTCGTCAGTCTTCTTATCGACATCTACCTGGGGACCGTTACGTACAGCTAGTGCCGCTTGCGGTCTGTGGTTAAACCCTCTGCCAGCGTAGTGTCGAGTCTTTAGAGTCCCACACAGAGAGCTATTCGCCTTTAGGCAAAATAAGTAGAGGTCGCATGGTTTTGCGACAGGGTTCGTTCACATTCGCGCACTTGTGCACGTTTGCTGTCCGGACAGTTTATACTAGCGGGCTTTGGTTTAAGCCGGATCCTAGTATATGATTTGGGATTGGTTTTTCTCATTGTATTCGTGTTCCTCGGATCACGAATGCGGGTGCGTATGCACAGCTGTTTGAGACAGAAGGAGAGGACCTTGATTAGGGTTAATGGCTATTGTCATTTTATTAACCCTAATGCTTATCTGTGTATTATATTTAATTGATAATTAGTTTGATAATTGTGCATGGTTATGGTTGTTGACCATTTGACCTCCTTGACTTGTTGACCTAAGTTGACACTTTGACCATCATCATTTCTTTTGGAAGATGCTTTTTGATGCTTGCAAATTGAAATGATAATGGTCATGTCATGATAAGCCATGACAATTATCTAGCTAATTATTTAATTAAAATAATATACACATATTAGTGAGAATGGTTCACATTATTCTCATTCTATCATTTCATTTCTCTCTCTTGTTCTTCCTCTCCCTCAAGCTCTCTCCCTCTCATGTGTTGAGAAACACTTGAGCTTGAGAAAAACCCTCTCTTGATCATCTTTACTCTCATCTAGGGTTGAAGGACTAGCACTTCTTGAACCCTAGTTACTTCTAGCTTGGAGTTGAAGCCAAAGGTTGAGGCTTTCGGGTGGATCTTTCTTTGACGGGAGAAGACAACAAGGTGACCTCCTTCCACTACTCCAAGGAGCAAGGAGAGAAGGACTTAAAGCCCAAGGTATAACCTTTCTAGCACTTAGCTAGTTTCTAGTTAGCTTTAGCAAGTTTTTGTTTAGCAAAGATCCTTCATAGTCTAGTCCATGTTGCCTAAGCTCATAAAAATCCGATTTTTATTCCGTTTTCCGCCTCCCCGCAAGCACCGGGGTGGGCAACGTGGACTTACAGTTGTGATGTTCGAGTAAAACTCCGCTCGTAAAGGTGTCGAGACGATCAATAGAATGATGATGTAACAAATCTTAAAACGATTCTTAAGTCCTACGAGTTTTCTAAACCCTAGCAAGTTCAAGAATCGATGACCTAGTTTCGTTGCGATGCTTTCTTGATTGTTATCGCTCGAAATTAGGGATCTAGGATCGTTTCTTGAATTTACTAGAGGCTAGAATGTGAATGATATCGACGAAGGAACAAGGGATAAATCATGAAACCCTAGTTTCACTAGAAATCCCTAATTCTCGTCGATCATCATCGATCTAGTATCAATTCATCGAAGGATAAGAATACGTCATCATGATATTACATCACATCTATAGATCCGATTGATTCCTACGAGCCTCATTTAGATTCTTGATATTTGGTTGGAAAAATCATCAAACTATCAATTCTTGATTCTATCGTTTTCTTGTTATTAGATCTAGATTTTCTAATTCATGAACTTCAACTATAAATCATGAATTGTTTGTTTTCTTTATATTAAAGTTTCGATTCAAATAAAAAAAGATACGAACGAATCACACAATCCCTGTGGACGATCCGCACTCGCTAACGCGCTACATCCGACACCGTTAATTGATTGCGGTCAAAAAATATTTTTGGTTGTGATTTCTATATACAAATTTCTAAACCGACACAACGAGAAATTCTTATCAATCAAATGGCGCTGTTGCCGGGGAACGCGCGCTAATTCGTTCTATATTGAAATTTGAATTGAAATATTTATTCCATTATAATTTTTAGATCAAAATTCGCGCAAAACACTAATACGAGTTGTTGTGATTTGTGCGAGAAAATCTGGCATCATTGGAGCTGGAGAATTTTTTTTAGGAATTTCCAGAGAGCTCATAGAGTGAATAGAAGTTCACTGTAGATTTTTGGTGCACTGAACAGCACATACGGCCGCCCTTCCGCGGCATTAGCGCCCTATTGCGGCGGTTCCGCGCATCTGTGGAAGCTTCCCTGCAAAAAATTTTCACAGTAACCTCTATCTTTCTTATCTCTTTCCTCAAATCTGCTCCAATTAACATTTTGTGCAGGTTTCTTTGCAAAAATCGCAGCGCCGCGCAAAAAGCAAAATTAAATTGTGCTTGTTTTGATATTTGTGGTCGTTTGCATAATTAATACGGACATTAAGGGGCAAAGACCAAATCCAGATTAGGTGGGGAGTTCATTACCCTTCCTAAGAACCAAAAATCACAAACTTGCATCCGCATTTACCCTCATTAATTAAAAGAAATCTAGAGATGACTCTATGGACCGTCGCGCTCACTTAGGACAAGAGAAGGCCGTGGGTAATCCATTGTTTATCTGCGTTTCTTTTGTGGTGTCTAAGGTAAGTGTGTCGAAGGCTAGTGGTTACTTAATTAGGCCCACTACTTACGTAGTGGAGAACCTCCCACTTACCTGGCACTTACCTGGCCACAGGAAAGACAAAGAGGCAGTGGAGGATTTATCCTGCGACTTGTCTTTTGGCAGTTAGTAGCGGTCTAGAGTTTGACCTAGGTGACTATTAGAATCTAGGGTTTTGCTTGTTGCAATTTGTGATTCGCATCATTTTTTCAAAAATCCGTATCAATTTTCAAAACAAACACCGCATTCATATCATTCCCCTAATTATAAATTCACGCTGCCACTTGTACTAACCCTTTTTAGTGCAAGATAGGCTGGACACGGGTTTCTAGTGCCCGTTAAGTCCGCGTTTCCTTTTATCGACCCAAAATTCAGTATTTCTACATTTACCTTTCTTTTACCCACCACCACACCCACTTCGATGGATCCATCTCGATCGAACGTCTTTTCCACTAATCTGCCGCCGTCCGTTGGTGCGCAGAATCCACCTCGCATCTCTCTCTAAGAGAGGTGCTATCCTACACGAGGTCCTCTTTCCACCTGTCTTTCCATTCCACCAGCCAACGGGGAAAATTTTTTAATAAAACCCCAATACATCAACCTTCTACCAAAATTTCACTGTCTCGAGTCTGAAGTGGCATATGCATTTATCACCAAATTTGAAAATGTATGCGCAATGATGGGTACCTCACAGCTTTCTATGGATGCTATGCATCTATGTTTTCTCCCATTCACCTTGTGCGATATAGCCGAGAAGTAGCTGTATAACACTACCGTACATTCCATCTCAAACTGGGAAGAATTCGTCAAAGCATTCCTTAAGAAATTCTACCCACATCACAAGACAGCTCGAGTCCATAGCGAAATAAATCAATTCACCCAGCTTCCATATGAACCATTTTCAAAATGTCTTGAACACTTCAAGGATCTGTTAGTCCAATGTCCTCATCACGGAATCCCGAGATGGGAACTGTGCCGAGTTATTTATGAGGGCATTAATCCTAACACAAGACAGACCCTTGAATCCATGTGTCAAGGCAACTTCATGACTAAAGATGATGGGGAAGCCTGGAATTTTCTAGAAAATTTCGCTGAAAAATCTTTACAGTGGGATGGTGTGAGTCAATCGTCTAAGGATGGCAATAATATTTCCATAGGAGTTAGAGTTGACATTTCAGCTATGCAAAAGAAACTCGAGACTATGGAAAACAAATTTTTAGCCGCCCTAAGTCAAATATCACTCTCCAAAACTGTATGTGGATGCTGTTCTGATCCTTCTCATTTGACGGAAGAATGTCCACGAAATTCTATGTTTCAAGGTCACGAGCATACCAATGCCGCATTTCAAAGACCTAGAAACGATCCATTTTCTTCCACATATAATCAGGGTTGGAGGAATCACCCAAATTTTGCTTGGAACCAATCACAATCTCAAAACACGGTTCCAACCCAAAACAATTTCCAAGGGGTCCCTCCACCACAACAGCACCCACAACTTCAATTGAGTCAGCACCCCTTCCAAACACATAACTTTCAAAATCCGGTCAACACACCTGCACTGTCTAGTCCTTTACAGTTGACCGGAACTGATGAATCCTCTTCATTTGCACAATACATGAATTTGGTCTTAACAAATATCATGCAAGTTTCGGCTGAAATGAAGTCTTCTGTCGATAAAATTGAGAAAAACTCTGCTTCCCAAAGCGAGAGTATTAAATCGATGAAAGAAGAAATTGCACGATTAAAAGCCGAAATGAGTGCAAGAGAGAAAGGGAAACTTCCAGCTCAACCTTTACCCAATCCTGGCTATTCACATCATGTGAGTGCAATCACGTTGAGATCTGGAAGAGTGCTTGGCACTCACGTTGGGGAAGAGTTTGATGATACTGATAAATCAATCAATAATACCCAGGCTGAGACCTTTCCTCACACACACACTTCTACTTCTGATCCTTGTTCTTCTACCCCACCACCTTCTTGCGAGCCTATTCTTCGTTTCCCACAAGGATCGCCACTTCAGCCCACCTCTTCTACTCCTCCACCGACGATCCCCACTTCTATTTTGGGATCGGGTCCACACACACATCCTTCTCCTATGATGGACCCAGTGCTTATTGCTAAAGCACCTTATCCTAATCGGTTAAGGGCTAACACATCAAGTCCACATATAGAGAAGATTATGGACATTTTTAAGCAAGTTAACATCAACATCCCTCTCCTAGATGCTATCCAACAAGTTCCGTCCTATGCGAAAACTCTTAAGAACTTGTGCACTAGGAAGAGGAAGACTCAAGTGCCCAAGAAGATTTTTATGGCAAAGACTGTAGACACGGCTTTCCCCCAACAAGTACCGAGAAAACGTAAGGACCCTGGTTGTCCTACTATTTTCATTTCTATTGGGGGAAAACACATCAACCGTGCTCTACTTGACCTTGGCGCTAGTGTTAACTTGCTTCCATACTCTGTTTATGAGCAACTAGGGATCAGAGAGTTGAAACCAGCCCATTGCACTCTCCAGATGGCTGACCGATAAATCACCAAACCTAGGGGTGAACTGGAGGATGTGTTAATAAAAATCGGGGAATTCATCTTCCCTACGGATTTTATTGTAATTGATACACAGCCTGTAGCGAACCCACGGAACCAAATTCCGGTGATTTTAGGTCGCCCCTTTTTGGCCACTTCCAATGCAATAATCAACTGTCGTAATGGTTCTATGACCCTATCTTTCGGGAATAGGTCAATAGAGCTGAACATTTACAAGTTGGGAAGTGTACCCTCCGAACCTACTGCTCAGGTCTGTTCTGTCGACTTAATGGATGTCGACAGCAGCGAATTTGATGATCCTCCTGATATCGATCTTGACTCTTTTCAAACGTTATTGTTTGACCCAACTATGTATCATACACATACGGACTCTTTCACCGAGATGTCCGGGTCAACAACTAACACCGATTATGAACTGTTTTTAGAGTCTGAAGATCGCCCCGCGATTTGTGATGACATTATTCATCGGGATATGGATGGAACTTTTGAGGAAATCTTCGCTGATGAACTCGCATTTTTGAATGACACGGCTGTTGAGATGAATCATGTCCCAATCAATGAAATTGAACCTCCACCCCTTCTTCTGAACTGTAAAAAGAATGCGAGTAATCCATCACATACACTGCATCGTCTCTCCAAAATGAGACACACACACACTCTCTTCCACCACTTAACCTTTCCCCACTTCTTCTTCCACCAACCAGAGCACTGCATTGATAAAATTTTTGAATGGTTGGTGTTAACCTTCAGTCTTTGCAAAGCTTGGCATCGACCAACGATTTTTGACCCCCTCATGTGATTTTCAAAAGATTAACATTGCATAACTCAAGTTTGGGGGGGCATTTTTTTCTGGCTCTTGAAAAGAAAATTTTTACAAAATTTTGAGCCAAAAATAAGTTTGGGGGAGGGTCTTCACTTAAATATTTTGCCCCCACTAATAAATTCCTCCCAAGCACACAGGTTTTTCGAGATTTAGCAGATGGCAACAGTGAGGACACTGTTGAAAACAAGTTTGGGGGAGGTTTGTGCTTATTTTCGCATCATTTGCATATCACTTTGCATAAGCACAAAACATTTTTGAAAACCTATAAAAATTTAAAAAAATTCAAAAGATAAAAACATTTTTTTGTACATAAATAAGATAATGAAAGATTAGATAGTGAAAAATTACATCCATGAGATTAGAAAAATTTAAGAAAACCATGAAAATTAGAAATTTTCTTATACGAACTAGTAATAAGTAGTTATGAGCCGTTGTCCCAAGGGTTAGTAAGATGAAGGACGTCACTAATATGAGGATAAAAATAAGTCTGAAAAATAGTTTCTATTCTGGAAGACAAACATTTTGAACGTTGATACCCTGCTATTCGCACTTACACACGTCTTAAAGCCTGGGATAGTAGAGGATACCTTGAAATGCTCTTGTCTTAAAGCCAAAAGTATGAAGAAAATAAAAAAATGAAGAAAATATAAACTGGTGAGAAAAATTAACACTGGTTTTGTTATCGCCAAGGCAGCAATAAAAAAAATATAGCGAGGGTGCCTCTTCACCTAGTGCCCTAAGGCCAACTGGTCTGGGAGTCACTACTAAGCCTTAGGTGGTGCAAGACGAGAAAAATACATCAAGTAAGCAAGCACAGGAGTAATCGGTCGGTTAGTACCTCAAGAAGTTTTAACGGTCGCATGAAAGTGTGTGAGCAATCTCATCTAAATATTCATTAATTAAAAAGTACTGAGGCTGATGGGCAAGGGTATGATAGCTTGAATTGAATTCTCCGGGTGTAGGGATGTCTTTTACACACACGTAGGGTTATATGATCAATGTTTGGAAGAAAGATAGGAATGAAGAATAAGACAATGTTTTACTGAGGGAGGACGTGATTTCTAACATCTTTTCATGACTATTAAGATATGGCTCATAACAACCGAAAAGCTAGCTTAGTTGGAAACCCTAATTTTCAAAGCTTTGCTTTTACAATTCTTTTCTTTAAATGTAATATTCATGATCTTCCTTTTATTATTGGATTTTGTGGGTGCAATCCGCTGAAAACCCTCAGGAGACAACACTCCTCCTAATAGGGACACCTAGAGGTTTAAAGGCTTGTTACACGTGCTCAGTGGAATCGTGTTGCCTACGAAAGTGTGCTAGTTAATTTTTCTCTTTCTTTATTTTCTCCTTCTATTTTTAATAAAAAGTTCGCTCGAGACGATCGAAAATAAGTTTGGGGGAATTTGATCAGTCGAAAATACTGCATTTTTAACACGGCAATTTCCCTATCTATTGCACTCATCTAGAAGTGTTCGGTATTCATATTACACATATTAGCAAATCAGTCGTAAAATATCATATTGCATGCGTTAGACTCTAAAACCGACATTTCTGAGGAAATTGTGTGTTTATCATGGCATTGCATCATTCCTATATTGCGCAACTTGTGTTTCGAAGTCTGTGCAGGCAAATCCAGAAGAATGGCCAAATTTGTCAAATTGCTGATAAAAAATACGCTAACTCAATGACTTCAGATCTGGAAGTAATCTGGAAAGCATTTTTTAGAATCAACATATCAGATACATACCCCAAAGGAATCCCAAAGCAACAGAAGAAAAATGGCACTGTGTCCTTGTCACGTGACCGCGGATCTGCGGCATAAGCTGTTACGTGCCGCGGGTCCGCGGCGGTATTGCCACGTCAGCACTCCAATTTTGCTTCATTATTCCTATCTCAGTGGCTACAGCTCAGAAATATACTTCAAATTCCAGAGAACTCTCGAAGCTTCTACCAAATCAGCAAAGATCATTAAGCAAAGCTAATCATAATTAAGCTCCTAACAAACTATTTCTAGAAGCTCCCTCCTAACTAACTTCATCTAGAAGGCTCCCTCTAACTAACTTTTGGAGGGAAATTCAAAATTCAAATCCTAGAGCTAGGGTTTTGGGAAGTCTATAAATAGAAGCCTAGACCTAGGGTTAAGGGCTAATCTCGAATCATTAGTTCAATCTTTAATCTCCATCTTCTTCCACAAGTCTAGTGACAAGACTTGTGCGAAACCCTGACCCTAATTCCAATCAAAATTCATGATCCCGAGTACCAATCAAGCGAGAAGCCCTTCAACCTTTTAGGAGCGGAGCCGATCTTCAATCGATCAAGTGATCCAAGCCAATCTGCGACTCACGGAGACAAGCGAAGCCAAATCGACGATCGAGTTCTTCCTCTTGTAGTTCTTGAGCGATTGTAACGAAATTGTTGATATAAATAAAAGGTGAAATTCTTTAATCTTTCTTTCTTTAAATTCTTGCATCATGATTTGTTCTCAATTTGTAATTGTAGTTCTTGTTGTGATGTTCGAGTAAAACTCCGCTCGTAAAGGAGTCGAGACGATCAATAGAATGATGATGTAACAAATCTTAAAACGATTCTTAAGTCCTACGAGTTTTGTAAACCCTAGCAAGTTCAAGAATCGATGACCTAGTTTCGTTGCGATGCTTTCTTGATTGTTATCGCTCGAAATTAGGGATCTACGATCGTTTCTTGAATTTACTAGAGGCTAGAATGTGAATGATATCGACGAAGGAACAAGGGATAAATGATGAAACCCTAGTTTCACTAGAAATCCCTAATTCTCGTCGATCATCATCAATCTAGTATCAATTCATCGAAGGATAAGAATACGTCATCATGATATTACATCACATCTATAGATCCGATCGATTCCTACGAGCCTCATTTAGATTCTTGATATTTGGTTGGAAAAATCATCAAACTATCAATTCTTGATTCTATCGTTTTCTTGTTATTAGATCTAGATTTTCTAATTCTTGAACTTCAACTATAAATCATGAATTGTTTGTTTTCTTTCTATTAAAGTTTCGATTCAAATAAAACAAGATATGAACGAATCGCACAATCCCTGTGGATGATCCGCACTCGCTAACGCGCTACATCCGACACCGTTAATTGATTGCGGTCCAAAAATATTTTTAGTTGTGATTTCTATATACAAATTTCAAAACCGACACAACGAGAAATTCTTATCAATCAATGTTGATCACATGTCCAGAATACGACCCCTCCACTTCCACCTCTTGGCCGCCGGAATATTCATTCTGGCCGCAATTTGCGGCCAGATGGGGGACATGGGGTTTGGGTTTTGTTCTGTAGGTGTCTGTTGCTATTCTAAGACTTATGGTATATGCAATTTTGTATGTTTTTAACCTGGGTAGAATCTGGGATAGCATATCATTTTTCAAGTACGTTTAGTTCGCGCGATACGTGAGTGGGTTCTGTGATCCAGCGTGTCGCGACGTGTCGGGTTAGTTTTAGAAGCGTATACACACGTTTCAACGTATCGTACACACGCGCGTTAATTCGCGACGCGAGTTTCTCGTTTGTTTCGATATCGCATTTTGCGAGATATTTGCTTATATATGGAATCTTTGTGTAAATTCCAGGTTCGCAGGCGGGTACGTCGGACGCCGCCAAGAAAAGGAAGCAAGTGGTCGGCTACGTGTAGCACGCGACCAGGTGAGTAGATTTAACATTTACGGAGAAATCGCCCGTATGGCGTTAAGCATCAGGGCATGATAGGATATTTAGTCGTAGATGTTCATGTGCATTAGCATAGCATACCTCCCTTATTGCATATAGTAATGGTAGCTATAGAACACTGCACTGTCACTAACGGTTAAAGCTGCACGAGCACCATTTATATGTTACACTCACACCGTTAGTGATTGCCATGACACTTGCACTATAGGATTGCTACGCATTATACATATCGATTGAGTGCCACATCATTGCTGATTGTCATGACTTGTCGCATATTGATACATATATTGATATCTTCATACCAGCGCACATGCACACTGTATATTCATACCAGTGCACACATATATTGATATCTTCATACCTGTGCACATGCATAATGTATATTCATACCAGTGCACACATATATTGATATCTTCATACCCGCGCACATGCACACTGTATTTTCATACCAGTGCACACATATATTGATATCTTTGTTAGTTGTATGTATGCCCTAGAGGCCAGTATTGTACAGATGATGTATATTATATTGGATGCTTGGACATATATAGAGATGACTTTCTTGCTCGATATGATAGTATGCTATCTGGTTGCTCTTTATCTTAACATGTACACTTGTCTCTTTAAACTGTTTTATAGTTACATGTTGGTAAAGCCCTTAGGATGTGTACTTGACTACCTGGACTATGATGCAGATCATACTAGTGGGGACATGGTAGTCCATAAGTACATCCTTCAAGGTCCCTAGTCGTGGGTGTATCGAGACGGGGCATCGATATACCAGTGTAGACTAGCGTATACGCTTCTCGACCCATGAGATGGGCGATGGATGATCCCATATCCATTGGTGTTTGACATCAGAGATGGTGTACGGGTGCTCAGTGGAGACTGGGTACACTGGACGGACTCGCCGAGAATTCCCAGATGGTATTATACCTCACGTCAGATGGCAGTTCTCAGGTGACACTTGTACAGGTTAGTCTGTAGACCCCAGATCGTCATAGAGTCTTGTACGATTCCCACTGTGCTTTGATCTCCACCTTACCACGTCCATGAGGGCGTGCAAAACGGTGGTCTTTGGGCACAGTCCCGAGTCACATGGAGGCAATGAGCGATAGGAGGGGTTTCGTCTCTCCCGGTATTGGGGGTTGATGTTGCGCAGTGCTCGATTGGCTGTAACAGGGAAGTCCCTGGCCAGGGCTGATCAGAGATTTGCTGGTAAGTGTTACCAGTAGTTTCTCGACCCGTTATGAGCCTCACATCGGCACGACTTATCGGTTATTGGGGTCTGACGTTTACCACCCCTAGACTTGATATGCGACATATCAGACGAACAGACCGGACTGTACGGTAAGTGTTACTGGTTGGATTCACAGGAGTGTGAGTGGGCTAGCTTGTCGATCTTCTGATCGCTCAATACCCGGATGGCCGTTACGTTTAGCAGACCGCTTGCAGCTTGTGGATGTTTGATATGATCATCATCTGCTACCGGCGTATTGACGAGTCTTTAGAGTCCTACATAGAGGTTTCCTGGCTCAAGCGAAACGAAATAGGAGCGCATATGAGATATGTGCAGGACCGAGAATAATGCGTGTATGTGATACCGTATTCAATTCTCGCGATGAATGTATCGATTGGTTATATACGATATAACCTAGATATCGAATCAAGGATTGCTTCGATAAGCCGATACATAGGATACTAGTCGGTTATATGCGATATGACCGGATCGTTAAATCAAGTGTTGATTTAATGATTTAATGTATAATTATATATTTGATATATTGCTTTGCATTAACTAGTATTGGTTCAGTTTAAATGGATTTTCTCACTTTATGTGCAAGTTGTATATGTGATATACTTTTATGCACATGTTTGTATCATGTTTGATGATACTTGATCATTTGGTAAAGTGTAAAGAATTAAACCATGGTTAAGAGATGATTAGGGTTTTGCTTTTTCATTTATTTATTTGTTTATTTATTTTGAAAAGATTATGATAAGGATGGTGGCTTTCTTTGTTTCTAGTTGAAGCTTCATGAAGCTTTGACTTCTTAACCATTCTTGTCTTCATGCTTAACCCTAACCCATCCAAGTAACCATGGTCTATTCTCTACACTCTACCTTAGTTAGTATATGATAAGTATTCATTTATTTTTTCAATTTGAATTAACCTTGATCATATTCTAGCTTCATCTTCTTCTTCTTCTTCAAAAAGAAAAAGCTTGACACCATTAATGGTAACTAGAGCTAAAGTGTGAGAAATCCAATTCTAAAGTGAACCCACCTCCTATTTCTTCATCCTCTACCTCTTGCCAAGTTGTTTTGGGTGTTTTCTTCACAAGTTTCACAACTTGGTGAAGTTGGAGCTTGAACTTGTGATACCTCGACGTAGATCATCTTCGGCACGAAGCCGACGAACTATTCCGCTCATTTCTTCGATGAAGCCGATGCGAGAGTCCGAGATCCGACTAGGACAGCGAGAGGACGTCTACATGGAGCTAAGGAAGTGGATAACCGGATCTACAAAGGTTGTAGCTTCTTATCTTTAGTTAAGTTGTTAACTAGATTCGTATTTCGCCTAAACATCTAGTCAACGATCCGTATTAGGGTTTCTCGGCACCCGTAAAATTTGAAATTGGCATGGTTGATACCTTGTGAGACCTCTTGAGTGTGCCTAGGAACCCTACAGTGGTATCAGAGCCTAGCTAGAGCCTTAGGCGAAGTCCAGACGGAGTTTGAAGTCCGATCGAACCGAAACCCTAATATCAAAGTTGCTCTCTGTACATTTTTTAAAAACTGGGTTTTTTCCAAATTAAAAATATGCAGAAAATTCAGCAGGACTTTCTAAGAATTACTGTGAAACACGATCACCCAATTCCTCCAAAGTGCGGCGGAACCGCGGCAGAAGCCTGGCTTCTGCGGCGGTTCCGCGGCCGTATGATGACGTCACCCACCCAATTTTGCACAGCAACTTCTTTTATTCAGTGCTGAGTTCTCTGGGAATTTTTAATATTTATTCAAGAGTTGAGTATTCTGGGTAGTATTGGGGACTTGGTATTTCGATCGGATTATCGAACTTTGTCTAAGTGCTTTCCGGATAATTTTTTGAATATGTTAAAAAGTCCGACCGGATATAAATACCCACTTTTTCCCCTGTCGGGAAATTTCCAAGTGTTGGATCTTTTCCTGGTTTAAAGACGTTCTGAGTAGTGCAAGTAACGCGATGGTCCCTCTAGAAGACAACAAACCTTAACTCGATTATGTGACCGTCTTGAACTGCCCTTTGAACCTTCGGGTTTGGGGCAGTACGGCGTGCCACATGTGAGGCGTTAGCTTGACCCTTCTACGGCTGGACCGTTGGTACTGAGGCATGAAGTGAACGTCTTTGAACTAATTTCATGTGTTGAACGGTTTCAGGAAAACTTGGGTGTTCGAATGTTCGATCGGAAAGTTTAATATATTCTATTTATCCGGAATGGGATACAATAATTGGAATTCACAAACAGTTATGAGATAACTGAATGAATGTTATAAATCTAGCGGTTTAGTTTCATTTGATATTGAAAAGAGTTTTCGATAATGAGACTAAAATGCGGGGTTTATAACTGTTAGGCATGTGATGTCTAAGTACTTCATCTGATTAGACATGTGATGTCTAAAGGGTTGCGGATTCCAATTGTTGTAGTTTTACACTTTCTTTTCTGTGACCGTAAGTGTAATATGTGATATCGCCATTTTCGTTGCTATATGTCAACGACAATTGGGATGCGCATATTTACTTACATTGATGACATGTGATGTTATGTGTTGCTGGATATGTTATATTGGATTGTCGTGTTTGAATAGACGGGGTTTTTTATGTGAGATGAGTGTTTTTCATTTTCATTCATGTAAAAACTTGTATGTAATATTCTTTTATTGGGGCACTTCCAGGTTGCGGAAGATGTCACCCTTTGTATATTATTTACTTTTCTGCACTAGGATAGACCCAAGGAGGGGAGCACAAGTAACCGGGTTCTGGGGTCCAGTGGGAGACCAACTCGAGGAGTCGAGTCCAGGTCTCCTAACCCTAGAATTGGTAGGGTTGCTTGCCGCTCTCGTAGGGGTCTAGGGGTGTGGGATTGGCAATTCATCACGACCGTGGAATCCGTGTTTTATACTGGCTCGTATTGAAAACACGGACGTCCTAGTATATCCAATATTTCATATATTTATTCTGCTGCGATATCTGTGATGTGATCATGTGATGTTCTGTGAAAGATACAGTATATAGTATATATGATATATTATATAGACGTTACTTATGTTTTGCACCCGCACTAGCCCTGCCCTGCTCTGTCGTTAGTTACCTAACCTAACGGTGCACGAGGGGACATCGAGGCGAATGCGGATGGCATAAGTGTACGTCGTATTTATCTGTGATGTTTAGGTAACTTAAATGATGGGACTTCATTAATGTGATTAATGAAAGAAAAGAAACCAAAGATGTTGTAGAATCAAATTTTAAATAAAACAGGTAGCTACAGTTCTTGCTTTGCACAGCGGTATATGTGATATATCCTGCACCTTATTCGATGAGGAAAGGACCGAGATCCCTTCACCGGGAGTGACTCCTTTAGCAATAACTGGCAGATGCTACATACTCGGTCTGCTTTTGATTGCTTCTATAGTTTCTGCTTTGCACAGTGATATATATGATATATCCCGCACCTCATTCGACGAGGAAAGGGCCGACGATCCCTTCACCGGGAGTGACCCCTTTAGCAAAACTAGAAAAGCCTCAAAATCACTCCATTTCAAAACTTCATTTGATACTACAACGATATCAAGTTCATTACGCAATAGGTTTTCAGAAAAACCTGTCGTAGCCCTCCGTCATTTCAGATAAGAACTGTTTAGTATTCGTGCAGCGTTTGTTGGCCTTTGTCAAGACGTAGTGTGCGGTAGCTGAATAGTGAATATCTGCTTATGCATATGATGCAGATTGTTTCAGGGTAGTCGTACGACCTTGTTGGCCTTTGTCAAGGGCCGTGCGGGTGGGTTTGATTCAATCAAGAAATGACGGGTTGAACTTGACTAGCATGCTATGATTTGTTGGCCTTTGTCAAGGTCATAGGACGCTAGGGGCAAAATATTATCGGGAATTTCAAGTGTTGAAATTTGCAATAAGATTGCATACCTTCTATGAGATAGTTGGATCCCGATACCCACTGCGAGTAAGAGTTACTCCTGGGAGAGTTTTACACATTGCAATTAGCTGCTCAAGTAGGTGTCTAGAAACGTGTCAACGGGGTTACGCCTCTGGAAAAATGAGGTTTACATTAATTAGGTTCGTGCGAAAGCACGGGGGACCTCCCTCAAAGTACCGACACTGGCCTGGCTGAAAGATTGGTGAACTTGTAGTGTGTAATTAACCCCGGCTAGTCTTTCCTTTTAGGGTTTGAAGGAAGATTTGATAAAAAGTAGTGGGAGCCATCCTGATTAGATAAGATAATAACCAATCTGATCTTGCACGAGCATACGCTAAAGTGTTTTCTTCTCTCTCTCTCCAGGTAGCGACCATTTCATGCCTTAATGAAGATAATAATATGGATGTATTGACCGAACCCGCATGTTATACTGTGCTGGGGAACGTTGGTTCCGTTCTTTCTTATAAGAGTTATAGGAATGAACAGGATATAGGGGAATACCAGGATTCCCATGCCACCCGAATGAAGAAAGTACATGTTGATGCATTTTCTTTGGGTATGTTCGTTACAGAGAACTGTTTCTCCATTTGCCCTACGTCCTGGGTATTAGATACCGGGTCAGGATCCCATATATGTAATCAGTTACATGGGCTTAGAAAAGGTAGAGAACTTGGAGAAGGTGATAAACACATTAGAGTTGGAAATGGTGCAATTGTTGCAGCTAAGACTGTCGGGGAATATCACCTTGTGTTACCAACTGGTAATACATTGGTTCTGAACGAATGCTATTACATGCCGAACCTGATATGCAACATTATATCGGTTTCTTTATTGAGTAAAGTGGGATATAATTTTGTATTACAGGACAATGTTATGAACATTTTCCGTAACCAAAAGTTGGTTGGATCAGGCACGTTGTGCAATGGCATTTATGTTCTAAATCAATCAACAGTTCTGAGCATAACTAACACACACAAGAGGAAGAGTTCTGAACTGAACGAATCCTTCTTGTGGCATTGTAGACTGGGTCACATCAATGCGACACGACTAGCTAAGTTGCATAAAGATGGATATTTAAATCCGTTTGAATTTTTATCTTATGACACTTGCCAGTCATGTCTCAAAGGCAAGATGACCAAAACTCCGTTTACGGGACACGAAGAAAGAGTTTCCGAACTCTTGGGACTGATACATAGTGATGTATGTGGTCCTATGTCTACACATGCCAGGGATGGTTCTTCGTACTTCATTACATTCACTGACGATCTCTCTAGATTCGGATATGTTTTCCTGATGAAACACAAATCAGAAGCTTTTGAGAAATTTAGAGAATATAAACAAGAAGTCGAGAACCAAACCGGAAAAAGTATTAAAATCCTTCGATCTGATCGAGGAGGTGAATACTTGAGCAATGAATTCCTGGACTTCCTAAAAGAGAATGGGATTCTCTCTCAGCTGACTCCTCCATATACACCACAGCACAACGGTGTATCAGAACGGAGGAACCGCACCCTATTAGATATGGTGCGCTCTATGATGAGCACAGCTGAGTTACCTATTTCCTTCTGGGGATATGCGCTGGAAACAGCAGCATACCTATTGAATCAAATTCAAACTAAATCTGTACCTACCACACCACATGAGATATGGAGTGGGAAGAGACCATGTCTTAAACGAGTTAAGATATGGGGTTGCCCGGCCTATGTCAAAAGGCAAAATCCGGACAAACTCGAGGCATGGTCAGTTCTATGCAAGTTTGTGGGATATCCCAAACATTCACATGGATATCTTTTCTACCATACAGAGGAACAAAAATTGTTTGTTTCTCGACATGCCACCTTTTTAGAAAAGGAATTCCTTGAAAAAGAAATTAGTGGCAAAGTGGTAGAGCTGGAAGAGGTTCCAGATACACAAACCGTAACTGAAGATTTAGTGGAACCAGAAGATTCAGTAGCTCCCAATGAACCCCAGCCTCTCCGCCGATCTAGTAGGGTTCCTCGCCAACCTGAGAGATACTACGGTTTTCTCATGGATGGTGGGAGCGAGGATTGCATCATGGAGGATGATGACCCAACTAGCTTCGAGCAGGCCATCACGAGTAGGGACTCAGTGAAATGGCTGGATGCAATGCGGTCCGAGATGGAATCCATGTACACCAACAAAGTATGGACTTTGGATGTTGCTCCTGAAGGGGTAAAACCCATCGGGAGCAAGTGGATCTTCAAGAAAAAACTTGGTGTAGATGGGAAAGTGGAGACTTTCAAAGCTAGACTTGTAGCAAAGGGTTTTCGTCAAAGACCAGGTGTGGACTATGACGAAACCTTTTCTCCAGTGGCTATGCTTAAATCCATCCGGATCATGCTTGCCATCGCTGCATATCATGATTACGAAATTTGGCAAATGGATGTTAAGACCGCCTTTCTAAATGGTGATTTAGAAGAGTGCGTGTACATGACTCAGCCAGAGGGCTTCGTAGACAGTGGGAGCAGCGGGAAGGTGTGCAAGCTGCTTAAATCCATTTATGGATTAAAGCAAGCATCGCGGAGTTGGAACATCTGCTTTGACGTCGTTATCAAAGAGTTTGATTTCGTCAAAAATCCAGATGAACCTTGTATCTACAAGAAGGTGGCAGAGAGTAAGGTTGTCTTCCTCGTATTGTACGTGGACGACATACTCTTGATAGGAAATGATATTCCTATGCTGCAATCGGTCAAGCTCTTCTTATCACAAAGATTCTCAATGAAAGATCTTGGTGATGCCTCCTGCATATTGGGAATTAGGATCTACAGAGATAGATCCAAAAGGATATTGGGATTGTCCCAATCCAGGTACATTGACACCATACTAAAGAGGTTTAGTATGGAAGAATCCAAGCGTGGGAACTTGCCCACGATCTCTGGAGTCACTCTCTCCAAAGAGATGTCTCCCAAGACTGATTTGGAGAGAGCTCGCATGCAAGGGATACCCTATGCTTCGGCTGTAGGCTCTATCATGTACGCGATGCTATGTACCAGACCCGATATTGCATACTCACTAAGTGTAGTGAGCAGGTATCAAGCTGATCCTGGAGAGAGTCACTGGACAGCTGTGAAGAGCATTCTCAAGTACTTACGAAGGACTAAAGAGATGCTCTTGGTGTATGGTAACGAAGAACTCCAAGCGGAGTCCTTTACCGATTCGAGCTTCCAGAGTGATAAGGACGACTCTAAGTCGCAGTCGGGATTTGTCTTTACCCTTTATGGAGGGGCGGTTAGCTGGAAGAGTTCCAAGCAGGAAACCGTGGCAGACTCGACGATGGAGGCTGAATACATCGCTGCCAACGATGCTGCCAAAGAGGCTGTCTGGATCAAGAAGTTCATTACTGAACTTGGAGTGGTTCCATCCATTGAGCATCCAATACCTTTGTATTGCGATAACAATGGAGCGGTGGCTTTGGCCAAGGAACCCAGGTCCCATCAGCGATCCAGGCATATTCTGAGGCGGTATCACCTGATCCGGGAGATAGTTGATCTACGGGAGATCGAGGTCAGGAGGGTTGACACGAAGAACAACACGGCGGATCTACTCACGAAGGCCATTCCCCAGATACAGTTTGAGAGACTCTTCGGGACGCTCAGTATGCGATACTACAGCAGCTGGCCCTAGTGCAAGTGGGAGATTGTTAGTTGTATGTATGCCCTAGAGGCCAGTATTGTACAGATGATGTATATTATATTGGATGCATGGACATATATAGAGATGACTTTCTTGCTCGATATGATAGTATGCTATCTGGTTGCTCTTTATCTTAACATGTACACTTGTCTCTTTAAACTGTCTTATAGTTACATGTTGGTAAAGCCCTTAGGATGTGTACTTGACTACCTGGACTATGATGCAGATCATACTAGTGGGGACATGGTAGTCCATAAGTACATCCTTCAAGGTCCCTAGTCGTGGGTGTATCGAGACGGGGCATCGATATACCAGTGTAGACTAGCGTATACGCTTCTCGACCCATGAGATGGGCGATGGATGATCCCATATCCATTGGTGTTTGACATCAGAGATGGTGTACGGGTGCTCAGTGGAGACTGGGTACACTGGACGGACTCGCCGAGAACTCCCAGATGGTATTATACCTCACGTCAGATGGCAGTTCTCAGGTGACACTTGTACAGGTTAGTCTGTAGACCCCAGATCGTTATAGAGTCTTGTATGATTCCTATTGTGCTTTGATCTCCAACCTTACCACGTCCATGAGGGCGTGCAAAACGGTGGTCTTTGGGCACAGTCCCGAGTCACATGGAGGCAATGAGCGATAGGAGGGGTTTCGTCTCTCCCGGTATTGGGGGTTGATGTTGCGCTGTGCTCGATTGGCCGTAACAGGGAAGTCCCTGGCCAGGGCTGATCAGAGATTTGCTGGTAAGTGTTACCAGTAGTTTCTCGACCCGTTATGAGCCTCACATCGGCACGACTTATCGGTTATTGGGGTCTGACGTTTACCACCCCTAGACTTGATATGCGACATATCAGACGAACAGACCGGACTGTACGGTAAGTGTTACTGGTTGGATTCACAGGAGTGTGAGCGGGCTAGCTCGTCGATCTTCTGATCGCTCAATACCCGGATGGCCGTTACGTTTAGCAGACCGCTTGCGGCTTGTGGATGTTTGATATGATCATCATCTGCTACCGGCGTATTGAGGAGTCTTTAGAGTCCTACACAGAGGTTTCCTGGCTCAAGCGAAACGAAATAGGAGCGCATATGAGATATGTGCGGGACCGAGAATAATGCGTGTATGTGATACCGTATTCAATTCTCGCGATGAATGTATCGATTGGTTATATACGATATAACCTAGATATCGAATCAAGGATTGCTTCGATAAGCCGATACATAGGATACTAGTCGGTTATATGCGATATGACCGGATCGTTAAATCAAGTGTTGATTTAATGATTTAATGTATAATTATATATTTGATATATTGCTTTGCATTAACTAGTATTGGTTCACTTTAAATGGATTTTCTCACTTGATGTGCAAGTTGTATATGTGATATACTTTTATGCACATGTTTGTATCATGTTTGATGATACTTGATCATTTGGTAAAGTGTAAAGAATTAAACCATGGTTAAGAGATGATTAGGGTTTTGCTTTTTCATTTATTTATTTGTTTATTTATTTTGAAAAGATTATGATAAGGATGGTGGCTTTCTTTGTTTCTAGTTGAAGCTTCATGAAGCTTTGACTTCTTAACCATTCTTGTCTTCATGCTTAACCCTAACCCATCCAAGTAACCATGGTCTATTCTCTACACTCTACCTTAGTTAGTATATGATAAGTATTCATTTATTTTTTCAATTTGAATTAACCTTGATCATATTCTAGCTTCATCTTCTTCTTCTTCTTCAAAAAGAAAAAGCTTGACACCATTAATGGTAACTTGAGCTAAAGTGTGAGAAATCCAATTCTAAAGTGAACCCACCTCCTATTTCTTCATCCTCTACCTCTTGCCAAGTTGTTTTGGGTGTTTTCTTCACAAGTTTCACAACTTGGTGAAGTTGGATCTTGAACTTGTGATGCCTCGACGTAGATCATCTTCGGCACGAAGCCGACGAACTATTCCGCTCATTTCTTCGATGAAGCCGATGCGAGAGTCCGAGATCCGACTAGGACAGCGAGAGGACGTCTACGTGGAGCTAAGGAAGTGGATAACCGGATCTACAAAGTTTGTAGCTTCTTATCTTTAGTTAAGTTGTTAACTCGATTCGTATTTCGCCTAAACATCTAGTCAACGATCCGTATTAGGGTTTCTCGGCACCCGTAAAATTTGAAATTGGCATGGTTGATACCTTGTGAGACCTCTTGAGTGTGCCTAGGAACCCTACAATCTTCATACCTGCGCACATGCACACTGTATATTCATACCACTGCACACATATATTGATATCTTCATACCTGCGCACATGCACACTGTACATTCATACCAATGCACACATATATTGATATCTTCATACCTGCGCACATGCACACTGTATATTTATACTAGTGCTACACTCATATTCGCGTATATATCCATTTGCAGATCCATACCTACATACATACATATGTCACATACATAGATGGTATTGATTTGATTTCATGAAAATAGGGACCGCATGAGATATTTTCAAAACTGGATTCTTTTAAAAGAGCGGTGTTCCCTTTTTACTCTTAGTATCATACGAAACATTGCATGGATTTACGCATTGAGTTTTGGGTTCATATGATTTCTGGATTTGAGAACCGTGGTATCATTTTAAGAAAATACGCACTGTTTTAAAAACCCGGTTTCTCTTGATATGATATTTCAGTGCGTCCACCATGAGTTTTCTCGGTTCCAGAGAGCTTGTGTGAGTATACCCGATTCGAGGAGTGGTAGGCACAGATTCCGGGTACATGGTGGACCCGGTACGGTACCCCGGGACAAGAAGACTCGTATTGTTAGACGGTGACCCCGGCGGAGGGATTACGACCTACCGGTGATTGGTTAGACCTGGCGATTATCCGGAGGATACCGACAAGAGTCGATAGATGGATACGGGACGACGCGTACTGCCGGGGCCGAGGGTCGATTCCGCAAACGGAGCCTGTGGGCCGATCCGATGGACGGAGCCCGATACTTGAGGATTTGCGTGTCGATGCTAGACATGACTGATTTTATGATATTTCGAGTGCCAATGTTGGGCACTCACGATTCTATGAGATTTACTGGATTTTGAGGGCCGATGAGGATGACGGCGCCTGAGTCTTTTTGGGATTTGGGTGTATTGATGGACACCAGTTATTTTTCTACGTTGATATTCCGTGTAGATACTATTAATTCCTATTCTCAGCATTCAGTATTTCACATATCATCCTGTATCTATTGTACCTGATAGAGTACACATACTATGCACGCTTATTGCATACCCTGCTCATTCTATATAGGGTTGTTAGATTTCATTGCTATGCACGATTATTGCATACCTTGCTCATCACATAGAGATGTTATTAGATCGCATTTGTTGCATGATTTGAGCATCCTGTTCATCATATAGATGTTATCTGTTGACATAGGTTAGAGTATCGCAGCACGTGCATACTCGCGATTACCTTTATATGTTATCTACTATTCACGAGTTGGAAACTCACCCCCGTTGTGCCACGGTGCTTGCAGGTTGTCCCTCGGGGTAGTCGCGGCATGCTGCTTTTCGTACATCTTTTGACACGGATACCATTGCAGTTGGCATACTAGCCCTTTTGCTGATAGGTGGGTTTTGTGCGGTATCTGTTTATTTTCCAGTTGTATACATCATTGTATCTAGTATTCTCTATCTACTACTTATGTATGGACTTAGAGACCAGTTGTGAGGACGATGTATATTATTGTACTCTGGTGTCGAGCTCGTTGTGAGCCGACTTTATTATGCACTTTTATATTTCAAGTTGTCTTCACTTATTTTTACTCTTTCTTCGCTACGACGTCGTATATTATCATTGTGGTGTTGTTTCCGCCGTTGGGCGTGATTGCTCCCGTTTGGGATGCTTATTTTTTTTATTGTGTATCATTTTACTCATTTATTGCTTTGTACCCAATCTCGGGGCAAATTTTACAAAGGAAATGCTGCCAAAATTTTTAAAGGATAACTTGAACTTTAAAGAATTCTACTAAACAACTTAAAGTTTTCTAAATATTTTAACAAATATTCTAATAATTGTTTTAAGCACTCTATACTTTTTATGGTTTTGATTTCTGGGTTTCGGCTTACTTAGTCGCGTTACGCCTGTAGACGTCACGTAGTTAAGTGCCGGTGACGGGCCGAACTTTGGGTCGTGACAAAGTTGGTATCAGAGCGTAAGTTTTACCTTCGGAGTGTAGGATGACCCTGGTATGATGGAGTAGTTAGTTGAAGCAGAGTGGCGTAGCGTGCGTATGTTCCGCGGCATACTCATGACACGGTACCCCGCCTAAGCGACCTTAGGACTTACTGATTGAAATTCCTTCATGATTGTATACATTTTGCAATTCGATTTCCGTATCCTTATCGAATCCTACTTTCCTTTTCAGCCATTATGCCGCCAAAGACTACGTGGGCGCAGAGAGTGGCCGCGAGAGCCGAGATTCGAGTTGACTCGTCCAAGACGAGAACTGATCCGGGTAGTTCCCCTGTTGTACCAGAGCAGACTGTTCCTCCTACGACAGATCAGATCACCATGCTAGGGGATGGTATGCAGGAGATGCGCCAGACGATGGGATCCAGTATGCAGGAGATGCGCCAGATGATAGGATCGCTAGTTGAGACGCTTCGAGCACAGCGACCAGAGGTAGGTCCACCCGTCACAGGGACCGTGATGGTACCTACCGTACAGGCAGTTGCCCCTGCAGCCCCGGAGGTGATTACAGTATCATTATCAGAGTTCATGAGGCTGAAGCCTCCGGTCTTCACAAGCACCGATGCAGCCGAGGACCCACAGTCTTTCATTGATAGGATGGCCCGGATATGCCGTTCGCTCAGATGCTCAGATGCGAGATGGGTAGAGTTCGAGAGCTTTCTCCTGGAAGATCTTACGCAGAAATGGTGTGAATCGGTTGAGAAAGGCAGAGCAGCGGGTCTTCCTCCGATGACCTGGACCGAGTTCGTGACGGTATTTCTAGCCTGCTTCCTTCCCAGAGTGTCAGGGATGCCCGAGCATGCAGATTCGAGGCCTTACGCCGGACGCCAGAGATGACAGTGGCAGAGTACAATGTGCTGTTTACCGAGCTATCAGTTTATGCTCCATACCTAGTATCTACTGAGGAGATGCGAGTCAAGAGATTTTTCCGAGGCTTGCTTAGACCACTGTTCCTTGCGATCAGCGCCCAGCATTGCGATACGTATGCAGCAGCTGTAGACGCAGCCCTATTAGTCGAGGAGCACCTTGCAGAGACTTCGGTATTTCCAGGGCCGAAGAGGGTTCGTACTGATGCGACAGCACAGAGACATCCATTCAGATGCCGTGATAGACGTCGCACAGGTGGCAGAGACTCAGGGTGAGGTCAGATGTTTAGCTCGTATCCCCAGGAGGGTCAGCAGTCGTCACGTGGATGCTTCAAATGTAGTAGTCCCCATCACCGCATCAGAGATTGTACCGAGATACATCGGAGGGAGCCAGCAGTACCGCATGTCACACTTCTACCTTCACCACCTCAGAGGGCGTTGAATGTTGTACATACTGTTGCTCCGCGTCAGACTCATGCACAGAGAGGCCGTGGTCACAGAGGGTTTGTTCCTAGAGGACGAGGTGGCCGAGGCAGAGGACAGCCAGCTACCGGCAGAGTGCAGCCAGTTACTACTAGGGGACCGCCAGTCGCAGGTGGAGGACAGGCGTGGGTTTTTGCTTTGACGCATCAGGACGCACAGGCGTGCAATCCTGTGGTCTCAGGTACCCTATCAGTATGTTCTGTTGACACACACGTGTTGTTTGATCCCGGATCTACGCACTCGTACGTTTCCACACACTTCGTGCCGAGTTTGGGTAGAGAGTCCGGTTTACTTGATCAGCCGCTTGTTGTGACCACTCCTGTGGGAGAGTCGTTTGTTGCTAGGCACGTGTTCCGATCCTGTGTTGTCCGTATTGGCGAGAGAGAGTTGCCTGTCGAATTGATCCTTCTTGAGATGCTGGACTTCGACGTTCTTTTGGGCATGGATTGGTTAGCCACGTGTTATGCGTCTGTGGACTGCCGCGAGAAGACAGTTAGATTTTGTTTTCCCGGCGAGTCGGCTTTTGTTGTGCACGGGGACCGTGGTGCCGCCCCTCATATTTCAATTTCTTCTCTTCGCGCTGGACAACTGTTGAGGAAGGGATGTCAGGGATTTCTAGCCTATGTTTGCGATACTAGAGCTAGAGATGTTCCATTGGACCAGGTTCCGATTGTATGTGAGTTCCCTGATGTGTTCCCTGACGAGCTTCCTGGGCTACCGCCTGAGTGCGATATTGCCTTCAGTATTGATTTGATTCCCGGCACGGGGCCTATTTCTATACCGCCTTATCGGATGGCCCCGGCGGAGCTTAGTGAGTTGAAGGGTCAGTTGCAAGATTTGCTGGATAAGGGACTTATTCGGCCCAGTGTTTCTCTTTGGGGTTCTCCGGTCCTATTTGTCAAGAAGAAGGACAACAGTTTGTGTTTGTGTATCGACTACCGCCAGCTGAACAGGGTTACCGTGCGGAACAGATATCCGTTGCCACGCATCGACGACTTGTTTGACCAGCTTCAGGGGAAGGATATTTTTCGAGGATCGACTTGCGATCAGGATACCACCAGCTGCGGGTTCGACAGGAGGATATACCGAGGACCGCTTTCCGCACGCGCTATGGCCATTATGAGTTTTTGGTGATGTCGTTCGGACTCACCAACGCACCAGCAGCATTCATGGATTTGATGAACCGTATATTCAGGCCGTATTTGGACTTGTTCATCATCGTATTCATTAACGATATATTGGTGTATTCCCGGAGCAGAGAGGAGCACGAGCAGCACCTGCGGATCACACTGCAGACCTTGAGGGAGCACCAGCTTTTCGCAAAATTCTCCAAGTGCGCATTCTGGCTTGACATCGTAGACTTCATGGGCTACGTGATTACATGGGATGGTATATTTGTAGACCCGAGGAAGATCGAGGCCGTTCAGAGTTAGCCCAGGCCTGCATCCGTTACTGAGATACGCAGTTTTCTAGGATTAGCCGGTTACTACAGGCGATTTGTACAGGACTTCTCCCGTATTGCTGCACCTTTGACCGGATTGACCCGGAAGGGAGTTCCTTTCGATTGGACGGAGGAGTGCGAGCATAGCTTTCAGCAGCTACGGACTTGTTTGACTACGGCGGCAGTGTTATCTTTCCTTTCAGGATCAGGCGGATTTGTGGTCTATTGTGACGCTTCACGAGTGGGGCTAGGGTGCGTATTGATGCAGCATGACAGGGTGATCACGTATGCTTCGCGGCAGCTGAAGAAACATGAAAAGAACTACCCTACTCACGATTTGGAGATGGCCGCAGTGGTCTTTGCACTTAAGATCTGGCGACATTACCTATACGGAGAGTCATGCCAGATATTCACTGATCACAAGAGCTTAAAGTATATATTTCAGCAGTGGGACCTGAATCTCCGACAGTTCCGTTGGATGGAGCTAGTGAAGGATTACGATTGCGAGATCTTGTATCACCCGGGCAAGGCAAATGTAGTGGCGGATGCTTTGAGCAGGAAGCCCGGGAGCAGTCTATCTTGTTTGAGCGCAGTGCAGAGGCAGTCGCCGGCAGATTGGCAGATATTATGCGACAGCCGAGTGCAGTTCGAGTTCACGCCAATAGGGGACAGCTTGTGCATGTTCGTGCACGCCCACAGTTGGTTGACCGTATACATGAGGCACAGCACGGTGATGACCGATGTTTAGAGATCATGGCGCAGATTGGACAGGGCAGATTTTCCGAGTTTGTGATCGATGATCATGGGATACTGCGATTTGGGACTAGACTGTGCGTACCGGATGCGGAGGGACTGCGGCGTGAGATTCTTAAGGAGGCATATCGATCGGTGTACAGTGTTCATCCGGGTTCCACCAAGATGTACCATGATATGAGAGATGTTTACTGGTGGGACGGAATGAAGAGTGACATCGCAGATTTCATGTCGAGATGCCTGACTTGTCAGCAAGTCAAGGCCGAGCACCAGAAGCCAGCGGGAGAGCTACTGCCGTTACCTATTCCGGAGTGGAAATGGGAACAGATTTTGATGGATTTCGTTATGGGTCTACCCAGGACTAGGCGAGGGTATGACTCCATTTGGGTGATCGTGGATCGTTTGACGAAAGCGGCTCACTTCCTGCCAGTGAAGACGACTTTCGGATTTGCTCAGTATGCCCAGATATACATCGATGAGATTGTACGACTGCATGGAGTCCCGACATGTATCGTGTCCGACCAAGGCACCCAGTTTACCAACCGACTATGGCAGAGGCTTCAGGAGGCTTTGGGCACCCGTTTGAGTTTCAGCACAGCATTTCATCCACAGACCGACGGCCAGTCAGAGCGGACTATTCAGACTCTCGAGGATATGCTCCGAGCGTGCGCTTTAGACTTTGGTGGTAGCTGGGATCATCATTTACCCTTGGTGGAGTTCCCCTACAACAATAGTTTCCAGGATACTATTTAGATGGCACCTTTCGAGGCTTTGTATGGAAGGAGATATAGATCACCGGTCTATAGGACAGAGCTCAGTGAGGGCAGTATTTTGGGGCCACAGCTCATACAGGAGACGACCGAGAAGATACAGCTGATTCGAGACAGGATGAGGACAGCTCAGAGCAGGCAGAGATCGTATGCTGACAGGCACCGCCGCAGATTAGAGTTCGCAGTTGGAGATCACGTTTTTCTGAGGGTCTCTCCGATGATGGGGGTGATGAGGTTTGGATGGAAGGGGAAGCTTAGCCCCAGATTCATAGGTCCCTTCGAGATCCTCGAGCGTGTGGGTGCAGTAGCATATCGTTTGGCTCTTCCACCCGACTTCCCAGATGTTCACCCCGTATTTCACGTGTCGATGCTTCGCAGATACCTACATGACCCTTCGCACATGATTCCGCATCAGACTGTTCAGCTCGAGCGCGATCTTTCGTTCACCGAGCAGCCAATCGTGATATTGGACCGGCAGGTGAAGAAACTTAGATTGAAGGTCTTGCCATCAGTGAAGGTGTTTTGGCACAGCCCGAATAGTGAAGAGATCACTTGGGAGGCCGAGGGCGAGATGCGAAAAAAGTTTCCTCATCTTTTTGAAGGTATGCGCAGCTTTATATTTTTTTAATTCGGGGACGAATTTCCTTAAGGGGGAAGATTGTAACACCTTAGGATATGTTTAGTGGCTAAGTATATTTCAATATATGGTTTTCAATAAAAAAAGTTTACCAAATTGAGTTTCGAATATTTTTCCAAATTTAATGAACATTTTACTAGATTTTTCCTAGGCTTGCACAAACTTGTGCATGTAAACTAGGGGTTAAAATAGGGTTGAACCATGGTGGTTTAAAACATGGGAATTAGGTTATTTGGGTTTTAATTAAGTTTAATGGGTTATTTTATTTAAGGGTTGTTTTATTTTGAATTAGTTTTGGGTTTGACTTGGTGGGAGAGAGAAAGAAAGAGAGAGGGTGCATGATAGGGCATGATGGCCTTTGCCATGCTTCATTAAATGAGGAGAGAGAGGGGGGGTTGACTAACCTTAGCTCTCATTTCCCTTGCTTTGTTCTCATTTTTATTTCTCTTAACTCTCACTCACTCACTCACATTGTAGGGTTCCTAGGCACACTAATGAGGTCTCACAAGGCATCAACCATGCCAATTTCAAAAATTATCCATGCCGGGAAACCCTAATACGGATCGTTGACTAGAGTTTTAGGCGAAACATGAAGCTAGTTAACAATTTAACTAAGTGAACGGAAATACAACCTTTGTAGATCCGGTTCTCCACCTCTATAGCACCATGATGAAGTCTCCTTGCTGTCCAAATCCAATCCCGGGCTCTAGCGTCGGCTTTATCGGAGAAATGGGCGGGCTAGGTCATCGACAACGATGCCGAAGATGATCTACGTCGAGGCATCACAAGATCAAGCTCCCACTTCACCAAGTCATGAAACTTGTGAAGAAAACACCCTATACTACTTGGCAAGAGGTAGAGGATGAAGAAATAGGAGGTGGGTTCACTTTAGAATTGGATTTCTCACTCTTTTCATCAAATCACCATTGATGAAAGCTAGGTTTTCTTCTTGAAGAAGAACAAGAAGAAGAAGATAATTATTATGATAAGTTAATTTTAATCCAAAAGAAAATCAATCCTTATCATAATATGAACCATGGTTATATGTAGAGAATTGACTAAGGTTAGATGAATGGTTAGGGTTAAGGATGAAGACAAAATGGTCACTTTGGTCGAAGCTTCATGAAGCTTCAACAAGCTTCAAGAATGAAAGAAACCATTTTGTTTTCTTATCCCATTTCTTTTTAATCCAATTAAAAAGATAAATGAATGAATAACTAAATAAAAACCCTACCCATTTACTTAACCAAGGTTTAATTCTTTACACAAACCCTAGCATACATGTATCATCAAACATGATACATCCAAGTGCACAAAAGTATATCATATATACAACTTGTGAACTTCAAGTGAGAAAATCCATTTAAAGTGAACAAAAACTAGTTATTGCAAAGTAATATATCAAATATATAATTATGCATTAAATCATTAAATCAACACTTGATTTAACGATCCGGTCATATCTCATATAACCGACTAGTATCCTATGTATCGGCTTATCGAATCAATCTTTGATTCGATAACTAGGTTATATCGCATACAACCAATCGAAACATTCATCGCGAGAATAGAATACGGTATCACATACACGCATTATTCTCGGTCCCGCACATATCTCATATGCGCTCCTTCGTTTCGCTTGAGCCAGGAAACCTCTGTGTAGGACTCTAAAGACTCGTCAATACGCTGGCAGCAGATGATGATCATATCAAACACCCACAAGCCGCAAGAGGTCTGCTAAACGTAACGGCCACCCGGGTATTGAGCGATCAGAAGATCGACGAGCAAGCCCGCTCATACTCCTGTGAATCCAACCAGTAACACTTACCGTACAGTCCGGTCTCGTCGTCTGATATGTCGCATATCTCGCCTAGGGGTGGTAAACGTCAGACCCCAATAGCTCGATAAGTCGTGTCGATATGATGTCTATAACAATTCGAGAAACTACTGGTAACACTTACCAGTAAATCTCAGCAACCCTGGCCATGGATTTCCGGTTATAGCCAATCGAACACAGCGCAACATCAACTCCCTATACCGGGAGAGACGAATCCCCTCCTATCGCTCATTGCCTCCATGTGATTCGGGACTGTACCCAAAAACCACCGTTTTGCATGCCCTCTTGGACGTGGTAAGGTAGAAATCAAAGCACAGTGGGAATCACACAAGACTCTATGACGATCTCGGGTCAACAGACTACTCTGTACCTGTGTCACCAGAGAACTTTCATCTGACGTAAGGTATAATACCATCTGGGAGTTCTCGGCGAGTCCGTCCAGTGTACCCAGTCTCCACTGAGCACCCGTATATCATCTCTGATGTCAAACACCAATGGATATGGGATCATCCATCGCCCATCTGTATGGGTCGAGAAGGTATACGCTAGTCTACTCTGGTATATCGATGCCCCGTCTCGATACACCCACGACTAGGGACCTTGAAGGATGTACTTATGGACTACCATGTCCCTACTAGTATGATCCGCATCATAGTCCAGGTAGTCAAGTACACATCCTAAGGGCTTTACCAACATGTAACAGAGAGACAATCAATGTACACGCTAAGCTAAAGAGTAACCAGATAGCATACTATCATGTCGAGCAAGAAAGTCCTCCCTATATATGTCCCAGCATCCACTACAATATACATCCAATGTACAGTAATGGCCTCTAGGGCATACATATAACTAACAATCTCCCACTTGCACTAGGGCCATCTGATAGCAGTGGTTGTAGTATCTCATACTCAACCATCCCATAAAAGTCTCTCTCTGGGAAAAGGCCTTTGTGAGTGGATCCGCCGTGTTGTCCTCTGAGTATACTCTCCTTACCTCTATCACCCTGGAGATCAACCATCTCCATGATCAGGTGACACTGCCTTAGAATATGTCTGGATCACTGATGGGACCGGCGTTCCTTGGCATAAGCCACAACTCCATTGTCACACAATGGGAGGAACAAAGTTCATCTCATGAACTATTATACACCCAGACTGCCTCTTTGGTAGCATCTTAAGTAGCGATGTATCGTGCTTTTATCGTCTAGTTAGCCACGGTATCTAGCTTGGAACTCTTCCAACATACCGTCCCTTTACTGAGGGTAAAGACAATGCCTGTGACTGACATTCAGTCGTCCTTATCACCCTGGAACCCTTCCAGTGATTCTCCCCAGGATCGGTTGATACCATCTCACTACAACGAGTGAGAATCCTAACATCGAATTAGATCTATCTCATAGATCCAAAACCCAGGATTTAGGAGGTATCACTTTGATCCTATATGGAGAATCATTGTGATAAGCGGAGATTGACCGAGCGTAGCATAGGAAACTCCTTCCCTATCAAGAGCATGTCATCCACGTACTCTACGAGGATCGTCACTATACTCCCTACTATCTTTTTTGTTTATACAAGGTTCATCTACCATTTTGATGATGTCAAACTTTTTGACTAACACATCAAAACAGATGTTCCAACTCCGCGATACCTGCTTTATCCTATAAAGCATCTTGTATACGTTTCCGCTGCTCCCACTGTCTACGAAGCCCTCTGGCTGTGTACTTATAGACGTTCTCTTCTAAAACATCATTTAGAAAAGCAGTCATGGCACCCAACCGCCAGATATCGTAGTCATGGTATGTAGCCGTGGCAAGTAGGATCTGGATGGACTTAAGCATAGCCACTTGAAAAGGTTTCATCATTATCCATGCCTGGTCGATGACGAAAAGCTTTAACAAGTCTAGCTTTGAAAGTCTCAACTTTTCCATCTACACCAAGTAATCTTCTCAAGATATACTTGCTCCTGATGGGGATTTAACCCTCCAGATATAGCAACCAAAGTCCATACTTTGTTGGTGTATAAGGATTCCATCTCAGATCGCTAAGCATCCAGCCATTCTAACAGAGTCCCACTCCTGATGGCCAGCTCGAAACTAGTTGGGTCATCATTCCATGATGCAATCCTCGCTCCCACTGTCATCGAGAAACCGAAGTATCTCTCAGGCGGATGAGGAACCCTACTAGATCGGCGGAGAGGCTGAGGTTCATTGGTTACTATTGAATCCTTTGGTTCTACCAAATTATCTGCTGTAGTTTGTATAGCTGGAACCTTTCCAGTTCTACTTAACTGACCTTGCCTCGAGCTTGTCCGGATTTTGCTTTTAGACATAGGCCGGACAACCCCAAATCTTAACTAACTTAAGTGATGGGCTCTTCCGTTATCATATCAAATATGAAGTGGTAGGCAACTGATTTGATTTGAACCCTATTCAATAGGTATGCAGCTTCTCAATTGATAACTCCCAAAAAGGAAATAGGTAACTCAGTAGTACTCATCATAGAGCACACCTTATCATATAGGGTGTGATTGCTCCGCCCCGATATACCATCGTGCTATGGTGTATACGGAGGAGTAATGCTGAGAGAGAATCTCATTCTCCTTTAGAAAAGTCCAAGAATTTCGTGCTCAAGTATTCTCCTCCTTGATCTCATCATAGGACATAATACTTATACCCGTATTTTGGTTCTTTACTTCTCTCTTATATTCTGTGAATATCTCAAAAGGTTCGGACTTGTGTTTCAACAGGAACATATGTCTGAATCTAAAGAGATCATCAGAGAATGTAATGAAGTACAAAGAACCGGTCTTGGCATGTGTAGACAGGGGACCTTTATACATCAACATGTATCATCCCAAGAGTTTACTAACTCTTTCTCTGTTTCCAGTAAACAGAGCTATGGTCATCGTATCTTTGTGACATGACTGGCAAGTTTCATAAGATGTAAATTCAAACAGATTTAAATATGCATCTAAATGTAACTTCAGCTAGTCAGGTCGCATTGATATGACCTAGTCTACAATGCCTCAAGAAGGATTCGTTCATTTCTGAACTCTTCCTCTTTTATGTGTTCCGTATACTAAAGAACTGTAGTTTGATTTAGAACATCAATGCTTTTAGATAACGTGCCTGAACCGATCAACTTTTGATATAGGAAATGTTCAAAACATTATCCAACTAGACAAAATTTTATCGTTTCTTTACTAATAAAGAGACAGATATAATTTTGTATATCAGGTTCGGTATCTAATAACATTCGTTCAGAATCAATGTATTGGTAATACAGGGTGACAGTGACCAACAGACTTGGCTGCAACACATGCCCCATTTTCTGCCTCATGAAACTCATCACCTATTCTCAGTTCTCTACCTTTCTGTAGCCCTATGTAATAGATTACATATCTGGGATCCTGATCTGGTATCACATACCCAGGACGTAAAGGATACTGAGAAACAGTTCTCTGTAATGAACACACCCGAAGATGATGCATCAGCATGCACTCTCTTCTTTTGGGCGGCACGGGAATTCTGGTAATCCCCAATTTCCTGCTCTGTCTTATAACAATTATAAGTTGGTGCGGGACCAACGTTCCCCAGCTCAGTATAACAAGCGGGTTTGGTCAATATTCTGTATTATTATCTTGATTAAGGCGTGATATGGTCGCTACCTGGAGAGAGAGAGAAGAAAACACTCAGCGTGCGCTCTTGCAAGAATAGATTGGTTATTTATTTTATCTAATCAGGATGGCTCCCACTGTTTTTATCAAATTTTCCTTCAAACCCTAAAAGGAAAGACTAGCCGGGATTAATTACACGCTACAAGTTCGCCAATCTTTCAGCCAGGCCAGTGTCGGTACTTTGAGGGAGGTCCCCCGTGCTTTCGCACGAACCTAATTAGTGTAAACCTCGTTTTCCCAGAGGCGTAACCTCGTTGACACTTTTCTAGACACCTACTTGATCGGCTAATTGTAATGTGTAAAACTCTCCCAGGAGTAACTCTTACTCGCAGCGGGTATCGGGATCCAACTATCTCATAGAAGGTATGCAATCTCATTGCAAATTTCAACACTTGAAATTCCCGATAATATTTTGCCCCGAACGATCTATGACCTTGACAAGGTCAACAAACCATAGACCGCAAGTCAAGTTCAACCCGCCATTTCTTGATTGAATCAAACCCACCCGCACGACCCTTGACAAGGTCAACAAGGCCGCACGACTACCCTAACCCAATCTGCATCATATGCATAAGCAGATAAATACTGGTTAGCTACCGCACACTGCGCCTTGACAAGGTCAACAAACGCAGCACGAATACTAAACATGACTTGTCTGAAATTACGGAGGGCTACGACAGGTTTTTCTGAAAACCTATTGCGTAATGAACTTGATATCGTTGTAGAATCAAATGATTTTAAAATGGAGTGTTTTTGAGGCTTTTCTAGTTTTGCTAAAGGGGTCACTCCCGGTGAAGGGATCGTCGGCCATTTCCTCGTCGAATGAGGTGCGGGATATATCATATTTATCACTGTGCAAAGCAAAAACTCTTAAAAGCAATCAAAAGACAAACTGAGTGTGTAGCATCTGCCATTTATTGCTAAAGGAGTCACTCCCGGTGAAGGGATCTCGGTCCTTTCCTCATCAAATAAGGTGCAGGATATATCACATATACCTCTGTGCAAAGCAAGAACTGTAGCTACCCTTTTTATTTTGAAATTCGATTCTACAACATCTTTAGGTTTCTTTTACTTTCATTAATCAATTAATGAAGTCCCATCATTTAAGTACCTAAACATCACAGATAAATACGACGTACACTTATGCCATCCGCATTCGCCTCAATATCCCCTCGTGCACCGTTAGGTTAGGTAACTAACGGCAGAGCGGGGCAGGGCTAGCGCGGGTGTAAAACATAAGTAACTCCTATATAATATATCATATATACAATATAGAGTATCCATCACAGAACATATCACATGATCACATCACAGATATCGCAGCAGAAGAAACATATGAAATATTGGATATACTAGGACGTCCGTGTTTTCAACACGAGCCAGTATAAAACACGGATTCCACGGTCGTGATGAATAGCCAAACCCACACCTCGAGACCCCTACGAGAGCGTCAAGAAACCCTACCAATTCTAGAGTTAGGAGACCCGGGCTCGACTCCTCGAGTTGGTCTCCCACTGGACTCCAGAACCCGGTTACTTGTGCTCCCCTCCTTGGGTCTATCCTAGTGCGGAAAAGTAAATAATATACAAAGGGTGACATCTTCCGCAACCTGGAAGTGCCCCAATAAAAGAATATTACATACAAGTTTTTACATGAATGAAAATGAAAAAACACTCATCTCACATAAAAACCCCCGGCTATTCAAACACGACGATCCAATATAACATATCCAGCAACACATAACATCACATGTCATCAACGTAAGTAAATATGCGCATCCCAATTGTCGTTGACATATAGCAACGAAACCGGCGATATCACATATTACACTTATGGTCACAGAAAAGAATGTGTAAAACTACAACAGTTGGAATCCGCAATATCCTCAGACATCGCATGCCTGACTAAATGAATTCCTTAGACATCGCATGCCTAAAAATTATAAACCCCGCATTTTAGTCTCATTATCGAAAACACTTTTCAATATCAAGTCGGGCAATTCAACAAGATTCCCGACATCCTGATCGAATGCACGTCGCAAACTTTAGTAGACGGCCGCACCCCCGATACCGTCGACGAAGTGCACCAAGGCGGAACACCGCTACCGTGAGCACCCGAACCGATGCTTTCGGCGACGGGGTTCTCCTACAGTCACTTGGTCGGGGCTATGGGGTGAGGCTGTCTATTAAGTTTACCCGGCGAGTATCCGCGTACGCTACGTGATTGCGACGGACTTTTGATCACATCAAAATTCCGTGGCAACCGATCAAGTGAGACAAAAGTGCTATGTTTATAACATTCATTCAGTTATCTCATAACTTATTGTGAATTCCAATTATTGCATCCCATTCCAGATAAAATAGAAAATGTTAAACTTTCCGATCGAACATTCAAACACCCAAGTTTTCCGTAACAGCTCAACACATGAAACAAGTTTAAAAACATCCAGTTCATGCCTTAGTACCGACGGTCCAGCCGTAGAAGGGTCAAGCCAACGCCTCACATGTGGCACGCCGTACTGCCCCAAACCCGAAGGTTCAAAGGGCAGTTCAAGACGGTCACATAATCGAGTTAAGGTTTGTTGTCTTCTAGAGGGTCCATCGCGTTACTTGCACTACTTAGAACGTTATTAAACTACGGAAAGATCCAACACTTGGAAATTTCCCGACAGGGAAAAAGGTGGGTATTTATATCCGGTCGAACTTTTTAACATATTCTAAAATTTACCCGGAAAAACACATAGACAAAGTTTGATAATCCGATCGAATATACGAACCCCCAATCCAACCCAGAAAACTCAACTCTTGAGTAAAAATTAAAAATTCCCATAAAACTCAGCACTGTAAAATAGGAATTACTGTGCAAATGTGGAGGGCTGACGTCATCAAAGGGCCGCGGAACCGCCGCATAAGCTAGGCTTCTGCCGCGGTTCCGCCGCAGTTTAGAGGTATCGCCAATTTTGCACCGTAATTCTTAGAACTTCCTGCTGAATTTTTTAAGCATTTTTAATCTGGAAAAAACCCAGTTTTTGAAAAAAGTCCAGAGAGCATGAAATTTTGAGGGTTTCGGGTTCGTTCGGCTTTCAAACTTCGTCTACGCATCGCCTAAGGCTCTAGCTAGGCTCTGATACCACTGTAGGGTTCCTAGGCACACTAATGAGGTCTCACAAGGCATCAACCATGCCAATTTCAAAAATTATCCGTGCCGGGAAACCCTAATACGGATCGTTGACTAGAGTTTTAGGCGAAACTTGAAGCTAGTTAACAATTTAACTAAGTGAACGGAAATGCAACCTTTGTAGATCCGGTTCTCCACCTCCATAGCTCCATGATGAAGTCCCCTTGCTGTCCAAATCCAATCCCGGGCTCTAGCGTCGGCATCATCGGAGAAATGGGCGGGCTAGGTCATCGACAACGATGCCGAAGATGATCTACGTCGAGGCATCACAAGATCAAGCTCCCACTTCACCAAGTCATGAAACTTGTGAAGAAAACACTCTATACTGCTTGGCAAGAGGTAGATGATGAAGAAATAGGAGGTGGGTTCACTTTAGAATTGGATTTCTCACTCTTTTCATCAAATCACCATTGATGAAAGCTAGGTTTTCTTCTTGAAGAAGAACAAGAAGAAGAAGATAATTATTATGATAAGTTAATTTTAATCCAAAAGAAAATCAATCCTTATCATAATATGAACCATGGTTATATGTAGAGAATTGAATAAGGTTAGATGAATGGTTAAGGTTAAGGATGAAGACAAAATGGTCACTTTGGTCAAAGCTTCATGAAGCTTCAACAAGCTTCAAGAATGAAAGCAACCATTTTGTTTTCTTATCCCATTTCTTTTTAATCCAATTAAAAAGATAAATGAATGAATAACTAAATAAAAACCCTAACCATTTACTTAACCAAGGTTTAATTCTTTGCACAAACCCTAGCATACATGTATCATCAAACATGATACATCCAAGTGCACAAAAGTATATCACATATACAACTTGTGAACATCAAGTGAGAAAATCCATTTAAAGTGAACAAAAACTAGTTAATGCAAAGTAATATATCAAATATATAATTATGCATTAAATCATTAAATCAACACTTGATTTAACGATCCGGTCATATCTCATATAACCGACTAGTATCCTATGTATCGGCTTATCGAATCAATCTTTGATTCGATAACTAGGTTATATCGCATACAACCAATCGAAACATTCATCGCGAGAATAGAATACGGTATCACATACACGCATTATTCTCAGTCCCGCATATATCTCATATGTGCTCCTATTTCGTTTCGCTTGAGCCCGGAAACCTCTGTGTAGGACTCTAAAGACTCGTCAATACGCCGGCAGCAGATGATGATCATATCAAACACCCACAAGCCGCAAGCGGTCTGCTAAACGTAACGGCCACCCGGGTATTGAGCGATCAGAAGATCGACGAGCAAGTCCGCTCATACTCCTGTGAATCCAACCAGTAACACTTACTGTACAGTCCGGTCTCGTCGTCTGATATGTCGCATATCTCGCCTAGGGGTGGTAAACGTCAGACCCCAATAGCTCGATAAGTCGTGTCGATATGAGGTCTATAACAATTCGAGAAACTACTGGTAACACTTACCAGTAAATCTCAGCAACCCTGGCCAGGGATTTCCGGTTATAGCCAATCGAACACAGCGCAACATCAACTCCCTATACCGGGAGAGACGAATCCCCTCCTATCGCTCATTGCCTCCATGTGATTCGGGACTGTACCCAAAAACCACCATTTTGCACGCCCTCTTGGACGTGGTAAGGTGGAAATCAAAGCACAGTGAGAATCACACAAAACTCTATGACGATCTCGGGTCAACAGACTACTCTGTACCTGTGTCACCAGAGAACTGCCATCTGACGTAAGGTATAATACCATCTGGGAGTTCTCGGCGAGTCCGTCCAGTGTACCCAGTCTCCACTGAGCACCCGTATATCATCTCTGATGTCAAACACCAATGGATATGGGATCATCCATCGCCCATCTGTATGGGTCGAGAAGGTATACGCTAGTCTACTCTGGTATATCGATGCCCCGTCTCGATACACCCACGACTAGGGACCTTGAAGGATGTACTTATGGACTACCATGTCCCCACTAGTATGATCCGCATCATAGTCCAGGTAGTCAAGTACACATCCTAAGGGCTTTACCAACATGTAACAGAGAGACAATCAATGTACACGTTAAGCTAAAGAGTAACCAGATAGCATACTATCATGTCGAGCAAGAAAGTCCTCCCTATATATGTCCCAGCATCCACTACAATATACATCCAATGTACAGTAATGGCCTCTAGGGCATACATATAACTAACACACACACACAACCCCACAGCAACAGCAGCAGCCCTAGCACCATTAGCAACAGCAGCACCATCAGCAGCAAGTAGCAGCATCAGCATCAGCAGTAGCAGCACCAGCACCCACAACAACTCCAGATCTTCTCCTCCTCCCTTCTCCTTGCTCGTAGGATTCCTAGGGGGTATAATCTCTAAACTCATTCCTTTGTTCGCTCTACGTATGTGTAGTTTAGCTTCGATTAGTGATAATTGTGCGTTTTTAGTGCTAAATATGGTGATTAGTGTGAACTTTGGTTAAGTGAGGTTAGTATTAGGTAGACTAACTTAATTAAGTCTTATTAGGGACACTTTAACCTAGTTAAACCCCAGATTTCACTAAAATACCCTAAGTTTTCAAATTGTGCAGAATATATCGTTTTAGAGCAAAACTTAGCCTTTCAGTAATCTGCTTTAGATCTGGGTTGTTCAGGTAAAAATTGAGGAAACTGGAGCATAGTTACTAGATGTTGATCACATGTCCAGAACACGACCCCCTACTTCCACCTCTTGGCCGCCGGAAAATTCATTCTGGCCGCAATTTGCGGCCAGATGGGGGACATGGGGTATGGGGTTTGTTCTGTAGGTGTCTGCTGCTATTCTAAGACTTATGGTATACGCAATTTTGTATGTTTTTAACCTGGGTAGAATCTGGGACAGTATATCGTTTTTCAAGTACGTTTAGTTCGCGCGATACGTGAGTGGGTTCTGTGATCCAGCGTGTCGCGACGTGTCGGGTTAGTTTTAGACGCGTATACACACGTTTCAGCGTATCGTACACACGCGCGTTAATTCGCGACGCGAGTTTCTCGTTTGTTTCGATATCGCGTTTTGCGAGATATTTTCTTATATATGGAATCTTTGTGTAAATTCCAGGTTCGCAGGCGGGTACGTCGGACGCCGCCAAGAAAGGGAAGCAAGTAGTCGGCTACGTGTAGCACGCGACCAGGTGAGTAGATTTAACATATACGGGAAAATCGCCCCTATGGCGTTAAGCGTCCGTGCGTGAAAGGATATTTAGTCGTAGATATTCATGTGCATTAGCGTAGCATACCTCCTTATTGCATATAGTAATGGTAGCTATAGAACACTGCCCTGTCACTAACGGTTAAAGCTGCACGAGCACCATTTGTATGTTACACTCACACCGTTAGTGATTGCCATGACACTTGCACTATAGGATTGCTACGCATTATACATATCGATTGAGTGCCGCATCATTGCTGATTGTCATGACTTGTCACATATTGACACATATATTGATATCTTCATACCTGCGCACATGCACACTGTATACTCACACCAGTGCACACATATATTGATATCTTCATACCAGCGCACATGCACACTGTATATTCATACCAGTGCACACATATATTGATATCTTCATACCTGCGCACATGCACACTGTATATTCATACCAGTACACACATATATTGATATCTTCATACCTGCGCACATGCACACATATATTAATACCAGTGCACACATATATTGATATCTTCATACCTGTGCACATGCACACTGTATATTCATACCAGTGCACACATATATTGATATCTTCATACCTGCGCACATGCACACTGTATATTCAAACCAGTGCATACATATATTGATATCTTCATACCTGCGCACATGCACACTGTATATTTATACTAGTGCTACACTCATATTCGCGTATATATCCATTTGCACATCCATACCTACATACATACATATTTCACATACATGGATGGTATTGATTTGATTTCATGAAAATAAGGACCGCATGAGATATTTTCAAAACTGGATTCTTTCAAAAGAGCGGTGTTCCCTTTTTACTCTTAGTATCATACGATATATTGCATGGATTTACGCATTGAGTTTTGGGTTCATATGATTTCTGGATTTGAGAACCGTGGTATCATTTTAAGAAAATACACACTGTTTTAAAAACCCGGTTTCTCTTAATATGAATTTCAGTGCGTCCACCATGAGTTTTCTCGGTTCCAGAGAGTTTGTGTGAGTATACCCGATTCGAGGAGTGGTAGGCACCGATTGCGGGTACATGGTGGACCCGGTACGGTACCCCGGGGCAAGAAGACCCGTATTGATAGACGGTGAGCCTGGCGGAGGGACTACTACCTACCGGTGATTGGTTAGACCTGGCGATTATCCGGAGGATACCGAACAGAGTCGATAGATGGATACGGGACGACGCGTACTGCCGCGGCCGAAGGCCGATTCCGCAGACGGAGCCCGTGGGCCGATCCGATGGATGGAGCCCGATACTTGAGGATTTGCGTGTCGATGCTAGACACGGCTGATTTTATGATATTTCGAGTGCCAATGTTGGGCACTCACGATTCTATTAGATTTACAGGATTTTGAGGGCCGATGAGGATGACGGCGCCCGAGTCTTTTTGGGATTTGGGTGTATTGATGGACACCAGTTATTTTTTTACGTTGATATTCCGTGTAGATACTATTTATTCCCATGCTCGGCATTCAGTATTTCACATCTCATCATGTATCTATTTTACCTGATATAGTACACATACTATGCATGCTTATTGCATACCCTGCTCATTCTATATAGGGTTGTTAAATTTCATTGCTATGCACGATTATTGCATACCTTGCTCATCACATAGAGATGTTATTAGATCGCATTTGTTGCATGATTTGAGCATCCAGTTCATCATATAGATGTTATATGTTGGCATAGGTTAGAGTACCGCAGCACGTGCATACTCGCGATTACCTTTATATGTTATCTACTATTCACGAGTTGGCAACTCAACCCCCGTTGTGCCACAGTGCTTGCAGGTTGTCCCTCGGGGTAGTCGCGGCAGGCTGCTTTTTGTACATCTTTTGACACAGATACCATTGCAGTTGGCATACTAGCCCTTTTGCTGATAGGTGGGTTTTGTGCGGTATCTGTTTATTTTCCAGTTGTATACATCATTGTATCTAGTATTCTCCATCTACTACTTATTTATGGACTTAGAGGCCAGTTGTGAGGACGATGTATATTATTGTACTCTGGTGTGGAGCTTGTTGTGAGCCGACTTTATTATGGAGTTTTATATTTTATGTTGTCTTCACTTATTTTTACTCTTTCTTCGCTACGGCGTCGTATATTATCATTGTGGTGGTGTTTCCACCGTTGGGCGTGATTGCTTCCGTTTGGGATGTTTAATTTTTTTTTATTGTGCATCATTTTACTCATTTATTGCTTTGTACCCAATCTCGAGGCAAATTTTACAAAGGAAATGCTGCCAAAATTTTTAAAGGATAACTTGAATTTTAAAGAATTCTACTAAACAACTTAAAGTTTTCTAGATATTTTAACTAATATTCTAATAAATGTTTTAAGCACTCTATACTTTTTATGGTTTTGATTTCTGGGTTTCGGATTACTTAGTCGCGTTACGCCTGTAGACGTCACGTGGTTAAGTGCCGGTCACGGGCCGAACTTTGGGTCGTGACATAAATTAAGGTTAGGGTTTTCATAATTTGTTCATGGTTTGATTGTGTAGTTAATATCTAGTGGACATGCTAAAACCTAATCTAGTTGCTTGCTAATCGCTACATGTAATTTGTTTTAAATTAAGCTATGTTGCAAACTAGATTTTAGGATTAATGAAATTATGTGAGATTAAAATCTAGTAAATGTTTATGTGACCTAATTAAGATAATTAGTGAATATTGTGGCCATTAGATTGGTTAAAATATCATGTTTTGAACTAAATCGGTAAATGGAGGCTTACTAGGTTTTTGAAAATAAATCGATTTGAATATTTTTGAGGTTTTGATGAGTTACAACTTATTTCATATAATATTTCGTGTGTTTTGAAACCACGATTGGTACGTTTAGGTTTTATGTTTGGGTATTTTCACTTATAGTGACCCTATTTGTAGTTTGTGGAATTGTCGCGGCGTGTTTCGTGCACCAAGTGCGCGTGCGTTAAGTTAATGCGCGTGGTTGACTTTTATTGTTTGTGTCCGCGACTATTTATATTTATTCTCTTGTTTTCTTTGTGTACATTCCTAGGATCGGGTGCAGAGGCGTCGGACGTGGCACGGAAATGATAAGGCGGAGATCGGATCAGATCAGCCGAGGCATCCAGGTGAGTAGATATATATCTACGGGGGAAGTCGGATGGATGACGTATAGCACCCCCACAGTTTCGTAGTGTAGTCTACGTGTGTGTGTGTGTGTGTGTGTATTTATGATATTGTGTTTTGTGATGCGAGGATAACTTAGCAAGAAATGCTTTAGGCGACTTTGGGTTAGTTTTAGCGAAATTGTAAGAAATGCTTTTAGCTTAGTTTCTTAGTCGTGAAACCCTAGAATAATGTTTTGCACACATGCGCACACACACGCATACATTCGATGTCTTGTGCGTATATGGGGATATGTATATATATATATATATATATACATAGATTATAGGTATGTGAATATGTATATATATATGTATACGTATACAGGGATGATGAGGATATTATATGATATTTGGAGATGGGTCGATGTGATTGGGCTGGATGCCGTGAAATCGATGATGTGATTTGGGTCGTGTTATGAGATACGACATATTATTATAGCGGATCGTTGGGCGATGAGTTATCATACACACGCAGATATATGTTGATGGTATCGGTATGTACTAGACTTAGATCAGTACCCTGTTCATGATATATTGATAATGATACCATACGGATATTGATGTACATGTGATAGGCGACCCGTACCCAGATTTGGGATGTCGTACGATGAATTTACCGTACGAGATATAAATATGATGATTGATCCGCACTCATGATTTGAGGATGTCGTATTATATATATGTTATCGTATGTGACGCTATTGAGGCAGGATCACCGACTATTAGATATATAGATCGACTCGGACTTAGGTGGATTTCCTAAACCTTTTGTTAGTCTCTTAGCTTGTCCTGTAGTTTACTTAGTAAATGTTAGACTGGGCTCGAGTCATACTTATTTCAAAACTAATGAATCGTGAGTATTTTAAAGACAGGCTAAGGGATTCTACGGATATTTCAAAGGACGTACATTTTCTTAAAAACACCGTAGCCCCTATTTTCTAAACACCACGATTCGTGCGATTTCAGACAACAAACTGTATGACTCGTATATAGATATGTATATTCTGTATTGTTGCGTTTATTATTCATTCTCCGTTTATTCATGTTGTTATCATCGCATTGCATGCTTAATGTGTACTTTAGTGATTATGAAATCATGTTGTCAGGACACCAGCACCATTACCGATGATGTGTATGCTCCACGTACACTTGCTTGCCAGCTCACACACATCATCATCGGAAATTGCCATGTCACGTATACTTTAGAGAATATTACTTTATTGATATCGTTTGCTAGCTGATAGTTCTAATATATCATTGCTGTGCTAGTTTAGAAATTGCATTTATTATTGTGATATTTCATGCATATTTATATATTCATTTGCCATGCGATATTTTGGGCCAGTCCGGATTGCTGGAGCCCGGTAATTCATTGTTATTACCCTTGAGATTGGAATTTTGGACTTCCATGAGATTTCTGGATTTGGAGAAACCGCAAGGATTTTATATAAACATAATATCATTTTCAAAATGCAAGTTGCGGTTTTCTCGTGATATGATATGAGATATGTCCACTATGAGTTTTCTCGGCTTTTGAGCGATATCATACACCCGATTCATGGAGGAGGAGGAACCGTCTGTGGGTGCATGGTGGACCCGGTGCGGTACCCCGGGGCAAGATAGTCGCAGATGATGGCGTTGAGCCTGGAACGAGAGCACAACCGACCGGCTATTTGTGACACGGCAGATATCCGGAGGATACCGACGTAGTCGTGAGATTTGATGAGGGGCCAGTTCGGATAGCCGGAGCCTGAGATATTGAGACTTTGAGGTATTGAGATATTATGTTATGGGCTAGTCCGGATAGCCGGAGCCCGAGATTTCGGATATTGGGATTTATGTTTTGTGTCGATGCTTAACATGGATTTTATGTTGATTTCATTGATGATACCTCGATTTATATATACAGAAATCTCACTAAATAAAGAAAACAGTTTCCTCATTCATAATGTATTCTGTTTTCATTTCGATGCTTTCATACATCATATATATGGTATGTTGCTATCTGAGGTACTGACACGAGCACGTGGTATTACACTTATGTGTAGATGGTTCAGGATATTATATTGAGAACATATATTACCGTATGACCTAGGATTGAGTCATAGATACGATTTCTGCTCGGCGATGTTTTCTACTCACGAGTTGGCAACTTACCCCCGTTGTGCCACAGTTTCTTGCAGGTTTTGCCGTACAGGTTTCCTTGGCGGCTTTGCTGGCACACTACCTCATTTCGGGTGATTGTTTTGGTAGGTGGGTTCACTCGCATCGTGACCACCATTGTACTTTACTTATTTCAGTTGTATCTAGTAAAATCTATCAACCAGACTTGTATTTATTTATAGACTTAGAAGATCGGTGTTTATTATTTCGACCTTAGAGTCGCGCTTGTATTATTATGGTTTTCTGGTGGTTATTGGTTTTCTTCTGAGTTTTGATCCTTTCTCTTCGGCGTTGTATATTATATTGCTTGCATGGTTGTGACCGCCAATTGGCGAAGAGCTAGCTCCCGCTTAGGGATTCTTTTATTCATATTATTCATGTTTGTACCCGTTTGGGGCCAGTATTTATAAAGGAGACTCTGCCGAAATTTTCGGAAAAGACATGATGTTTTAAAAAGGTTTACTATGACTTTTCAAAGTGATTATATACAAACTTTAAAACAAGTTTTCCTTCACTTCCTTCTTTCAAATGGTTTAGATTTCTGGGAGTTTTTGGCTTACTTGAATTACATGGGGTCCTATAGACTTCATATGATTCAAGTGCTAGTCACGTGCTATTTCGGGTCATGACAAAGTTGGTATCAGAGCGCTAGGTTAACCTTGGTTCGAGTCTATGTTTGACTATGCAGAGTTTGGGGCGTATATATATTCGGAACCTAGGATTGACCTTACGGAACTTAGACTTGGTCGAGGGGGTATTAGACCCGAACTTTCGTCGCATAGGTTGACCTCGGTTGATGGAGTAGGTGACGTAAGTAGAGTGACGTACCGTGTGTATGTTCCGCGGCATACTTACTGTTAGTTATATGTATGCCCTAGAAGCCATTACTGTACATTGGATGTATATTGTAGTGGATGCTGGGACATATATAGGTAAGACTTTCTTGCTCGACATGATAGTACGCTATCTGGTTGCTCTTTATCTTAACGTGTATACTTTCTATCTCTCTGTTACATGTTGATAAAGCCCTTAGGATGTGTACTCGACTTCCAGGAATATGATGTCGATCATACTAGTGGGGCCTGGGTAGTCAATGAGTACATCCTTCATTGTTCCTAGTCGTGGGAATATCGAGACGGGGCATCGATATTTCAGAGTAGACTAGCGTATATCTTCTCGACCCATGTGATGGGCGATGGATGATCCCATATCCATTAGTGTTTGACATCAGAAATGGTATGCGGGTGCTCAGTGGAGACTGGGTACACTGAACGGACTCGCCGAGAACTCCCAGATGGTATTATACCTCACGTCAGATGGCAGTGCTCTGATACCACTGTAGGGTTCCTAGGCACACCCATGAGGTTCCACAAGTGATCAAACATGGCCAATTCAAATTTTTTCTATGTGCCAAGTGACCCTAAGCAAGATCGTAACTAGAGGTATAGGCGATGCAATGCAAGTAATCAACTTTACACTAAACTGAACGAAAATACAACCTTTGTAGATTCGATCCTCCACCTCCATAGCTCCGTGTTGACGACCCTCCGCTGCAATCATCGGATCCCGGACTCTGGCGTGGCTTCGTCGGAGAAATGATCGGACTAGGTCGTCGACTTCGATGCCGAAGATGATCTACGTCGAGGCAACTCAAAATCAAGCTCCAACTTCACCAAGTCATGAAACTTGTGAAGAAAACACCCTATACTACATGGCAAGTGGTAGAGGATGAAGAAATAGGAAGTGGGTTCACTTTAGAATTGGATTTCTCACTCTTTTTCTCAAGTCACCATTGAAGCTAGCAAGCTTCTTTCTTCTTGAAGAAGAAGAAGAAGAAGAAAAAGAATATATGATAAGAATTATAAAATAATAGAAAATAAAATCATTCTTATCATTATGCAACCTTGGGTTAGTTTAACAAGTGTAGAGAATAAACTAAGGTTAAGTGAATGGTTAGGTTTAGGAAAGAAACAAAGTGGTCAAAGCTTCATGAAGGTTCAAGGTAAAAACAAAATAAGCCACCATTCTGTTTCTTGCCCTAAAATTAAATAAATAAAATAAATAGTTAAGAAAAGATAACAAAACCCTAACCATTCATTTAAACATGGTTTAAAGTAAACATACACCCAAACTTGCATGTATCATGAAACATGATACAATCAAGTGCTCAAAAATATATCACATATACAATGTGCACATCAAGTGAGAAAATCCATTTTAAGTGAACCAATACTAATTAATGTAAAGTAATATATCAAATATATATAATTATACATTAAATCATTAAATCAACACTTGATTTAACAATCCGGTCTTATCGCATATGACCGACTAATATCCAATGTATCGACTTATCGAATCAATCCTTGATTCGATAACTAGGTTATATCGCATATAACCAATCGATACATTCATCGCGAGAATAGAATACGGTATCACATACACGCATTATTCTCGGTCCCGCACATATCTCATATGCGCTCCTATTTCGTTTCGCTTGAGCCAGGAAACCTCTATGTAGGACTCTAAAGACTCGTCAATACGCCGGCAGTAGGTGATGATCATATCAAACACCCACAAGCCGCAAGCGGTCTGCTAAACGTAACGGCCACCCGGGTATTGAGCGATCAGAAGATCGACAAGCAAGCCCGCTCACACTCCTCTGAATCCAACCAGTAACACTTACCTTAGGCGATGAGTAGACGAAATTAGAAATCCGATCGAACCCGAAACCCTAACCATTCAACCCTCTCTGGACAATTTTCAAAACTGTGGATTTTTTTGAATTAAAAATTCTCAGAAAATAGAGAAGGAAATTATAAGAGTTACTGTAGAAAATGAACCCCTAATTCCACTAGATCGCCGCGGAACCGCGGCCTTACCATGCTATTCGCGCCGGTTCCGCGGCCGTTTGTACTGATTAGGGATTAATTTTTATAAAGTAATGCCCGTATCTGTTTCCTCTGTTCTCTGGGAAGTTTTAATCTGCACTCAAGAGTTGAGTTTTCTGGGTTGTATTGGGGACTCGGTGTTTTGATCGGATTGTCTAATTTTGTCTATGTGTTTTTCCGGGTAATTTTAGAATATGTTAAAAAGTTCGACCGGATATAAATACCGACTTTTTCCCCTGCCGGGTAATTTCCAATTGTTGGATTTTTCGTAGTTTAATGACGTTCTAAGTAGTGCAAGTAACGCGATGGTCCCTCTAGAAGACAACAAACCTTAACTCGATAATGTGACCGTCTTGAACTGCCCTTTGAACCTTAGGGTTTGGGGCAGTACGGCGTGCCACATGTGAGGCGTTGGCTTGACCCTTCTACGGCTGGACCGTTGGTACTGAGGCACGAAGTGAATGTTTTTAAACTTATTTCATGTGTTGAGCTGTTTCGGGAAAACTTGGGTTTTCGATTGTTCGATCGGAAAGTTTAACATTTTCTATTTATCCGGAATGTGATACAACATTTGGAATTCACAAGTAGTTATGTGATAACTGAATGAATGTTATAAATCAAGCACTTTAGTCTCACTTGATCGGTTGCCACGGAATTTTGATGCGATCAAAAGTCCGTCGCAATCGTTTAGCGTACGCGGATACTCGCCGGGTAAACTTAATAGACAGCTATACCCCATAGCCCCGACCAAGTGACTGTAGGAGAACCCCGTCGCCGAAAGCATCCGTTCGGGTACTCGCGGCAGCGCTGTTCCGACTTGGTGCACTTCGTCGACGGCATCGGGGTTGCGGCCGTCTACTAAAGTTTGCGACGAGCATTCGATCTGAATGCCGGGAATCCTGTTGAATTGCCCGACTTGATATTGAAAAGAGTTTTCGATAATGAGACTAAAATGTGGGGTTTATAATTGTTAGGCATGTGATGTCTAAGTATTTCATTTGATTAGGCATGCGATGTTTAAAGAGGTTGCGGATTCCAACTATTGTAGTTTTACACTTTCTTTTCTGTGACCGTAAGGGTAGTATGTAGTGGTATTGCCGATTGTCGTTGCTATACGTCGACGACAATCGGTGTATGCATACTTATTTACGTTGATGACATGTGATGTTATGTGTTGCTGGATATGTTATATTGGATTGTCATGTTTGAATAGCCGGGGATTTTTTATATGAGATGAGTGTTTTTCAATTTCATTCATGTAAAAACTTGTATGTAATATTCTTTTATTGGGGCACTTCCAGGTTGCGGATGATGTCACCATTTGTATATTATTTACTTTTCCGCATTAGGATAGACCCAAGGAGGGGAGCACAAGTAACCGGGTTCTAGGGTCTAGTGGGAGACCATCTCGAGGAGTCGAGTCCGGGTCTCCTAACCCTAGAATTGGTAGGGTTTCTTGCCGCTCTAGTAGGGGTCTAGGGATCTGGGATTGGCTATTCATCGCGACCGTGGAATCCGTGTTTTATACTGGCTCGTATTAAAAACACGGACGTTCTAGTATATCCAATATTTCATATGATATTTTCTGCTGCGTTATCTGTGATGTGATCATGTGATATGTTCAGATAGATATTTGTATATAGTATATATGATATATTATATAGACGTTGCTTATGTTTTACACCCGCGCTAGCCCTGCCTCGCTCTAGCGTTAGTTACCTAACCTAACGGTACAGACGGGACATCGAGGCGAATGCGGATGGCATAAGCGTACGTTATATTTATCTGTGATGTTTAGGTGGACTTAAATGATGGGATATTCATTAATGAGATTAATGAAAGAAAATAAACCTAAAAGATGTTGTGGAATCGAATTTCAAAATAAAACAGGTAGCTACAGTTCTTGCTTTGCATCACGGTGTTCCTTGTAGAACATCCTGCACCTTATTCGATAAGGAAAGGACCGAGATCCCTTCACCGGGAGTGACTCCTTTAGCAATAACTGGCAGATGCTACACACTCGGTTTGTCTTTTGATTGCTTCTATAGTTCTGGTTTGCACAGTGATATATATGATATATCCCGCACCTCATTCGACGAGGAAAGAGCCGACGATCCCTTCACCGGGAGTGACCCCTTTAGCAAAACTAGAAAAGCCTCAAAAACACTCCATTTAAAAACCATTTCATAAAAACCATTCGCAACCCTCGGTCATTTTAGGAAGTAGAGTACTTAGTATTCGTGCTGTGTTTGTTGACCATAGTCAAGGCACAGTGTACGGTAGCTAAGTGATGTCTTCCTACACCGCATATGATGCGATTAGTTAGGACAGTCATGTGGCTTTGTTGACCTTAGTGTAAGTTCACGTTGCCTACCCTGGTACTTGCGGGGAGGCGGAAAACGGAATAAAAATCAAATTTTTATCAACTTAGGCAACATGGACTAGACAAAGAAGGATCTTTGCTAAACAAAAACAAGCTAAAGCTAACTAGAAACTAGCTAAGTGTTAGAAAGGTTATACCTAGGGCTTTATGTCCTTCTCTCCTTGCTCCTTGGAGTAGTGGAAAGAGGTCACCTTTGTCGTCTTCTCACGTCGAAGAAAGTTCCACCCGAAAGCCTCAACCTTTGGTTTCAACTCCAAGCTAGAAGTAACTAGGGTGTAAGAAGTGCTAATCCTTAAACCCTAGATGAGAGTAGAGATTATCAAGAAGGGGTTTTTCTCAAGCTCAAGTGTTTCTCAACACATGAGAGGGGAGAGCTTGAGGGAGAGGAAGAACAAGAGAGAGAAAGAAAATAATAGAATGAGAGAAAATATGAAGCATTCTCTCATATATGTGTGAATTATTGTAATTAGATAATTAGCTAGATAATTGTCATGGTTAATCAAGACATGACCATTATCATTTCATTTTTAATGCAAATTGCAAGGATCAAAGAGCATCTTCCAAATGAAATGATGATGGTCAAAGTGTCAACCTAGGTCAACAAGTCAAAAAGGTCAAATGGTCAACAACCATAACCATGCACAATTATATTAAACTAATATCAATTAACAATAATACACACATAAGCATTAGGGTTAATAAAATGACAATAGTCATTAACCCTAATCAAAGTCCTATCCCTCTGTCTCAAGTAACTGTGCATACGCACCCGTATTCGTGATCCGAGGAACACGAATACAATGAGAAAAAACCAATCCCAAATCTATACTAGGATCTGGCTTAAACCAAAGCCCGCTAGTATAAGCTGTCCGGACAGCAAACGTGCACAAGTGCGCGGATGTGAACGAACCCTGTCGCAAAACCATGCGACCTCTACTCATTTTGCCTAAAGACGAATAGCTCTCTGTGTGGGACTCTAAAGACTCGACACTACGCTGGCTGTGGGTTTAACCACAGACCGCAAGTGGCACTAGCTGTACGTAACGGTCCCCAGGTAGATGTCGATAAGAAGACTGACGAGGTGAACCCCATCTGAACTCCTACTGAGCCTGTATGTGACAGTCTCCGTACAGTCCGGTCTGTTCGTCTGATACATCACATGGTGGGCCTAGGGGGGCAGTGAACGTCAGTCCCCTAATAGCGGTACAAGTCGTGTCGGAGTGTAGCCCAGAACACCCTGAGATAACACTGGAAACCTACCAGTATATCTCGGTTGCCCTGGCCAGGGACTACTCGTGTAATGGCTCTCCTGGACACAGCGCGATGTCAACCCCCAATACCGGGAGAGACGAATCCTGTCTAACCGTCACTGCCTCCAAGTGCTTCGGGAATGCACCCAAAAACTACCTGTTTGCATGACTCCTTTGAGCCGTAGTAGGGTAGCAATCAAAGTGCAGTGGGAACACACTCGAGGCGAAGTGACAGTGTCAAGTCAGCGGACTAAGCTGTACTCATGTCACCTGGGAACTGATAACTGACGATAGGTATAATACCAACCAACAGTTCCCGAGGAGTCCTGTCCAGTGTACTCGTAACCTAACGAGCACCCGCATACTATCTCAAGTACGACGTACTGACGGCTGAGGGACAAACCGTCTCCCACGTTGGGATGAGAAGCGCATACGCTAGTCTACTCCGGAGTATCGATGCCCTGTCTCGATAGTCCAACGACTAGGGACCTGTATAAGGATGTGCTTATAGATCACCCAGCTCCCACGAGTGTGAGCGCCATCACAACGCTGGTAATCAAGCAAAGATCCTAAGGGCTCTACTAATATGTATATCGGCGATATGCTAAAAGAAACACATGAACATATTAAAGCAGAGACAAACCAAGTAGCATACTACCATTTCGAGCAAGATTGTATATATAACTGTGAATATCCCAAGCTTCCATCAAGTAATATACAAGCTAGTATGATACAGTAATGGCCTCTAGGGCATATACACTAACAATCTCCCACTTGCACTAAGGCCATGTACTGGCGTATCGAAGACCTATCATCTCGATCAACCGCTCGAACTGAGTCTGAGGCAAGGCCTTGGTGAATGGATCTGCTGTGTTATCTTCTGAAGCAACCCTCCGAACCTCGATCTCCTGGCGATCCACGATATCCCTGATCAGGTGATACCGCCTCAAGATGTGTCTGGATTTCTGATAGGACATGGGTTCCTTCGCTAAAGCTATAGCCCCGTTGTTGTCGCAATACAGAGGTATTGGGTCAACAATGGATGGAACCACCTGAAGTTCTCTCAAGAACTTCCTCATCCAGACAGCTTCTTTTACAGCATCAGATGCAGCGATGTATTCCGCTTCCATAGTCGAGTCAGCAACGTTTCCTGTTTGGAGCTCTTCCAACACACCGCCCCTCCATTGAGGGTAAAGACAAAACCCGACATGGACTTGGAATCATCCTTGTCACTCTGGAAGCTGGAGTCAGCAAAGGCCTCAATCTGGAGGTCTTTTCCGCCATACACCAAGAACATCTCCTTAGTCCTTCTCAGGTACTTGAGAATGTTCTTTACTGCTATCCAATGTTTCTCCCCAGGGTTTTACTGATACCTGCTTACCACACTCAGTGCATAAGCCACATCCGGTCTGGTACACAACATCGCATACATTATAAAGCCTACCGTAGAAGCGTAGGGTTTAATAAACATGCGATCCCTCTCCAAATCAGTCTTGGGAGACATCTCTTTGGAGAGGGTGATCCCGTGACAAGCCGGTAGATTACCGCGCTTGGAATCTTCCATACTGAATCTCTTCAGTATGGTGTCGATGTACCTGGACTGCGAAAGTCCTAATATCCTCTTGGATCTATCACGGTAGATCCAGATACCCAGAATGTATGAGGCATCACCCAGGTCTTTCATGGAGAACCTGTGTGACAAGAACCCCTTGATAGATTGTAGCATAGGAATATTATTTCCTATTAAGAGAATGTCATCCACGTATAAAACGAGGAATACTACAGTTCTCGCTACAAATCTACAATAGATGCATGGTTCAGCTGGATTTTTGATAAAGCCAAATTCCTTGACCGTCTCATCAAAACAGATGTTCCAACTCCGCGATGCCTTCTTTAATCCATAAATGGACTTAAGCAACTTGCACACCTTTCCGCTGCTCCCACTCTGAATGAAACCCTCTGGCTGGTCCATATAGACACACTCCTCTAAATGTCCATTTAGAAAAGCTTTCTTTACGTCCATCTGCCAAATCTCATAATCGTGGAAGGCAGCAATGGCAAGAAGGATCCGAATGGATTTCAGCATAGCTACTGGAGAAAAGGTTTCGTCATAGTCCAAACCAGGTCGCTGACGAAAACCCTTTGCTACCAGTCTAGCTTTATAGGTCTCAACCTGTCCATCTACACCAATCTTCCTTTTGAAGATCCACTTGCAACCTATGGGTTTTACCCCATCTGGAGCAATGTCCAACGTCCATACTTTGTTCGTGTACATGGACTCCATTTCGGTCCACATTGCATCCAGTCATTTTACTGAGTCGACGCTCTGAATGGCTTGCTGGAAGCTAGTAGGCTCATCACAGTCTATGATGCAATCCTCTCTATCCCCGTCAATGAGAAAACCGTAGTATCTCTCGGGCGGATGAGACTGCCTACTACTCCTGCGGAGTGGCGTGGGAATGTCTTGATCTTTCGAACCCTCTGGTTCTACTAAGCTTTCAGTAATAGCTTGTGGTTCTGGAATTTCTTCCAGTTCTATTGCGCTCCCACTTATTTCTTTTTCTATGAACTGGTGTTCCAGAAAATGGGCATTACGAGAAACAAGGACTTTTTGTTCCCCTGCGTAATAGAAAAGATACCCCCTGGAGTTCTTTGGGTATCCCACAAACTTGCACAGTACTGAGCGTGCCTCGAGTTTGTCCGCATGCTGCTTTTTGACATAAGCTGGACATCCCCAAATCTTCAAGTATTGAAGATAGGGTTTCTTCCCACTCCATAACTCATATGGTGTGGTAGGCACAGTCTTAGTGGGAACTCGGTTCAAAAGGTATGCAGCTGTTTCTAGCGCATATCCCCAGAACGATCGCGACAACTCAGCGTTACTCATCATGGACCGTAGCATATCCAATAGGGTTCGGTTCCGTCTCTCCGATACAACGTTATGTTGCGGAGTGTATGGAGGAGTAAGCTGAGAGAGAATTCCATTCTCTTTTAAGTAATCCAGGAACTCGGCACTCAAGTATTCACCACCTCGATCAGATCTCAGTGCCTTGATACTTTTGCCTGTTGTTTTTCTACTTCATTCTTATATTCCTGCAACTTTTCAAAAGCTTCGGATTTATGCTTCATCAAGAAGACATGTCCGAACCTTGAGAAATCATCCGTAAAAGTAATGAAGTAAGAATAACCGCTTCGCGCATGTGTAGACATTGGACCGCACACGTCGCTGTGTACGAGTCCCAAGAGCTCGCTCGCTCTTACTCCGTGTCCAGTAAACGGAGTCTTTGTCCTCTTTCCTTTGAGACAGGATTGATAAGTTGCATACGATTGATATTCGAACGGATCCAAATATCCTTCTACATGTAACTTAGTCAACCTTCTCTCATTGATGTGACCCAGTCTACAATGCCATAAGAAAGTTTTATTGATTTCTGGAGACTTTCTTTTGTGTGTATTCTGGACATTGAAAATCTGCGGTTGGTTTAATACGTATATACCGTTGTTCAATGTACCTGACCCAATCAAAACTTGATTAAGGTGAATGTTCACTACATTACTTACAAATGCAAATTCATAACCTTCTTTAGATAATAAAGATACAGAAATGATATTACAGGTTGCATTTGGTACATAATAACAACTACGCAAAACAAAAAAGTGTTCATCCGACAATCCCAGGTGATAGTCCCCCACGGCCTAAGCATCCATGCTAGCACCGTTTGCAACTCTGAGGGTCATGTCACCTGCCTTCAAAACTCTACGCTTTCTCAACGCCTGTAAAGAATTACAGATATGAGATCCTGACCCGGTATCCAATACCCAGGATGTAGAGTTTATTGATAGACAGTTTTCAATAACATACACACCTGAAGCTGAAGCTGCAACTCGCTTTAAATCCTGTGTTCTGGCCTTCCAAGCCTTGCAATCCTGTTTCCAGTGACCACTTTTGTGACAATAGAAGCATTCTTCCTTCCCCACCAGCTTTCCCGCTATCTTTGTTGCTTTTCCTTTTCCCTTCGTATCCACTTTACCGACACCGGCTCTTGGTTTGGCGGGGGCTTTCTTCTTCATACCCTTGGCTTTTGCCCTGGATCTAGAAGAGGAAGATCCTCTTACAAACAAAGTGGATGTCTCCCTACCCTTCTGTAGGGTGCCCTCATCACTCCTCAACATGTTCAGAAGTTCGGAAAGTTCAACCTCCTTTCCTTGCATGTTGAAGTTAAGGATAAACTGGGCGTAAGTGGAAGGAAGGGACTGGAGAATCAAATCAGTATAGAGTTCATTCTCCAACGTGGTCCCAAGGTCCGCGGGCTCCTCTATGTAGCCAATCATCTTAAGCACGTGTTCCGCTACCGATGATCCGACGGCCAACCTTGCCGAAAACAACTTCTTCGACACTTCGTATCTTGCGATACGAGACTGCTCTCCATACAGTTCTTTTGTATGAAGAAATATGGACTCTAGGTCTATATTCTCGTGCCTCCTCTGATGTTCGTTGTCCATCGAGGCAAGTATGAGGCATTTGGCCTTCGCGCATTCTATTTCCCATGTCTTACGGATTTCCCTATCCGCGACACTGGTTTTGGGACCTGGGACAGGGGGAGCTTTGGTGGTAAGGACATATCCCAACTTGTCGTAAGTGATTGCCATCTTGACATTCCTGAGCCAATCTTTGTAGTTTGACCCTGTCAATATGTTTTTATCTAGTAATAACTTAAGTCCGGTCATGTTGAATGGTCGCTGCAATTAGGAAAGAGAAAAGAAACACTTTAGCATGATGCTCTTGCAAGTTTAGAGTGGTTTTTAGTTTGTCTAAACTGGATGGCTCCCACTGTCTCTCGAATCCCTTCTCAAACCGTAAAGAAAAGATTAGTCAGGATCAATCTCACCGTACAATACTTGCTTAACCGTTCAGCCAGGCCAGTGTCGGTACTTCGAGGGAGGTTTTCCAACGCTTTCGCGAAGTTCCTTAATTAAGTAACCTCTTTTCCCAGTGGGTGTAGCCCCGCTAACACCTTTCTAGACACCTACTAGGTTTATAGCATTGATCGTTAAGTGAGAGTTTTACCGAGGAGTAGCATATACTCACAGTAGGATCGGGATCCAAATATCATTGCGTGATAAAACCGAAGGAATCCTACCAGAATCATCACACTCCAAATGGTATGCAGCGCTAGCAAGTTTTAGTACTTATGAAACTCCCGATGTGGATTTTTGCCCCATGCTCCTATGACCTTGGCGTGAGGTCAAAATGTCATAAGTCACATGTCAAGTTCTTCCCATCATTATCCCGGTTAATTTGAACCCACCCGTACCTACCCTTGACGTAGGCCAAAATGGCAGTACGACTGTCTCAAACCAACGCATTCTATCTATGCAACAGATAAATATCCGGCAGCTACCAATCACTATGCCTTGGCGTGAGGTCAAAATACATAGCTTGAATACTACCGAATATTTAACTGAAATGATGGAGGGCTACGGATGGTTTTGGCGAAACCGTGAACGTAGTGAACTTGATATAATCGATGGAACGAGATAGCTTTTAAAAAGGAGTGGTTCAAGCTCCGCGTTTAAAAGTTTAGTTTTGAAAAGAACCGCGTGGTTTCCAAAGTGTTCCAATCGACTTTTACTTGGTTTATTTTCTTGCATTAGTTCTTTTAATTCGTCCCATCATTTAATCCTACCATTGCAGAAAACAACCAAAATATGACGTACGCTTATGCCATTCGCATTCGCCACGGGGCCCCGTCATCACCCGTTAGGTTACTTAACTAACGACAGAGCGGGGGCTGGGCTAGCGCGGCTGTAAAACATAAGCAACGCCTAAATAGTTATCATATATAAATATATAGCAATGATAGACATTACAGATCACAGATGAATACATTGGATATACTAGGAATCCGCAATCCGTTCGAGCCTGCAACGAAAAGCGGATTACACGGTCGCGGTGAATAGCCAATACCCCACCCAAGACCCCTACGGGTGCGGCAAACTACCCGCCAACTACCCGAAGCGAAGCAACCTCCCTCACCACCGTGAGTAGGCCACTCGGCACTTCGAGATACCCGGTAGTTTGTGCACCCCTCCATGGGTCTATCCTAGGAGCAAAAACAGTAAAAAGATTTATACAATGACGGCTACAACCCCGACCCGGTTGTGCGGCCATACAAATAATATTACATCAATTTACATGTTACAATGAATGAAAGAAAAAGAAACACTCATCTCACATCCACCCTGGCTATTCACCCGCGACAATCCAACACATTCATATACACATACCATCATCAAACACAGATCACAGATATGTATAACCCCGACTAATCGACATATAGCGATTAGCCGACGTTCAATACATATAAACATCACAGATATAACCCTTATAGTCAAAGCGTAGTGAAGTTCGATAAAAATACGGATTTATAGGCCCCCAAAAACAAATTTCTATTCTAGAAAATCTGGGCACATATAAACCATCTTAAAAATCCCAAAACCAAGCCAGAAAAACACTGCACCAAACTCGACCCAGAGCCGAGCCAAAACGGTCGCGGTTGCGCGGCAATAGCTTGCTATTGCCGCGGAACCGCGGCTCTTTGGTCGAATCTCTGGATCGTTTTTGGTGGCTTTCTTCACAAAACCCTGAGATGATTTTTGGAGTATGATAAATTTTATTTTGAGCAGGAAAAAATTTAACAGAAAGTTGGGTTTTTGAAAACTCGGTTTTTCGATTTTTCCGATTCGAACTTCCATACACTTTACTACCTAGCTAGTTTATGTTTAGTTAGGCTCTGATACCACTGTAAGTCCACGTTGCCCACCCCGGTACTTGCGGGAAGGCGGAAAACGGAATAAAAATCAAATTTTTATCAACTTAGGCAACATGGACTAGACAAAGAAGGAACTTTGCTAAACAAAAACAAGCTAAAGCTAACTAGAAACTACCTAAGTGTTAGAAAGGTTATACCTAGGGCTTTATGTCCTTCTCTCCTTGCTCCTTGGAGTAGTGGAAAGAGGTCACCTTTGTCGTCTTCTCACGTCGAAGAAAGATCCACCCGAAAGCCTCAACCTTTGGCTTCAACTCCAAGCTAGAAGTAACTAGGGTGTAAGAAGTGCTAATCCTTAAACCCTAGATGAGAGTAGAGATTATCAAGAAGGGGTTTTTCTCAAGCTCAAGTGTTTCTCAACACATGAGAGGGGAGAGCTTGAGGGAGAGGAAGAACAAGAGAGAGAAAGAAAATAATAGAATGAGAGAAAATATGAAGCATTCTCTCATATATGTGTGAATTATTGTAATTAGATAATTAGCTAGATAATTGTCATGGTTAATCAAGACATGACCATTATCATTTCATTTTTAATGCAACTTGCAAGGATCAAAGAGCATCTTCTAAATGAAATGATGATGGTCAAAGTGTCAACCTAGGTCAACAAGTCAAGGAGGTCAAATGGTCAACAACCATAACCATGCACAATTATATTAAACTAATATCAATTAACCATAATACACACATAAGCATTAGGGTTAATAAAATGACAATAGTCATTAACCCTAATCAAAGTCCTCTCCCTCTGTCTCAAGTAACTGTGCATACGCACCCGTATTCGTGATCCGAGGAACACGAATACAATGAGAAAAAACCAATCCCAAATCTATATTAGGATCTGGCTTAAACCAAAGCCCGCTAGTATAAGCTGTCCGGACAGCATACGTGCACAAGTGCGCGGATGTGAACGAACCCTGTCGCAAAACCATGCGACCTCTACTCATTTTGCCTAAAGGAGAATAGCTCTCTGTGTGGGACTCTAAAGACTCGACACTACGCTGGCAGTGGGTTTAACCATAGACCGCAAGCGGCACTAGCTGTACGTAACGGTCCCCAGGTAGATGTCGATAAGAAGACTGACGAGGTGAACCCCATTTGAACTCCTACTGAGCCTGTATGTGACAGTCTCCGTACAGTCCGGTCTGTTCGTCTGATACATCGCATGGCGGGCCTAGGGGGGCGGTGAACGTCAGTCCCCTAATAGTGGTACAAGTCATGTCGGAGTGTAGCCCAGAACACCCTGAGATAACACTGGAAACCTACCAGTATATCTCGCTTGCCCTGGCCAGGGACTACTCGTGTAATGGCTCTCCTGGACACAGCGCGATGTTAACCCCTAATACCGGGAGAGACGAATCCTGTCTAACCGTCACTGCCTCCAAGTGCTTCGGGACTGCACCCAAAAACTACCTGTTTGCACGACTCCTTTGAGCCGTGGTAGGGTAGCAATCAAAGTGCAGTGGGAACACACTCGAGGCGAAGTGACAGTGTGAAGTCAGCGGACTAAGCTGTACTCATTTCACCTGGGAACTGATAACTGACGATAGGTATAATACCAACCAACAGTTCCCGACGAGTCCTGTCTAGTGTACTCGTAACCTAACGAGCACCCGCATACTATCTCAAGTACGACGTACTGACGGCTGTGGGACAGACCGTCTCCCACGCTGGGATGAGAAGCGCATACGCTAGTCTACTCCGGAGTATCGATGCACTGTCTCGATAGTCCAACGACTAGGGACCTGTATAAGGATGTGGTTATAGATCACCCAGCTCCCACGAGTGTGAGCGCCATCACAACGCTGGTAATCAAGCAAAGATCCTAAGGGCTCTACTAATATGTATATCAGCGATATGCTAAAAGAAACACATGCACATATTAAAGCAGAGACAAACCAAGTAGCATACTACCATTTCGAGCAAGATTGTATATACAACTGTGAATATCCCAAGCTTCCATCAAGTAATATACAAGCTAGTATGATACAGTAATGGCCTCTAGGGCATATACACTAACACTTAGCCAAGGGTTATGTGGGTGGGTCTAATTAATCACGAAATAACGGGCAGAACTTGACTAGTGCTTATGATTTGTTGACCTTAGCCAAGGTCATAGGTGCTAGGGGTAAAAACCGTTATCGGGAGTTTCAAGTGTTGAAATTTGCAAAGAGATTGCATACCTTCTATATGATAGTTGGATACCGATACCCATTGCGAGTAATTGTTACTCCCAGGAGAGTTTTGCACTTTACAATTAGCCGATCAAGTAGGTGTCTAGAAAGGTGTCAACGGGGTTACGCCTCTGGGAAAACGAGGTTTACTTTAATTAGGTCCGTGCGAAAGCACGGGGAACCTCCCTCAAAGTACCGACACTGGCCTGGCTGAAAGATTGGCGAACTTGTAGAGTGTAATTAATCCCGGCTAGTCTTTCCTTTTAGGGTTTGAAGGAAGATTTGATAAAAACAGTGGGAGCCATCCTGATTAGATAAAATAAATAACTAATCTAATCTTGCAAGAGCGCACGCAGAGTATTTTCTTTTCTCTCTCTCCAGGTAGCGACCATATCACGCCTTAATCAAGATAATAATATGGATGTATTGACCGAACCCGCTTGTTATACTGAGCTGGGGAACGTTGGTCCCGCTCCAACTTATAATTGTTATAAGACAGAGCAGGAAATAGGGGAATACAAGAATTCCTATGCCGCCCAAACGAAGAAAATGCATAAGATGCATCTCCTTCGGGTGTGTTCATTACACAGAACTGTTTCTCAGTTTCCTCTGCGTCCTGGGTATCTGATACCGGATCAGGATCCTAGATATCTAATCTGTTACATAGGGCTACAGAAAGGCAGAGAACTGAGAACGGGTGATAAGTTTCATGAGACAGAAAACGGTGCAAGTGTTGCAGCAAAGTCTGTTGGTCACTGTCACCCTGTATTACCAGTACATTGATTCTGAACGAATGTTATTAGATACCGAACCTGATATACAAAATCATATCAGTCTCTTTACATGTAAAGAAATGATAAAATTTTGTATTGTTGGATAATGTTTTGAACATTTCCTATTTCAAAAGTTGATCAGTTCAGGCACGTTATCTAAAAGCATTGACGTTCTAAATCAAACTACAGTTCCTAGTATAAAAAACACACACAAGAGGAAGAGTTCAGAAATGAACAAATTCTTCTTGAGGTATTGTAGACTAGGCCATATCAATGCGACCCGATTAGCTGAAGTTACATTTAGATGCATATTTAAATCAGTTTGAATTTACATCTTGTGAAACTTGCCAGTCATGTCGCAAAGATTATATGACCATAGCTCTGTTTATTGGAAACAGAGAAAGAGTTAGTAAACTCTTGGGACTGATACATGATGATATATGTAAGGTCCCCTGTCTACACATGCCAGGACCGGTTCTTTGTACTTCATTACATTCTCTGATGATCTCTTAAGATTCTGCCATATGTTCCTGTTGAAACATAAGTCCGAAGCTTTTGAGGTTTTAACAGAATATAAGTTGGAAGTAGAGAACCAAAATACGGGTATAAGTATTATGTCCTATGATAAGATCAGGGAGGAGAATACTTGTGCATGGAACACTGGGACTATTCTAAAGGAGAATGAGATTCTCTCTCCGTATTACTCCTCTGAATATACCACAGCACAACGGTGTATCGGGGCGGAGCAATCACACAACATTAGATATGTTGTGCTCTATGATGAGTACTACTAAGTTACCTGTTTCTTTTAAGGTGGTTATGCACTTATGAAGTTGCATACCTATTGAATAGGGTTCGATTCAAATCAGTGCCTACCACTCCATATAAGATATGGTATGGGAAGAACCCATCTCTTAAGCAAGTTAAGATTTAGGATTGTCCGGCCTATGTCAAAAGCAAAATCCGGACAAGATCGAGGCAAGGTCAGTTCTATAGAACTGGAAAGGTTTCAACCATACAAAACTGCAGCTGATTTGACAGAACCAGAGGATTCAATAGTCCCCGACGAACCTCAGCCTCTCCGCCGATCTAGCAGGGTTCCTCACCTGCCTGAGAGATACTTCGGTTTCTCGATGACAGTGGGAACGAGGATTGCATCATGAGATGATGACCCAACTAGTTTCGAGCAGGCCATCGAGAGTAGGGACTCTGTAAGAATGGCTGGATGCTTAGCGATTTGAGATGGAATCCATGTACACCAACAAAGTATGGACTTTGGATGCTATATCTGAAGGGTTAAATCCCCATCAGGAGCAAGTATATCTTGAGAAGATTACTTGGTGTAGATGGAAAAGTTGAGACTTTCAAAACAAGACCTGTTGAAGGTTTTCGTCATCGACCAGGCGTGGATAATGATGAAACCTTTTCCAAGTGGCTATGCTTAAGTCCATCCGGATCCTACTTAACATTGCTACATACCATGACTACGATATCTGGTGGTTGGGTGTCATGACTATTTTTCTAAATACTGATTTAGAAGAGAACGTCTATAAGTACACAGCCAGAGAGTTTCGTAAACAGTGGGAGCAACGGAAACATGTGCAAGTTGCTTTACAGGATAAAGCAGGCATCGCGGAGTTGGAACGTCTGTTTTGATGTGGTAGTCAAAGAGTTTGACTTCATCAAAATGGTAGACGAACCTTGTATATACAAAAAGGTAGTAGAGAGTAAGGTGGTCATCCTCGTATTGTACGTGCACAACATACTCTTGATAAGAAAAGAGTTTCCTATGCTACGCATGGTCAATCTCCTATTATCACATGGATTTTCCATATAGGATAAAGTTGATACCTCCTAAATCCTGGGATTTGGGTCTATGAGATAGATCTAAATGGATGTTAGGATTCTCACTAGCTGTAGTAAGATAGTATCAATCGATCCTGGGGAGAATCACTGGAAATGTTCAAGGGTGATAAGGACGACTGAATGTCAGTCGCAGGCATTGTCTTTACCCTCAGTGAAGGGACGGTATGTTGGAAGAGTTCCAAGTTAGATACCGTGGAAAACAAGACGATAAAGGCTGGTAACATCACTATTAAAGATACTACCAAAGAGGCGGTTTGGGTGTATATTGGTTCATGAAATGAACTAGGTTCCTTCCATTGAATGACAATGGAAGTATGGCTTTGGCCAAGGAACCATGATCCCATCAGTGACCCAGACATATTCTGAGGCAGTATCACCTGATCATGGAGATAGTTGATCTCCAGGGTGATCGAGGTTAGGAGAGTAGACTTAGAGGACAACACGGCGGATCCACTCACAAAGGCCTTTTCCCAAAGAGAGACTTTTTATGGGATGGTTGAGTATTAGATACTGCAACCACTGCTACAGATGGCCCTAGTGCAAGTGGGAGATTGTTCGTTATATGTATGCCCTAGAGGCAATTACTGTACATTGGATGTATATTGTAGTGGATGCTGGGACATATATAGGTAAGACTTTCTTGCTCGACATGATAGTACGCTATCTAGTTGCTCTTTATCTTAACGTGTATACTTTCTGTCTCTCTGTTACATGTTGATAAAGCCCTTAGGATGTGTACTCGACTTCCAGGAATATGATGTAGATCATACTAGTGGGGCCTTGGTAGTCAATGAGTACATCCTTCATTGTTCCTAGTCGTGGGAATATCGAGACGGGGCATCGATATTCCAGAGTAGACTAGCGTATATCTTCTCGACCCATGTGATGGGCGATGGATGATCCCATATCCATTGGTGTTTGACATCAGAAATGGTATGCGGGTGCTCAGTGGAGACTGGGTACACTGAACTGACTCGCCGAGAACTCCCAAATGGTATTATACCTCACGTCAGATGGCAGTTCTCTGGTGACACTGGTACAGCTTAGTCTGTTGACCCGAGATCGTCATAGAGTCTTGTGTGTCTCCCACTGTGCTTTGATTTTCACCTTACCACGGCTCTACTGAGTCATGCAAAGGTGGTTTTTGGGTACAGTCCCGATTCACATGGAGGCAATGAGCGATAGGAGGGGATTCGTCTCTCCCGGTATTGGGGGTTGATGTTGCGCTATGCTCGACTGGCCATAACTGGAAATCCCTGGTCAGGGTTGCTGTGACTTACTGGTAAGTGTTATCAGTAGTTTCACACTTGTTATGGACCTTATATCGGCATGACTTATCAAGCTATTGGGGTCTGACGTTTACCACCCCTAGGCGAGATATGCGACATATCAGACGAACAGACCGGACTGTACGGTAAGTGTTACTGGTTGGATTCAGAGGAGTGTGAGCGGTATTGCTCTTCGATCTTCTGATCGCTCAATACCCGGGTGGCCGTTACGTTTAGCAGACCGCTTGTGGCTTGTGGGTGTTTGATATGATCATCACCTACTGCCGGCGTATTGACGAGTCTTTAGAGTCCTACACAGAGATTTCCTGGCTCAAGTGAAAAAAAATAGGAGCGCATATGAGATATGTGCAGGACCGAGAATAATGCGTGTATGTGATACTGTATTCTATTCTCACGATGATTGTATCGATTGGTTGTATGCGATATAACCTAGTTATCGAATCAAGGATTGATTCGATAAGTCGATACATTGGATATTAGTCGGTCATATGCGATATGACCGGATTGTTAAATCAAGTGTTGATTTAATGATTTAATGTATAATTATATATATTTGATATATTACTTTACATTAACTAGTATTGGTTCACTTAAAATGGATTTTCTTACTTGATGTGCACATTGTATATGTGATATATTTTTGTGCACTTGATTGTATCATGTTTGATGATACATGCAAGTTTGGATGTATGTTTACTTTAAACCATGTTTAAGTGAATGGTTAGTGTTTTGTTATCTTTTCTTATCTATTTATTTTATTTATTTAATTTTAGGGCAAGAAACAAAATGGTGGCTTATTTTATTTTTACCTTGAAGCTTCATGAAGCTTTGACCACTTTGTTTCTTTCCTAAACCTAATCATTCACCTAACCCTAGTTTATTCTCTACACTTGTTAAACTAACCCAAGGTGCATAATGATAAGAATGATTTTATTTTCTATTATTTAATAATTCTTATCATATATTCTTTTTCTTCTTCTTCTTCTTCTTCAAGAAGAAAGAAGCTTGCCAGCTTCAATGGTGACTTGAGAAAAAGAGTGAGAAATCCAATTCTAAAGTGAACCCACTTCCTATTTCTTCATCCTCTACCACTTGCCATGTAGTATAGGGTGTTTTCTTCATAAGTTTCATGACTTGGTGAAGTTGGAGCTTGATTTTGAGTTGCCTCGACGTAGATCATCTTCGGCATCGAAGTCGACGACCTAGCCCGATCATTTCTCCGACAAAGCCATCGCCAGAGTCCGGGATCCGATGATTGCAGCGGAGGGTCGTCAACACGGAGCTGTGGAGGTAGAGGATCGGATCTACAAAGGTTGTATTTTCGTTCACTTTAGTGTAAAGTTGATTACTTGCATTGCATCGCCTATACCTCTAGTTACGATCTTGCTTAGGGTCACTTGGCACATAGAAAAAATTTGAATTGGCCATGTTTGATCACTTGTGGAACCTCATAGGTGTGCCTAGGAACCCTACACTTACGATATGCTACTCCGTTTAAGAAGCCTTAGGATGTACATTTCTTTACACAGTATTCTATTCGTTCATATGATCTATCCACATCGATATCGGTTGGTTGTTTTGTTACCACGATAGCATAGGCAGAGAGAGCTGCGGCTAGAGTTGCGGTCAGCATGAGCTCGTCTTGGACAGGGACTGACTAGGGCGTAATTTCAGTGACACACGATTGTATAGATGTGTCGTTTTATTGTGTTTTTTGCGCAATGAGCGTTTGATGGATTGCTTTTACAAAGATTTCTCGAACGTGCAGATCAGCACCAGAGCATTGGGGCTACTAATAGAGGCCGGCTAGAATGTGATAACCGCCAATGAACTGTTTATTCTTCATGATTGAGGCATTGTTTAGCGTGCGGACGAATGATCTAGTTGTTGCTGCGACTGACAAGATATCGCCCCAGATGTTTGGAGCTATGCAGCACGAGTTGTACTTAGAGATATGATAGATGATCGCTAGTCACCTAAGGATGAATAACTAGGATATGTGGTTCGTTGCATACCCCGATGTAAGGTCATCAGATTGATTCCAGCTTGAGAAGACTTTACGCAGGTACGTTGAGAGTCGATAGAAGACGATCGAAAGTCAGAACCCATTTTTCCAAGTTTAAAGTATTCGGGAAAACATGCAAGTAATTCTGTGGACCCTCTAGAAGAATGAAACCCTACTCGATATAATGACCATGGGAATGCCTTTGAACCTAAGGGTTTGCGGCAGTTCCGCGGTGCCATTAATGAGGCTTAGGTTTGCCCTTCTACGGCTGGCCCATAGGTACTGTGGTATGTACTGGATATTATTAAACTGTTCTCAAGAGCTGAGCTCTTGGGGGATTATGGAACGTTGACGAATCGATCGAAAAGTTCGACGTCGTCCAGATATCATGTGATGCGATACATTACTTGGGAGACTCCAGATATGAGTATAGTCGTTTGTAGCGCAATCCTTACAGCTACGAAGAGACGAGTACGAATCAGTCGACATTAGAGAAAAGTGGAGTAAAAGGTTAGTACGAGATTTTGATGAGATGACGTTCCACTCCGTTGATATCAGAGATGTGATACGCATGCAGAGGCGTTGTATATGGATATATCTTCCAGAAGGAGTAGTGATGAGTATGCAGCCGTTCCGGAACAAGAAATAGATTTAGTAAAGGGTGATAACTTCCGGAAAGTTTGGCAGAAATGAGATTGGGAGAGACCTCGACAGATCTTTCTGGAAATACTACACGAGAAGACTTGGACCCAGGATAAGTCGTATTGTGCACACCCAGTAGGCCAGAGTTCGGCACCGTCGACGAGACATGTTATGAGTGAACATAACAGTTGGCTAGAGATCTTCAGAGGATGTGCCAGAGCGGGACTGTTTCCGCCATCTTTGATTTCGGTATTTTGGGCTATTTATTTGCATGATTGAGATTTTGTGCACCACAGTCGCACTTGACTTCGATTTGATATCATTCAAGATATTGATTTTTATTTCATGCGTATGGTATGCATGTGATTTGACTTGTGCTTTCGGCATAATTTTCATGCACTTTCAGTATTTGGATTTGATTTTTGTGCACGCTAATGCACATGGTTGTGCGATTATATACTACGGTATACCTTATTTGGATTAAGATGTGTTGTATACCGTCGATTTCGATTATGATACTCGATATTTTTTTTTGTGCACCTTGTGCACTTGGTTTGGATTCTTGCACATACTTGACGCGCTTGATATGATTTTGGTGCACACCAGATGTACTAAATCGGGATTCTTCGTGCATATCAGATGCACCTGATATTGTTGTCAGGAACACACCGTTGCCCTTGACAGGTGTTTTCGTGCCCACCCGTTGCACTTAGATTTTGTTTCTGTGCACATGTATGGCACATCTATTGATTTCGATTTCTGTGCGCACCAGACGCACGTGGCATTCTTATGCACATTTTAGGATTGATTCTTGTGGAGCAGTACGTTTTTATGATATTTACTATTTGGTATAGTGACTGAGCAGGACTAGTCAGAGGACAGTACCTGAATATGTTTTTGCATGCATCGATAGTTATCGAAGAGATTTCCAAAAAGGTGCTATAGTCTCAATATTTTCCTGTATGTCCGAGATGACACGAACATTTTATAAAGGAAACCCTTCTAAAATGATTTTCAAAAAATGGCAGGACGTGTATGTTAAACAAAGGATATATATATAGTTATTTTCTTACAATGAACGTCTGCTACTTATGCCGTGATATGCGCATTGCATAGTGAAAAAGGTTTGGCATGCATTTCTTTCAGATGTTTTGACGAGTTTACACTGACGTGTACTATGTACATGTTATAGTTTGATTTTGAGTTATATACTCGTTTTCATGCGCATGCATTGCGCTAAGATGTGTTTTATGTATTGATGATTTCGGAGTCCCGACGAATTGATTGTTTTGCTGAAATGTTTTAGTATTTGGGGGTGTTTTAATTTAAATTCGGGGACCGAATTTCTTTAAGTGGGGAAGACTGTAACGTTTTGAAAATCGTTTAGGTGAAATTTCGGATAATCGGTAAAATAATTGGCATTTTCCGTAAAAATCAAGATATAATTATTTTTCAACATAAAATTAAATATACCTATTCTAGCTATGTAATTGCTAGTATTTGGTATTTAATTGGTCACATGTAAATTTCTAGTGTACTAAAATATTTTCCGTAATTAATTATTTTAAATATTATTTTAAGGCTTCACTAATACATTTAATTAGTGATAATTACAAATTGGAATGGGTTAATACAAGTTTTGTATATCATGACACATTAAACCAAAGTGTAACAAGTTGTTTTTTGAAATGAAAGAAATTGTCAAGATGGTTCTTGAAATTTAAAGAAAAAGGTTAAATGGAAAAAGGGAAATAATAAAGAATAAGAAGCTTGGGATTGTTGTTTGAGTTTGGACTTTCTTTACTTGGAACTTCTTCACAAATACACACACCACCCTTCCCCCAAGTGGGCTGGCCAAGCTACAACGGCCCCTTCTCCCTCAATTTCTTTTCTTTACCTCATCAAAAAAATAAAATAAAATGAAGGAATAAAGAAAGAAAGGTTGAAGTCAAATGAGGTATGGTTTCCTTTGACTTGGCCACCACTTTCAACACCTCACTCTCTCTCCAATCGCTCTCCCTTGCTGGAAGAGCCCCCTTCCACAGCAGCCCCTCATTTCCCCACCTCCACTTCTCATCAAAAATCTCACAAAAAAATGCATCAAAAATCCATACAAACTCACACAAATCCCTAATCTAATCCCTACCCATTTTTCCTTGGCCCAAGCTAGAATGAATCAAGGACCAAGATAGCAATTTGGAGGCTATGTTAGCATGCTAGATCTCAAACTTGTTGAGGTATAATCCTAAGTCATGGTTTGATTGTTGATAAATTCCTTAATTTAGCTTATTAGGTGTGTAATTATGGCATTGCTTTCAAGATTTAAATATTCAAGAGAAGGGTTAAATTAAGGTTTGGGTTTGCATAATTTGTTCATGGTTTGAATGTGTAGTTAATATCTAGTGGGCATGCTAAAACCTAATCTAGTTGCTAAATTGCTAATCGCTACATGTAATTTCTTTTAAATTAAGCTATGTTGCAAACTAGATTTTAGGATTAATGAAATTATGTGAGATTAAAATCTTGTTAATATTTATGTGACCTAATTAAGATAATTAGTGAATATTGTGGCCACTAGATTGGTTAAAACATCAAGTTTTGAACTAAATTGGTAAATGGAGGGTTACTAGGTTTTTGGAATTAAATCGATTTGAATAATTTTGAGGTTTTGATGAATTACAACTTATTTCATATAATATTTAGTGTGTTGTGAAACCACAATTGGTACGTTTGGATTTTATGTTTGGGTATTTGTACTTATAGTGACCCTAGTTGTAGTTTGTGGAATTTTCGCGGCGCGTTTCGTGCACCAAGTGTGTGCGTGTCAAGTTCATGCGCGTGGTTGACTTTTATTGTTTGTGTCCGCGGCTATTTATATTTATTCTCTTCTTTTCCTTGTGTACATTCGTAGGATCGGGTGCAGAGGCGTCGGACGTGGCGCGGAAATGATAAGGCGGAGATCGAATCAGATTAGCCGAGACGTTCAGGTGAGTAGATATATATCTACGGGGAAAGTCGGGTGGATGGCGTATAGCGCCCCCGCAGTTTCGTAGTGTAGTCTACTTGTATATATATTTATGATATTTTGTTTTGTGATACGAGGATAAATTAGCAAGAAATGCTTTAGGCGACTTTAGGTTAGTTTTGGAGAAATTGTAGGAAATGATTTTAGCTTAGTTTCTTAGTCGCGAAACCCTAGAATAATGTTTTGCACACACGCACACACACACACGCATACATTCGATGTCTTGTGCGTATATGGGGATATGTATATATATACATATAGGTATGTGAATATGTATATATATATATATACGTATACAGGGATGATGAGGATAGTATATGATATTTGGAGATGAGTCGATGTGATTGGGCTGGATGCCGTGAGATCGGTGATGTGATTTGGGTCGTGTTATGAGATATGACATATTATTATAGCGGATCGTTGGGCGATGTGTTTTCATACACACGCAGATATATGTTGATGGTATCGGTATATACTAGACTTAGATCAGTACCCTGTTCATGATATATTGATAATGATACCATACGGATATTGATGTACATGTGATAGGCGACCCATACCCAGATTTGGGATGCCGTACGATGGATTTACCGTACGAGATATAAATATGATGATTGATCCACACTCTTGATTCGAGAATGTCATATTATATATATGTTATCGTATGTGACGCTATTAAGGCGGGATCGCCAACTACTAGATATATAGATCGACTCGGACTTAGGCGGATTTCCTTACCCTTTTGTTAGTCTCTTAGCTTGTCCTGTAGTTTACTTAATAGATATTAGACTGGGCTCGAGTCATACTTATAGGGGTATATCAAATTAGTCCTAGCCACTAACGAATTGTGAGTATTTTAAAGACAGGCTAAGGGATTCTACGGATATTTCAAAGGACGTACCTTTTCTTAAATACACCGTAGCCCCTATTTTCTAAACACCACGATTCGTGTGATTTCAGACAACAAACTGTATGACTCGTATATAGATATGTATATTCTGTATTGTTGTGTTTATTATTCATTCTCCGTTTATTCATGTTTGTTACCGCTAAAAATTTCTGCGCAAAAGAGTCCAAGGTATCAAATGGCAGCGTTACGCTTAAGAAAATGCGAACCAGTATCTTCCGGCCTGTATTTTGATAAACTCCCAAAAGAAAAACAACTAAATTCTGATGATATTGGAAGCATCTCGAAAAACCCTTCGATTTGATATATTATGGGCTTCATAATTCATCCGGGATCAAAATTTATGGGAAAATATGCTATGCACTGTTCCCTGATTAAAAATCAGGAATTACCTCAATGAGATATCATATGCTCACACGTGATCAATGGTCACGTGTTGACACGTGATAGTTAAAACAGAAATAAAAACAAATGGCTGAATAAAATACCACAATGAGGTATCACGTGCTCACACGTGACCAATGGTCACGTGTTGACACGTGATGGTTAAAATTGAAGCATAAATAAACGCTGAGAAAATGACTCAATTGGGGGTCACGTGCTCACACGTGACCAAAGGTCACGTGTCAGCACGTGACTGGCTTCGAAATCCTTACAGTTAATAGAATTAAAATTCTAAAAGCTTCTAAATATTTCCAAATGGGAAAGGATTATGGAGACCGTTGGATTAAAGATCCAAGGGTGATTAAAAATCACCAATTTATGGAAAGATTTTAGACAAGGAAAGATTTCCCTGAAATTTAAATTTAATCACCAATTTATGGAAAGATTTTAGACAAGGAAAGTTTCCCTGAAATTTAAATAACAAACAGAATTTCTTTTGGATTTAAAATCCAACGGTGAATAAAATTCACTGAGTGATCTAAAGGATCATATTGATTATGAAAACAAACATAATCTTTCAATGAAAGATTCACTAAAAATTTGATTCTTTTCTTTCTCCTATAAATAGGAGCCAAGAAGAAAAGGGAAGGATCTACTTTTTGGAGAGAAGAACAGAGAGAGGAGAATTTAATTCTCAAGAGAGAAGAACAGAGAAAGGAGAATTTAATTCTCAAAAAAGAAAACCCTTGGTGAGAAAAGAAAGGGAATCAAAACTTCAAACAGAGAATTTAATTCTCAAAATCTAAGAGTTTAACTAATCTACAAAAGAACTTAATTCTTCCTCTAGTTGAAGATCTGCAGAAGCACATCTCCCCATAGGTTGAGAATTTAATTCTCATCGGGTTGAGATCCTGCCATGCAGATCCAAAACTTAGAGGGGGAATTGAGTTTAGAGAATTTAATTCTCCCAAAACAAAATTAGGATTTAACCCTATATGAGAATTTAATTCTCCCAAAGTTACAGGAATTTAATTCCTTCAAGATGGACAGAACTATGGTTTAACCCTAATCAAGAATTTAATTCTTTTACATATATGGGAATTTAATTACTCTAAAAGAAATTAGGGTTTAACCCTATATAAGAATTTAATTCTTTCATTATAGGAATTTAATTCCTCCAAAGTCATAATTAGGGTTTAACCCTACAGAGAATTTAATTCTTAAAAATAACAGAGAACTAAAAAGATCTCCATGCATGCAAAAGACTAAGGTCACGTGTCCCCACGTGACCCCTGATAAGATCCCCAGAAATGAGAAGGAAAAATCACTGAGGCAATGCCTCACGTGCTCCCACGTGACTCCCAAAACGCAGAAAGAAAAGGCAAAAGAAAAGAAGCTTTGGGCGCTCTCACGTGCTCCCACGTGACCCCTCAGCAAGTGCTTTAACAATCGATGCATGAATCTCCATCACGTGTCGACACGTGGGGCTCAAAATAAGATGAAAAAGTGTTTAACACTTAATTGCAGAATGAAGAAAAGGGATCTGGTCCCACTTTTGGGCGCTCTCACGTGTCCACACGTGACCCCTCTTTCTTTAGTGTTTAACACTAATTTGGGGATTATATTTCCATTGTTTAACACTGATTGTTTTCTAGTGTTTAACACTAAATTGAAGATTATATTTCCAGTGTTTAACACTGATTGTCTTTTAGTGTTTAACACTAATTTGAGAGTTCTACCTCCAGTGTTTTACACTGTTGTTCTTTAGTGTTTAACACTACTTGTAGCCAAATTGGCTAGTTCTCCAGAGGCAAAAGTCCCTCCTCCAAGTGAATCTCAAAATTGAGGAAAACAAGGACAAAATGTTGTCAAAGACCCCAAACCTCTGTTTAGCACTGCTGAATGATGAGGGGCTGAACCCAGACAAATGTCTAATGGCCCAAAGGGCCAATATTTCAAACATAATTGGATTTAGCACAAACTGGCCATAAGTTCTCAAATCATCTTGAACTGAGCACATCTGCTCTTTCAACCAACTCACTGGTTCAACGGTACATTTCTGAACTCCTCTGATATTTGTCGTTGTAATCCTTCAACGTCTTCAGAGAGGTGATGGGTCCCGACAGCCATACATTTTCTGGACCACTATGTCCTTAAACTGGTATCGGACCACTATGTCCTTAAACTGGTATCGGACCACTATGTCCTTAAACTGGTATTGGACCACTATGTCCTTAAACTGGTAATTGACCGCAATGTCTTTAAACTAAACAATAGAGTCCAAATGCTCTTTTGTTGGATCTAAACGATCCCGTTAAGTTGGCCTCAGTCTAAAATTAGACTGACGTGTCCTTAACAAACGTTGAGTTGATTTTAGTCTAAAATTAGACTCACGTATCCTTAACAAACGTTTAAGTTGATCTTAGTCTCAAATAAGACTAACGTATCCTTAAACCCAAACCAAAACCCAAATCTAAGAAAATACGGATTTGGACTAATTCACGTCGTACGGGCGACGACATAAATTAGTCTCCATTTACAATCCAGGGGCAACCAAAACCAAAACAAACACCCACAACACGAAGTGACCATCTGGAGAAGGAGAAAGTTGTTACCGCGATGCGGTAGCGTAATTAACTGCAGGTGCTTGCGCCTGCTGGGAAGAGCGTCCCCACAATCAAAAACCCCTCAAGCGAGGGGGAATCTGACGAAGTCTGCTACATCGGCCGCATCCGTTTAAACCTTCGATATACGGTGCCATAAATCAACTTGGCATCTTCGGAGAGGTGGACGGATAGCACCAATTAGCATCTACCCCGAATTTCAGGCAAGACAGTCCATGTCTTGGCCGCCATTCGGAGGGGAACAGATTCTGGCACGCCCGGTGGGACCTCTTCCTCTTTCCACTCCACACTTCATGTGTCGTCTTTGCGAACGAATCGCAGTTTGTTAATGGTTGCCTTCGGGTTTCATGTTACTAAGATTTGGTCTCTTGCTTGGCGCAGATATCAAACAGCAATGGCGTTCAACTGCTCGAACTGCTTCAACTGCAAGTGCAACCGACGCTCCGCCTCACCTTGAGGTGTAGCCTATGGGCCGCAGGTTGCTTCCCTGTTCACTATGCATATGGAACAAGTGACTCAGGCTACCACCGGTCTGTTCTTTGGGACCATGCTCCCGCTAGTGAACATTAATATCCCGCCGCCAATGGAAGCGCAAAAGAAGTCGGTCTTCGATCGGCTCACTACTACCACGGCCCCTCTCAACGGGTCGTCCAATTCCAACTCCTCGGTCTTCAACAGACTGAGCCTGAACTCCGATGGGCCTGCCAAGAAGCCCATGACCCCTGAAGTGGCCATCCCGAGGAAGATAGCCATCTCTGCTCTTGAAGTCGTCGAGAAGGCTTCTCCTGCCAAAGAGTCGGTCTTTACGAGACTGACTATTCCGGCTCTCGTTCCTGCTCGAAGGTCTTTCTTTGACATATTGGATACCGCTACTCAAAAGACATCAGTCTTCAAGAGGCTGGCACCAGCGGCGCCTCATCTAGACAGGGGCTAAGACAAAACCATCCCCATCGCCGAACCAGCCACAACAGCTCGACACACGCTCGACGTCGCCACTGGCGCCGAGTAAGGAAGGCCGGGGGCAACTCCCCCTCTGGGCTAACCCCACTAGCTCCAACGGTGGAAATCAATCCTGTTGTTCTGACTGGGAACAACTTTGAACCACTAAGGAGGGTACGCAAGAACTCTTCGACTGCCGCGCTGAAAAGATCTCCTCCACCCCCGGAGAATGTTACAGAAAGAAAGCCAGAGCAGCCCCCTCAACGGCTGTTCTCCAAAATTTACAAGGTCTGGCGACGAGTTCAGGACTCAGTAATCATTCGAGATCACTCTCACCGGCAGAAGAGGGTGAAAGTTCAGGAAGAAAAGAACCTTCCTGTCAAACCGCAAAGGACGACAATTACCTGGGCGCCCGCTGCAACGGCCCCCTCAACGTCAACTGCCCCCAAGAGTAGAAAGCAGGGGAAAGTCCCCACACCTGCAGCAAACGTCAAAGACAGTAAGCCTAAACGCCCTAAGTCTGGGGGCATGGTGGTGCATACCGTTTACATTGCGTCCAGGAAGGAAGACATCCGTACATCTACAGGTCATCGACCGCTCACGCGATCGGTGACTAAAGCTCAGGAGCAGCAGCAGAAGCTCCAAGAAATGATGAATGCGATGGCCACACTCACTGGGCCAAAAGAAAGCCCCGAAGCATCCTCGGATCAACGCCAGGAGCAGGAAACCGACGCTGAATTCCTTCGGAGAATACTGGAAAAGAAGGACAAAGAGGCTGCGGAACAAGCGGCCAATATAAAATGAATGGCCCTTCTGTTCTAGGACATGGTGGGTATGATGATCCGGCATGATCCCCCAGCCGAAGATCCTCCGATTATCCTTGAAGATGACAGAGGAGAAACGTCAAATCCACCGCCGACCCTTTCAGCAGCCAAGGTGGAAACCATTTCCAAAGCTGCACTAGACGACTATATTGCTTAACAAATACGAGTTCACCAGGCGACTGAGGCAGCCGATCAATTTGTCAAAACGGGGCGACCCTATCCGGGCTGGTATGACCAAATCAGTTACCCTCCGGGATATACGATCCCTAAATTCCATGTGTACAAGGGGACAGGGAATCCACATCAGCATGTCGCTCAATTCAGAGCCTTATGCGGCAACACTGGAGGCGACGACAAACTGTTTCTTCGCCAATTCGTTGGCAGCTTAGCAGAAACGACCTTTGAATGGTACTGGGAGCTTCCCAACGACTCTGTCAAAACATTTGCAGAGATGGAGCTGTTGTTTACACAGAGATTTGCAAGCGCTAGCGAGCGCACCCCGATCATGGCATTGATCAACGCCAGAGTGAAGCCGGGAGAGACGTGGGTGCAATATGCAATCCGGTAGCGGAACCTATGGTCGAGATGCGAACAACGCATAGAAGAAGCTCCTGCCGTGGGCATGTTCGTGGGTACTCTCGACCCTCAAGCGACCATATCCCAATTCATGATGTTCTTCAAGCCGACCACCTTCCAGGCCTTGATTGACAAGCTGGCCCAAATGGACCAAATGGGCCATAAGCCTTCCTCTTCAAAGACAGAGCCTTGGAATGAAAAGGGCAAAGGAAAAGCAACCTTCATTGCCAATACTCAGCAATGGCCAAGCAACTTAAAGCCGGTTGTTCGCCAAAACAACGTGCGTCCACTCCCATCCCTCGAGGAGAGACTAGGACGTCCTTATTCGTTTCCTCAGAATAAAACGAGGAGATTGTTCGAGCTGGCAGTGCGCAACAGACTCATCAACCTGCCGAGTCCGAAACGTCCGTTGCAGCCAGGCGATGTCAACGATCCAAATTACTGCCCCTACCACCAAGTGGTAAGCCATCCAATCGAAGATTGCTTCATCTTTAAGGGATGGATCGAGGATCGGTACCAACAAGGCAAGTTCGTATTATCCAAAAACTGGAAAGTGAACCCGCCACAACCTCACGCCCCTAAAAAAGTGGACGTGCCAGGGGCATCGTGCTCATTCATAAGGGAAGCCCCGTGGGAGGTCGCTCTTTCAACCAAAACTAAAAGAATGTTGAAGGATCTCCAAACGTGCCCGACAATCAGGTGGAAAAATCCACTGGAACCTGAGATCATCGAGGGAATGCTGAAACCGCGCCCAACTCCAAAAACGGTTGGTGATGGTCAGAGCGCTCACACCCAGCCGTTAAAGTCTTCGAAGAAGAAGAAGAAGAAGACCGAAAAGCCCGTGCATCCTGGTGACAAGCGCACGGACCTGCAATAACAGATTGACGCATTGGAAGAATATAATCAGAATGCGCGGACCCCAGTCACACTCCAATAATTTCTCAGCCACGTCCTTAAGGACGGAGATGACGACAATGGAGAAGACTCGTCGGATGGATCTGAAGATTATGTGGCAAGCTGCCATGTGATCTCTCACTCGTCAATAAATGACGTAGAAGCTCCTTACACAGAGAAGCTGGGAGCAGATCCTGAGCCAGAACTTCTAGGACCATCAGACGAAATGATTGATGCATTCCTGAACGAAGTCCGTCTTAAAAGCAAAGCTGATCGAGAGCGCGAGATGGCCATATTCGAGAAAGCCAAACGCCGGCGACTAGATGAAAGGGTCGAAACACTCCCAACAGATCAAAGTACCTCCACCGCAAATGAAAGCAGGATCAAGATAAGGAAACGATTCGCCAAAGCCATATCGATGGGGATGAGGCTGCCATCTTTCAGAGAAAATTCTCCTGGTGGTATATATCTTGATGAAGCGGATGTGCATCCCAACTTCTGCTTATATCATCAGAAGATCGCACATCCTACTGAAGACTGCAATTCCTTTATGTGTTGGTGGAATGAGTATGTCGCTCACAGGCAACACTTCAACAGGACAAAGCGTGAAGCTCGTAGACAGCGGAAAAATGCGACAGATGAGCGTAAAAGAATTGCCGGCAATTGTCATAGGGTTGATCCCGGGGGATCGCGAGTTCTCACCTTCGGGAGCAGCTCCAACGAAAAAGTAGCCCTCGGTCCTCTCTTCAAGGAATCCATCTCTGAAACAAAAGAATTGAGGAGTTGCGAGAACATTCAGCCGTGCAATCGCACGCTACCCGGAAAGAATCTCGGACCCGCAAACAAGGGATCGAACAAACGGATAAAAGGAAGGGAAGAATGGCCTTCGTCGCCAACGCTCAACAACAATCGAGTGGCACTAGACCGGTTGTTCGCCAAAGCAACAAGCGGCAACCCCTCTTTGAGAAGTTGAAACGTCCTTACTCGTTTCCCCGGGATGAAACAAGGAGGCTGTTCGAATTAGCAGTACGCAACAGGCTTAACACTCTACCGGAGCCGAAACACCAGCTACAATTGAATGACGTCAACAATTCTAATTATTGCCCTTACCACCAAGTATTGGGCCATCCGATCGATAACTGCTACGTCTTCAAAAACTGGGTTGAAGACCAGTACCAACAGGGCAAGTTCGCGCTCTCCGAAAAATGGAAGGTGAACCCACCACAACCACATGCTCCGAAAAAGATGGACATGCCGGGGGCATCGTGCTCTTTCATAGAGGAAGCTCCATAGACCGAAACGTCGTTAAACTAACGATGGACCACTATGTCCTAAAACTGGCTGAAGACCGAAACGTCGTTAAACTAACGATGGACCACTATGTCTTAAAACTGGCGTTGGACCGAAACGTCCTTAAACTAACAATGGACCACTATGTCCTAAAACTAGCTGTTGAACGAGATGTCGAGAAACTACGGCAGATCACAGCATCCCGAAGCTGATAAAATAAAAATAAAAAAACGGTATGTCCATAAGCAAAATGGGCACGGATGAAAACCCGAAAGGGCTCCGTTAGTAAAAACAGCAGGGCTACCGACGAGTGTTTGTGAAAACCCAAAAAGGTGGACCTCGTTAAAAAAAAAAAGAAGAGAAGAACAACAATAAAAAAACGGTATGTCCATAAGCAAAATGGGCACGGATGAAAACCCGAAAGGGCTCCGTGAGTAAAAACAGCAGGGCTACCGGCGAGTGTTTGTGAAAAACCGAAATGGCGCAACCTCGTTAAAAGACACTTTCAGGGTCCTCTCGACCTTGTGAGGAGAAATCGCCCGCGTGAGATCCTTACGACTCACAAGGGAGCAACACACTTAGGGATTCTCACGATTCCTAAGGAGAAATTACACTTGCGAGATCCTCACGACTCGTAAGGAGAACTCTCTTATGGGACCCTCACGGCTCATAAGATTTGAAAGTCTTAAGTTACAGAAACCTGAACCTGTTCTTAAGCAACCCCCACAACCTTTTTACCCTACAAGCGGCTCATACTGACCCTTGTATACAATCCACGGGCGCGAATAAACATTTCCCCCAGCAAAGTCCCACCCGTGACTAGGGATATGTCCATATGGTGAACAACCCTTATAAGTCCTCTCGACTTATAAGGAGAAAACCCTTTTGTAAGATCCTTACGACTTACAGGGGAACATACACTTAGGAATCCCCACGATTCCTAAGGAGAAAACACACCTACGAGATCCTCACGACTTCTAGGTAGAAATACCTTTGTGAGACCCTTACGGCTCATGAAGTCAAAAGCCTTAGTCGATGGGATCCTAACCCTGTTCGCTAAGCCATCTTTGTTCGACATCGACAGAGGCAAATGATGATTCGCTCCTGGCAATATCCCAGTTGTAGCGATGCTGATGCCTAAACTGATATCAAATCCCGAGCCCTTTCATGGAAAATGATGATTCGCTCCAGGCAATATTCCAGTTGTAGCGATGCTGATGCTGAGATTGGCATCAGATTCCAAGTTCTACACTCACGATAAAAAAAATCAGCGAGTCATACGTGCATACGAAATAGCCGAAATGATGGGGCAACTTGCAATAAAAAGCAGCAAGTAAAAATGTATGCATACAAAAACAGTCGAAATGATTGGGCAAGTCGCAATAAAAAGCAGCGAGTAAAAAGAAAAATAGCCGAAATGATTGGGCACCGCGAAAAATAGCCGAAATGATTGGGCAATCGCGATTTTCGCGATATAAAAAGCTGAAATGATAGAGCATCGCGGAAAGAATAAAAAAAGTGATGAAAGAATGAAACTTTTTGCCCTACAGGTGAGATCACATTGATCCCTGTATACAATCCAGGGGCACAAACAAAGAGGGAACCATACCTTACCAACAGGCTCCATCAGAAAGCGAAGCCAAATTTCGACGGTTCATAGACAACCTAGAGACAACCTAGGCATTTGTCGCAATATCGCAGACACAATATCAACAAACAAAGCAAAGGAAGATCCCTAGCTTCAGAGTCTCGATGTCAATATCGACAATTTAGAGATCACCAACGGCGTTTCTTCTCACTCCAACCAGATGCAGACGTGACGTCAACAACCGACCTCAGAGTCGCAACGAAACAGAGCCATGGCAAAGTCTCTAGTTCCAAATCTCAATGGCCACATCTACAGCCTGGAGACCAACAACGGTGTGCCTCCTCATTCCAGCAGGACACAGATGCTACACCATCAAATGCAGCCACGACATAGTCCTTAGTTCCAAATCTCGACGGTTCACAGACAACCTAGAGACCATCTCAGCATTCGTCTCGTTACAGCAGATGAGATGTCAACGACGGCGTTCCTTCGCGGTCCATCAGGATGCAGATGCAACGTCAACGAAAGACCCCATGGTCGAAACAATGCGGAGTGACGGCAAAATCCCAGCTCCACCTCAACATTCGTCTCGATATAGCAGACGAGATGTCAACGACGGTGTTCCTCTGCAGTCCAGCTGGATGCAGATGCAACGTCGACAAAAGATCTCACGGTCGAAACAAAGCGGAGAGACAGCAAAATCCCAGCTTCACCTCAGCATTCGTCTCGATACAGCAGACGAGATGTCGACAACGGCGTTCCTTCCCAGTCCAGCAGGACGCAGATCCGACGTCAACGAAGCGAAGGCCAAATTCCTAGCTTCAGGGTCTTGACGACAACTCATATAATGCCTGAAAGACAATCGGAGATCATCCCACACCAGCGCGGAGTGGTCACCACCTTGACGTTCGTCTTGATACAGTAGACGAAATGTCAATACATCGTCCTTCCTCCAACAGGATTCGGACACGCCAAAGAAAATGAAGCAAAGGCCAAATTCCTAGCTTCAGAGTCTTGACGGCAACTCATATAAAACCTGAAAGACAATCGGAGATCATCCCACACCAGCGAAGAGTGATCACCACCATGACATTCATCTCGATACAGCAAACGAGATGTCACTACAGCGTCCTTCCTCCAACAGGATTCGGACAGGCCAAATGAAGCAAAGGCCAAATTCCTAGCTTCAGGGTCTTGACGGTAACTCATATAAAACCTGAAAGACTATCGGAGATCATCCCACATCAGGGCGGAGTGGTCACCACCTCGACGTTCGTCTCGATACAGCAGACGAGATGTCACTATGGCGTCCTTCCTTTAACAGAATTCGGACACGCCAAAGCAAATGAAGCGAAGGCCAAATTCCAAGATTCAGGGTCTTGACGGTAACTCATATAAAACTTGAAAGACCATCGGAGATCATCCCACGTGGAGTGGTCACCACCTCGACGTTCTTCTCGATACAGTAGACGAGATGTCACTACAGCGTTCTTCCTCCAGTAGGATTCGGAAGCGACAATCAAACAAAAGAGCCACGGCAAAATCCTTAGTTCTAAACCTCGACGGTTCACCAGCAACCTAGAGACAACCGCGACATTCGTCACGATACAGCAGACGCAATGCCAGCAAACGAAGCAAAGGCCAAATTCCTAGCTTCAGGGTCTTGACGGCAACTCATATAAAGTCTGAAAGACAATCGGAGATCATCCCACACCAGCGCGGAGTGGTCACCACCTTGACATTTGTCTCGATACAGCAGACGAAATGTCACTACAGCCTCCTTCCTCCAACAGGATTCGGACATAACAAAACAAACGAAGCAAAGGCCAAATTCCTAGCTTGAGGGCCTTGACGGCAACTCATATAAACCCTGAAAGATAATCGGAGATCATCCCGCACCAGCACGGAGTGGTCACCACCTCGACGTTCGTCTCGATACAGCAGACGAGATGTCACCACAGCTTTCTTCCTCCAGCAGGATTCAGACGCGACAATCAAACAACGGAGCCAGGGAAAAATCCCTAGTTCCAAACCTCGACGGTTCACCAACAACGTAGAGACAACCGCGACATTCATCTCGATACAGCAGACGCAATGCCAAAAAACGTAGTGAAGGCCAAATTCCTAGCTTCAGGGTCTTGACGGCAACTCATATAAAACCTGAAAGACTATCGGAGATCATCCCACGCCAGCACGGAGTGGTTATGACTCATCGGGGCTCTCCAAAATTAGCCTAACCTCAAGTTAAAAGCGGCATGGCAAAATTCCTAACGCTTGCTCTTCCGACGGTCAAACTTCCTAGGAGGATTGCTTGAAGACGTCTTGTCCAGCCCCCGAAAGGATCAGAGACACGACAATCGCAAGGCTACTCGAACAGCAGCATTGCCTATCGAGGAATACATCAGCCAACGCGACGGTACGACGGACAAAACCATAGTACCACAGACCCTAACGGACATTGTCGTAAAGAGCAGAGGTTAACTGTGACGTTAGGACATCCTTGCGAGAACTTCTCGATTCGTCTCGACTCGTAAGGAAAAGCCTTAGGCAATGGGGATTAAAAAACCTGTTTCCTAAGCACTGGGGCCCTGCAAGTCAGTCCAAGATGGACTCTTGCATACTATTCACGGGTCACACTCTCTAAAGTCGAATCTCGACAAGGAGGGAAACAACCACTTACGAGTCCTCTCGACTTATAAGCGGGAAAATTCTCTTGTGAGATCCTTACGACTCTCAAGAGAAAACATACTTAGGAATCCTCTCGACTCCTAAGGAGAAAAGACACCTACGAGATCCCCACGACTCGTAGGGAGAAAAGTCTTTATGAGACCCTCACGGCTCATAAAGTTGAAAAGTCTTAGGTGGCAGATCCTAACCCTATCTCCTAAGCCATCACTGCCCTACAAAGAGGTTAAGATGGACCATCTATGTGCCACACTTGCCAAAACTACATGCCACTGAAATGGAGAACTTACTCATGAGCGTATAAACTACTTCACACCAGAGTAAGACATAAAGAAATAGAAGGGTGTGGCTCATGGAGTTGAGAGTTTGGAACTATATCTCTTAAGAGTTGAGATTTGAGTCAATGATAAATGACGACGCTTGTGTCCGCTCGTTATCTTCTCAGATCAAGATTCTAAAAGTTATATACCAACCCGAAACTGGTCATACGCTATGCATTACTCTACACAACTTCACCCACGCATATACTTACATGGGCAAAGTGTTGGATATATGTATGCCCTAGAGGTCATTATATGATAGTGAATGTATTTTTACATGTATATATATATATATATATATATATATATTCAGTGTACATTCTTGCTCGATATAATAGTATGCTATCTGATTCTTCTTTATCTGGCATGTTGATTTGATTATGCTTTTATTCATTCACACATGTTGATAAAGCCCTGAGGATATAGACTTGACTACTGTGATTATGATAGAGATCATACTAGTGGGACATCTGTAGTTTATAAGCATATCCTGGAATGTCCCTAGTCGTAGGTGTATCGAGACGGGGCATCGATATACCAGAGTAGACTAGCGTATATGATACTAGACCCATATGATGGGCGATGGATGTTCCCACATTCATCGATGTTTGACATCGAGATCGTATACGGGTGCTCAGTGGTGACTGGGTACACTGGACGGACTCGCCGAGAACTCCTATATGGAATTATATCTATCGTCGGATAGCAGTTCTCAGGTGACACTGGTGCAGGTTAGTCTGTAGACCCGAGATCCTCATAGAGTCTTGTGTGTTTTCCCACTGTACTTTGATTACCACCCTACCACGGCTCTACTGAGTCCTGCAAACAGGTGTCCGATGGGTACAGTCCCGAGACACACGAAGGCGATGAGCGATAGGAGGGGTTTCGTCTCTCCCGGTATTGGGAGTTGATGCTGTGCTGTGCTCGACTGGCTATATCAATAAGTCCCTGGCCAGGGCTGTTGAGATTTGCTGATAAGTGTTATCAGTAGTTTCTCGATCTGTTATAGACCATTCATCGGCACAACTTATTGAGTTATTGGGGTCGACGTTACCATCCCTAGACTTGATATGCAGCATATCTGACGAAGAGACCGGACTGTACGGTAGTGTTGTCGGTTGGCTCGACGGGAGTTGTGACAGGTTCGCTTGTTTTCTTCTGATCGTTCAATTCCCGGGTGGCCGTTACGTTTAGCTGACCGCTTGCTGTTTGTAGGTATTTGATATGATCATTACCTACTGCCGGCGTATTGACGAGTCTTAGAGTCCCACAATGAAGTTTCCTGGCTCAGGCTAAAAGATGTGGTGTGCATATGAGTGAGATATGCGCGGGGACCCGATTGTTAGTTGTATGTATGCCCTAGAGGCCAGTATTGTACAGAGGATGTATATTATATTGGATGCTTGGACATATATAGAGAGGACTTTCTTGCACGATATGATAGTATGCTATCTAGTTGCCCTTTACTTTAACATGTATACTTGTCTCTTTATACTGTCTTATCATTACATGTTGGTAAAGCCCTTAGGATGTGTACTTGACTGCCTGGACTATGATGCGGGTCATACTAGTGGGGACATGGTAGTCCATAAGTACATCCTTCAAGGTCCCTAGATCGTGGGTGTATCGAGACGGGGTATCGATACACCAGAGTAGACTAGCGTATACGCATCTCGACCCATGAGATGGGCGATGGATGATCCCATATACATTGGTGTTTGACATCAGAGATGGTATACGGGTGCTTAGTGGAGACTGGGTACACTGGACGGACTCGCCGAGAACTCCCAGATGGCATTATACCTCACGTCAGATGGCAGTTCTCTAGTGACACTTGTGCAGGTTAGTCTGTAGGCCCAAGATCGTCATAGAGTCTTGTGTGATTTCCACCTTACCACGTCCATGAGGGCGTGCAAAACGGTGGTTTTTGGGTACAGTCCTGAGTCACATGGAGGTAATGAGCGATAGGAAGGGTTTCGTCTCTCCCGATATTGGGGGTTGATGTTGCGCTGTGCTCGATTGGCCGTAACAAGGAAGTCCCTGGCCAAGGCTGATTAGAGATTTACTGGTAAGTGTTACCAGTAGTTTCTCGACCCGTTATGAGCCTCACATCGGCATGACTTATCGGTTATTGGGGTCTGACGTTTACCACCCCTAGACTTGATATGCGACATATCAGACGAGGAGACCGGACTGTACGGGAAGTGTTACCGGCAGGCTTTTACAGGAGTTGGAGCGGGCTTGCTTGCTGATCTTCTGATCGCTAAATACCCGGGTAGCCGTTACGTCCAGCTAGTACCGCTGACGGCTTGTGGGTGTGTGATGTGATCATCACCTACTGCCTGCGTATTGACGAGTCTTTAGAGTCCTACATAGAGGTTTTACTGGCTCAGGAAAAACGAAATAGGAGCGCATATGTGATATGTGCGGGACCGAGAATAATGCATGTATGTGATACCGTATTCTATTCTCGCGACTTTTTGTATCGGTCGGTTATATATGATATAGCCGGGTTATCGAATCAAGTGTTGATTCGATAAGTCGATACAATGAATGTTAGCCGGTTATATGAGATATGACCGGATTATTAAGGCAAGTGTTGATTTAATAATTAATTGTATAATTTTATATTAGATATACTAATTTACATTTACTAACACTTGTTCACTTTAGGGTTTTTCTCACACTTGCACACTTGAATATATATATATATATATATGATATATATATTAAAAGTGTTTTGTTTTGTATCATGGTTGATGATACACTAAACATGGGTGTACAAGACACAAACCATTCTATTTTTAAATGGTGGTTTACATTTATTTAAGGTAATTACAAATTAGTGGAATTTCTTTCATAAGCATGAAGCTTGTAGAAGCTTGTGGATGCTTTGAAAAAGTCCACTTGTTTTGTTTTACCTTAGATCTTTGTTTAACCTAACCATTTACACTTAGCTATGGTAAAATCTCAACATGAGTTAGTATATGGTACTCACTCACCATGGTTAGCCTTCTCACTTAATACTTATCCTCATTTCTTTTCTTTTGTTCATCATCTTCTTCTTCATTGAGCAAGAGAAAAGCAAGCTAGGGTTTGATCCAAAGAGAGAATCCTTGTGAGAAACAAAATTCTAAAGAGAACCCACTTCCTATTTCTCCATCCTCTACTAGACTAGCACTTTAGTTTAAGGTGTTTACTTCGCTAATTCTCTAGTTAGTGAAGTAGGAGCTTGAGTCGGAATTCCCTCGACGTAGATCATCTTCGGCCTCGGAGACTTCAAGCAAGGTCGCATCCTTCGCATCGTGAAGCCATGCAAGAGCCCGGGAGAACCACGATCGCAGTGAAGGGACTTCATCAAGGAGCTAAAGAAGTGGAGGAACGATCTATAAAGGTTGTATTTCGTATCCCTTTAGAGTAAAGTTGTTTACTTGCTATATAGTTTCGCCTAAACTCTAGCTAACGATCTTGCTTAGGGTTGTGCGGCACATAAAATTTTAATTTTGGCATGGTCGACGCCTTGTAGAGCCTTGTTAGTGTGCCTAGTAACCCTACACCGATTAAATACGGATATGTGATACCGTATATTAATCGGGAATTTTCTATTGGTCGGGTCGTATGTGATATGACCGGTTTGCAAAATCAAGTGTTGATTTAACAAATGACTTTTAGATTAATTCTTTAATCAAACTCTTTTTCTATTTTTGTATGCATTCATGTATGCACATGATGATGTGCATGGATATATACATACATACATTGTATCATGGTTGTTGATACATGTTTGGTGGCAATGCAAAACTTATATTGTAGAATTATCTATTTATTTATCATTTAGAAAAAGAGAAAGGATAATTCACAGAAGGTTTATACTTATCATCTTTGACCATGCTTCAACCACCATTTAACCTTGAATTAATTATCCTTTTGTCTTTAACCCATTTGATAAAAATCTAGATGATTCTAACCATGGTTGAAGTGAGAAAGGATTAATATAGATTATTCTTTTCTCACTTCAATTATTATTCACTCTCATAACATTTCTTTTGTGAGAAAGCTCAGCCACCATCTTCTTCTTCCTCTCTTGAGAATTTCCTTGAGTGAGGTTGAGAAAAAGAAAGAGTTTTGATTATAGAATACAAACCACATCATCATACTACACACATCTAGCCCATTTGTGTGGGGTGTTTGCTCTACTTCATTCACATATCGAGTAAAGCAATGAGCTTTGGGCAAAGGAGCTTCGGGTGGATCGTCATGGACCAAGAAGATTTCAAGCAAAACTTTTTCCAACTCTCAAGTAGCCAAGGAGTCTAGCGTAGGGAGCTACAAAGGTTGTACTCTCAAAACCCTAGCTTTTTCTACTTGTGATGATGTACATGTAAAGAAACCCTCAATTTCTAGTGATGATTCTTTGTATGTTCACTTAGCACCTTAAAAATTTGATTTTGAGACATGTGATGCTTCCAAACCCTTCATGTATGTAAACCTAACATTGGTATCAGAGCCTAGCTAGAGCTTTAGGCGACACTTTAGCGAAGTTAAAACTCCGATCAAACCTAAAATACGGATTTTTAACCCTTCTCTGGACAATTTTTTAAAACTGTGTTTTTCTAGTATTAAAAATACTTAAAAAATTCAGCAGGAAAATATAAGAATTACTGTAAAAGACGAAGCAATGATCCTTACATTCCGCCGCGGAACCGCGGCCAGAACTTGCTTGGGCCGCGGATCCGCGACCGTACAGATGAATCATTGCCTCGTTTTCACATAGTAATATTCCTACCTGCTTGTATACATTTTTGGGTATGTTTAATCTGATTCAAGTGTTGAATGTTCTGGGGATTGTTTTGGATTCGGTGATTCGATCGGAATTTTAATTTTGTGCCTTTTTCGGATAATTTAGAAAGTATTAAAAAGTTCGAACAGATATCATTAACTCACTTTTTCGCGGCACGAAAAATTTTCAAGTGTTGATTTTTTCTCGGGTTTAAATCTTTACGTGCAAGTTAAGTGGTGGACCCTCTAGAAGAACACAAACCTTAACTCGATTATGTGACCGTCTGAACTGCCTCTAAACCTTAGAGTTTGGGGCAGTACGGCGTGCTACATGTGAGGCGTTGGCTTGACCTTTCTACGGCTGGACCGCTGCTACTGTGACACATTCCGGGTTTTTTTTTGAACTCCGCTCAAGTGTTGAGCTTTAGGAAATTTTGGGTATTTGATTATTCGATCGAAAAGTTTAATACTGTCTATTTATCCGGAATGTGATATAATATGTGGAATTCATATAGTTAGGCATGAAATGCGAAGTATGTGTTATTTCGGATTTACGATGTCTAAAGAGAATGTGGATTCCAAATGTTGTAGTTTTACTCTTTCTTTTCTGTGACCGTAAGTGTAGTATGTCGCTTATCGCCGGTTTCGTTGCTATACATCAATGACAATCGGGGTACGCATACTTACTTACGTTGATGATATATGATATTATGTGTTGCTGAGATATGATGTGCAGGATTGTCGCGATTGAATAGCCGGGTTTTTTTTATGTGAGATGAGAGTTTTATTTTCATTCATGTAAAATTCAAATGTAATGTAATATTCTTTTATTTGGGGCACTTCCGGGTTGAGGTTGATGTCACCAGTGTTGTATATTATTTACTTTTCCGCATTAGGATAGACCCAAGGAGGGGAGCACAAGTGACCGGGTTCTGGGGTTCAGTGGGATGCCATCTCGAGGAGTCGAGACTTGGTCTCCTAAACTCCAGGATTGGTAGGGTCGCTTGCCGCTCTCGTAGGGGTCTAGGGGTGTGGGCTTGGCTATTCATCACGACTGTGGAATCCGTATTTTCTATTGTTGGCTAAATACTAAATACGGACGTCCTAGTATACCCAACATTATATCTGTGTTTCTGCTGCCTGTGTTCTATGATATCTGAGACGAATGATATATTATATGTGAGATATATAGTAGACGTTGCTTATGTTTTACACCCGCGCTAGTCCCGTCCCGGTATGCCGTTAGTTAAGTAACCTAACGGTGCATAACGGAACATTGCGGCGAATGCGGATGGCATAAGCGTACGTTGTATTTTCGTTTCTTTTCTGTGATTGGCTTAAGGACTTAAATGATGGGACTACATTAATATGATTAATGTAAAGAAAATAAACCTAAAAAGATGTTGTAGAATCGGATTTGAAAACCACTCGGCTCTTTATGAAAAAGCTACATTTCAAAACTGCGGAGCTCAAGCACTTCTTTTGAAAACCATTTGATTCTACGACGATATCAAGTTCAAAGCGTTAAAGATTTTCTTAAAAATCATCCGCAACCCTCCGTCATTTTAGGAAGTAGAGTACTTAGTATTCGTGCTACGTTTGTTGACTATAGTTAAGGCGTAGTGTACGGTAGCTAAGTGATGTCTTCCTACACTGCATATAATGCAGATTAATTAGGACATTCATGTGACTTTGTTGACCATAGTTAAGGGTCATATGAGTGGGTCTAATTAATCAAGAAATAACGGGTAGAACTTGACTGGTACTTATGATTTGTTGACCATAGTTAAGATCATAGGTACTAGGGGTAAAAACCGCATCGGGAATTTCAAGTGTTGAGATTTGCAATGAGATTGCATACCTTCCATATGATGGTTGGATCCCGATCCCACTGTGGGCAATAGTTGCTCCCAAGAGAGTTTTGCAGTTTACAATTAGCTAACTCATTAGGTGTCTAGAAAGGTGTTAACGGGGTTACGCCTCTGGGAAAACGAGGTTTACTTTAATTAGGTCTGTGCGAAAGCACGGGGAACCTCCCTCAAGTACCTGTTGGATATATGTATGCCCTAGAGGCCATTATGAGATAGTGTATGTACTGATGTATATATATATATTCAGAGGACGGTTTTCCTCGACATGATAGTATGCTATCTAGTTTTTACTTTATCATATGTTCACTTGATCATGTTTATATTCATTTAGTACATGTTGATAATGCCCTAAGGATATAGGCTTGACTACTGGGATTATGATGCGGATCATACTAGTGGGACATCTGTAGTTTATAAGCATATCCTTGAAATGTTCCTAGTCATAGGTATATCGAGACAGGGCATCGATATTCCAGTTTAGACTAGCGTATACTATTCTTGTTCCATATAATTGGCGATGGATGATCCCATATCCGTCTGGTGTGTTGACACCGAAGATAGTATACGGGTGCTCAGTGAGACTGGGTACACTAAACGGACTCACCGAGAACTCCTATATGGTATTATATCATACGTCGGATAGCAGTTCTCAGGTGACACTAGTACAGGTTAGTCTGTAGACCCGAGATCGTCATAGAGTCATGTGTGTCCTCCCACTGTACTTTGATCTCCACCCTACTACGGCTCTATTGAGGCGTACAAACAGGTGGATTTTGGGTATAGTCTCGAGGCATATGGAGGCGGTGAGCGATAGGAGGGGTTTCGTCTCTCCCGGTATTGGGGGTTGATGTTGTGCTGTGCTCGATTGGCTATAACGGGAAGTCCCTGGCCAGGGCTACTGAGATATTACTGAAAAGTGTTATCGGTATGTTTCTCGATTTGTTATAGACCATATACTGGCATGACTTATTGAGTTATTGGGGTCAATGATTCCATCCCTAGACTCGATATGCAGCATATCTGACGAAGAGACCGGACTGTATGGTAAGTGTTGCCGGATGGATTGACAGGAGTTTTGACAGGTTCGCTTGTTCTTATTCTGATCGCTCAATACCCGGGTGGCCGTTACGTCTAGCTGACCGCTTGCGTCTTGTGGGTGTTTATTATGATCATCATCTACTGCTGGCGTATTGACGAGTCGTCCCACATAGAAGTTTCTCGGTTCAGGCGAAACGAAGTAGTGCGATATGAGAATGTGCGAAGGATCGATTAAATACGAGTATGTGATGCGGTATTTTAATCGGGCATTTGATATTAGTCGGGTCATATGAGATATGACCGAATTATTAAATCAAGTGTTGATTTAATATTGACTTTTATATTATTTATTATTTATTTAAATCCTTTTCTTTTTATGGATACATGCATGTATATGTACATGATGATGTGCATACACACATACATACATGAAATGTATCATGGTTGATGATACAAAGAGGATGGCAATATAAGAATCATATTGTACATAAATACATATATGAATATTTTCATTAAAGTTAAAGGTAAAAGAAAAAGATTAATGAGTCATTCCTTCTACACATTTCTACACATTTCCATGGTTGAATTTAACTCAACCATGGTTCTTTTTCCTTTTGCCATTAACCCAAATAAAAATATCTAGATATTATTTAACTATGGTTATGGTTATGATAATATATATCTCTCTCATTTCTTTTTCCATCTAATTATTATTCACTCCAAAAGAAAAAGAAAAGAGCCAGCTTCTTCCTCCTCACTCTAGCCCTCTTTTAATTGTTAAAATAGAGTTAGATAAATAAAATAAAAGGTATTAAATAAGAATAGCAACCACTTCATCATCCTACACAACCTTTGCTATCTTGTATAGGGTGTTGTGCTTCAAGATTTTCAAAGATCGAAGGAAGCAACAAGCTTAGGGCAAAGAGCTTCGGATGGATCGTCGTGGACGAGGAGTTGATCAAGCGAACCCTTCCAAAGCAAAGGAGTCTTCCAAAGAGGTCTACAAAGGTTGTAGCCTCATCACTTAGTATAAATTAAGTTTTAAAATATGATACTATTAATAGTTACTTCATAAATTCTAGTTCGATTCATAGTACAGTTTACTTAGCACCTCATAATTTTATTGTTATGGCATGTGTGATGCTTCAAACCCCTAATAGAGGTGCTAAGGAAACCCTACAGTACCGACACTGGCCTGGCTGAACGGTTAGCGAAGTTGTAGACTGTAATTAATACTGGCTAGTTTTCTTTTTAAGGTTTGAAAGAAAAACTTGATTAAAGCAGTGTGAGACATCGATTAGACAAGATAATAACCAATCTGATCTTTGCAAGAGTTTTTGCTGAGTGTATTCTTTTCTCTCTCTTAATGGCAGATACCAATGACTGGACTCAAGCTTCTACTAGATAAAAATAAACTGAATGGGACCAATTATAAAGACTGGCTGAGAAATCTGAAAATTGCCTTGACTTATGATAAAGTATCATATGTCCTCACGGCTTCAGCCCCGCCCGTCCCAGGTCCAAAATCCTCAGTTGCGGATAAAGAAGTCCTCAAGACATGGGACGCTGACTGTGCCACGACCAAATACCTCGCGCTTGCATCGATGGACAACACACATCAAAAGCAGCACGAGAATATGGACATTCAAGCCATATTCCTCCATACAAAGGAGTTGTATGGAGAGCAATCCCGCGTATTACGATACGAAGCATCAAAGAAATTGTTTCAGATGCGAATGGCCCCTGGCACACCGGTAGGAGACCATGTTCTGAAGATGATAGCTCTCATAGAAGAGCTTGAGGACCTTGGATGGACGATGCACAATGAACAATATACGGATATTATTCTCCGGTCCCTCCCCTCCACCTTTGCTCAATTCATAGTTAACTTCAACATGCACAACATGGAGAGGGAACTACCTGAACTCCTTAATATGTTAAGGAGTGCAGAGAGCACACTGAAATCAGTGAAAACTCCCGTTTTGAGTGTTGGGCAATCTTCTTCTTCTCGCCCAAAGGCTAAAGCCAGAGGAAAGCTCAAGAAGAAGCCCACCAAGCCTAGGGGTGGAGTTAAAAAGGTTAAGGGGAAGGACGAGTCCAAAGCTGGAGAATCAGGGAAAAGGGAATGTTTTCATTGCCACAAAACAGGACATTGGAAGCGCAACTGTACCGAGTACTTAAATCTCAAGAAGAAGCATGGGGATGCTTCCGCTTCAGGTGTGTTTATGACAGAAAACTGTTTTTCAATAAACTCTGCTTCCTAGGTATTAGATACCGGTTCAGGTTCTCACATTTGCAATTCTATGCAAGGGCTGAGAAATAGCAAGGTTTTGTAAAAAATTAAGCAGGGAAATATATGGGCCCACCAGAAATACGCTGTCCTAAATCGACCGTACGACCGCGGAACCGCGACCAGAGTGGCCTTGTTGCGGCGGTTCCACGGCGGCGTAGGTGATACCTGGGCCGTTGTTTCTTGTGCTGGCCTGTATGTGTTTGCTGCTGTTACTAGTATTTTTTTTTAAAAAAACAGCTTAAGTGTTGAGCTTTCAGAGCAGTCTGTGGTTGTTTAAATCGTTCGATCGAATGTTTTAACAGCGCCTAGATTAATAGTATATGATACAATAATTGGAATCTACAAATTTTTTGGTTGCATGTAAATCTAGCAGTTCGGTCTCGGGATAAACGAAAATCTTGTTGAATTATCCGGTTTGGTTTGAAAAAGTGTTTTCTTGAATGAGACCCAAAAGCGAGCTTTACATTATTTAGGCATGAAATCTTGTATATGTGATATTCCGGGTTTGTGTTGTCTAAAGGCAGTTAAGATTCCAATTGTTGTATTTTTTTCATTTTATTTCTTTGTGACCGTAAGTGTAGTATGTAGTTGTATTGCCGGTTTTCGTTGCTATACATCAACGACGATCGGTGTATGCATACTTACTTACGTTGATGATATTTGATATTATGTGTCGATGAGATTTGATGTGCAAGATTTTCGCAATGAATAACCGGGGATTTTATGTGAGATGGGAGTTTTCTTTTCATTCATGTAAAATTAAATTGTATGTAATATTCTTTTATTTGGGGCACTTCCGGGTTGAGGTTGTTGTCACAAGTATTGTATATTATTTACTTTTCCGCATTAGGATAGACCCAAGGAGAAGGGCACAAGTGACCGGGTTCTAGGGTTCAGTGGGAGGCCATCTCGAGGAGTCGAGACCGGGTCTCCTAAACTCCAGAATTGGTAGGGTCGCTTGCCGCTCTCGTAGGGGTCTAGGGGTTTGGGCTTGGCTATTCATCGCGACCGTGGAATCCGTATTTTTATTGCTGGCTAAATACAAAATACGGACCTCCTAGATATCCATATATGTGCTTCTGCTGCTTTTATTATCTGATGTGATAATTTAATAGATATCTGAGACGAATGCAATATTTTATATATATGATATATATTAGACGTTACTTATGTTTTGCACCCGCACTAGCTCCGTCCCGGTATGCCGTTAGTTATGTAACCTAACGGTGCATATCAGGACAATGTGACGAATGCGAGTGGCATAAGTGTACGTTATATTTTCATTTCTTTCTATAATGTTTTAGGATTTAAATGATGGGACTACATTAATGAGATTAATGTAAAAGATAAATGAACCTAAAAAGATGTTGTGGAATCAGATTTAAACATGCTCGGCCTTTTATGAAAAAGCAAGTTTCAAAATGCGGAGCTTAAGCCACTCCTTTTAAACCCATTAGATTCTACAACGATATCAAGTTCAAAGCGTCAAAATTTTTCTTAAAAACTATCCGCAACCCTCCATCATTTTAGGAAGTAGAGTACTTAGTATTCGTGCTGCGTATTTTGACTTTAGTTAAGGCGCAGTGTACGGTAGCTGAGTGATGTCTTCCTACACTGCATATGATGCAGATTAGTTAGGACATTCATATGATTATGTTGACTTTAGTTAAGGGTCATATGGGTGGGTCTAGTTAATCACGAAATGGCGGGAAGAACTTGACTAGTACTTATGATATGTTGACTTTAGTTAAGGTCATAAGTACTAGGGGTAAAAAAAATAATAATATCGGGAATTTCAAGAGTTGAAAATTACAATGAGATTGTATACCTTCTATATGATATTAGGATCCCGATCCCACTGCGAGCAAATGTTTCTTCCGGGAGAATTTTGCACTTTACAATTAGCTGACTCGGTAGGTGTCTAGAAAGGTGCCAAACGGGGCTACGCCTCTGGGAAGATGAGGTTTACTTTAATTAGGTCGGTGCGAAAGCACGTAGAACCTCCCTCAAGTACCGGCACTGGCCTGGCTGAGAGGTTAGCGAAGTTATGGAATGTAATTAATCCCGGCTAGTTTTCTTTTTAAAGGTTTTAAAGAAAATTTGATAAAAACAGTGGGAGACATCGGTTAGACAAGATAATAACCAATCTGATCTTTGCAAGAGCTTTCGCTAAGTGTATTCTTTTCTCTCTCTTAATGGCAGATACCCATGACAGGACTTAAGCTTTTATTAGATAAAAACAAGCTGAATGGGACCAACTATAAAGACTGGCTGAGGAATTTAAACATAGCCTTGACTTATGATAAAGTATCATATGTCCTTACAGCTCCAGCCTTGCCCCCCTAGGTCCTAAATCTTCATTTGCGGATAGGGAAATCCGCAAGACATGGGACGCTGACTGTGCCACGGCAAAATGCCACGCGCTTGCATCGATGGATAACACACATCAGAAGCAGCACGAGAATATGGACGTAAAAGCCATATTCCTCCATACAAAAGAGTTGTATGGAGAGCAATCTCGCGTATTACGATACGAAGCGTCTAAGAAACTGTTTCAAATGCGCATGACTGCTGGCACAGCAGTAGGAGACCATGTTCTGAAAATGATAGCACTCATAGAAGAGCTTGAGGACCTTGGGTGGATAATGGACAATGAACAGTATACAGATATTATTCTGAAGTCTCTCCCCTCCACCTTTGCTCAGTTCATCGTTAACTTCAACATGCACAACATGGAGAAGGAACTGCCTGAACTCCTTAATATGTTAAGGAGTGCAGAGAGCATACTGAAGTCAGTGAAGACTCCCGTTATTAGTGTTGGGAAATCCTCCTCCTCTTACCCGAAGGCTAAAGCCAAGGGAAAAATGAACAAGAAACCCACCAAACCTAAGGGTGGAGTCAAAAAGGTGAAGGGAAAAGGCAAGTCCAAGGTTGGGGAATTAGGGAAAGGTGAATGTTTCCACTACAAGAAGATGGGACACTGGAAGAGGAACTGTATTGAGTACCTAGCACTCAAGAAGAAGCATGGTGATGCTTCAACTTCAGGTGTGTTCGTAATCGAAAACTGTTTTTCTATTAACTCTGCTTCCTGGGTATTGGATACTGGTTCGGGTTCTCATATTTGCAATTCTGTGCAGGCGTTGAGAAATACCATAGTTCTGAAGACAGGTGATCATACTCTCCAAGTTGGAAATGGTTCCAATGTAAATGCAGTTTCAGTAGGAGAGTATCACCTAGGTTTACCTTCGGGTTGTATATTGGTTTTGAACCCGTGTTATTTTGTACCAAGTATGCTTTGTAATATTATATTTGTTTCCTTGTTAGACAATGAAGGGTATCATTTTGCTGTGCAACACAATGTTATGAACATTAGACTTAATCAAGAGTTGATTGGTTGTGGTACATTAAATAACGGGATATACGTCCTTAATCAACACACAGTTTTCAACGTACAACACAAAAATAAAAGAAAATTTTCAGATATAAATGAAGCTTTTTTTGGCAATGTAAACTTGGTCATATTAATGAAACAAGACTAAACAAGCTTCATAAAGATGGATATTTAAATTCATTTGAGTATAAATCTTATGCAACTTGCCAGTCTTGTATCAAAGGTAAAATGACCAAAACCCCGTTTACAGGACACGGAGAAAGAGCTACTGAGCTCCTAGGCCTCATACATAGTGATGTATGCGGACCAATGTCTACACATGCAAGAGGCGGTTTTTCTTACTTCATAACTTTTACTGATGATTTCTCAAGATTTGGTCATGTGTATTTGATAAAGCATAAGTCTGAAGCTTTCGAGAAATTCAAGGAGTATAAACATGAAGTACAAAACCAAACAGGAAAGAGTATCAAGATACTTCGATCAAATCGAGGTGGAGAGTACTTAAGTACTGAGTTCTTAGACTTCCTAAAAGAGAATGGGATTCTCTCTCAGCTCACTCCACCTTACACACCACAGCACAACGGTGTGTCAGAACGAAGGAACCGTACCCTATTAGATATGGTACGATCCATGATGAGTGATTCTGAGTTACCTCTATCGTTTTGAGGGCATGCATTGGAAACAGCAGCTTTTCTGTTAAACAAAGTTCCAACCAAGACCGTGTCTACCACTCCATATGAGATATGGCATGGGAAGAAACCATCTCTTAAAAGAGTTAAGATTTGGGGTTGTCCGGCTTTTGTTAAAAAGCAGAATCTATACAAACTCGAGACACGATCAGTCAAATGTATATTTGTAGGATATCCTAAACATTCGCTTGGGTATCTTTTCTACCATAAGGAGGAACAAAAAGTGTTTGTTTCTCAGTATGCCACCTTTTTAGAAGATGAGATTTTTTCAAATAATACAAATGGCAATGTGGTAGATCTAGAAGAGGTTCTAGAGACACAAGTTACAAATGACGACTTGGCTGAACCTGAAGTTATAACAGAATCTAATGAACCTCATCCACTCCGTAGATCTGGTAGGACTTCTCGCCCACCGGAGAGATACTACGGTTTTCTCATTGATGGTGATAGAGAAGATTGCATCATGGATGATGATGATCCTGCCAGTTTTCATCAGGCTATCACGAGTGGTGACTCTGTGAAATGGCTGGATGCCATGAGATCCGAAATGGAGTCCATGTACACCAACAAAGTATGGAATTTGGAAGATGTACCCTCCGGGATAAAACCTGTGGGTTGCAAATGGATCTTTAAAAGAAAGATCGGTGTAGATGGACGGGTAGAGACCTATAAGGCAAGGTTGGTAGCGAAAGGTTTTCGTCAAAGACCAGGTTTGGACTATGACGAGACTTTCTCTCCGGTAGCCATGCTTAAATCCATTCGGGTCCTACTTGTTATTGCTGCTCACTATGACTATGAAATCTGGCAGATGGACGTTAAAACTGCATTCCTAAATGGTGATTTAGATGAATGTGTTTATATGGATCAGCCAGAAGGCTTCATTGACAGTGGGAGCAGCGGTAAAGCATGTAAGTTTCTTAAATCCATTTATGGATTAAAGAAGGCATCACGGAGTTGGAACATCTGTTTTGATGATATTATCAAAGAGTTTGATTTCATCAAAAATCCAGATGAACCTTGTGTTTATAAGAATACTGTAGGGAGAAATGTCGCATTCCTCGTATTGTACATGGATGACATACTTCTGATAGGAAATGAAATTCCTATGCTACAGTCGGTTAAATCATTCTTATCACAAAGGTTCTCCATGAAGGACCTGGGTGATGCCACATACATATTGGGTATACGGATCTATAGGGATAGATCCAAACGGTTATTGGGATTGTCTCAAACCAAGTACATTAACACCATCCTAAAGAAGTTTAGTATGGAAGACTCCAAGCGGGGTGCCTTACCCGCTTGCCATGGAGTCACTCTCTCAAAGGACGATTGCCCAAACTTTGATATAGAGAGAGCTCGCATGAGCATTATCCCCTATGCTTCGGCAGTAGGAACGATAATGTATGCGATGTTATGTACACGCCTTGATGTTGCTTATGCACTTAGTGTAGTAAGAAGGTATCAGTCAAACCCAGGGGAGAATCACTGGATTGCTGTGAAGAACATTCTTAAGTACTTGCGAAGGACTAAAGAATTGTTCTTGGTGTATGGTAACGGGGATCTCCAAATGGAGGCTTTTACCGACTCGAGCTTCCAGAGTGACAAGGATGACAGCAAGTATATCTCAGGGTTTGCATTTACCCTCAATGGAGGGATGGTGAGTTGGAAGAGTTCCAAACAGGATACCGTTGCAGACTCAACGATGGAAACTGAATATATTGTTGCAAATGATGTTGCCAAGGAAGCCGACTGGATGAGGAAATTCATCGCGGAGCTAGAAGTAGTTCCAACCATTATTGATCCAATACCTTTGTATTGTGACAATAATGGGGCTATGGCGTTGGCCAAAGAGGCCAGGTCCCATCAGAAGTCTTGATACATCCTGAGGCGATATCATGTGATCCGGGAGATAGTTGATCGCCGCGAGATCGAGATTAAGAGAGTAAACACAAAGAACAACGCTGCTGATCCATTCACCAAGGCCCTCCCTCAGCCGCAGCATGAGCGACTTTTTGAGATGTTGGGTATGAGATACGCCAAAACTGGCCTTAGTGCAAGTGAGAGATTGTTGGATATATGTATGCCCTAGAGCCCATTATGAGATAGTGTATGTACTGATGTGTATATATATATATATATATATATATATTCAGAGGACAGTCTTGCTCGACATGATAGTATGCTATCTGGTTTTTACTTTATCATATGTTCACTTGATCATGTTTATATTCATTTAGTGCATGTTGATAAAGACCTAAGGATATAGGCTTGACTACTGGGATTATGATGCGGATCATACTAGTGGGACATTTGTAGTTTATAAGTATATCCTTGAAATGTTCCTAGTCGTAGGTATATCGAGATAGGGCATCGATATTCCAGTTTAGACTAGCGTATACCATTCTTGTTCCATATGATGGGCGATGGATGATCCCATATCCGTCTGCTGTGTTGACACCGAAGATAGTATACGGGTGCTCAGTGAGACTGGGTACACTGAACGGACTCAAGGAGAACTCCTATATGGTGTTATATCATACATCGGATAGCAGTTCTCAGGTGACACTTGTACAGGTTAGTTTGTAGACCCGAGATCGTCATAGAGTCTTGTGTGTCCTCCCACTGTACTTTGATCTCCACCCTACTACGACGCTATTGAGTCATACAAACAGGTGGATTTTGGGTATAGTCTCGAGGCATATGGAGGCAGTGAGCGATAGGAGGGGTTTCGTCTCTCCCGGTATTGGGGGTTGATGCTGTGCTGTGCACGATTGGCTATAACGGGAAGTCCCTGGCCAGGGCTACTGAGATATTACTGATAAGTGTTATCAGTAAGTTTCTCGATGTTATGGACCATATACCGGCATGACTTATTGATTTATTGGGGTCGATGATTCCATCCTTAGACTCGATATGCAGCATATCTGACAAAGAGACCAGACTGTACGGTAAGTGTTGCCGGATGGATTGACAGGAGTTTTGACAGGTTCGCTTGTTCTTATTCTGATCGCTCAATACCCGGGTGGCCGTTACGTTTAGCAGACCGCTTGCGACTTATGGGTGTTTAATATGATCATCATCTACTGCTGGCGTATTGACGAGTCTTAGAGTCCCACATAGAAGTTTCTCGGCTCAAGCGAAACGAAGTGGGGTGCATATGAGATATGTGCGAAGGCTCGATTAAATACGAGTATGTGATGTTGTATTTTAATCGGGCATTTGATATTAGTCGGGTCAAATGAGATATGACCGAATTATTAAATCAAGTGTTAATTTAATATTGACTTTTATATTATTTATTATTTATTTAAATCCTTTTCTTTTTATGGATACATGCATGTATATGTACATGATGATGTGCATACACACATACATACATGAAATGTATCATGGTTGATGATACAAAGAGGATGGCAATATAAGAATCATATTGTAGATAAATACATATATGGATATTTTCATTAAAGCTAAAGGTAAAAGAAAAAGATTAATGAGTCATTCCTTCTACACATTTCTACACATTTCCATGGTTGAATTTAACTCAACCATGGTTCTTTTTCGTTTTGCCTTTAACCCAAATAAAAATATCTAGATATTATTTAACTATGGTTATGGTTATGATAATATATATCTCTCTCATTTCTTTTTCCTTCTAATTATTATTCACTCCAAAAGAAAAAGAAAAAATCCATCTTCTTCCTCCTCACTCTAGCTCTCTTTTAATTGTTAAAATAGAGTTAGATAAATAAAAGAAAAGGTATTAAATAAGAATAGCAACCACTTCATCATCCTACACAACCTTTGCTATCTTGTATAGGGTATTGTGCTTCAAGATTTTCAAAGATCGAAGGAAGCAACAAGCTTAGGGCAAAGAGCTTCGGGTGGATCGTCGTGGACGAGGAGTTGATCAAGCGAACCCTTCCAAAGCAAAGGAGTCTTCCAAAGAGGTCTACAAAGGTTGTAGTCTCATCACTTAGTATAAATTATGTTTTAAAATATGATACTATTAATAGTTACTTCATAAATTCTAGTTCGATTCATAGTATAGTTTACTTAGCACCTCATAATTTTATTGTTATGGCATGTGTGATGCTTCAAAACCCTAATAAAGGTGCTAAGGAAACCCTACAGTACCGACACTGGCCTGGCTGAACGGTTTGCGAAGTTGTAGACTGTAATTAATCCTGGCTAGTTTTCTTTTTAAGGTTTGAAAGAAAAACTTGATTAAAGCAGTGGGAGACATCGATTAGACAAGATAATAACCAATCTGATCTTTGCAAGAGTTTTCGCTGAGTGTATTCTTTTCTCTCTCTTAATGGTAGATACCAATGACTGGACTCAAGCTTCTACTAGATAAAAATAAACTGAATGGGACCAATTATAAAGACTGGCTGAGAAATCTGAAAATTGCCTTGACTTATGATAAAGTATCATATGTCCTTACGGCTTCAGCCCCGCCCGTCCCAGGTCCAAAATCCTCAATTGCGGATAAAGAAGTCCGCAAGACATGGGATGCTGACTGTGCCACGTCCAAATGCCTCGCGCTTGCATCGATGGACAATACACATCAAAAGCAGCACGAGAATATGGACATTCAAGCCATATTCCTCCATACAAAGGAGTTGTATGGAGAGCAATCCCGCGTATTACGATACGAAGCATCAAAGAAATTGTTTCAGATGCGAATGACCCCTGGCACACCGGTAGGAGACCATGTTCTGAAGATGATAGCTCTCATAGAAGAGCTTGAGGACCTTGAATGGACGATGGACAATGAACAATATACGGATATTATTCTGTAGTCCCTCCCCTCCACCTTTGCTCAATTCATAGTTAACTTCAACATGCACAACATGGAGAGGGAACTACCTGAACTCCTTAATATGTTAAGGAGTGCAGAGAGCACACTGAAATCAGTGAAAACTCCCGTTTTGAGTGTTGGGCAATCTTCTTCTTCTCGCCCAAAGGCTAAAGCCAAGGGAAAGCTCAAGAAGAAGCCCACCAAGCCTAGGGGTGGAGTTAAAAAGGTTAAGGGGAAGGACAAGTCCAAAGCTGGAGAATCGGGGAAAGGGGAATGTTTTCATTACCACAAAACAGGACATTGGAAGTGCAACTTTACCGGGTAGTTAAATCTCAAGAAGAAGCATGGGGATGCTTCCGCTTCAGGTGTTTTTGTGATAGAAAACTGTTTTTCAATAAACTCTGCTTCCTGGGTATTAGATACCGGTTCAGGTTCTCACATTTGCAATTATTTGCTGGGGCTGAGAAATAGAAAGGTTTTGAAGACAGGTGACCATACTCTCCGCGTTGGAAATTGTTCCAATGTACATACAGTCGAAGTGGGAGAGTATCACTTAGGGTTGCCATCTGGGTGTATATTGGTTTTGAACCCATGTTATTTTGTACCAAGTATGCTTTGTAATATAATATCTGTTTCTTTGTTAGACAATGAAGGATATAATTTTGTATTGCAGAACAATGTTATGAACATTCACCTGAATAAAATGCTGGTTGGGTATGGTACGCTTAATAACGGGATATACGTCCTAAATCAACACACAGTTTTCAGCATACAACACACTAATAAAAGAAAACTTTCAAAAATAAATGAAGCTTTTCTTTGGCACTGTAGACTTGGTCATATTAACGAAACAAGACTAAACAAGTTACACGAAGATGGATATTTAAACCCTTTTGAATATAAATCTTATGCGACTTGCCAGTCTTGTATCAAGGGTAAAATGACCAAAACTCCGTTTACCGGACACGGAGAAAGAGCTACCGAGCTCCTAGGACTCATACATAGTGATGTATGTGGGCCAATGTCTACACAGGCTAGAGGCGGTTTTACTTACTTCATTACTTTCACTGATGATTTCTCAAGATTCGGTCAAGTATTTTTATTAAAGCACAAATCCGAAGCTTTCGAGAAATTCACTGAATATAAACAAGAAGTAGAAAAACAAACCTGCTTGAGTATCAAAATGCTTCGATCAGATCGAGGTAGGGAGTACCTCTGTACAGAATTTGCAAACTTCCTAAAAGAGAATGGGATTCTCTCTCAGCTCACTCCTCCTTACACAGCACAGCACAACGGTGTGTCTGAACGACGGAATCAGACCCTATTAGATATGGTCCGTTCCATGATGAGTGATGCTGAGTTACCCGTCTCATTTTGGGGGCATGCATTGGAAACTGCAGCGTTTCTACTGAACAGGGTCCCAACCAAAACTGTGTCTACCACACCATATGAGATATGGCATGGGAAGAGACCATCTCTTAAGAGAATTAAGATTTGGGGTTGCCCGGCCTATGTTTAAAAGCAGAATCCGGACAAACTCGAGACACGGTCGGTCATGTGTAACTTTGTGCGATATCCAAGGAACTCTTATGGATATCTATTCTACCACAAGGAGGAACAAAAGGTAATTATTTCTCAGTATGCTACATTCTTAGAAAAAGAGTTTTTCACAGATAAAGATGATGGCAATGTGGTGGATCTAGAAGAGGTTCTAGAGACACAAACTACAAATGACGACTTGGTTGAACCGGATGTTGCAATAGAAAGTGAGGAACCTCAGCCACTCCATAGGTCTGGTAGGACTTCTCGCCCACCGGAGAGGTACTATGGTTTCCTCATTGATGGTGACAGAGAAGACTGCATCATGGAGGATGATGATCCTACCAGTTTTCTGCAAGCTATCACGAGTGGTGACTCTGTGAAGTGGCTGGATGCCATGAGATCCGAAATGGAGTCTATGTACACCAACAAAGTATGGACTTTGGACGTTGTAGCCCCTGGGGTAAAACCTGTGGGGTGCAAATGGATCTTTAAAAGAAAGATTGTGTAGATGGGCAGGTAGAGACCTATAATGCAAGACTTGTGGCGAAGGGCTTTCGTCAAAGACCAGGTTTGGACTATGACGAGACTTTTTCGCCCGTAGCTATGCTTAAATCCATTTGGATCCTACTTGCTATTGCCGCTCACTACGACTATGAAATCTGGCAGATGGACGTTAAAACGGCATTTCTAAATGGGGATTTAGAAGAATGCGTTTATATGGATCAGCCAGAGGGCTTCATTGACAGTGGGAGCAGCGGGAAAGCATGTAGATTGCTTAAATCCATATATGGGTTAAAGCAGGCATCACAGAGTTGGAACATCTGTTTCGATGATGTTATCAAAGAGTTTGATTTCATCAAAAATCCAGATGAACCTTGTGTTTATAAGAAGGCTGTAGGGAGAGCTGTCACATTCCTCGTATTGTACGTGGATGATATTCTTCTGATAGGAAATGACATTCCTATGCTACAGTCGGTCAAATCTTTCTTATCACTAAGGTTCTCCATGAAGGACCTGGGTGATGCCGCATACATTCTGGGCATAAGGATTTATAGGGATAGATCCAAGAGGTTATTGGGATTGTCCCAAACCAGGTACATCAACACCATCCTAAAAAGGTTTAGTATGGAAGACTCCAAGCGGGGTGCCTTACCCGCTTGCCATGGGGTCACTCTCTCCAAGGACTCTTGCCCAAAGACCGATGAAGAGAGAGCTCGCATGAGCATTATATCCTATGCTTCGGCAGTAGGATCTATAATGTATGCGATGTTGTGTACACGCCCAGATGTTGCTTATGCACTTAGTGTTGTAAGCAGGTATCAATCCAACCCAGGGGAGAATCACTGGATAGCTGTGAAGAACATTCTTAAGTACTTACGAAGGACTAAAGAATTGTTCTTGGTGTATGGTAATGGAGATCTCCAAATTGAGGCCTTTACCGATTCGAGCTTCCAGAGCGATAAGGACGACATCAAATCTATCTCAGGGTTTGTATTTACCTTCAATGGAGGGGCGGTAAGTTAGAAGAGTTCCAAACAGGATACCGTTGCAGACTCTACGATGGAGGCTGAGTTCATTGCTGCAAATGATGACGCCAAGGAAGCAGTCTGGATGAGGAAGTTCGTCTCGGAGCTAGGAGTAATTCCAACCATTATTGATCCAATACCATTGTATTGTGATAATAATGGGGCTATGGCATTAGCCAAGGAGCCCAGGTCCCATCAGCGATCCAGACATATCCTGAGGCATTTTCATTTGATCCGGGAGATTGTAGATCGCCGTGTGATCGAGATTAGGAGAGTAGACACAAAGAATAACGCCGCGGATCCACTCACCAAGGCCCTCCCTCAGCCGCAGCATGAGCGACTTTTTGAGATGCTGGGTATGAGATACGCCAATAACTGGCCTTAGTGCAAGTGGGAGATTGTTGGATATATATATGCCCTAGAGTCCATTATATGACAGTGAATGTATTTATACATGTATATATATATATATATATATATATATTCAGTGTACATTCTTGCTCGACATGATAGTATGCTATCTAGTTCTTCTTTATCTGACATGTTGATTTGATCATGCTTTTATTCATTCACACATGTTGATAAAGCCCTGAGGATATAGACTTGACTACTGTGATTATGATAGAGATCATACTAGTGGGACATCTATAGTTTATAAGCATATCCTGGAATGTCCCTAGTCGTAGGTGTATCGAGACGGGGCATCGATATACCAGAGTAGACTAGCGTATATGATACTAGACCCATATGATGGGCGATGGATGTTCCCACATTCATCGATGTTTGACATCGAGATCGTATACTGGTGCTCAGTGGTGACCGGGTACACTGTACGGACTCGCCGAGAACTCCTATATGGAATTATATCTATCGTCGGATAGAAGTTCTTAGGTGACACTGGTGCAAGTTAGTCTGTAGACCCGAGATCGTCATAGAGTCTTGTGTGTTCTCCCACTGTACTTTTATTACCACCCTACCACGGCTCTACTGAGTCATGCAAACAGGTGGCCGTTGGGTACAGTCCCGAGACACACGAAGGCGATAAGCAATAGGAGGGGTTTCGTCTCTCCCGGTATTGGGAGGTGATGCTGTGCTGTGCTCGACTGGCTATATCAATAAGTCCCTGGACAGGGCTGTTGAGATTTGCTGATAAGCGTTATCAGTAGTTTCTCGATCTGTTATAGACCATTCATCGACACGACTTATTGAGTTATTGGGGTCGACGTTACCATCCCTAGACTTGATATGCAGCATATCTGACGAAGAGACCGGACTGTACGGTAGTGTTGCCGGTTGGCTCGACGGGAGTTGTGACAGTTTCGCTTGTTTTCTTCTGATCGCTCAATACCCGGGTGGCCGTTACGTTTAGCTGACCGCTTGCGGCTTATAGGTATTTGATATGATCATTACCTACTGTCGGCATATTGACGAGTCTTAGAGTCCCACAATGAAGTTTCCTGACTCCGGCGAAAAGATGTGGTTTGCATATAAGATATGTGCGGGGACCCGATTAAATACGGATATGTGATACCGTATATTAATCGGGCATTTTCTATTGGTCGGGTCGTATGTGATATGACCGGTTTGCAAAATCAAGTGTTGATTTAACAAATGACTTTTAGATTAATTCTTTAATCAAACTCTTTTTCTATTTTTGTATGCATGCATGTATGCACATGATGATGTGCATGGATACATACATACATTGTATCATGGTTGTTGATACATGTTTGGTGGCAATGCAAGACTTATATTGTAGAATTATCTATTTATTTATCATTTAGAAAAAGAGAAAGGATAATTCACACAAGGTTTATACTTATCATCTTTGACCATGCTTTAACCACCATTTAACCTTGAGTTAATTATCCTTTTGCCTTTAACTCATTTGATAAAAATCTAGATGATTCTAACCATGGTTGAAGTGAGAAAGGATTAATATAGATTATTCTATTCTCACTTCAATTATTATGCACTCTCATAACATTTTTTTTGTGAGAAAGCTTAGTCACCATCTTCTTCTTCCTTTCTTGAGAATTTCCTTGAGTGAGGTTGAGAAAAAGAAAGAGTTTTGATTATAGAATACAAACCACATCATCATACTACACACATCTAGCCCATTTGTGTAGGGTGTTTGCTCTACTTCATTCACATATCGAGTAAAGTAAGGAGCTTTGGGCAAAGGAGCTTCGGGTGGATCGTCGTGGACCAAGAAGATCTCAAGCGAACCTTTTTCCAACTCTCAAGTAGCCAAGGAGTCTAGCGTAGGGAGCTACAAAGGTTGTACTCTCAAAACCCTAGCTTTTTCTACTTGTGATGATGTACATGTAAAGAAACCCTAAATTTCTAGTGATGATTCTTTGTATGTTCACTTAGCACCTTAAAATTTTGATTTTGAGACATGTGATGCTTCCAAACCCTTCATGAGGTGCTATGTAAACCTAACACAAAGTAGTGGGGGGCATTTGTTCCCGCCAAAAATTTCTGCGCAAAAGAGTCCAAGGTATCAAATGGCAGCGATACGCTTAAGAAAATGTGAACCAGTATCTTCCGACCTGTATTTTGATAAACTACCGAAGGAGAAACAGCTAAATTCTGATGATATTGGAAGCATCTCGAAAAACCCTTCGATTTGATATATTATAGGCTTCATAATTCATCCGGGATCAAAAGTTATGAGCAAATATGCTATGCACTGTTCCATGATTAAAAATTAGGAATTACCTCAATGAGATATCACGTGCTCACACGTGATCAATGGTCACGTGTTGACACGTGATAGTTAAAACATAAATAAAAACAAATGGCTGAAGAAAATACCTCAATGAGGTATCACGTGCTCACACGTGACCAATGGTCACGTGTTGACACGTGATGGTTAAAATTAACGCATAAATAAACGCTGAGAAAAGGACTCAATTGGGGCTCACGTGCTCACACGTGACCAAAGGTCACGTGTCAGCACGTGACTGGCTTCGAAAGCCTTACAGTTAATAGAATTAAAATTCTAAAAGCTTCTAAATCTTTCCAAATGGGAAAAGATTATGGGGACCGTTGGATTAAAGATCCAAGGGTGATTAAAAATCACCAATTTATGGAAAGATTTTAGACAAGGAAAGATTTCCCTGAAATTTAAATAACAAACAGAATATCTTTTTGATTTAAAATCCAACGGTGAATAAATTCACTGAGTGATCTAAAGGATCATATTGATTATGAAAACAAACATAATCTTTCAATGAAAGATTAACTAAACAATTTGATTCTTTTCTTTCTCCTATAAATAAGTGCCAAAAAGAAAAGAGAAGGATCTACTTTTTGGAGAGAAGAACAGAGAGAGGAGAATTTAATTCTCAAGAGAGAAGAACAGAGAAAGGAGAATTTAATTCTCAAAAAAGAAAACCCTAGGTGAGAAAAAAAGGGAATCAAAACTTCAAACAGAGAATTTAATTCTCAAAATCTAAGAGTTTAACTAATCTACAAAAGAAATTAGTTCTTCCTCTAGTTGAAGATCTGCAGAAGCACATCTCCCCATACGTTGAGAATTTAATTCTCATCGGGTTGAGATCCTGCCATGCAGATCCAAAACTTAGAGGGGGAATTGAGTTTAGAGAATTTAATTCCCCCAAAAAAATTAGGGTTTAACCCTATATGAGAATTTAATTCTCCCAAAGTTACAGGAATTTAATTCCTTCAAGATGGACAGAACAAGGGTTTAACCCTAATCAAGAATTTAATTCTTTTACATATATGGGAATTTAATTCCTCTAAAAGAAATTAGGGTTTAACCCTATATAAGAATTTAATTCTTTCATTATAGGAATTTAATTCCTCCAAAGTCATAATTAGGGTTTAACCCTACAGAGAATTTAATTCTTAAAAATAATAGAGAACTTAAAAGATCTCCATGCATGCAAAAGACTAAGGTCACGTGTCCCCACGTGACCCCTGATAAGATCCCCAGAAATGAGAAGGAAAAATCACTGAGGCAATGCCTCACGTGCTCCCACGTGACTCCCAAAACGCAGAAAGAAAAAGCAGAAGAAAAGAAGCTTTGGGCACTCTCACGTGCTCCCACGTGACCCCTCAGCAAGTGCTTTAACAATCGATGCATGAATCTCCATCACGTGCCGACACGTGAGGCTCAAAATAAGATGAAAAAGTGTTTAACACTTAATTGCAGAATGAAGAAAAGGGATCTGGTCCCACTTTTGGGCGCTCTCACGTGTCCACACGTGACCCCTCTTTCTTTAGTGTTTAACACTAATTTGGGGATTATATTTCCATTGTTTAACACTGATTTTTTTCTAGTGTTTAACACTAAATTGAAGATTATATTTCCAGTGTTTAACACTGATTGTCTTTTAGTGTTTAACACTAATTTGAGAGTTCTACCTCCAGTGTTTTACATTGTTGTTCTTTAGTGTTTAACACTACTTGTAGCCAAATTGGCTAGTTCTCCAGAGGCAAAAGTCCCTCCTCCAAGTGAATCTCAAAATTGAGGAAAACAAGGACAAAATGTTGTCAGAGACCCCAAACCTCTGTTTAGCACTGCTGAATGATGAGGGGCTGAACCCAGACAAATGTCTAATGGCCCAAAGGGCCAATATTTCAAACATAATTGGACTTAGCCCAAACTGGCCATAAGTTCTCAAATCATCTTGAACTGAGCACATCTGCTCTTTCAACCAACTCATTGGTTCAACGGTACATCTCTGAACTCCTCTGATATTTGTCGTTGTAATCCTTCAACGTCTTCAGAGAGGTGATGGGTCCCGACAGCCATACATTTTATGGACCACTATGTCCTTAAACTGGTATCGGACTACTATGTCCTTAAACTGGTATCGGACCACTATGTCCTTAAACTGATATTGAACCACCATGTCCTTAAACTGGTAATTGACCGCAATGTCTTTAAACTAAACAATAGAGTCCAAATGCTCTTTTGTTGGATCTAAACGATCCCGTTAAGTTGGCCTCAGTCTAAAATTAGACTGACGTGTCCTTAACAAATGTTGAGTTGATCTTAGTCTAAAATTAGACTAACGTATCCTTAACAAACGTTTAAGTTGATCTTAGTCTCAAATAAGACTAACGTATCCTTAAACCCAAACCAAAACCCAAATCTAAGAAAATACGGATTTGGACTAATCCACGTCCTACGGGCGACGACATAAATTAGTCTCCGTATACAATCCACGGGCAACCAAAAACAAAACAAACACCCACAACACGAAGTGACCATCTGGAGAAGGAGAAAATTGTTACCGCGATGCGGTAGCGTAATTAACTGCAAGGGCTTTCGCCTGCATGGAAGAGCGTCCCCACATTCAAAAAACCCTCAAGCGAGGGGGAATCTGACGAAGTCTGCTACATCGGCCGCAATCATTTAAACCTTTGATATACGGTGCCATAAATCAACTTGGCATATTCGAAAAGGTGGACGGATAGAACCAATTAGCATCTGTCCCGAATTTCAGGCAAGACAGTCCATGTCTTGGCCGTCATTCGGAGGGGAACAATGTTGTGATCATCACATTGCATGCTTAATGTGTACTTTAATGATTATGAAATCATGATGTCAGCACACCAGCACCATTACCGATGATGCGTATGCTCCACGCACACTTGCTTTCCGGCTCACACACATCATCATCGGAAATTGCCATGTCACGTACACTTTAGAGAATATTACTTTATTGATATCGTTTGCTAGCTGATAGTTCCGATATATCATTACTGTGCTAGTTTAGATATTGCATTTATTATTGTGATATTTCATGCATATTTATATATTCATTTGCCATGCGATATTATGGGCCAGTCCGGATTGTCGGAGCCCGGTAATTCATTGTTATTAAACTTGAGATTGGAATTTTGGACTTCCATGAGATTTCTGGATTTGGAGAAACTGCAAGCATTTTATATAAACTTAATATCATTTTAAAAATGATATGAGATATGTCCACCATGAGTTTTCTCGTCTCTTGAGCAATATCATACACCCGATTCGAGGAGGAGGAGGTACCGTTTGTGGGTGCATGGTGGACCCGGTGCGGCACCCCGGGGCAAGATGGTCGCAGATGATGGCGTTGAGCCTGGCAAGGGAGCACTACCAACCGGTTATTTGTGATGCGGCGGATATCCGGAGGATACCTACGTTGTCGTGAGATTTGATGAGGGGCCAGTTCGGATAGCCGGAGCCCAAGATATTGAGACTTTAAGGTATTGAGATATTATGTTATGGGCCAGTCCGGATAGCCGGAGCCCGAGATTTCGGATACTGGGATTTATGTTTTGTGTCGATGCTTGACACGGATTTTATGTTGATTTCATTGATGATACCTAGATTTATATATACAGAAATCTCACTAAATAAAGAAAACAGTTTCCTGATTCATAATGTATTCTGTTTTCATTTCGATGCATTCATACACCATATATATGATATGTTGCTACCTGAGGCACTGACATGAGCACGTGGTATTACACTTATGTGTAGATGGTTCAGGATATTATATTGAGGACATATATTACCGTATGACCTAGGATTGATTCATGCCTACGATTTCTGCTCGGTAATGTTTTCTACTCACGAGTGGGCAACTCAGCCCCGTTGTGCCACAGTTTCTTGCAGGTTTTGCCGTACAGGTTTCCTTGGCGGCTTTACTGGCACACAACCTCATTTCGGGTGATTGTTTTGGTAGGTGGGTTCACTCGCCGTGACCACCATTGTACTTTACTTATTTCAGTTGTATCTAGTAAACTCCATCAACAAGACTTGTATTTATTTATAGACTTAGAAGATCAGTGTTTATTATTTCGACCTTAGATTCGCGCTTGTATTATTATGGTTTTCTGGTGGTTATTGGTTTTCTTCTGAGTTTTGATCATCGCCCTTCGGCGTTGTATATTATGTTGCTTGCGTGGTTGTGACCGCCAATTGGCGAAGAGCAAGCTCCCCTTGGGGATGCCTTTATTCATATTCTCCATGTTTGTACCCGTTTGAGGCCGGTATTTACAAAGGAGACTCTGCCATATTTTCGGAAAAGACTTGATATTTTAAAAAGGTTTTCTATGACTTTTCAAAATGATTATATGCAAACTTTAAAACAAGTTTTCCTTCACTTCCTTCCTTCAAATGGTTTAGATTTCTGGGATTTTTTGGCTTACTTGAATTAGATGGGGTCCTTTAGACTTCATATGATTCAAGTGCCAGTCGCGTGCTATTTCGGGTCATGACACTATCCATCTCTCGACTCCGATCGATATCCTCCGGATAACCGCCAGGTTCAACCAATCACCGGTAAGTAGGAGTCTCTCTGCCAGGCTCATCATCTACTGCACAACCATCCATTCTCACCCCGGGGTACCATACCGGGTCCACCATGAACCCGCAAATGGATCATCCAACTCCTCGAATCGGGTTTCACATATCACACGTCTCAGAACCGAGAAAACGCATGGTGGACGCACTGAAATATCATATCAAGAGAAACCGGGTTTTTAAAACAATACATACTTTCTTTTGAAATAACCACGGTTCTAAAATCAAGAAATCTCATGAAAACAGCATATCTCAATGCGTATAATCGTAAAGTATGATATATGCGAAATATAACAGAATGTAAGCAAATCCGTATATCATGCAACATGGAACAGTGATGTGAGCATGGGCATATCATCATAATGTGAGCATAGCAATATAATAGCATGATATAGCAATTCTACTGTGTGAGTGACATAGCAATTATCGATGATGAAGTGTGTGAGCCGGCCAATCTGTGTAAGTATAACATACGCATCATCGATAATGGTGTAGGTGTACTAGCACAGGTATATGAAATGCAATGAGAGTGACATGAACGTAGCATAAAGTAAATCGTATGTGAATGTTGACAGATATACGTATCTAACATGACCGAGTCGGTGAATCTATCAATCGGCATCGAGCCTCATAACATCACGTACGGTATAATCCATCGTACGGCGTCCTCTAGTCAAGGGTATGGATCAATCATCATAAAACTCATCACTTACGGTAAATCATCGTACGACGGCATTAAACCATTAAGGATCCTATCAACCTATATGACAATGAGGGTACGGACCTAATGTCACATACGGCCTATCACTCATGATTCACCACATTATATATATATCTATATACCTATATCCCAGGTCGCATCCATAACAATCTCATATCGGGGGACCGACAATTTTATCAATCATCTCAATCGACTCTCATCCGTATACCGACATATTAATCAAGTCATCATATTACATCGTATATCCTTTTCATCGCATTAAGTCATCTTACATCAAGTCAATTTTATATATACATTACCTGATACATCAAATATCATGCTACTCTAAAACTCATACCTATTCTAGTGAAACTACATATCTATAAGTCGTGATTCACATTCACTTTTCATATCCCTAAAGCTTTCATCTCATATCCCCATGTATATATTCAATCACTCATATCATCTCTAACTATCTTTTTAACCATAACCCTACTTCCTAATCTAGGTTTCTACGACTCTATCCTGTAGATCGGTTTCCATTTATAATTTGCGGGTTGCTATACGCCATCCACCCGACTTCCCCCGTAGATATAGATCTACTCACCTTGATCCTTACTTTCCGAAGTCAATGACGCCATGCTCCGTTGTCTCTGTAACATTTCATAAAAATAAAATATTATTTTTGGGAATTTAAATAATTAAAATAATAAATATTATCAATATTTTAATGATGTGGTATAATTATATACCGATAGTTTGGAAAATATTGGAAAATTAAATGGAATGGTGATTTTTGGAGGGATTTATGTGATTTAGGCAAATTATAAATTTTTATAATTAATCATATGCAAGTTATTTCTAAACTTGATTTATAATCACTAATTATGCATTAAGCGTGATTATGCACATGACATGCACCATATCATATTGATAACACTTGTTACATTTATTCTACCATGGCTTTAATTCTCCATTTTTCCTTTATGTATGGTTTTTGAATTTTGTTTAAGAAAAGAAAATAAAAGGAAAAGGAAAAAGGATATAAAAAAATGTGGCATGTGGAGACAAGAAAGCATGGGCAAGAGAGATAAGAGAGAGAGAGGGTGAGGGGTTCTTTGACTTGGCCTCATTTCCTTCATCCTATTTCCTTCATCATTTTCTTCTCCCTCATCTCCCATGGCTACCCTCCATCTTCCTCCTCCTCTACCTCCTCACTACACCATCAAAAACACATCAAAACCATGCACCCCTTTCATTAAAAACATGCACAAACTCACTACAAGTATGGGGAACCAAGAAAGTTTGGATTTTGAGCACTTGGGGAAACTCAAGAAAATTCTTGAATTGCCAAATGAGGTAATTCTTCCACCATAAGTGTAGTAATTAAGTTTATATAGCTTCTAGTTTAGTTTAGAATTCATTAAGTGTGGTTTTGTGATCATGGAAAATTCCAAGATCAAGTTTAGGGATTCTTGACTAGTGAAGATGCAATTGAGGATAAGTAGTGACTACAAAACCTTTTAGTGATAGAATTCTGAGCTAAACTGAGTGTAACACCCCAAACCAAGAACTTTGAAATCTGCCGATATTGGATTTTTGTAGAAATTGTGGTGATGTATTGAGATCTGCTATGACCCGGAGGCTCTGAAAAATATTTAGCAATTATTGTGAGATGTGAAGAGCCATAGGAAACTACCTTAGAAGCCTGAGCCCAAACCCTCATTTTCTGGCCGCCGTTTTATTCGTTTTTGCCGCAATTTGCGGCCCAATTTTGGAATTAGGGTGTGAAACTTGGTCTATAGCTCACTTTTTAGATAACTAGACATACCCTGTATGCAAAAAAGTCTAATTTTATATTAATAGAAATCAAGAGTTGTTTTACTTGATTTCTGGCGATATTTTGCGACTTTTGAAACTTGGTGTTTGGGTATTTTAGTTTTGACTCGGTCGTCTGACGTTTGTACGTCGATATCGGGAATTGTTTGGTTATTTTTGCATGTGTAGACCATAGGTTTTAACCTATGTGCGTTTCGTGTGCCGTTTTGGTTTTTATCCGTGATTTCGGTTTACGATGTTATATGTTTATATGTAGGCACCTTCACGTGGACTTCGTACGACGAGGGAGAGGATGGCGACATCGACTTCGGCAAGCGAGGATCAAGGTGTGTAGATATATATCTATGGGGGAAGTCGGGTGGATGGCATATAGAACCCCCGCAGTTTCATAGTGTAGCATACGAATGAGTTATATCTATATACTTATGTGTTACTATGAGATGTGTATACTTAGCAAGAAATGCTTTTGGTGACTTTGGGTTAGTGTTAGCGTATCTGGAAGTTAATGCTTTAGTTTAGTGTTAGTCGCGAAACCCTAGAGTATAGTTGTTACACACACACACATGCACACACGAGATATGAGTTATGGGTGTATATGTTCATATGTATATATATATATATATCTGTGTGTGTGTGTGGATGCATTGGTGCATATATATATATATATATATATATATATATATATATATATATATATATACGTATACACGGATGATGAGGATAGTATATGATACTTGGAGATGAGTCGATGTGATTGGGTATGATGCCATGAGATCGGTGATGTGACTTTGGTCGTATTATGAGATACGACATGATATCATAGCCGATCGTTGAGCGATGTGTTTTCACACACGCGCGCGGATATATAGATATGTTTGATGGTATCGGAATGTACTAGACTTAGATCAGTACCCCTAATTCAAGATATGATGATAATGATACCAGATGAATAATGAGATATATGTGATAGTTGACCCGTACCCCGATTTTGGGATGACGTACGCTGGATTTACCGTACGAGATATAATTATGATGATAGATCCGCACTCTTGACTTAAGGATATCGTATTATATATTTTATCGTACGTGACGCTATTGAGGCGGGATCACCGACTACTAGATATATCGACTCGGACTTAGGTGGTTTTCCTTACCCTTTTGATTAGTCTGTAGCTTCGTACTGTAGTTTACTTGGTAGATGTTAGATTGGGCTCGAGTCATACTTATTTTCAAACGTAACGGATCATGAGTATTTTAAGGACAGGCCTAGGGATACTATGGATTTTCAAAGGATGTATCTTTTCTCAAAAAAACCATAGCCCTATTTTCTAAAACCATAATTCATGCTTATTTCAAATGACAAAACTGTATGACTCGTAGATATAATGTATATTCTTTATTTGTTGCGTTTACTTTTCATTTTCCATATATTCATGTTGTTATTATCGCATTGCATGCTTATACTTATGATTTTTGTTTATTATGAACCCATGTTGTCAGGACACTAGCACCATTACCGATGATGCGTATGTTCACAATCACTTGCTTGCCGGCTCACACACATCATCATCGGTAATTGCCATGTCATGTACACTTTAGAGAATGTTATTTCATTGATATCGCTTGCTAGCTGATAGTTCCGATATATCATTACTGTTCTAGTATTGATATTGCATTCTTTACTTAGATATCCATGCATGTGTATCATTTGTCATGTAATATTATGGGGTTTTATGCCGGTATTCACTGTTTATTGACTCTCGATTATGAGATTTCGGATTTTCCATGAGATTTCTGGATTTGGAGAAACCGCAAAGATTTTATAAACTCATTTTCATTTCAAAAGATAAAAAGTGTGATTTTCTCGTGATATGATTTGAGATATGTCCACCATGAGTTTTCTAGGCCCTTGAGCGGTATCATACACCTGATTCGAGGAGGAGGAGCAACCTTATGCGGGTGCATGGTAGACCCGGTGCGGTATCCCGGGGCAAGATGGTCGCAGATGATGGCGTTGAACCTGTCAAGGGAGCACTACGGACCGGTTATTTGTGACACGGCGGATATCCGGAGGATACCGACGTAGTCATGAGATATGATGATTTGGGCCCGTTCGGATTTCCGGAGCCCGGGGCCAGTGCGGATTGCCGGAGCCCGAGATATTGAGATTTGATTATATGGGCCAGTCCGGATTGCCGGATCCTGAGATATTGAGACATTGAGAGATTGAGATATATGTTTTGTGTCGATGCTGGACACGGATTCTCCGTTGATTTCATTGATGATACTTCGGTTTTTATACAGAAATCTCACTGAGATATGAAAACAGTTTTCTCATTCAAAATGTTTTCTGTTTTAATTATTATTTCATTCATACATCATATATGTGATATGTTGCGACCTGAGGCACTGACACGAGCACTTGATATTACACTTATGTGTAGATGTTTCAGGGTTATATTTTTATAAAGATATTATGGTATGATTTTTATAAAGATGTTATGGTATGACCTAGGATAGAGTCATACATGCGATTTCTACTCGGTGATGTTTTCTAATCATGAGTTGGCAACTCACCCATCGTTGTGCCACAGTTTCTTGCAGGTTTGCTGTACAGGTTTTGTTGCGGCTTGGAGGCGCACTACTTCCTTCCGGGTGATTACTTTGGTAGGTGGAGTCACTTGCATTGTGACCACCATTGCACTTTTATTTATTCAGTTGTATCTAGTAAACTCCATCAACCAGACTTGTATATTGATAGACCTAGAAACCAGTTGTTTATTCTTTCGACCTTAGAGTCGCGCTTGTATTATTATGGTTTTCTGGTGGATATTGTTTTCCTTCTGAGTTTTGATCCTCGCACTTCGGCGTTGTATATTATATTGCTTGCGTGGTTGTGTACGCCAATTGGCGAAGAGCTAGCTCCCGCTTGGGGATGCTTTTATTCATTATATATATTTCAAGTGTTGTACCCGTTTGTGGCCAGTATCTACAAAGGAGACTCTGCCGAAATTTTCGGGAAAAATATGACGTTGCTTTTAAATGTTTAATGCCACTTATTTATTAAAATCACTTTCTTTAAAACAATTTTTATTCACTTCTTCTTTAAAATGGTTTAGATTTCTGGGCTTTTGGCTTACTTGAATTAGGTGTGGTCCTATAGACTTCACATGATTCAAGTGTCAGTCATGTGCCATTTCGGGTCGTGACAGTCTCGGAATCCACGTGAAAGTACCTACAATATCAACACATATCGCAATACCATTAACATCAAGTCCGGAGAACCAACATGGCACGCGGTGCGCTAATAAGTTAGAACCTATAGCCTACGCATGCAAAACAATCAAACAACCCTTGTTGTTGACGTACAAACGCCCAACAACCAAATACAATATCAAATACTAAAACCAAGAAATCCAATATCGGAAAACATAACCCGACACCAAAGCAGCAACTCATGAAATCACTCCCAGATTTTCAGTCGGGAGAAAAGAGCCTAAACAAACAATGCAGTGGGTTTGTATATGAGATAAGTGAGCTACTGGACCAACCTAGACCCAATCCCCCTCAAAGTGGCCGGCCACATAGCCCAAAATCCGGCCACCTCGGCCCAATATGCTTGGAATGGGTTCGTACTTGCAGGGGGTCTCCTAGATTCTTTATTAGGTCTCTGGAGTTGTTTGATTTTCTTGTAATTAGCCCAGGTCCTCCCAGATTCCCTGTAGGCACAGTAAACGTCACAAAACCGACACGGAACAAATCCTAAGTTCGCGTATCGGGTTCTAATCTCATAGCCAAGCCTTTAAATCAATCCCTAAGGTCTTAAAACACTCACTACACCTCTACTTGTCCCTCAACAACAACTTGGTAAAATTCCGAGATCAAAATCCACACTTAATTAGCTCTAAACTACATCTAGGATACTAGGAATCTTAAACTAACTAAATGGAAGAAGATATACCTCATTTGGGCAACTCAAGAAAAACCCTAGCTTTCCAAAGTCTTCAAAATCCAACTTTTCTTGGTCCAATGTGTTGAGGATGGGGTCGGAATCAATTTTAATGAAGAGGGTGTAGGGTTTTGATGAAGATTTGGAGATGGATCTTGGGGGTGAAGGTGGAGGGAGATGAGTTGAGGAAGATGAAGGAAAATAAAGGGGGTGAATAATGGTGGCTGCCCTCATTCTCCCTCTCTTTTATTCTAACTCCTTTCCTTACCCTCACTCTCTCTTATTCTCACCCTCTCAATAATACCCTTTCTTTTGCCTTTTAGCTTCCCTTTTTCTTTTCTTTTACAACCAAATATCAAGAAAACAAAATGAAATAACATACAACATGTCATGGTGTACTAGCCATGATTAAAAATTTAGAAACACGGATTTGGCTTAATCGCGATTAGCGGTGCACTAATCGATTTTATTCAAACTGCATATAATTAATTATAAAAATGCCCAATCCAATAAATATATTTTTAAATAAGTAAATCATTTTAAATCCCTAATTATTTCACAATTATAGGTATATATTTATACCATTTTACGAAAACCCCAATTTCGCAAATCGGGTAGTTTTCGCGAAATATATTATTTTAATATTAAATTCCAAAAATAATATTTTATATTTTCTGAAATGTTACACAGAGGCGGAGGACGGCCAGTTACAGGTAGAGGGCAGGAACGAGTATTTGCTTTGACTCCTCAGGACGCGCAGGCGTCCAATGCAGTGGTTTCAGGTACTCTTTCAGTATGTTCTTTTGATGCACACGTGTTGTTTGATCCGGGATCTACGCACTCGTATATTTCTATACACTTTGTGCCGAGGTTAGGCCGAGATTCATGTTTGCTAGATCAGCCACTTGTTGTGACCACTCCTGTTGGAGAGTCGTTTTTTGCGCGACACGTGTTTCGATCGTGTGCCGTTCGGATTGGAGATAGAGAGTTGTCCGTCGACTTGATCCTTCTTGAGATGTTTGACTTCGAAGTTCTCCTGGTCATTGACTGGTTAGCTACGTGCTATGCGTTTGTGGACTGCTGTGAGAAGACAGTCGGGTTTTGTTTTCCCGGTGAGTCAGTTCTTGTTGTGCAGGGGGGCCGTGGTGTCGCTCCTCACAGTTTGATTTCAGCCCTTTGCGCTAGTCGGCTTTTGAAGAGGGGATGTCGGGGATTCTTGGCTTTCATTCGGGATACTGGAGCCACAGTAGATTCGTTGGACCGGGTTCCTATCGTGCGAGAGTTTACCGATGTATTTCCCGATGAGTTACCTGGATTGCCGTCAGAGCGTGAGATTGAGTTTTGCATTGATTTGATCCCCGGCACGGGGCCTATTTCTATACCGCCTTACCGGATAGCCCCGGTGGAGCTTAAGGAGCAGCTGTAAAAGTTTCTTGATAGGGGACTTGTACGTACAAGTGTTTCTCCTTGGGGAGCTCCTTTTCACTTATATTGTCCATTTCTTCGCTACAGCGTCGTATACTATGCTTGTGGTGGTCGTTTCCGCCTTTGGGCGTGATTTTCTCCCGTTTGGGGATGCTTTATTTATATCATATGTTGCTTTACTTATATCTTATGTTGTACCCGTTTCGGGGCTAGTTTTGACAACGGAGGTGCTGCCGAAATTTTTAAGAAAATAATTTAAACTTTAAAGATTTTTACATGAGATTTCCAAATGTTTTTAACAATGTTTTCATCACTTACTACTTTTGATGGTTTAGATTTCTGGGTTTCGACTTACTTAAATTGCATTACGCCTGTAGACGTTTCGTGGTTTAAGTGCCGTACACGTGCCAATTTTGGGTCGTGACAACCAAGGAGCAAAGAACCACTTGAAGACCCGAAGGACTTGACACGAGGGTATAACACTTTAACCGAGTAGTTAAAGCCCTCTTGTAGTTTATTTATTGCTAGTTAAGGTTTAATCAAGATCCTAAAGAGGATAAAGTCTATGTTGCAAAGCCAAACATGATCTTTTGATGTGAGAAAAATCGTTTTTGATGTATTCCGCCTCCCCGTGAACATGTGGGGTGTGCTACATAGACTTACAGGGACTATACCCAAAATCCACCTGTTTGTGTTAGTTATATGTATGCCCTAGAGGCCATTATTGTACATATGATGTATATTATAGTGGATGCTTGGATATATATAGAGAGGACTTTCTTGCTCGACATGATAGTATGCTATCCGGTTGCTCTTTATCTTAACATGTTGACTTGTATATGTGATGCTGTCTTGCCCTCATATGTTGAAAAAGCCTTTAGGTTATGTACTTGACTGCCAGGACTATGATGGAGATCATACTAGTCGGGGCCAAGGGTAGTCTACAAGTAAACCCTAAAATTGTTCCTAGTCGAGGGTGTATCGAGACAGGGCATCGATATTCCAGAGTAGACTAGCATATACGCATCTTGACCCATATGATGTTGGTATAGTGCCCTCAAAGTCAATTATTGGATCGCAGGCATGTGATTGCAATGATTGAGGGAGTACCTATACCGGTAGGACAGTCTTACTCGAGATGATAGTTTGCTATCTGGTTTTTCTTTATCATCATGTACATGCTTCAGGTGATATTACAGATCACTATTACATGTTGATAGAGCCCATAAGATTCTGTAGGGTTCTTAGGCACAACCACAAGGTTCCACAAGGCATCAAACATGCCGTGTTTAGAAAATTAGTGTGCCGAACAACCCTAACCTAGGATCTAACTAGAGTTTTAGAAGCAAAACAACAAGTAAATCTAAGTGATAATGGAATACAACCTTTGTAGACCGATCCTTCACTTCAATAGCTCCTTATAGTGGTCCCTTCGCTGCGATCATGGAACTCCCGGACTCTTGCATGGCTTCTCAAGGTGAAAGGAACGATCTTGCTTGAAGTCTTCGAGGCCGAAGATAATCTACGTCGAGGAGACACTAACTCAAGCTACTACTTCACTAATTGAGAGATTAGTGAAGCTAACACCCTATACTAATTGGCAATTAGTAGAGGATGATGAAGTAGGAAGTGCGCTCTCTTTAGATTTAATTTTCTCACAATATTTTCTCACCTTGAGAAAAGCTAGTGAGCTTTTCTCATGAGCAAGAAGAAGCTCAAGTGAAGAAGATGAGAGAAAATGAACTCATGAGGTGAGAGAATGAACCATGGATGAGTTTGTATCATATAGCTAACTCATGTAGAGACATAACCATGGCTAAATCATAATGGTTAGGTTAATAAATATCTTAAGTAAAACAAAATTAGTGGACTAAGTCAATGCATCCACAAGCTTCTACAAGCTTCATGCATGTGGCTATTTATCCACTAATTTGGAATTAATTTAAATACTTAAAACCTTACATTATAATTAGTATGGTGTAAGTCTCATACACCCATGTAGTGTGTATCAACAACCATGATACAAAATAATGTACATTAATATATATCACATATATATCACATGCACACAAGTGAGAAAAAATAAATGCTTAAGTGAGCTAATATTAATTAATGTAATCTAGTATATCATATATACAATTATAAATTAAATTATCAAATCAACACTTGATTTAATAATCCTGCTATATCACATACAACCGACTAATATAATATGTACCAACTTATCGAATCAACACTTGATTCGATAACACGGCTATATCATATATAACAGACTGATACAAACATCGTGAGAATAGAATATGGTATCACATACTCGTATTATTCTCGGTCTCGCACATATCAAATATATACTCCTACTTCGTTTTGCCTGAGCCAGTAAAACCTCTATATAGGACTCTAAAAACTCGTCAATACGCCGGCAGTAGGTGACGATTACATTAAGCACCCACAAGCCGTCAGCGGTACTAGCTGGACGTAACGGCTACCCGGGTATTGAGCGATCAGAGGATCAACAAGCAAGCCCGCTCTAGCTCCTGTAAAGCCTATCAGTAACACTACCGTACAGTCCGATCTCCCCGTCTAAGATGTCGCATATCAAGTCTAGGGGTGGTTAATGTCAGACCCCAATAACTCGATAAGTCATGCCGATACGAGGCTCATAACGGGTCAAGAAACTACTGATAACACTTACCAGTAAATCTCTAAATCAGCCCTGGCCAGGGACTTCCCTGTTATGGCCAATCGAGCACAGCGCAACATCAACCCCCAATACCGGAAGAGACGAAATCCTTCCTATCGCTCATTGCCTCCATTTGACTAGGGACTGTACCCAAAAACCACCGTTTTGCACGTCCTCTTGAACGTGGTAAGGTGGAAATCAAAGCACAGTGGGAATCACACAAGACTCTATGACAATCTCGTGTCTACAGATTGACCTGTACCAGTGTCACCGGTGAACTGATATCTGACGTGTAACGCCTTGAAAAGTCGTTTTGGTATTTTCCCGAAAATCGGTAAATATTTGGTAATTTTCCGTAAATCGTCATTATAATTATTTTGCATTATAAGCCTAATTATACCTAATTTGGATAGGCAATTGCTAGTATTTAGTAGCTAATGAGTCACTTATAAAATTCTAGTCATTTAAATTTTTTCCCTAATTTATCATTTTTTAATATTATTTTAAGCTGTTAAAAATATATTAAATTAGCGATAAATACAAATTTGAATGAGCTAATTACATACTTTAGAACCATGACAACTAAAATCTAGTGAGTAATATAAATTTTTAGCATTTTATAACAAGTTCTAATTGGTTATAATTAAGGGAAAATTAAAATTTAAATAAACTAAACTAAAACTTGCAATTATGAACTTGCGGGGGGGTCTTTTTGCATGGAATTTTCTTTGCAATCACTCACATTTCCTCACCCCTCCACCATGGCCGGCCCCACCTGCAGCAGCCCACTCCCCCTCAAAAAATTTTTCTTCAACTCAATTGTTATGTGAGGGAATAGAAGTGAAAGTGTAGGATTTAAATATATTAATTAGAGTATGGGTTTTAGGTGATTGGTATAGGCTTTGACTTTGAAATTTTCACACAACACTCTCTCACTTTTCCCCATCTCCCCCCAAGGTCGAACCCTCCTGCTGCTGTCCCCATTTTTCCCTTCTCTTTTCCCTTCAAATTTCATCAAAAAACACATCAAAATCCACAAATTTCTTCACAAATTCAAAGCAAATCCTTGTGCTATCTCTTCTCAAGCCCAAATTTGTTGAAAACATGGGGAAAGGAGGCATCTTTGGAGGTAAATTACCATGCTAGATTCCTAGGAAATGGAGGTATAATCTTGACCCATTTAATACTTATGGTTAAATTCCTTGAATGAAGTTGATTTAGTGTTAATTTTAGTGCTAATTTTAAATCTAGTTTGTTAAAGAGAATGGTTTGAATTGAACTAGGGTTTTAGAACATCATTACTAGGTTAATTAAATTTATTTTGCTATCTAGTTGTTATACTAACCTAATCTAAGAGCTTACTTTGCTTAAGTGGGTTTTAAATTATCCTAATTTAGGTTTTTCAAGTGTGGAATGGATTTAAATTGCTAGTTTATAAAAATCAAGAAAGGGTTTGATGTTGGAAAAAGGATTTGAAGCATTGTAAATTGGTTAATTTAAGCGATTGTAGCTAACCAGTTGTGTGGTTGGATGATTATGCATGATAGTAGTCTTTTTGTCGCAAATCTATGATGTTTGCACCGAATTCGGAATGCTAATGCTTACTAGGTTTTTTATATAATTATGTGGTGAATTATTTTGGTTGTATTGAGTATATTATTAGTATCTCCTATGATATTAGGATGTGTGAATGCGAACTTGGTTTAATTGGGTCTTAGTTTTGGCGGTTGTTCCGAAGCGACGATTCTAGTTAAGGTTGTTGTGTTTGTCGTGTGTGTTCCGTGCACCATGTGCCTAACTCATTGACGTTGACCCTTTCATTTTGTGACTTGCCATCATTTTAGAATATGTAATCTTATGTTTTGTGTTGTGCAAATTCCAGGATCGGTCGCGGAGACGTCGGACGCGGTACGAAAAGGGAAAGCGGTGATTGGACCAAGCTAGCTGGGGATTTCCAGTGAGTAGATGTAACATCTATGGGGGAAATCGTTTGGATGGCGCAAGACGCCCGGTGGTTTTGATAGTTTAAAAGACTTCTAGTCGTACTAGTATTTATGAGTATAGTGCCTAGTTATCTATTTTGCAGCATTGTATAACCTTTCATATCCATATATGTGATAGTTCATCATGTACAACCTATTGAACCATTAAAACAAATTATGCGACACGTGTAATATATAACTTGCTTCGTTTATTATATATATCTGTGCAAACTCATCTCATAGGACACTTGCACCATTACCATGTTTTTATGCAGCACGAGCACTATTCATGCGGACACACACACCTTGGTAATTGCTATGTCACGAACACTAGATAACTTGTTTAAAGCGTAAATCTAGAATAATTTCACCATATAGGACGTGTAAACCTGTACTAATACATTAAATTCCTCAAGATAAACATGAAGGATGTCTAGCCATATATACATGCATCATCGCATCGCATTTCATACATAGTTTCTGTTCGTACCTTGCATAGTATACACTATCATATTGTAGACATCCATCATCATCGATATTCTTACATATTGTGATTCTTCTTGAGAATTCAATATTTATGAGATTTCTGGATTTTGGGGAAAACCGCAAGAATTTATAAACTTATTATCCTTTTTTAAAAGTATGCAAGTTGCGGTTTTCTAGTGATGTATGAGTCGTCCACCATGAGTTTTCAGGATTGCTATTGGATTTCGAGACCCGATTCTAGGAGTTGGATGAACCGTCTCGGGTACATGGTGGGCTCGGTATGGTACCCCAGGACAAGAAGCTCGAGTTGTATTCGATGAGCCTGGCAGGGGAGCACTACCTATCGGTTATATTATTTGGACTAGTCGGTTATCCGGAGGATACCGGCCGGAGTCATGAGATGGATACAGGCTGATCCGTTCTGCCGGAGCCCGCGGGCCGATCCCGCAGATGATACGGATGCCTGAGATATGAGGATTTGAGATATTGATATATATTGATTTCATTGATAAAACTACAATCAAAATTTCAGAAGTTTATTTAAGATAAAACACAGATTTCATGTTATTTATTTCCAGATCTCGCATTTTTTTATTGCATTCATCCTGCATGCATTTTATCGTACACTGTCATATTAGTATATGTAGGTTGTGACATCATTGTGTACATATTTACGATAGCCTTTATAGATGTTATTTATTACTCACGAGTTAGCAACTCACCCCCGTTGTGCCACAGTCTTTCTGCAGGTCCGATCCGTCAGCACTATAGCGGTAGACGCACTTGCTCCTTTTGCTCCTTTTGCCTGGACTTGAGACTTTTGCTCGTAGGTGGGTTGTATCATTATTTTGTTTCCACCTTGTATATTCATTGTATCTAGTGTACTCCATCTACCGTATCATCTACCAATACTGATGTATTTTGAGTTAGAGACGAGACAGTGAGATTTGTGGGCATGTATGTTGTTTCTTTGGGTCGCGCTCACTTGAGCCGACGTGTTGCTTTTTACTTGTGCCTTTTTATGCTTATTTTTCACATTGATGTTTTATATTGCGTGGGATTTGAGTCCGCCTTGGGGCGAAGAGCTAGCTCCCGCTTGGGGATGCCTTATTTCATGTTATTCATATATATTCATGTTTGTACCCGTTTGGGGCCAGTATTTACAATGGAGACTCTGCCAAAATTTTCGGAAAAATGGATGTTGTTTTTAAAAAAAGCTAGATGTGACTTATTTGATTAAAAATCGCGTTCAATAAATTAGTTTTCCTTCACTCTACTGCATATTTGGTTTTGATTTCTGGGTTTTGGCTTAGTTAGATTACGTACGCCTCGAGAAGTTTCTTATTTTAAGTGCCAGTCATGCTACGTACTTTTCGGGTCGTGACAAAGTTGGTATCAGTGTTAGGTCCACGTTACCCACCCCGGTTCTTTCGGGGAGGCGGAATAGGTAAAAATCAAAATTTTCTCACAAGGTGACATGGACCATCCATGAAGGATCTTTGCTAAACAAAAACTAACACACTAACTACAAGTTCTAGCTACTATGTAGAATGGTTATACCTAGATCTTGAACTTCTTCTCTTCTTGTTGTGTTTCTCCTACTTGCCTGCTCCTTGTAGTGGCATAGACGGCTCCTCCTCATCGTCTTCCCTTTGCCGAAGATAGATCCACCCGAGGGCCTCTACCTTGAGCTCCTACCTCAACCAAGAGGTAACTAGAGTGCTTGGTTTGCTAGACAAAGAACCCTAGAAAGAGTAGAGAAAGTTTTGGTGGCTTTGTCTCAAGAGCTTTTGATTTTCAACACATGAAAGATTAAAGCTTTGAGAGGAAGAGGGAGAGCTCAAGAACATGAGGGAGAAATAGCAAGAGAGAATGAGAGTAGAAATCTACAACCATACTCATATGAGAGAAATAATAATAATAATAATAAAAATAATTAAGTGAAAATGTGATGGTTAGTTTTGAAATGACCATTATCGTTTCACATTAAATGAAATGTGCAAGAATCAAGAAGCATCTTTCATGTGAAATGATGATGGTCAAAATGTCAACAATAGTCAACCGGTCAACCAAAGTCAAAAGGTCAACAAAAGTCAAATGGTCAACCTAACCACGGCACAATTATCCTTAATTAATATCATTAATTATATCTCTCATTCTCATTAGGGTTTGGAAAAAGTCAACGGTCAATAACCCAAATGAGAATCCTCTGTCTCTGTCAACTGTGCATACACACCCGCATCCGTGTTCCGAGGAACACGAATACAATGAGACAAAACCAATCCCAAAACAAATACTTGGATCTGGCTTAAACCAAAGCCCGCTAGTAATAACTGCCCGGACACCAAACGTGCACAAGTGCGCGGATGTGAACGAACCCTGTTGCAAAAACATGCGACCTCTACTTTGTTTTGCCCAAAGGCGAATAACCCTCTGTGTGGGACTCTAAAGGCTCGACACTACGCTGGCAGTGGGTTTAACCACAGGCCGCAAGCGGTACTAGCTGTACGTAACGGTCCCCAGGTAGATGCCGATCAGAAGACCGATGAAGTGAACCCATCCGAACTCCTACTGAGCCTGAATGTGACAATCTCCGTACAGTCCGGTATGTTCGTCTAAGAGTATCGCATGGCGGGCCTAGGGGGGCTGTAAACGTCAGTCCCCTAATAGCGGTACAAGTCGTGTCGGAGTGTAGCCCAGAACACCCTGATAAACTACTGGTAACACTACCAGCAAATCTCGCTTTCCCTGGCCAGGGATGACTATGTGTAATGGCTCTCCTAGACATAGCGCGATATCAACTCCCAATACCGGGAGAGACGAATCCTGTCTAACCGTCACTGCCTCCAAGTGCTTCGGGATTGCACCCAACTACTACCTGTTTGCACGACTCAATAGAGCCGTGGTAGGGTAGTAATCTAAGAACAGTGGGAACACACTTGAGGCGAAGTGACAATGTCAAGTCAACGGACTAAGCTGTACTCATGTCACCTAGGAACTGTTAACTGACGATAGGTATAATACCAACAAATAGTTCCCGACGAGTCATGTCCAGTGTACTCGTAACCTAACGAGCATCTGCATACTATCTCCAGTACGACATACTGACGGCTGTGGGACAGACCATCTCCCCTGCTGGGACGAGAAGCGTATGCACCAGTCTACTCTGGAGTATCGATGCCCTGTCTCGATAATCCTACGACTAGGGACCAAAATAAGGATGTGCTTATAGACTACCCAGCCCCCACTGGTGTGATCACCATCAGAACGCCGGTAGTCAAGCAAAGATCCTAAGGGCTTCATCAATATATTTTTAGCGATATGTTGAAAGAAACATATACAAATATTAAGATAGAAACAAACCAAGTAGCAAACTACTATATCGAGCAAGACTGTCATAAACCCGTATATATATCCCAAGCCTCCAAAATGTATTATACAAACTAGTACTATACAATAATGGCCTCTAGGGAATACATATCCAACAATCTCCCACTTGCACTAAAGGCCAGTAATTGGTGTACCGCATACCCAACGTCTTCACTAAGGCCAGCTGCTGGCGTACCGCATACCCAATAGCTCAAAAAGTCACTCGAACTGTGTTTGAGGGAGGGCCTTTGTGAATGGATCCACCGTGTTGTCTTTTGTGTCCACTCTCCGTACCTCGTTCTCCTGGCGATCAATGATCTCCCTGATCAGGTGATACCGCCTTAAGATGTGTCTGGATTTCTGATGGGACCTTGGTTCCTTCGCTAAAGCTATAGCCGCATTTTTATCGCAATATAATGGTATTGGGTCAACAATGGATGGAACCACCTGAAGTTCACTAATGAACTTCTTTATCCAGACCGCCTCTTTTGCGGCATCGCTTGTAGCAATGTATTCAGCCTCCATCGTCGAGTCTGCGACGGTATCCTGATTGGAACTCTTCCAACACACCGCCCCTCCGTTGAGGGTAAACACAAAAGCCGAGACAAACTTGTTGTCATCTTTGTCACTCTGGAAGCTTGAATCGGTAAAGGACTCGACCCTGAGGTCTCCATTACCGTAAACCAGGAACATCTCCTTAGTCCTTATCAGGTACTTGAGAATGTTCTTCACTGCCATCCAGTCATCCTCACCTGGGTCTGACTGATACCGGCTTACCACGCTTAGCGTGTAAGCTACATCTGGTCTTGTACATAGCAACACATACATTATAGATCCTACCGCCGAAGCGTAGGGTATAGTGCTCATGCGAACCCTCTCCTCGTCAGTCTTAGGAGACATCTTCTTGGAGAGGGTGATTCCGTGCAATGCGGGTATATTACCGCGCTTGGAATCTTCCATACTAAATCTCTTTAGTACGGTCTCTATGTACCTGGACTGCGAAAGTCCCAGTAGTCTCTTGGATCTATCTCTATAGATCTTGATCCCCAGAATGTAAGAGGCATCACCCAGGTCCTTCATGGAGAACCGTTGTGACAAGAATAGCTTGACCGATTGTAGCATAGGAATGTCATTTCCTATCAAAAGAATGCCGTCCACATACAAGACTAGGAACACGACAGTTCGTCCTACAATCTTCTTATAGACACAAGGTTCATTTTCGTTCTTGATGAAATCAAATTCCTTGATTGCCTCATCAAAACAGATGTTCCAGCTCCGCGATGCCTGCATTAATCCATAAATAGATTTAAGGAACTTGCACACCTTCCCGCTGCTCCCACTGTCTATGAAACCTTCTGGCTGATCCATGTAAACGCACTCTTCCAAACAGCCGTTTAGAAAAGCCGTTTTAACGTCCATCTGCCAGATTTCATAGTCATGGAAGGCAGCAATGGCAAGTAGGATCCGAATGGATTTGAGCATAGCCACTAGAGAAAAAGTTTCGTTATAGTCCACACCAGGTCTTTGACGAAAACCTTTTGCAACGAGTCTAGCCTTATACGTTTCCACCTGCCCATCTACACCAAGTTTCCTTTTGTAGATCCATTTGCATCCAACGGGTATTACCCCAGGTGGAGCAATATCCAAAGTCCACACTTTATTGGTGTACATGGACTCCATTTCGGATTGCATAGCATCCAGCCACTTATCAGAGTCCCTACTGATAATGGCCTGCCTAGAACTGGTAGGGTCATCTTCTTCTAAGATGCAATCCTCTCGATCCCCGTCTATGAGAAAACCGTAGTATCTCTCGGGCGGATGAGAAATCCTACCAGATCTGCGGAGTGGCTGAGGTTCATCTGGGGTTATTGAATCCGGTGGTTCCTCCAAATTTTCAGTTACATTTTGTGGTTCATGGATTTCTCCCAGTTCTACCGAACTCCCACTAGTTTCTTTTGCAAGAAACTCCCTTTCTAAAAAGGTAGCATGGCGAGATACAAACACCTTCTGTTCCTCAGTGTGGTAGAACAGATATCCTAGTGAATCTTTAGGATATCCCACAAATTTACATAGAACTGACCATGCCTCTGGCTTGTCCGGTTTCTGTGTTTTCACATAGGCCGGACAACCCCATATCTTAAATCACTTAAGATACGGATTTCTTCCACTCCATACTTCATATGTAGTCTTAGGCACATATTTGGATGGAACGTAGTTCAGTAAGTATGCCGTTGTCTGAAGCGCATGCCCCCAAAATGAAAGAGGCAACTCGGCACTACTCATCATGGAGCGAACCATGTCCAATAGGGTACGATTCCTCCGCTCCGATACACCATTGTGCTGTGGTGTATAAGGAGGAGTAAGCTGAGAGAGAATTCCATTCTCTTTTAAGTAATCTAGGAATTCCATGCTTAAGTACTCCCCTCCCCTATCCGATCGGAGGATCTTGATACTTTTGCCAGTCTGGTTCTCTACTTCGTTTCTGAATTTCTTGAATTTCTCAAAAGCTTCAGATTTGTGTTTCATCAGATACACATATCCGAACCTAGAGAGATCGTCAGTGAATGTGATGAAGTACGAGAACCCACCCCTTGCATGTATAGACATCGGACCATATACATCACTGTGTATGAGTCCCAAGAGCTCTGCTGCCCTTTCTCCATGTCCGGTGAACGGAGATTTGGTCATCTTTCCTTTGAGACAAGACTAACAAGTTTCATAAGATGAAAACTCGAATGTATTCAAGAGTCCATCTTTATGCAACTTACTTAGTCTTTTCTCTCCGATATGACCAAGTCTACAATGCCATATGTAGGATTCGTTCGTATCTGAACTCTTCCACATGCGTGTGTTTTGTACATTAAGAACTGTATTCTGATTTATAACGTAGATACCATTACACAGTGTACCTTCTGCAACCAGTACCTTATGAAGGTAAATGTTCATGATATTTCTATCAAGAACAAAGTTATATCCATCTTTATTAAGTAAAGATACTGATATTATGTTGCAAACTATGGAAGGTACATAGTAGCAATCGTTCAAAATCATAGTATTGCCATTTGGCAACACTAGGTGATATTCACCGACGGCTGCAGCATTAACTTGTGCTCCGTTCGCTACCCTGAGCGACATATCACCAGGTACAACTTTCCTACTTTTTCTCAGTCCCTGCAATAGATTACAGATATGAGACCCTGATCCGGTATCAAGTACCCAGGAGGTAGGGTTGACCGTAAAGCAGTTCTCAATTACAAGAACACCTGAAGTAGATGCAAAACTATGCTTCTTCTTCAACTGGGTATCCTTGGAATCCATACAATCCTCTTCCCTTGCTCATACTTATGACTGTTGTCGTAAGTTAGAGCCGAACCAACGTTCCCCAGCCCCGAATAAGAATTCGGATCGGTCAAGCAATACATTTTATTATCTTGATTAGGGCGTGAAATGGTTGCTACCTGGAGAGAGAGAAAATAAACACTCAGCGTGCGCTCTTGCAAGATTAGATTGGTTTATTAATTTATCTAATCAGGATGGATCCCACTGTTTCCTCAAATTCTTCTTCAAACCCTAAAAGAAGAACTAGTCAGGATTAATCGCACGTCACAATACTTGCTTAAGCTTTCAGCCAGGCTAGTGTTGGTACTTCGAGGGAGGTTTTCCAACGCTTTCGCGAAGTTCCTTAATTAAATAACATCTTTTCCCTGGAGGCATAGCCCCGCTAACACCGTTCTAGACACCTACTTGGTTTATAGCATTGATTGTTAAGTAAAGTAATCTCCCGAGAGTAATCCAACTAATCAGTGGGATCGGGATCCAACTATCATTGTGCGATGACCTAGATGGAATCCAATCTAGTCACCACACTCCAGAAGGTATGCTAAATATGCAAGTTTCAGTTTCTTTAGAAACTCCCGATGTGGATTTTTGCTCCTAGGACCCAAGTGACCATGACGGAGTCAACAAATAAAAGAGTCCTAGTCAAGTTCAACCCGTCATTATCTGGATTGCATTAAACCCACCCGCATAACCCTTGACGGAGTCAACAAGGTTATACGACTGTCCTAACTAATCCCATATACTGCTACAAACAAGCACCACTCAACTACCGTACACTACGCCTTGACGGAGTCAACAAACGCAGCACGAATACTAAGTGTTACTTGTAAGAAATGACGGAGGGTTACGGCTGGGTTTTTGGCGAAAAACACGTTAACGTAATGAACTTGATATCGTTGAAGGAACATGATTGCCTTTTTAAAAATATAGTGGCGAAAACTTTTGCTAAAGAGGTCACTCTCTGTGAAGGGATCTCTGCTCTTTCCTCGTCGAATGAGGTGTAGAATATTCCAAAGTGAATACTTCGATGCAAAGCAAGAATGATCGACTATAGTGAAGTTATTACCCTGACGCAAACTTTTGTCCAAGGGGTCACTCCCGATTAAGGGATCTCGGCCCTTGCCTCATCGAATGAGGTGCTGGGCATTCATAACCGAATACCTCTGTGCAAAACAAAAGAGAACGTCCTTGTAATAACAGCATTTTGAAAATTGTTCCAACAACGTCTTTTAGGTTTGTTTTTCTTTGCATTAATATAATGCGTCCCATCAATTAATCCTACCATTGCAGAAAACAACGAAAATATGACGTACGCTTATGCCATCCGCATTCGCCACGGGGTCCCGTCATCACCCGTTAGGTTACTTAACTAACGACAGAGCGGAGGCTGGACTAGCACGGATGCAAAACATAAGCAACACCTACTAGATATCATATATCGATATATACATTTATCAGATGCAATGATAGCCATTCCAGATCACAGATGAACACATTGGATATGCTAGGAATCCGCGTTTCGTTCGAGCCTGCAACGAAAAAAGGATTACACGGTCGCGATGAATAGCCAAACCCTACCCTAGACCCCTACGGGTGCGGAAAACTACCCGCCAAGTACCCGAAGTGAAGCAACCTCCCTCAACAACATGAGTAGGCCACTCGACACTTCGAGGTACCTGGTAGTTTGTGCACCCTACCTTGGGTCGATCCTAGAAGCAAAAATAGTAAAAGAAATAATATACAATGGCGGCTACAACCTCATCCCGGATGTGCGGCCATAAAATAATATTACATCAATTTACATATTACATCAAATGAAAGATAAAGAAACTCTCATCTCACAAAACCCCGGCTATTCATCCGCGACAATCCAACAAGTTCATATACACAATCCAACAACATTACAGATCACAGATATGCATAACCCCCACTAATCGACGTATAGCGATTAGTCGACGTTCAGTGCATATATCACATTACAGATATAACCATTTAGCAAAAGTTTGTAGAACTTCGATCAAAATACCAATTTGTAACTACCCTAAACACAACATTGTTCTCTGGATAATCTGGGCAGAAACAAAATATTTTAAAAATCCTAAAACACAACACTGAACAAGCTGTAGGAAACCCGAGTCGCGGCCGAGTCAACTCGGCCGCGGAAACGCGGCGAAACGCGTGGTTTCGCCGCGCTTCCGCTGCACGTTGACCGAGTCGTGGGCTCATTTTTCCTGGCTATTTCAAAAAAACCCTGCACTGAGCTTTAAGGTATGTGGAATTATTTTTAGACTTTTTTTAAAAATCGGCTGAAAGTGCATGATTTTAGATGAATTTTGCGATTTTTTCCGGATCGAAGTTCTAAACACTTTGCTAATAGTTAGTTGTTGTTTAGCTAGGCTCTGATACCACTGTCAGGTCCACGTTACCCACCCCGGTTCTTTCGGGGAGGCGGAATAGGTAAAAATCAAAATTTTCTCACAAGGTGACATGGACCATCCATGAAGGATCTTTGCTAAACAAAAACTACCACACTAACTACAAGTTCTAGCTACTATGTAGAATGGTTATACCTAGATCTTGAACTCCTTCTCTTCTTGTTGTGGTTCTCCTTCTTGCTTGCTCCTTGTAGTGGCGTAGACGGCTCCTCCTCGTCGTCTTCCCTTTGCCGAAGATAGATCCACCCGAGGGCCTCTACCTCAACCAAGAGGTAACTAGAGTGCTTGGTTTGCTAGACAAAGAACCCTAGAAAGAGTAGAGAGAAGTTTTGGTGGCTTTGTCTCAAGAGCTTTTGAATTTCAACACATGAAAGAATAAAGCTTTGAGAGGAAGAGGGAGAGCTCAAGAACAAGAGAGAGAAAGAGCAAGAGAGAATGAGAGTAGAAATCTACAACCATGCTCATACGAGAGAAATAATAAAAATAATAATTAAGTGAAAATGTGATGGTTAGTTTTGAAATGACCATTATCATTTCACATTAAATGAAATGTTCAAGAATCAAGAAGCATCTTTCATGTGAAATGATGATGGTCAAAATGTCAACAATAGTCAACCGGTCAACCAAAGTCAAAAGGTCAATAAAAGTCAAATGGTTAACCTAACCATGACACAATTATCCTTAATTAATATCATTAATCATATCTCTCATTCTCATTAGGGTTTGGAAAAAGTCAACGGTCAATAACCCTAATGAGAATCCTCTGCTTCTGTCAACTGTGCATACACACCCGCATCCGTGTTCCAAGGAACACGAATACAATGAGACAAAACCAATCCCAAAATAAATACTAGGATCTGGCTTAAACCAAAGCCCGCTAGTAATAACTGCCCGGACACCAAACGTGCACAAGTACGCGGATGTGAACGAACCCTGTTGCAAAACCATGCGACCTCTACTCTATTTTGCCCAAAGGCGAATAACCCTCTGTGTGGGACTCTAAAGGCTCGACACTACGCTGGCAGTGGGTTTAACCACAGGCCGCAAGCGGTACTAGCTGTACTTAACGGTCCCCAGGTAAATGCCGATCAGAAGACCGATGAGGTGAACCCATCCGAACTCCTACTGAGCCTGAATGTGATAATCTCCATACAGTCCGGTCTGTTCGTCTAAGAGTATCGCATGGCGGGCCTAGGGGGGCGGTAAACGTTAGTCCCCTAATAGCGGTACAAGTCGTGTCGGAGTGTAGCCCAGAACACCCTGAGAAACTACTGGTAACACTACCAGCAAATCTCGCTTGCCCTGGCCAGGGACGACTATGTGTAATGGCTCTCCTAGACACAGCGCGATATCAACTCCCAATACCAGAAGAGACGAATCCTATCTAACCGCCACTTCCTCCAAGTGCTTCGGGACTGCACCCAACTACTACCTGTTTGCATGACTCAATAGAGCCATGGTAAGGTAGTAATCTAAAAACAGTGGAAACACACTTGAGGCGAAGTGACAGTGTCAAGTTAACGGATTAAGCTGTACTAATGTCACCTGGGAACTGTTAGCTGATGATAGGTATAATACCAACCAACAGTTCTCGACGAGTCATGTCCAGTGTACTCGTAACCTAACGAGCACCTGCATACTATCTCCAGTACGACGAGCTGACGGCTGTTGGACAGACCATCTCCCCTGCTGGGACGAGAAGCGTATGCACCAGTCTACTCTGGAGTATCGATGCCCTGTCTCGATAATCCTTCGACTAGGGAACAAAATAAGGATGTGCTTATAGACTACCCAGCCCCCACTAGTGTGATCGACATCACAACTGTAGGGTTTCTAGGCACACGCACAAGGGTCTACGAGGTATCAACCATGCCCGATTAAAATTTTACCCGTGCCGAACAACCAGAAGCCGGATCTTTAAACTAGGGTTTAGGCGAAAACATGCATGTTAAACTCTTTAACACTAAGTGAGAGGGATTACAACCTTTGTAGATCCGGTCCTTCACTTCTTAAGCTCCGTGTTGAGGTCCCTTCCCTGCGATCATCTTGGTCTGGACTCTCGAGAGGCTTCACGAAGAGAATGATGCAACCTTTTCTTCCGATCTTCGATACTAAGATGATCTACCTTGAAGTTTCATTAACACAAGCTAACACTCATAATATAAAGTGAACACCCTCATCTAAATGGCAAGGATAGATGAGGATGATGAAGTAGGATTTTTACTCTCATTTATATGCTTTTTCTCACTCACTTTCATCACAAAAGAAAGCTTTTTCATGAAGGAACTCAAGGAAGAAGAAGCATGAATGAAGATGATAACCTTAAATCCTTTTGTGATGAACAATAAATTATTTTAGTGGTTACAAATCTAACCAAGGGTTAAGCATGAAAGAGTTAACCCTTGTAGAGAGTTAACTAGAGTTAATGGTTTGGATTGGGTTAACATAATATCTCACAAAAAATATCAAGCAACCACAAAGTCAAAGCTTCATGAAGCTTCATGGAAGCTTCATGGAAAAGCTAACCCTAATCCAAACCCTAACCAAGTTTAAACCCTAATCCATTGTTAAATTTGTAACCCTAACATGTTACAATATTATATATCACATATACAATATATTTTGTAACAATAGAAAATAATACAATTAACATATATCGCATATATATCAATGTATTATCCCATGAGATAATGAATCTTTTAGTGAGCTAATATTAGTTAATGTAATTTAATATAAAATATATATTATTATACATTAAATTATCGAATCAACACTTGATCTGACAATCCGGCTATTTCACAAATAACCGACTAATACTTTGACCCGGCTATATCACATATACCCGGCCGATATCTCATATCGCGAGAATCCAATACGGTATCACATACCGCATTATCCTTTGTCCCGCACATATCACATATGTGCTCCTACTCCGTTTTTCCTGAGTCAAGAAACATCTGTGTAGGACTCTAAAGAATCGTCAATACGCCGGCAGTAGGTGATGATCATATCAAACAGCCACAAGCTGCAAGCGGTCCGCTAAACGTAACAGCCACCCTGGTATTGAGCGCTCAGACGATCAACAAGCAAGCCAGTACATTCTCCTGTGAAGCCAATCAGTAACACTCCCGTACAGTCTGGTCTCGTCGTCTGATATGTTGCATATCTCGCTTAGGGGTGGTAAACGTCAGACCCCAGTAGCTCGATAAGTCGTGTCGATATGAGGTCTATAACAGTTCGAGAAACTACTGATAACACTTACCAGTAAATCTCAGCAACCCTGGCCAGGGATTTCCGGTTATAGCCAATCGAACACAGCACAACATCAACTCCATATACCGGGAGAGACGAATCCCCTCCTATCGCTCATTGCCTCCATGTGATTCGGGACTGTACCCAAAAGCCACCTTTTTGCACGCCCTCTTGGACGTGGTATGATGGAAATCAAAGCACAGTGGGAATCACACAAGACTCTATGACGATCTCGGATCAACAGACTACTCTTTACCAGTGTCACTGGAGAACTGCCATCTGACGTAAGGTATAATACCATCTGGGAGTTCTCGGCGAGTCCGTCCAGTGTACCCAGTCTCCACTGAGCACCCGTACACCATCCTTGATGTCAAACACCGATGGATATGGGATCATCCATCGCCCATCATATGGGTCAAGATGCGTATACGCTCGTCTACTCTGGTGTATCGATGCCCTGTCTCGATACACCCTCAACTAGGAACAGTTATAGGATGTACTCGTCGACTACCGTGGCCCCACTAGTATGATCTCATCATAGTCCCAGTAGTCGAGTACATATCCTAAGGGCTTTATCAACATGTAACATAGAGACAATCAGAGTACATGTTAAGATAAAGTACAACCAGATAGCTTACTATCATGTCGAGCAAGAAAGTCCTCCCTATATAAGTCCTAGCATCCACTACAATATACATCGGATGTACAGTAATGGCCTCTAGGGCATACATATAACTAACAATCTCCCACTTGCACTAGGGCCATCTGTTGTGGTATCGCATATCCAACAATTAGCTGCGGTTGAAGTATCTCATACTCAACCATCCCATAAAAGTCTTTACTGGGAAAAAGGCCTTTGTGAGTGGATCCGCGCTGTCGTCCTCTGTGTCTACTCTCCTAACCTCGATCTCCCTGGAGATCAACCATCTCCATGATCAGGTGATACTGCCTCAGAATTATATCTGGATTTCTGATGGGACAGTAGTTCCTTGGCTAAAGCCACAACTCCATTGTCACACAATGGTAGGAACGAAGTTCATCTCATGAACTTATATATATCTAGACTGCCTCTTTGGTAGCATCCTTGGTAACAATGTATCTTTCCTTTAATCGTCTAGTATGTCACGGTATCTAGCTTGGAACTCTTCCAACATACCGTCCCTCCACTGAGGGTAAAGACAATGCCTGCGACTGACATTCAGTCGTTCTTATCACCCTGGAACCTTTCCAGTGATTCTCCCCAGGATCGATTGATACCATCTCACTACAACTAGTAAGAATCCTAACATCCAAATAGATCTATCTCATAGATCCAAAAACCCATGATTTAGGAGGTATCACTTTGATCCTATATGGAGAATCGTTGTGATAAGCGGAGATTGACCGAGCGTAGAATAGGAAACTCCTTCCCTATCAAGAGCATGTCATCCACGTACTCTACGAGGATCAACACCATACTCTCTATTACCTTTTTTGTATATACAAGGTTCATCTACCATTTTGATGAAGTCATACTCTTTAACTACCACATCAAAACAGACGTTCCAACTCCGCGATGCCTGTTTTATCACATAAAACATCTTGCACACGTTTCCGCTGCTCCCACTGTCTACGATGCCTTCTGGCTGTGTACTTATAGACACTCTCTTCTAAAACTTCATTTAGAAAAGCAGTCATGACACCCAACCACCAGATATCGTAGTCATGGTATGTAGCCGTGGCAAGTAGGATCTGGATGGACTTAAGCATAGCTTTGAAAGTCTCAACTTTTCCAAGTACACCAAGTAATCTTCTCAAGATATACTTGCTTCTGATGGGCATTTAACCCTTCAGATAAATCAACCAAAGTCCATACTTTGTTGGTGTATAAGGATTCCATCTCAGATCACTAAGCATCCAGTCATTCTTACAGAGTCCCACACCTGATGGCCTGCTCGAAACTAGTTGGGTCATCATATCATGATGCAATTCTCGCTCCCACTGTCATAGAGAAACCCGAAGTATCTCTCAGGTGGGTGAGGAACCCTACTAGATCGGTGGAGAGGCTGAGGTTCGTTGGAAACTATTGAATCCTTTGGTTCTACCAAATCATCAGCTGCAGTTTGTATAGCTGGAACCATTCCAGTTCTACATAACAGACCTTGCCTCGAGCTTGTCCGGATTTTGCTTTTAGACATAGTCCGGATAACACCAAATCTTAACAAACTTAAGATATGGGCTCTTCCCTTTCCATATCACATATGAAGTGGTAGGCAACTGATTTGATTTGAACCCTATTCAATAGGTATGCAGCTTCTCAAGTGCATAACTCCCAAAAGGAAATAGGAAACTCAGTAGTACTCATCATAGAGCACACCATATCACATAAGGTGCTATTGCTCCACCCCGATATACCATCGTGCTATGGTGTATCTGGAGGAGTAATGCTGAGAGAGAATCTCATTCTCCTTTAGAATAGTCCAGGAATTCCGTGCTCAAGTATTCTCCTCCCTGATCTCATCAAAGGACATAATACTTATACCCGTTGTTGGTTCTCTACTTCTAACTTATATTCTGTGAATATCTCAAAAGGTTCGGACTTGTATTTCAACAGGAACATATGTCTGAATCTTGAGAGATCATCAGAGAATGTAATGAAGTACAAAGAACCGGTCTTGGCATGTGTAGACAGGGGACTTTCATACATCAGTATGTATCAATCCCAAGAGTTCACTAACTCTTTCTCTGTTTCCAATAAACAGAGATACGGTCATCTTATCTTTGTGACATGACCGACAAGTTTCACAAGATGTAAATTCAAACAAATTTAAATATGCATCTTAATGTAACTTCAGCCAGTCGGGTCCCATTGATATGACCTAGTCTACAATACCTCAAGAAGGAGTCGTTCATTTCTGAACTCTTCCTCTCGTGTGTGTTCTGTATACTAAGAACTGTAGTTTGATTTAGAACGTCAATACTTTTAGATAACGTGCCTGAACCGATCAACTCTTAATATAAGAAATGTTCAAAACATTATCCAACATTACAAAATTATATCATTTCTTTACTAATAAAGAGACTGATATGATGTTGTATATCAGGTTCGGTATCTAATAACATTTGTTCAGAATCAATGCATTCTGGTAATACAGGGTGATAGTGACCAACAGACTTGGCTGCAACACTTGCACCGTTTTCTGTCTCATGAAACTTATCACCCGTTCTCAGTTCTCTACCTTTCTGTAGCTCATGTAACAGATTACATATGCGGGATCCTGATCCGGTATCTCATACCCAGGACGTAAAGGATACTGAGAAACAGTTCTCTGTAATAAACATACCCGAAGATGATGCATCAACATGCACTTTCTTCGTTTGGACGGCACGGGAAATCTGGTATTCCCCACATTCCTGCTCTGTCTTATAACAATTATAAGTTGGAGCGGGACCAATGTTCCCTAGCTCAGTGTAACAAGCGGGTTCGGTCAATATATCCGTATTATTATCTTGATTAAGGCATGATATGGTCGCTACCAGGAGAGAGAGAGAAGAAAACACTCAGCGTATGCTCTTGCAAGATTAGATTGGTTATCTAATATATCTAATCAGGATGTCTCCCACTGTTTTAATCAAATCTTCCTTCAAACCCTAAAAGGAAAGACTAGCCGGGATTAATTACACGCTACAAGTTCGCCAATCTTTCAGCCAGGCCTGTGTCGGTACTTTGAGGGGGGTCCGCCGTGCTTTCGCACGAACCTAATTAAAGTAAACCTTGTTTTCCCAGAGGCGTAACCCCGTTAACACCTTTCTAGACACCTACTTGATCGGCTAATTGTAATGTGTAAAACTCTCCCAGGAGTAACTCTTACTCGCAACGGGTATCGGGAACCAACTATCCCATAGAAGGTATGCAATCTCATTGCAAATTTCAACACTTAAAATTCCCAATAATATTTTACCCCTAGCGTGCTATGACCTTGACGCATGCCAAACAACCCATAGTCCGCTAGTCAAGTTAAACCCGTACATTTCTTGATTGAATTAAACCCACCCGCACGACCCTTGAAGCATGCCAAACAACGCCGTACGAATACCCTAATCCAATCGCATCGTATGCTAGCAGATAAGCACTAGTTAGCTACCGTACACTATGCCTTGACGCATGCCAAACTACCGCAGCACGAATACTAAATAGTATTTATCTGAAATGACGGAGGGCTACGCAGGTTTTTAAGAAAACCATGAGCGTAATGAACTTGATATCGTTGTAGAATCGAGTGATTTTAAATGGAGTGTTTTTGAGGGTTTTCTAGTTTTGCTAAAAGGGTCACTCCCGGTGAAGGGATCGTCGGCTCTTTCCTCATCGAATAAGGTGCAGGATATTTCATAAATATCACTATGCAAAGCAAGAACTATAGAAGCAATCAAAAGACAAACCGAGTTTGTAGCATCTGCTAGTTTCACTAAAAAGGTCACTCCCGGTGAAGGGATCTCGGCTCTTTCCTTATCGAATAAGGTGCTGGATGTTCTACAAGGAACACCGCTATGCAAAGCAAGAACTAGAGCTACCAGTTTTTAAACAAGTTTCTACAACATCTTTAGGTTTCTTTTATTTCATTAATCTCATTAATGAAGTTCCATTTTTAATTAAGCTTCACAAGCATCACATTTGAAACGAAATCTGCAATATAACATATATCTCATATATATAATATAAACATTCGTCTCTGGCAGTAATATGATCTCATCACAGAACATTGCAGCAGAAGAACATATATGAAATATTGGATATACTAGGACGTCCGTGTTTTAATACGAGCCTGTATAAAACAAGGATTCCACGGTCGCGATGAATAGCCAAACCCACATCCCTAGACCCCTACGAGAGCGGCAAGCAACACTGCCAGTTCTAGGGTTAGGAGACCCGGTCTCGACTCCTCGAGATGGTCTCCCACTGGACGCTAAAACCCGGTTACTTGTGCTCCCTGCCTTGGGTCTAACTAATGCGAAAAAGTAAATAATATACAATGGTGACATCATCCTCAGCCCGGAAGTGCCCCAATAAAAGAATATTACATACAAATGAATTTTACATGAATGAAAAAGAAAAACTCTCATCTCACATAAAAACCCCGGCTATTCAGAACGCGACGATCCAATATAACATATCACAGCAACACATAATATCTCATATCATCAACGTAAGCAAGTATGCGTGTCCCGATTGTCATTGATGTATAGCAACGAAGCCGGCGATACACCACATACTATGCTTACAGTCACAGAAAAGAAAGTGTAAAACTACAACAGTTGGAATCCACAACCTTCTTAGACATCACATGCCTAACCAAATGAATTCCTTAGACATCGCATGCCTAACAATTATAAACCCCACATTTTAGTCTCTTTATCGAAAACTCTTTTCAATATTAAGTCGGGCAATTCAACAAGATTCCCGAAAACCTGATCGAATGCTCGTCGTAAACTTCAGTAGACGGCCGCACCCCCGGATGCCGTCGACGAAGTGCACTAAGGCGGAACACCGCTGCCGCAAGCACCCGAACAGATGCTTTTGGCAACGGGGTTCTCCTACAGTCACTTGGTCGGGGCTATGGGGCGTCGCTGTCTATTAAGTTTACCCGGCGAGTATCCGCGTACATTACGTGATTGCGACGGACTTTTGATCGCATCAAAATTCTGTGGCAACCGATCATTTGAGACTGAACTGCTAGATTTATAACATTCAAATTAGTTATCTCATAACTACCTGTGGATTCCAAATATTGTATCACATTCAAGATAAATAGACAATGTTAAACTTTCCGATCGAATAATCAAACACCTAAGATTTCCCCAATATATCTCAACACTTGAAATCAGTTTAAAAACATCCATCACATGCCACAGTACCAATCGTCCAGCCGTAGAAGGGTCAAGCCAACGCCTCACATGTCGCATGCCGTACTGCCACAAACCCTAAGGTTCAGAGGCAGTTCAAGACGGTCACATAATCGAGTTAAGCTTTGTTGACTTCTAGAGGGTCCACCGCGTTACTTGCATGACTTAGAACGTTCTTAAACTCGAGAAAAATCCAACTTTTGAAAAATTTTCCGACTGGGGAAAAAGTGAGTTATTGATATCCGGTCGAACTTTTTAACAGTTTCTAAAATTTATCCGGACAAAACTAAACAAAGTTAAACTATCTGATCGAATCAACGATTCCCCAATACAACCCTAGAAAACTCAACACTTGAGTGGAATTAAAAAATTCCCAGAAAAAAATAACAAGAAAGGACCTAAGAATAATTACATGAAATTCCAGGGACTAAGTCACAATTTGGGCCGCGGAACCGCCGCCAAACCCTTGGTTAGGCTGCGGTTCCGCAGTCATATTTGCGAATTAGAGGTCCGTACTTCACAGTAATTCTTAGTTTTTCCTGCTTATTTTTATGAGCATTTTTAATTAATAAAAAACCACAGTTTTGAAAAATGTACAGAGAAGGGTAAATATCGGGGTTTCGGTTTCGATCGGACTTTAAACTTCGTCTAGACTTCGCCTAAAGCCCTAGCTTCACTCTGATACCACTGTAGGGTTGCTAGGCACGCACACAGGGGTCTACGAGGCATCAACCATACATGTTACAATATTATATATCACATATACAATATATTTTGTAACAATAGAAAATAATACAATTAACATATATCCCATATATATCAATGTATTATCCCGTGAGATAATGAATCTTTTAGTGAGCTAATATTAGTTAATGTAATTTAATATATCATATATATTATTATACATTAAATTATCGAATCAACACTTGATCCGACAATCCGGATATTTCACAAATAACCGACTAATACTTTGACCCGGCTATATCACATATACCCGGCCGATATCTCATATCGCGAGAATCCAATACGGTATCACATACCGCATTATCCTCTGTCCCGCACATATCACATATGTGCTCCTACTCCATTTTGCCTGAGTCAAGAAACCTCTGTGTAGGACTCTAAAGAATCGTCAATACGCCGGCAGTAGGTGATGATCATATCAAACACCCACAAGCTGCAAGCGGTCAGCTAAATGTAACAGCCACCCTGGTATTGAGCGCTCAGACGATCAACAAGCAAGCCAGTACATTCTCCTGTGAAGCCAATCAGTAACACTCCCGTACAGTCCGGTCTCATCGTCTGATATGTTGCATATCTCGCCTAGTGGTGGTAAACGTCAGACCACAGTAGCTCGATAAGTCGTGTCGATATGAGGTCTATAACAGTTCGAGAAACTACTGATAACACTTACCAGTAAATCTCAGCAACCCTGGCCAGGGATTTCCGGTTATAGCCAATCGAACACAGCAAAACATCAACTCCCTATACCGGGAGAGACGAATCCCCTCCTATCGCTCATTGCCTCCATGTGATTCGGAACTGTACCCAAAAGCCACCTTTTTGCACGCCCTCTTGGACGTGGTATGATGGAAATCAAAGCACAGTAGGAATCACACAAGACTCTATGACGATCTCGGGTCAACAGACTACTCTGTACCAGTGTCACCGGGGAACTGCCATCTGACGTAAGGTATAATACCATCTGGGAGTTCTCGGCGAGTCCGTCCAGTATACCAGCTACTATGCCGCCGCAGGCCACGAGGACCCAGTGGGGTGCCGCCAGAGACGAGATCAGGTCAGTTCCGACCGAGATAGGGACCGACCAGGACGTTACGCCCATCCTTCAGCAGCAGGTTGATTTGCTTTCTACATACCCTATCGCTTGGCTGGAGGCCAGTTTACAAGACTTACGCCAGATGATCGGATCTTTGATAGAGATCAATCGAGAGCAGAGATCGGATATTGCTCCCCTACGGTCGTTTCGAGACCGAGTCGGATTCGCATTGATATGTTAGTACCTAGGAGTGTTCGCAGAGGCCGTGGCGGATTCTTTAGGGGCCAGTTGTATCGCCTTCACCCATATGGTCAGCAGCCATGGTTAGGATGTTTTCGGTGTGGTAGCCTGCATCATCGTTTCAGAGACTGTATGGCGAGACGACATGGTGCAGCAACAGTTCCACACGTGATTTTACCACCTTCACCACCTCCTCAAAGAGCTCTACTTCCTACCCCCAGTGATGCTCCACATCAGTTAGACGACCCCAGAGGCTGTAGACACAACGGTCCTGTTCAGAGAGGAGGAGGAGGAAGAGGCTGAGGCAGAAGACAGCCAGCTATTGGTGGGGGACAGGCCCGAGTTTTCGCTTCGACTCATCAGGACGCGCAGGCGTCCAATGCAGTGGTTTCAGGTACTCTTTCGGTATGTTCTTTGACGCACACGTATTGTTCGATCCGGGGTCTACACATTCGTATGTATCTACACACTTTGCACCGATGTTAGGCCGTGGGTCGTCGTCGTTAGATCAGCCTCTTGTTGTTATTACTCCGGTAGGCGAGTTGTTTGTCGCTCGTTTTGTGTTTCGATGGTGTTCCGTTCGTATCGGGGAGAACGATTCGTCGGTTGATTTGATTCTCCTCGATATGTTGGACTTTGATGTGCTTCTGGGCATGGACTGGCTGGCCACTTGTTATGCATCTGTGGACTACCATGAGAAGGCAGTCAGATTTAGCTTTTCGGCAGAGCCAGTCCTTGTTATTCAGGGAGACCGCAGCGTCACCCTTTCCAGCTTGATTTTGTCTCTTCACGCCGGTCAACTATTGCGGAAGGGATGTCAGGGATTCTTAACGTATGTTTGTGATACTCGAGCTGCAGAGGTTCCTTTGGACCAGGTCCCGATTGCTAGTGAGTTCCCTGATGTTTTCCCTGACGAGCTGCCTGGGTTATCGCCTGAGCGCGATATTGCTTTCTACATTGACTTGATTCCCGGCTCGGGGCCTATTTCCATACCGCCTTATCGGATGGCCCCGGCGGAGCTTAGAGAGCTGAAGGATCAGTTGCAGGATTTGTTAGATAAAGGGCTTATTCGATCTAGTGTGTCTCCGTGGGGTGCTCATGTCCTGTTCGTCAAGAAGAAAGACGTCAGTTTGCGCCTGTGCATTGATTACCGCCAGCTGAACAGGGTTACCGTACGGAACAGACATCCCTTACCACGTATCGATGATTTGTTCGACCAGCTTCAGGGTGCGAGATAATTTTCGAGGGTTGACTTGCGATCTGGTTACCATCAGTTGCGGGTGCGGCAGGAGGATATTCCGAGGACGGCTTTTCGCACACGTTACGGGCACTATGAGTTTTTGGTGATGTCGTTCGAACTCACCAATGCACTAGCCGCGTTTATGGACTTGATGAACCGCATTTTCAGGCCGTATCTAGATCTGTTCATCATCGTGTTTATTGACGACATTTTAGTGTATTCTCGGAGCCGAGAGGAGCACGAGCAGCACCTGCGGATTACATTGCAGACTTTGAAGGAGCACCAGTTGTTCGCGAAATTTTCCAGTTGCGCGTTTTGGCTTGACAGCGTTGATTTCTTGGGTCACGTGATTTCGAGAGATGGCATATGTGTGGACCCGAAGAAGATCGAGGCCGTTCAGCATTGGCCCAGACCAGCATCAGTTACAGAGATCCGCAGCTTCCTAGGCCTTGCTGGCTACAACCGGCGATTTGTTCAGGACTTCTCTCGTATTGCTGCACCGTTGACCGGGTTAACCCGGAAGGGAGTTCCTTTTGATTGGACCGAGGCATGTGAGCATAGCTTCCAGCAGTTGAAGACTCGTCTGACTACTGCACCAGTGTTTCCATTGCCTTCGGGATCGGGCGGATTCATGGTTTATTGCGACGCTTCTCGAGTGGGACTAGGTTGCGCGTTGATGCAGCACAACAGGGTTATCAAGTATGCTTCTTGGCAGCTGAAGACACATGAACAGAACTATCCTAAACACGATTTAGAGATGGCTGCAGTGGTGTTTTCACTCAAGATTTGGAGACATTACCTATACGGCGAGTCATACCAGATATTTACGGACCACAAGAGCTCGAAGTACATATTTCAGCAGCGAGACCTGAATCTGAGACAGCGTCGTTGGATGGAGCTAGTGAAAGACTATGATTGCGAGATCCCTTACGATCCGGGCAAGGCGAACGTGGTGGCAGATGCTTTGAGTCGGTGGCCCGGAGGTTGTTTATCCTGTTTGAGCGCCGTGTAGAGGCAGTCGTCAGCAGATTGGCAGATTTTATGCGACAGCCGAGTTGATTTTGAGTTCACTCCGACAGAGGGACAACTTGAGCATATTCGTACACGTCTGCGGATGCTTGACCATATTCGAGAGGCACAGCCCAGTGATGACCGTCTTTCAGAGATCATAGAGCAGGTTCGGCAGGGCAGAGTTTCCGAGTTCGTGATCGATGATCAGGGGGGTACTATGATTTAGGACTCGATTGTGCGTACCAAATTCTGAGGGACTGCGGCGTGAGATTCTTGAGGAGGCCCATAGATCGATGTATAGCGTTCATCCCAGTTCCACCAAGATGTACCACGATTTGCTAGATGTTTATTGGTGGGACGGAATGAAGAGGGACGTCACAGATTTCGTGTCGAGATGCCTGACTTGTCAGCAAGTCAAGGCCGAGCACCAGAGGCCCGCGGGAGAGTTGCAGCCTTTGCCCATTCCGGAGTGGAAATGAGAACATATTTCTATGGACTTCATCGTGGGTCTACCTAGGACCAGTCGAGGGTATGACTCCATTTGGGTGATCGTGGATCGTTTGACGAAAGCGGCTCACTTCCTGCCAGTGAAGACCACTTTCGGATTTGCTCAGTATGCCCAGATTTACATCGACGAGATCGTACGGTTGAATGGCGTCCTGACTTGTATCGTGTCCAACCGAGGCACCCAGTTTACCAGCCAACTATGGCAGAGACTTCAGGAGGCGTTGGGCCGACGGCCAGTCATAGCGGACTATTCAGACTCTCGAGGACATGCTCCGGGCGTGCGTATTAGACTTCGGAGGTAGCCGGGATCATCATTTACCCTTGGTAGAGTTCTCCTACAACAACAACTTCCAGGATACTATTCAGATGGCACCTTTCTAGGCATTGTATGGGAGGAGATGCTGATCGCCCGTCTGTTGGATAGAGCTCAGCGAGAGCAGTATTTTGGGGCCGCAGATCGTGCAGGAGACGACCGAGAAGATACAGTTGATTCGAGATCGGATGAGAGCGGCCCAGAGCAGGCAGAAATCGTATGCGGACAGACGTCGTCACCAACTAGAGTTCGCAGTTGGCGATCATGTTTTTCTGAGGGTCTCTTCAATGAAGGGCATGACGCGATTTGGGCGAAAAGGAAAGCTTAGTCCCAGATTTATGGGTCCCTTCGAGATCCTTGAGCGTGTCGGCGCAGTTGCGTATCGTTTGGCTCTTCCACCTAGCTTTCCTGATGTTCACCCCGTCTTCCATGTTTCGATGCTCCGCAAGTACCTTCACGACCCTTCTCATGCGATTCAGCACCCAACGATCCAGCTGGAGCGCGACCTTTCTTTTGCAGAGCAGCCGGTAGTCATCGTGGATCAGCAGGTGAAGAAATTGAGATCGAAGGTTATACCGACCGTCAAGGTCCTTTGGCATGGACCGAGCAGCGAGGAGGTCACCAGGGAGACCGAGGACGAGATGAGGAAGAAATATCCCCACCTCTTTGAAGGTACGCGTGGCTAGATTTTTAAATTCGGGGACCGAATTTCTTTAAGGGGGAAGATTGTAACGCCTTGAAAAGTCGTTTTGGTATTTTCCCGAAAATCGGTAAATATTTGGTATTTTTCCGTAAATCGTCATTATAATTATTTTGCATTATAGGCCTAATTATAACTAATTTGGATAGGTAATTGCTAGTATTAAGTAGCTAATGAGTCACTTATAAAATTCTAGTCGTTTAAAAATACATTAAATTTGCGATAAATACAAATTTGAATGGGCTAATTACATACTTTAGAACCACGACAACTAAAATCTAGTGAGTAATACAAATTTTTAGCATTTTATTACAAGTTCTAATTGGTTGTAATTAAAGGAAAATTCAAATTTAAATAAACTAAACTAAAACTTGCAATTATGAACTTGTGGGGGGGTCTTTTTCCATGGAATTTTTTTTGCAATCACTCACATTTCCTCACCCCTCCACCATGGCCGGCCCCACCTGCAGCAGCCCACTCCCCCTCAAAAAAAATTTCTTCAACTCATTTGTTAAGTGAGGGAATAGAAGTGAAAGTGTAGGATTTAAATATATTAATTAGAGTTTGGGTTTTAGGTGATTGGTATGGGCTTTGACTTTAAAATTTTCATACAACACTCTCTCACTTTTCCCCATCTCCCCCCAAGGCCAAACCCTCCTGCTGCTGTCCCCATTTTTCCCTTCTCTTTTTCCTTCAAATTTCATCAAAAAACACAGCAAAATCCACAAATTTCTTCACAAATTCAAAGCAAATCCTTGTGCTATCTCTTCTCAAGCCCAAATTAGTTGAAAACATGGGGAAAGGAGGCATCTTTGGAGGCAGATTGATCAGTCGAAAATACTGCATCTTTAACACGGCAATTTCCCTATCATTTGCGTTCATCTAGATGTGTTCGGTATTCATATAGCATATATTAGCAAAACAGTCATAAAATATCAGATTGCATGTGTTAGACTCTAAACCCGGCACTTTAAGGGAAATTGACTGTATTTCATAGCATCGCATCATTCTTGCATAGCGCAACTTGTGTTTTGGAGTCTGTGCAGGAAAATCCAGAAGAAATGCCAAAATTGTCATTTTGCTGATCAAACATTACGCCAACTCAAAGGCTTGAGATCTGGTAGCAATCTAGAAGGAATTGTGAGAATAAACATATCATAAAAATATCATGAGGACATCAGGAGGTAGTACACAGAATACCATAAAGTGAAGCCAACACTTAGCCGCGGAACCGCGGCCGGAGCCGGCTTGCGCCGCGGTTCCGCGGCAGCCTTGCCACGTCAGCACTTAATCTTCAGTGCAGAATTCCTCTCTCAAGCCCTACAGTTCATCAAGACACATCAAATTCCATATTACTCTCGAATCTTCTGCCAGATCAGCAAAGACCATTAAGCAAGCTAATCTTGATTAAGCTCCTAACAAACTAGTTCTAGAAGCTCCCTCCAATGAACTCCTTCTAGAAGCCTCTCTAACAAACTTTTGGAGGGAAATTCAAATTTGAATCCTAGATCTAGGGTTAATGGCTAATCTTGAACTAATCTTTAATCAATCTTTAGTTCTTCATCTTCCCGCAAGTTTAGTGACAAAACTTGCTACCTCCAAACCGTATCCCTAATCCAATCAGGAAACCAAATTCAAGATCCTTTGAGTTCTAGTAAAGCAAGTCTTCAACCATCCTTTAGAAGCGAATCCGGACTTCATCGGAGCATGAGATCCAAGCCGATCCGCGACTCAAGGAGCCGATGCTACGCTAGATTCGACAATTTTGTTCCTTCTCAAATTCTTGTAGTCTTGAGCAATGCGTAACAATTTGTGGAATAAATAAAGGTGAAGATTCTTTTAACTTGCTTATATTTCAATTCAAGCATTATGATTCAACTTCGATTCTTGAATGTATTCTTTGTGATGATGCTTGAATAAAACTCTGCTCGTGGAGGAATCGAGATGATCGGTAGAATGATGATGTTGATGAATCTTTAAACGTTTTCTTAAGTCTTATAACGATTGTAAATTCTTGAAAATTGAATGATCGATTTCCTAGAAGCTATCTTATGAATGCGATTCATCGAAAGGACAAAGGATAGGATGAAGAAGCCCTAATTCTTCGCAAGATCCTTAATCCTCGATCAATCGACATCGATTTAGCATCAATTCGTTAATGGATAAGAAACGGTAATTTCTAGTCTTCTTCACATCTACGATCTAATCGATTCCTATGAGCTTTACTTCAAATCTTGAAACATAAATCGATTGGAATTATATCAATTCTTGATTCTTGATGTTTAACGCTTTCTTGATTCTTGATTAGATTTAGTTGACTCTTGAAATTCATCGATATAAATCTTGAATCGTTTTGCTTTTCATTTCTATTAAATTTTCAGTTCAAACAAAACAAAATACGAAAGAATCGCACAATCCCTGTGGACGATCCGCACTTACTAACGCGCTACAAACCGATACCGTTATTGATTGCGGTCAAATATTTTTGGTTGTGATTTCATACAATTTTCTAAATACCGACAACGAGAAATAAGAAACAATCAAATGGCGCCGTTGCCGGGGATCGCGCGCTAATTCGTTCTTTATTTGAAATTTGAATTGAAAGATTTATTCCATTATAATTTGTGATCAAAATTGGCGCAAAATCTAAACGTGTTGTTGTGATTTGATTGCGAGGAATTCTGGAAGCTGTGGAGAAAGTAAAAAAAAAATTCAGACATTTCCAGAGAGCTCAAGGAGTGAACAGCAGTTCACTGTGGAATTTTTGTGCATCGAACAGCACCTACGGCCGCCCTTCCGCGGTCTCAGCCCCCTATTGCGGCGGTTCCGCGCCTCTGTGGAAGCTTCTCTGCACACAATATTCGCTGTGAGCCTCTAACTTTCTTATCTCCTTCTCCGTCTACTTCAAATAACAAATTTCTGCAGGCTTCTTTGCAAAAATCGCAGCGCCGCAAAAAGCAAAATTAAATTGTGCGTGTTTTTTATTTTTTGGTTGTTTGCTTAATTAATATGGACATTAAGGGGAAAAGACCAAATCCAGATTAGGTGGGGAATTCATTACCCTTCCTAAGCCCCAAAAATCACAAACTTGCATCCGCATTTACCCTCATTAACTAAAAGAAATCTAGAGATGACTCTAAGGACCGTCGTGCTCACTTAGGACAAGAGAAGGCCGTGGGTAATTCATTGCTTATCCGTGTTTCTTTTGTGGTGTCTAAGGCAAGTGTGTCGAAGGCTGGTGGTTACTTAATTAGGCCAACTACTTACGCAGTGGAGAACCTCCCACTTACCTGGCACTTACCTGGCCACAGGAGAGACAAAGAGGCAGTGGAGGATTTATCCTGCGACTTGTCTTTTGGCAGTTAGGAGCGGTCTAGAGCTTTGACTTGGTGACCCCTAGAATTAGGGTTTTGTGTGTTAGATTTGTTGTGCTTGCATCATTTTTTCAAAAATCCATCCATTTTTCAAAACAAACACTGCATTCATTCTTTCCCCTAATTATAAGTCACGCTGCCACTTGTACTAACCCTTTTTAGTGGAAGATAGGCTGGACACGGGATTCTAGTGCCCGTTTAGTCCGCGTTCCTTCCATCGACCCTAAAGTCGGTGTTTTTACATTTACCTCTTCTTTACTCACCACCACACCCACTTTGATGGATCCGTCTCCATCGAACTTCTTTACCACTAACCTGCCACCGTCCGTTGGTGCGCAGAATCCACCCTGCATCTCTCTCCAAGAGAGGTGCTATCCTATGCGAGGTCCTCTTTCGACCTGCTTATCCATTCCACCATCCAACGGGGAAAATTTTGAAAAAAAACCACAATACATCAACCTTCTACCCAAATATCACGGTCTCGAGACTGAGGACGCATATGTCTTTATTACAAAATTTGAAAATGTATGCGCAATGATGTGTACGTCACAACTTTCTGTGGATGCTATGCGTCTACGTCTTCTTCCATTTACCTTGTGCGATATAGCCGAGAAGTGGCTGTATAACACTACCGCACATTCTATTACGAATTGGGAAGAATTCGTTGCAGCATTCCTTAAGAAATTCTATCCTAATCACAAGACAGCTCGAGTCCGTAGCGAAATAAATCAATTCACCCAGCTTCCAAATGAACCATTTTCAAAATATCTTGACCGCTTCAAGGATCTGTTGGTTCAATGCCCACATCACGGAATCCCGAGATGGGAACTGTGCCGAATCATATATGAGGGCAGTAACCCTAACACTAAACAGAGCCTTGAAAACATGTGTCAAGAAAATTTTATGACCAAAGATGATGGGGAAGCTTGGAAATATTTAGAAGATTTCGCTGAAAAATCTTTACAGTGGGAGAGTCCATCGTTTAGGAGTGGCAATAACCAATCGGATGTTTCCATAGGAGTTAGAGCTGACATTTCAGCTATACACAAGAAACTCGAGACTATGGAAAACAAATTTTTAGCTGCCTCCCTAAATCAAATGTCACTCTCCAAAACTGTATGTGGATGCTGTTCTGATCCTTCTCACTTAACGGAAGAATGTTCGTTTCAAGGTCATGAGCATACCAATGCCGCATTTCAAAGACCTAGGAACGATCCATTTTCTTCCACATATAATCAGGGTTGGAGGAATCACCCAAAATTTGGTTGGAACCAATCACAAAATCAAAATACGATTCCGAACCAACACAATTTCCAAAGGGTCCCTCCACCACAACAGCAACTACCACAATTGAGTCAGCACCCCTTCCAAGCGCAAAACTTCAAATATCCGGTCAACACACCTGCACTGTCTAGTCCTTTGCAGTTGACCGGGACTGATGAATCCTCTTCATTTGCACAATACATGAATTTGGTCTTAACAAATATCATGCAAGTTTCGGCTGAAATGAAGTCTTCTGTCGATAAAATTGAGAAAAACTCTGCGTCCCAAAGCGAGAGTATTAAATCGATGGAAGCAGAAATTGCAAGATTAAAATCCGAAATGAGTGTAAGAGAGAAAGGGAAACTTCCAGCTCAACCCTTACCCAATCCTGGCTATTCACATCATGTGAATGCAATCACCACGTTGAGATCTGGAAGAGTGCTTGACAATCACGTTGGGGAAGAGAATGATGACACTGAAAAATCTATCAATGATACCCCGGCTGAGACCTTTCCTTCCACTTCTACTTCTAATTCTGACCCCAGTTCTTCTACCCCACCACCTTCTTGCGAGCCTATTCTTCGTTTCCCATAAGGCTCGCCACCTCAGCCCATCTCTTCTAGTTCTCCACGGACGATCCCCACTTCTATTCTGGGATCGGGTCCACACACACTTCCTTCTCCTATGATGGACCCAGCGCTTATTACTAAAGCACCTTAACCGAATCGGTTAAGGGCAAACAGACCAAGTCCACAAATGGAGAAGATCACTGAAATCTTGAAACAGGTTAACATCAACATCCCTCTTCTAGATGCTATCCAACAAGTCCCCGCTTATGCGAAAGTTCTTAAAGACTTGTGCACTAGAAAGAGGAAGACTCAAGTGCCCAAGAAGATATTCATAGCAAAGACAGTAGACACAGCTTTCCCCCAACAATTACCAAGGAAACGTAAGGATCCTGGCTATCCTACTATTTCCATTTCTATTGGGGAGAAACACATCAACCGTGCTCTACTTGACCTTGGCGCAAGTGTTAACCTGCTTCCTTTCTCAGTCTATGAGCAGTTAGGGATCGGAGAGTTGAAACCAGCCCATTGCACTCTCCAGATGGCTGACCGATCAATCACCAAACTTAAGGGTGAACTGGAGGATGTGTTAATAAAAATCGGGGAATTCGTATTCCCTGTGGACTTTATTGTACTTGATACACAGCCTGTAGCGAACCCACGGAATCAAATTCTGGTGATTTTAGGTCGGCCCTTTTTGGCCACTTCCAATGCTATTATCAACTGTCGTAACGGTTCTATGACCCTATCTTTCGGGAATAGGTCAATAGAGCTGAACATTTACAAGTTGGGAAGTGTACCCTCCGAACCTACTGCTCAGGTCTGTTCTGTCGACTTAATGGATGTCGACAGCAGCGAATTTGATGATCCTCATGATACCGACCTTGACTCTTTTCATATGTTGTTGTTTGACCCAATTATGTATCATACACATACGGACTCTTCCACTGAGTTGTTCGGGTCAACAACCAACAATGATTATGAACTGCTTTTAGAGTCTGAAGATCACCCCGCGCTTTGTGATGACATTATTCTTCAGGGTATTGATGAGACGTTTGAGGAAATCTTCGCTGATGAACTCGCATTTTTAAATGACACGGGTGTTGAGATGAATCATCTCCCGATCAATGAAATTGATCCTCCACTCCTTCTTATGAACTGTAAAAAGAATGCGAGTAATACATCACATTCACTGCATCGTCTCTCCAAAACGAGACGCACACACATTCTATTCCACCACTTACCTTTTCCCCTTTCTTCTTCCACCAACCAGAGCACTGCATTGATAAAAAATTTGAATGGTTGGTGTTGACGTTCGGTCTTTGCAAAACTTGGCATCGACCAATGATTTTTGACCCCCTTATTTGATTTTCAAAAGATTAATATTGCATAACTCAAGTTTGGGGGGCATTTTTTCTGGCTCTTGATAAGAATTTTTTTTTAAAATGATGAGCCAAGAATAAGTTTGGGGGAGGTTCTTCACTTAAATATTTTGCCCCCACTAATAAATTCCTCCCAAACTTACAGGTTTTTCGAGATATAGCGATTGGTAACAGTGAGGACACTGTTGAAAACAAGTTTGGGGGTAGTTTGTGCTTATTTTCGCATCATTTGCATCATACTTTGCATAAGCGCAAAACATTTGAAAACCTATAAAAATTTAAAAAAATTCAAAAATAAAACATTTTTGTACATAAATATGATAATAAAAGATTAGATAGTGAAAAATTACATGCAAAAGATTAGAAAAATTTAAGAAAACCAAGAAAATTAGAAATTTTCTTATACGAACTAGTAATAAGTAGTTATGAGCCGTTGTCCCAAGGGTTAGTAAGATGGAAGAAGTCACTAATCTGCGGATAAAAATAAGTCTGAAAAATAGTTCCTATTCTGGAAGCCAAACATTTTGAACGTTGATACCCTACTATTCGCACATACACACGTCTTGAAGCCCGGGACAGTAGAGGATACCTTGAAATGCTCTTGTCTAAAAGCCGATGTATGAAAGGAATAAAAAAAATGAAGAAAATATAAAATGGTGAGAAAAAATGAACAATGGTTTTGTTATCGCCAAGGCAGCAATAAAAAAATATAGCGAGGGTGCCTCTTCACCTAGTGCCCTAAGGCCAACTGGTCTAGGAGTCACTGCTAAGCCTTAGGTGGTGCAAGACGAGGAAAAACACCAAATAAGCAAGCATATGAGTAATCGGTCGGTTAGTACCTCAAGAAGTATTAACGGTCGCATGAAAGTGTGTGAGCAATTTCATCTAAATATTCATTAATTAAAAAGTACTGAGGTGGATGGACAAGAGTATGATAGCTTGAATTGAATTCTCCGGGTGTAGGGATGTTTATTACACACACGTAGGGTGATATGATCGATATTTGGAAGAAAGATCGGAATGAAGAATAAGACGATGTTTTATTGAGGGAGGACGTGATTTCTGACATCTTTTCATGACTATTAAGATAGGGCTCATGACAACCGAAAAGCTAGCTTAGTTGAAAACCCTAACTTTCAAGGCTTTTCTTTTACAATTCTTGTCTTTAAATGTAATATTCATGATCTTCCTTTTATTATTGGATTTTGTGCGTGCAATCCGCTGAAAACCCTCAGGAGACAACACTCCTCCAACTAGGGATACCTAGAGGTTTAAAGGCTTGTTGCACGTGCTCAGTGAAATCGTGTTGCCTACAAAAGTATGCTAGTTAGTTTTTCCCTTTCTTTATTTTCTCCTTCTCTTTTTAATAAAAAAAAAGTTCGCTCGAGACGACCGAAAATAAGTTTGGGGGAATTTGATCAGTCGAAAATACTGCATCTTTAACACGGCAATTTCCTTATCATTTGCATTCATCTAGATGTGTTCGGTATTCATATAGCACATATTAGCAAAACAGTCGTAAAATATCATATTGCATGTGTTAGACTCTAAACCTGGCACTTTAAGGAAAATTGACTGTATTTCATAGCATCGCATCATTCTTTCATGGCGCAACTTGTGTTTTGGAGTCTGTGCAGGAAAATCCAGAAGAAAGGCCAAAATTGTCATTTTGCTGATCAAACATTACGCCAACTCAAAGGCTTGAGATCTGGTAGCAATCTAGAAGGAATTGTGAGAATAAACATATCATAAAAATACCATGAGGACATCAGGAGGCAGTACACAGAATACCATAAAGTGAAGCCAACACTTGGCCGCGGAACCGCGGCCGGAGCCGGCTTGCGCCACGGTTCCACGGCAGCCTTGCCACGTCAGCACTTAATCTTCAGTGCAGAATTCCTCTCTCAAGTCCTACGGTTCATCACGACACGTCAAATTCCAGATTACTCTCGAATCTTCTGCCAGATCAGCAAAGACCATTAAGCAAGCTAATCTTGATTAAGCTCCTAACAAACTAGTTCTAGAAGCTCCCTCCAACTAACTCCTTCTAGAAGCCTCTCTAATAAACTTTTGGAGGGAAATTCAAATTTGAATCCTAGATCTAGGGTTAATGGCTAATCTTGAACTAATCATTAATCAATCTTTAGTTCTTCATCTTCCCACAAGTTTAGTGACAAAACTTGCCACCTCCAAACCCTAACCCTAATCCAATCAAGAAACCAAATTCAAGATCCTTTGAGTTCTAGCAAAGCAAGTCTTCAACCATCCTTTAGAAGCGAAGCCGGACTTCATCGGAGCATGAGATCCAAGCCGATCCGCGACTCAAGGAGCCGATGCAATGCTAGATTCGACAATTTTGTTCCTTCTCAAATTCTTGTAGTCTTGAGCAATGTGTAACAATGTGTGGAATAAATAAAGGTGAAGATTCTTTTAACTTGCTTATATTTCAATTCAAGCATTATGATTCAACTTCGATTCTTGAATGTATTTTTTGTGATGATGCTTGAATAAAACTCCGCTCGTGGAGGAATCGAGATGATCGGTAGAATGATGATGTTGATGAATCTTTAAACGTTTTCTTAAGTCTTATAACGATTGTAAATTCTTGAAAATTGAATGATCGATTTCCTAGAAGCTATCTTGTGAATGTGATTCATCGAAAGGACAAATGATAGATTGAAGAAGCCCTAATTCTTCGCAAGATCCTTAATCCTCGATCAATCGACATCGATTTAGCATCAATTCGTTAATGGATAAGAAACGGTAATTTCTAGTCTTCTTCACATCTACGATCTAATCGATTCCTACGAACTTTACTTCAAATCTTGAAACTTAAATCGATTGGAATTATATCAATTCCTGATTCTTGATGTTTAACGCTTTCTTGATTCTTGATTAGATTTAGTTGACTCTTGAAATTCATCGATATAAATCTTGAATCGTTTTGCTTTTCTTTTCTATTAAATTTTCAATTCAAGCAAAACAAAATACGAACGAATCGCACAATCCCTGTGGACGATCCGCACTTACTAACGCACTATAAACCGACACCGTTATTGGTTACGGTCAAATATTTTTGGTTGTGATTTCATACAATTTTTTAAATACCGACACACGATAAAAAGAATCAATCACAAATCACCATGCTAGATCCCTAGGAAATTGAGGTATAATCTTGACCCATTTAATACTTATGGTTAAATTCCTTGAATGAAGTTGATTTAGTGTTAATTTTAGTGCTAATTTTAAATCTAGGTTGTTAAAGAGAATGGTTTGAATTGAACTAGGGTTTTAGAACATCATTACTAGGTTAATTAAATTTATTTTGCTATCTAGTTGTTATACTAACCTAATCTAAGAGGTTACTTTGCTTAAGTAGGTTTCAAATTATGCTAATTTAGGTTTTTCAAGTATGGAATGGATTTAAATTGCTAGTTTATAAAAATCAAGAAAGGGTTTGATGTTGGAAATAGGATTTGAAGCATTGTAAATGGGTTAATTTAAGTGATTGTGGCTAACTAGTTGTGTGGTTGGATGATTATGCTAGATAGTAGTCTTTTTGTCGCAAATCTATGATGTTTGCACCGAATTTGGAATGCTAATGCTTACTAGGTTTTTTAATATAATTATGTGGTGAATTATTTCGGCTGTCTTGAGTATATTATTAGCATCTCCTACGACATTTAGGATGTGTGAATACGAACTCGGTTTAATCGGGTCTTACTTTTGGCGGTTTTTCCGAAGCGACGATTCTAGTTAAGGTTGTTGTGTTTGTCGTGTGTGTTCCGCGCATCTAGTGCACCATGTGCCTAACTCGTTGACGTTGACCCTTTCATTTTGTGACTTGGCATCATTTCAGGATATGTAATCTTATGTTTTGTATTGTGCAAATTCCAGGATCGGTCGCAGAGACTTCGGACGCGGCACGAAAAGGGAAAGCGGTGATTGGACCAAGCTAGCTGGGGATTTCCGGTGAGTAGATATAACATCTACGGGGAAAATCCTTTGGATGGCGCAATAGGCCCGGTAGTTTTGATAGTTTAAAAGACTTCTAGTGGTACTAGTATTTATGAGTATAGTGCCTAGTTATCTATTTTGCTGCATTGTATAACCTTTCATATCCATATATGTGATAGTTCATCATGTAGAACCTATTGAACCATTAAAACAAATTATGCGACACGTGTAATATATAACTTGCTTTGTTTATTATATATATCTGTGCAAACTCATCTCATAGGGCACTTGCACCATTACCATGGTTTTATACAGCACGAGCATTATTCATGCGGACACACACACCTTCGTAATTACTATGTCATGAACACTAGATAAATTGTTTAAACCGGAAATCTAGAATAATTTCACCATATAGGACGTGTAAACCTGTACTAATACATTAAATTCCTCAAGATAAACATGAAGGATGGCTAGCCATATATACATACATCATCGCATCACATTTCATACATAGTTTTTGTTCGTACCTTGCATAGTATACACTATCATATTATAGACATCCATCATCATCGATATGCTTACACATTGTGACTCTTCTTGAGAATTCAATATTTATGAGATTTCTGGATTTTGGGGAAAACCGCAAGAATTTATAAACTTATTATCCCTTTTTAAAAGTATGCAAGTTGCGGTTTTCTAGTGATGTATGAGTCGTCCACCATGAGTTTTCAGGATTGTTGTTGGATTTCGAGACCCGATTCGAGGAGTTGGATGAACCGCCTCGGGTACATGGTGTGCCCGGTATGGTACCCCGGGGTAAGAAGCTCGAGTTGTATTCGATGAGCCTGGCAGGGGAGCACTACCTACCGGTGATATTATTTGGACTCGTCGATTATCCGGAGGATACCGGTCAGAGTCATGAGATGGATACAGGCTGATCCGTTCTGCCGGAGCCTGCGGGCCGATCCCGCAGATGATACGGATGCCTGAGATATGAGGATTTGAGATATTGATATATATTGATTTCATTGATAAAACTACAATCAAAATTTCAGAAGTTTATTTAAGATAAAACACAGATTTTCATGTTATTTATTTCCAGATCTCACATTTTTTTATTGCATTCATGCTGCATGCATTTTATCGTACACCATCATATTATATATGTAGGTTGTGACATCATTATGTACATGTTTACGATAGCCTTTATAAATGTTATTTATTACTCATGAGTTGGCAACTCACCCCGGTTGTGCCACAGCCTTTCTGCAGGTCCGATCCTTCAGCACTATAGCGTTAGACGAACTTGCTCCTTTTGCTCCTTTTGCCTGGACTTGAGACTTTTGCTCGTAGGTGGGTTGTATCATTATTTTGTTTCCACCTCGTATATTCATTGTATCTAGTGTACTCCATCTACTGTATCATCTACCAGTACTGATGTCTATTGAGTTAGAGACGAGACAGTGAGATTTGTGGGCATGTATGTTGTTCCTTTGGGTCGCGCTCACTTGAGCCGACGTGTTGCTTTTTACTTGTGCCTTTTTATGCTTATTTTGCACATTGATGTTTTATATTGCGTGGGATTTGAGTCCGCTTTGGGGTGAAGAGCTAGCTCCCGCTTCGGGATGCCTTATTTCATGTTATTCATATATATTCATGTTTGTACCCGTTTGGGGGCCAGTATTTACAAAGGAGACTCTGCCGAAATTTTCGGAAAAATTGATGTTGTTTTTAAAAAAAGTTTGATGTGACTTATTTGATTAAAAATCGCTTTCAATAAATTGGTTTTCCTTCACTCCACTGCTTATTTGGTTTAGATTTCTGGGTTTTGGCTTACTTAGATTATGTACGCCTCGAGATGTTTCGTATTTTAAGTGCCAGTCATGCTCCGTACTTTTCGGTTCGTGACATGACATAAGGTATAATACCATCTAGAAGTTCTCGGCGAGTCCATCCAGTGTACCCAGTCTCCACTGAGCACTCGTATACCATCTCTGATGTCAAACACCAATAGATATGGGATCATCCATCGCCCATCTCATCAATCGGTAAAGGACTCCACTTGGAGTTCTCCGTTACCATACACCAAGAGCATCTCTTTAGTCCTTTTCAAGTACTTGAGAATGCTCTTCACAGCTGTCCAGTGACTCTCTCCAGGATCTTCTTGATACCTACTCACTACACTTAGCGAGTGTGCTGCATCGGGTCCGGTACATAGCATCGCGTACATGATAGAGCCTACTGCCGAAGCATAGGGTATCCCTTGCATGCGAGCTCTCTCCAAATCAGTCTTGGGAGACATCTCTTTGGAGAGAGTCGGTCCTGAGATCGTGGGTAAAAACCCACGCTTGGATTCTTCCATACTAAACCTCTTTAGTATGGTGTCAATGTACCTCGATTGAGACAATCCCAGTATCCGTTTAGATCTATCTCTATAGATCTTAATCCCCAAGATGTAGGAGGCATCCCCTAGATCTTTCATTGAGAATCTTTGTGACAAGAAGAGCTTGACCGATTGCAGCATAGGAATGTCATTTCCTATCAAGAGTATGCCATCCACGTACAATACGAGGAAGACAACCTTACTCTCTTCCACCTTCTTGTATATACAAGGTTCATCTACGTTTTTGACAAAATCAAACTCTTTGATAACGACATCAAAACAGATGTTCCAACTCCGCGATACTTGCTTTAACCCGTAGATGGATTTAAGCAGCTTGCACACATTTCCGCTGCTCCCACTATCTATGAAGCCCTCTGGCTGAGTCATGTACACGCACTCTTCCAAATCACCATTTATAAAGGCGGTCTTAACATCCATTTGTCATATTTCGTAGTCATGGTATGCAGAAATGGCAAGTAGAATCTGGATGGACTTAAGAATAGCCACTGGAGAAAAGGTTTCGTCATAATCCACACCTGGTCGTTGACGAAAACCCTTTGCAACAAGTCTAGCTTTGAAAGTCTCAACATTTCCATTTACACCAAGTTTCTTTTTAAAGATCCATTTGCTCCCAATGGGTTTTACCCCTTCAGGAGCAATTTCCAAAGTCCATAATTTGTTGGTGTACATGGATTCCATCTCAGATCGCATTGCATCCAGCCATTTCATAGAGTCTCCACTTGTGATGGCTCGAAGCTAGTCGGGGTATCATCCTCCATGATGCAATCCTCGCTTCCACCATCAATGAGAAAACCGTAGTATCTCTCAGGTGGATGAGGAACCCTACTAGATCGGCGGAGAGGCTGGGGTTCGTTGGAAACTACCGAATCCTCTGGTTCCACTAAATCTTCAGTTGTAGTTTGTGTTGCTGGAACTTCTTCCAGCTCTACCTCTTTACCACTAATTTCTTTTAGAAGAAATTCCTTTTCCAAAAAGGTGGCATATTGAGAAACAAACACTTTTTGTTCCTCAGCGTGGAAGAAAATATATCCTTGTGAATTCTATGGATATCCCACAAACTTGCAAAGAACTGATCGTTCCTCGAGTTTGTCTGGATTTTGCCTCTTGACATAGGCCGGAAAACCCCATATCTTAACTCGTTTAAAATATGGTCTCTTCTCACTCCATATCTCATATAGTGTGGTAGGTACAGATTTAGATGGAACTTGATTCAATAGGTATGTTGTTGTCTCAAACGCATAACCCCAAAAGGAAATAGGCAACTCAGTAGTGCTCATCATAGAGCGCACCATATTTAATAAGGTGTGATTCCTCCGTTCCGATACACCGTTGTGCTGTGGTGTATACGGAGGAGTAAGCTGAGAGAGAATACCATTCTCTTTTAGATAGTCCAGGAACTCCGTGCTCAAGTATTCACCTCCTCGATCAGATCATAGAATTTTAATACTTTTACCCGTTTGGTTCTCGACTTCGTGTTTATATTCTTTGAATTTCTCAAAAGCTTCAGACTTGTGTTTCAACAGGAACACATGGCCGAATCTTGAGAGATCGTCAGTGAATGTAATGAAGTACAAAGAACCATTCCTGGCATGTGTAGACATAGGACCATATACATCACCATGTATCAGTCCCAAGAGCTCACTAGCTCTTTCTCCATGTCATGTAAACGGTGTTTTGGTCATTTTGCCTTTGAGACATGACTGTCAAGTGTCATAAGATGAAAATTCGAACGGATTCAAATATCCATCCTTATGCAACTTAGCTAGTCGTGTCGCATTGATATAACCTAGTCTACAATGCCACAAGAAGGATTCGTTCATTTCTGAACCCTTCCTCTTGAGTGTGTTTTGTACGTTGAGAACTGTGGTTTGATCTAGAACTTATATGCCATTATTTAACGAGCCTGATCCAATCAACTTTTGATTCAGGAAGATGTTCATAACATTATCTTGTACTACAAAATTATATCCTTCTTTACTTAGTAAAGTAACTGATATAAGATTGCATATCAGGGTCGGAATGTAATAGCATTCGTTCAGAATCAATGTATTATCATTCGGTAATACAAGGTGATATTCGCCAACTGCTTTGGCTGCAACATTTGCCTCATTCCCGACTCTCACGGAATGATCACCCATTCTCAGTTCTCTACCTTTCCTTATCCCATGTAACATATTACATATGTGGGATCCAGATCCGGTATCTAATACCCAGGACGTAGAGTGAACTGAGAAACAGTTCTTGATGACTAACACACCCGAAGAAGATGCATTAACATGTTTCTTCTTCGTTTGGGCGGCGTAGAATCCGGACATTCTCCAATTTCCTGCTCAGTCGTATAACAATTATAAGAAAGAACGGAACCAAAGTTCCCCAGATCAGTATAAAAAGCGGGTTCGGTCAATACATCCATATTATTATCTTGATTAAGGCCTGACATGGTCGCTACCTGGAGAGAGAGAGAAGAAAACACTTTAGCGTATTCTCTTGCAAGATCAGATTGGTTATTATTTAATCTAATCAGAATGGCTCCCACTGTTTTTATCAAATCTTCCTTCAAACCCTAATAGGAAAGACTAGACGGGATTAATTACACCCTACAATTTCGCCAATCTTTCAGCCAGGCCAGTATTGGTACTTTGAGGGAGGTTCCCCGTGCTTTCGCACGGACCTAATTAAAATAAACCTCGTTTTCCCTGAGGCATAACCCCGTAAACAACTTTCTAGACACCTACTTGATGGCTAATTGTCTTGTGTAAAACTCTCCCAGAAGTAACTCTTACGCGCAGTGGATATTGGGATCCAACTATCACATAGAAGGTATGCAATCTCATTGCAAATTTCAACACTTGAAATTCCCGATAATATTTTGCCCCTAGCAACTTATGACCTTAACATAGTCAACAAATCATAAGCGCTAGACAAGTTCAACCCGTCATTTCCTGATCGAATTAAACCCACCCGTACGACCCTTAACATAGTAAACAAAATCGTACGACTACCCTAATCCAATCGCATCTCATGCTTAAGCAGATAAGCACTAATTAGCTACCGCACACTACGCCTTAACATAGTCAACAAACGTAGCACGAATACTAAATAGTATTTATCTGAAATGACGGAGGGCTACGACAGGTTTTTCAGAAAACCTTTTGCGTAATGAACTTGATATCGTTTTAGAAACGAGTGATTTTGAAAAGAAGTGTTTTTAGGCTTTCACTACTTTTGCTAAAGAGTTCACTCCCGGTGAAGGGATCTCGGCTCTTTTCTTATCGAATAAGGTGCATGATATTTCATAAATATCACTATGCAAAGCAGAAACTATAAAAGCAATCAAAAGACAAACCAAGTGTTGTAGCATCTGCTAGTTTCGCTAAAGAGGCCACTCCCGGTGAAGGGATCTCGGCTCTTTCCTTATCGAATAAGGTGTTGGATATTCTATAAATATCACTATGCAAAGCGAAAACTAGAGCTACCCTTTTTGAAAATTTGATTCTACAACATCTTTTATGTTTCTTTTCTTTCATTAATCTCATTAATGATGTCCCATCATTTATACTTCCTAAGCATCACAGAAGAAACGAAAATACAACGTACGCTTATTCCATCCGCATTCGCCACAGTGTCCCGTTATGCACCGTTAGGTTACTTAACTAACGGCATAGCGGGACGGGACTAGCGCGGGTGCAAAACATAAGCAACGTCTATTATATATCTCATATATAATATATATCCATTCGTCTCAGAATCCACAGTGATCACATCACAGAGCAGCAGAAGAAACATATGAAATATTGGATATACTAGGAGGTCCGTGTTTTATTTTGAGCCTGTATAAAACACGGATTCCACGGTCATGATGAATAGCCAAACCCACATCCCTAGACCCCTATGAGAGCGGCAAGCAACCCTACCAATTCTAGAGTTAGAAAACCCGGACTCGACTCCTCAAGTTGGTCTCCCACTGGACTCTAGAACCCGGTTACTTGTGCTCCCCTCCTTATGTCTATCTTAATGCGGAAAAGTAAATAATATACAACAATGGTGACATCATCCTCAACCCCGAAGTGCCCCAATAAAAGAATAATGCATACAATGAATTTTACATGAATGAAAAATAAAAACTCTCATCTCGCATAAAAACCCCGGCTATTCAAAACGCGACGATCCAATATAACATATACAGCAACACATAACATCACATGTCATCAACGTAAGTAAATATGCGTATCCCAATTGTCGTTGACATATAACAACGAAACCGGAGATACACCACATATTACACTTACGGTCGCAGAAAAGAAAATGTCAAACCATAACATTTGGAATCCATAATAACCTTAGACATCATAAACCCAAAATATCACATACTTTGGATTTCATACCTAACTATATGAATTCCACATATTGTATCACATTACAGAAAGCTAGACGATGTTAAACAATTCGATCGAATCAACTAATTCCCAAAATTCCCAGAGAGCTCAACACTTAAGCAGAATTAAAAATTCCCAGAAGCATGCCCCAGTAACTACGGACCAACAGCTAAAGGGCCCGACCCAAGACTCTCAAGTGGCGCCGCGGATCCGCCGCCAAAACCAAGTTTTGGCCGTAGATCCGCGGTCACCTAGACGAGTTAAGGATTCGTTCTTCAGGTGTGTCCATAGAATTACCTGCATGATTTTCTGAATATTTTTAATGTGAAAAATTCCAACATTTTGAAAAATTTCCAGAAAGTGGGAAAATACGGTTATTCGGAGTTCGTTCGGACTTTTAACTTCGCCTAGACAACTCCTAATGCTCTAGAAAGGCTCTGATACCACTGTGGGGTTCTTAGGCACAACCACAAGGTTCCACAAGACATCAAACATGTCGTATTTAGAAAATTAGTGTGCCAAACAACCCTAACCAAGGATCTAACTAGAGTTTTAGAAGCAAAACAACAAGTAAATCTAAGTGATAACGGAATACAACCTTTGTAGACCGATCCTTCACTTCAATAGCTCCTTGTAGTGGTCCCTTCGCTGCGATCATGGAACTCCCGGACTCTTGCATGGCTTCTCAAGGTGAAAGGAACGGTCTTGCTTGAAGTCTTCGAGGTCGAAGATGATCTACGTCGAGGAGACACTAACTCAAGCTACTACTTCACTAATTGAGAGATTAGTGAAGCTAACACCCTATACTAAATGGCAAGTAGTAGAGAATGATGAAGTAGGAAGTAGGCTCTCTTTAGATTTATTTTTCTCACAATATTTTCTCACCTTGAGAAAAGCTAGTGAGCTTTTATCTTGAGGAAGAAGAAGCTCAAGTGAAGAAGATGAGAGAAAATGAACTCATGAGGTGAGAGAATGAACCATGGGTGAGTTTGTATCATATAGCTAACTCATGTAGAGATATAACCATGGCTAAATTATAATCGTTAGGTTAATAAATATCTTAAGTAAAACAAAATTAGTGGACTAAGTCAATGCATCCACAAGCTTCATGCATGTGGCTATTTATCCACTAATTTGGAATTACTTTAAATACTTAAAACCTTACATTATAACTAGTATGGTGTAGGTCTCATACACCCATGTAGTGTGTATCAACAACCATGAGAAAAAATAAATGCTTAAGTGAGCTAATATTAGTTAATGTAATCTAGTATATCATATATACAATTATACATTAAATTATCAAATCAACACTTGATTTAATAATCCGGCTATATCACATAAAACCAACTAATATAATATGTACCAACTTATCGAATCAACACTTGATTCGATAACACGGCTATATCACATATAACCGACCGATACAAACATCGCGAGAATAGAATACGGTATCACATACTCGTATTATTCTCGGTCCCGCACATATCACATATGTGTTCCTACTTCGTTTTGCCTGAGCCAGTAAAACCTCTATGTAGGACTCTAAAGACTCGTCAATACGCCGACAGTAGGTGATGATCACATCAAGCACCCACAAGCCATCAACGGTACTAGCTGGACGTAACGGCTACCCGGGTATTGAGCGATCAGAAGATCAACAAGCAAGCCCGCTCTAGCTCCTGTAAAGCCTATCAGTAACACTACCGTACAGTCCGGTCTCCTCGTCTAAGATGTAGCATATCAAGTCTAGGGGTGGTAAACGTCAGACCCCAATAACTCGATAAGCCATGCCGATACAAGGATCATAACGGGTCGAGAAACTACTGATAACACTTACCAGTAAATCTCTAAATCAGCCCTGGCCATGGACTTCCCAGTTATGGCCAATCGAGCACAGCGCAACATTAACCCCCAATACCGGGAGAGACGAAACCCCTCCTATCGCTCATTGCCTCCATGTGACTCAGGATTGTACCCAAAAACCACCGTTTTGCACATCCTCTTGAACGTGGTAAGGTGGAAATCAAAGCACAGTGGGAATCACACAAGACTCTATGATGATCTCGGGTCTACAGACTAACCTGTACCAATGTCACCTGAGAACTGCTATCTGACGTCAGGTATAATACCATCTAGGAGTTCTCGGCGAGTCCGTCCAGTGTACTGATTGAAAGAATTAAAGTTAACCGCAATCAAGACGGTGTCGCTTTGCAGCTAGCCACGATGAGCACGGGTCGATCCACAGGGAGACGGAGCGTTTTAAGTTCTTGTTCTTACGAGTTAATGCGAGTGGGCGGAAAGTTCGTTATCTACCCTATGTGTATATATGCAAAATAACCGCTTGTTAGGAAACGATAGGATAGTGTAAGTTAATGGATTCCGTATTCAAGTACTTTGAGCCGAACTCAACCAATGAAGCTAGAGCAATCGGCAACAACGTGGATTAGGGTATTTAAGCACGGTATTCATGGAATCCGTCTTATTGACCCTTGTCCGTCCGTTCTTGTCTCTTGCTTTCGCCTCCGGCCAATCCGAACGCAACCGGTCGCGGTTAGGAATCACCGATACCTTGGTAGGGTAGGGTGCCTAACGGAGCGCTTGCATACGTTTTGGACGGAGTTTCAAATGGAAAAGACGGGAAAAGGAAATGAGGAACGAAACGTTAACTTACAATATCTTTCTCTTTTCCTAACAACACATATTAACAACCATTCACAAAACAAACCAAAAAAAGCAAAAGAAAAGATAAACAAAGAGAAGAAAAGATTGCAAGCAAGTAATTAAATGACATGGTGATAAATTGCAAGTAATAAAAAACAAGAATGAAAATGCAAGTAAGTAAAAGAGCAAGTAAGAAATACTAAGAACCATTAGAACACAAGACGAGACATGGGTTCAATAACCAAATCTTAAACTTGCAAGCTCAATGAAGAGGTTGCAACATCAAGAAGGGGCAAAGAACTCATGGTGAATGAAAGCACAAAAAGAGAGCTTTATTGAACTTGAAGAATGATACAACCCTTGAAATCAATAACCAACCCTTAAACTTGCAAGCTCAAGAAAGAGGTTGCAAGATCAAGAGAAGGTTAAGAGCTCAAGGGGACTAAGCTATATACAAGAACAAAATGAAAACAAAAGAGAATACAAAGTGTATGGAATGTTTAACAAAACTTGGACAAAGTGAGACCCCTCTCCCTTGCTGCCATGATCTGCTTTTATAGGAAAGAAAGGAGATTAAGAAAACAATAAAATAAAGACCAAATGGAAGCATGGAAGCCACTGTGAGAGGATAGGGCCCACAGGAGGAGGCGGGGCAGGCCACACCGGTTTTGGAAAGGGGGAGCTCGGCCAAATTCCGAAGGATGGGTCCTGTATTGCAGTGGTGGTCCTGTGTTGTCCCCCTCATCATTTTGGTGCAGTTTATTTACTCTGTTTTGAACCTGTGGTGCACCAGGAATTGGAGGGAAACTAGTAGCTTTGCATCACATCAACACTTTATGCAATAAATGCACTATTAATGCACATCACACCATACCACTTGCACTAGCCATCATGCCATGGCTGCCCCCTAGGCCATGGTCCATGTTCCAAGAGTTGTGTGCACACACATGTAATGTGTTGGACCAAAATATTGTGCACATACTTGTTTGCAAAATAACTCTTGGGATATCGGTCGGTTTCCAGTTATGGCTGCAGTGTCGTCTCACAAATGATATATCCGTGATTCTGGATGTATTTCTAGTATTTTATCACGGACACCTGTAATCTGTATTACTGAGCAAACACCGGTTAATAGTACCGATATACATCAAAACAGATAACGAATGAGCGGTATTGAAATGCAGTTTTCTGTGATGAACAAATACCCCCAAACTTATCTTTTGCTCGTCCGGAGCAAAAAAAAAATCCTAGCCTCACTTTTGCAGGGAACGCGATTGCACTGAGCATGTGCAACAAGCCGTTAAACCTCTAGGTGTCCCTAGTAGGAGGAGTGTTGTCTCCTGAGGGTTTTCAGCTGATACTACCCACAAAATCCCGTCAAGTCAGCTTCATAAGTTAACATCGATTCTACTCCTACAATTTAGTATCTATGCTATAAACTCTATCATTCTAAGTCAGAAATATACACCCATTATGTATCACACATCCTAACTATTTATCATTAGATCCTATACGTTCCAAAAAAGTTTAGAAAGATGTTGGTATCTCCTGAGTTTTCCTTCTAAAGTGTGGTCTCAAATCAGGGGTTTTTATCAACTTTACAGAAAACATAATTCTTATTCTTTATTTCTATCTTCATCCAAACATCGATTGTATACCCCTACGTGTGTGTATTATTTCACCCCTACACTTGAGAATTCAATTCAAGCTATAGTACACTTGCCCTAATACCTAATACTACTTCTTTTCATTAAATGATGGACGGTGCTACTCACACACCTTTCATACGACTATTAATGCTTCTTGAGGCACTAACCAGCCGATTACTGAATGTGTAAGCTTAAAGCGTAAATAGCAGTTTCTAGGTCTTAACTTTATTTTTTTTAAATTTTTCTTTTTCTTTTCAACACCAGATATATTTTTCAATGATGCTCTTTAAGGTGTTTAGCTTTAAATATCGTTTTTTCTTTCATACTAGGTTTTCAGGCAAGAGTATTTCTAGGTATCCTCTACTATCCCAAGTTTCAAGGTGCGTGTATGTGCAGTTTGTAGGGTATATACTTTCTAAATTTGGACTCAAGAATAGAAACTATTTTTCAGACTTATCCTTCAGTAAAGCTTCAATACTCTCCCTTCATCTCGACTTAACTAATGAACTGAACTCAAGATTACCTATTTCTCAAAAAAAAAATGTAAGGACGTATACTTACCAAGGTTAAATAGACTGAGGATTATTTTTAGGGTTTTCAATTCCTAAGCCTAGAATTTAGTTGTTTCTAACATATCAACTAAACTTTCGAAATAAAATCTAAGTTACCCTATTAGCTAACTTGACGACAAAGTTTTTATATTTTGAAATTTTTTTTGATTTTTATGGGGTTTTTTAATAAGGATGCAAATGCAGAATATACAAATGAATGCGAAGGAAGAAAGCTTACCGAGCACACCCCCAAACTTAAACTTGACAGTGCCCTCACTGTCAGGCTACACCAAGAGGGTCAAAATTGTCGGCGCTCCCAAAAGATTTATACAAAATAAAATGAAAACCAAAAATATATACACAAAAAGGTTCCCCCCAAACTTAAGTAAAATAGTGTTTCCACTGTTTAAGCGGTGATGTTCAGGATTATGGGGGAAAAGATAACAGTATTAATCTATACAAGGCCTTACAGGCCAAAAGTGAGCACCAACCATTCAAATATTCTATCTCTGCAGTGTGTTGGTTGGTGAAAGAATACGGAGAGGAACGAAATGGAGAATACGCGAGACCTTATAGGAAGAGAGGTGGGATACGGTCTCGGTATATTAGGAGAAGAATGGCGGAAGGGAGAAAGAAGTGTAGTATGAACTTGAGGGTGTAAATTGAGTGAATAAATTAGCACAGTTTGTGATGACCGATGTGTAAAAAGTGATTGTGCTAATCTATCAACCCGTCGAGAAATGGGATCAAATCCCTCAAGATTCGTGAAAAAACATGGGTACGCCGAACTTGGTAAACCAGACACAAGAAATGAAAGTAATACGGTGTCTTGCAAGGTAGGAACGATTGTAAGGATGGAGGGAAGTGGTTAAGGAAGGTTATCGGTTAAAGGTTCCGGAGGGTGTACACAGTCAATGAAAGGGATAGGATGAATTGGAAAATCCGACTCATCAATTAAAACTGGTTCATCATCAAAGCTATCCTCAAAAGTCTCCTCAAAAATTATCTCATCCATGCATTTTTCATCAATATCAAGACGCATATGAAGTTCGGGAAAAACAGTTAATGACTCGGGATGATGAATTGGAGAGAAAAACTCATCCAAATCAGCGGGTTCATCATCCAAAATATTCCCAGCGTCGATATCCTCAATCAAGTGAAAATCAATTTTCTCAGACACCTCAACAAAAGCATGGATATCAATCAATTCAGGTTCTAGAGTGGAGGTGTAGAGGTCAAAAGGATTGCGTGTGGTTTCACTTGAAAGGGACCCTTCACAATCTGGTAAATCAAACACTACAAAGTCGCACAACTCATTAATCCTTTTATCTTCAATCGGTGAATCGTTTGGAACACTAGATAGACATTCAAAACTGGAGTTGTGGGATTCAAGTTGAAATGGGTAGGTTTGATTTGGAAGGGTATACAGCTCACTTTCTCCACTCAAATTCTCAACATGTCCAACTGCCTCATCATACATTGGAAAATTTGGAACTAGTTGAAAACTAGCTACCGGGTCACTAGGTTGTATGAGGGCGGCCATGGATGCATTCAAATCCATCATCTGTTGGCATGACGCTACTCTAAAGTCTTCCAACGACTGTTCCAGACTAGACATAGGTTGTGAAGGGGTTTCAGTAAAAGATTCAAAGTTGTTAGGATACTGAAAATTCCCAAATGGCTATGTAGAAGCAATGTCTAGGGAAGGTGCAAAAGTCGGGTAGGACTGGTAGGAATTGACTGGCTGGACAGGAGTAGGATCAACATTTGGATAAGAAGGTGAATGGAGTTGTTGATCCCAAGAATTTGAAGTGGTAAAAGGAGTGAAAGATCGGCTACGGGATTGTTCAATTCATTCAGCAATAGACATAGGTCTTGGAGTTACAACAGGACTCAAAAAAGGGATATCAACGTAAGAAGGTGGTGAAGGTTGAAGTGGTTGAAATAAGGTGGATTGCGGAGTCCAATTGTTTGTCCTAGACGCGTCCATCCGATCTCTCAAAGAAAGTTTAGGCATGGAGGGATCGTTCGTAGTTCGACCAAAGCAAGAACCGTAAGAAGTAATGTCTGGTTGTGGGTACCAAAGTTCAGCAAGAGTTTTTCGAGGTGGGGTACCCATGATATGAAAAGTGGAAGAAGAAGAGAAAAGGAGGGAAAAAGAATGTGGGTATTTTTTTTTAATATTTTTTTTTTACGTTAGTTATTAACAAAAGAATGAAATATACAAAAAAGAATCTGGACAAAAACAATCACGACACAAAAATACCACACACCTAATCAGTCTAGGGTTCACCTAGGTCAACTAGACCTGCTCAAGAACTTAATTGTTGAAGTAAAACTGTGTTGAGAAACGGGCTTAAGATATACTGATCACGAGGACAGGTAAGTGCAGAGATAAGGGGAAGTTTTCCGACGCTTTCGTGAAGGTCCTTAATTAAATAACCCTTTCTCTTTTAGCGGTTTCGCCGTGAACACTTTCCTAGACACCCCGTAAACGATATACCGTTAAGCGGTGTTCTAAACACAGTTAACATCTCCTAATGAGCGCGAAGTCCTTAAAGCTTAAAGTATAATTTCTTTTAAATTTTTGTGCGGGTAAACATTATGCTCAAGTTCGTGATTTGTGGGCCACGGAAAAGGGGATCAAATCCTTTACCGTATGTTGTTGGGTTTGCTTGCCCTTAAATCCGTATTAATTTATGCAATGCGCAAATCAATGAAAAAAATTGTTCAAAATTTCAAACAATTGTTTTTTAGTTTTAAGCTCGGCACTGCAACAAATACGGGTTAGTCAAGTTTAGCGTTTGCTAGCGAACTTGCAAAGAATCCTGCAAAGAATAGTATATTGGATGCGTCGGATTTGAGAAGAAGGTGTTAGTAAAGTACGTACCGATAAGTTTTCGGGTTAAGAAACCCGCGTTGAAATTAAATCCGAATAACTTGGAGTGTTCGCTTGCGCGGGTCAAACTACCCGGATCTTTGGCACTGTACTTCATAATCACCTTAACTTTGAATGTACACTTTGCTCCGACAATCGCCGTTCGTAATTCCGCAAAATCTAAAATGTCGGAAAAAAGGATATTAGTGCGGAAAAGCGATATGAATGCCCAAATACCCGCACACTAAAAATTAGAAAAAACAAACAATAAGAATAGGAAAAAAATAGAACACTGGAGAAAAGAGGAGAAATTGGAGGCAGAAAGAGGAGGTACGGCCAGCGACACCGGATTTCCTTGGTGTGTCGCCGGATATCCTTTGGAGAATGGGTTCCAATCTTCTTCTGGGTTCTTAGTGTTATACTAATGTTACACAGTTATTGTTTGTTTTTGTCACGACCCGAAAGTACGGAACGGGACTGGCACTTAGATTACGAGACGTCTAAAGGCGTAACGTAACCTAAGTCAGCCAAAGCCCAGAAAAATCTAAACCAAAATCAAAAGAGTGAAGGAAACCTTTCATGAAAACGACTTTGAATCAATTAAGTTGCATTGAACCATTTTTAAAAACATCAAAAATTTCTGAAAATTTCGGCAGAGTCTCCTTTGTAAATACTATCCCCCAAAATGGGTACAACAAGATATATAAACCTGTAATAACAAAATGGCATCCCCAAGTGGGAGCAAGCTCTTCGCCCAAGGCGGATCACAACCACACGCAATATATATGTAATATCAAGAAAAAGAGCATAAAGAAATGCAAAATATATGAAAACGCAACGTCGGCTCAAATGAGCTCGACCCAAAAGAAACCACATATACACAAATCTCTCAGTTCTCCATCTACCACTTCAAAAATCTCCATCCGGGCAAGGGTTGATACTGACTATGACTGCGAGATTTTATACCATCCGGGCAAGGGTTGATACTGAACTGAGAGATTTGTGTATATATAAAATCTCCATCTACCACTTCTTATTTGTATATGCGACCTAGTGATGAGACTGAGAGATTTGTGTATATGTGGTTTCTTTTGGGTCGAGCTCATTTGAGCCGACGTTGCGTTTTCATATATTTTGCATTTCTTTATGCTCTTTTTCTTGATATACAAATACATATATATATTTATGCTATGCAATTCGATGCATCATATACGATGCAAAGGTTGATACTGAACTAATCGGGTTCTACAGTGCTCGTGACATGGCAATTACCAAAGGCGTGTGTGTCACATGAACAGTGCGCGTGCAATAGGAGCCAATGGTAATGGTGTACGTGTCCTATGAGGTGATATCACACATGTGTATATGGATATCCACGCAATTCTAGCAGACGAATAGCTATAAAGGTATGCATATGAATGAGAGGGTTAACTAACTAACAATGCATATAGATGCAAGTAATAAAGTAATCCTAACTATGGGGCGTCTCGCGCTATCCGGACGATTCTCCCATAGATGAATACATCTACTCACCTGAATGCCTCGCTAATCTGATCCAACAACCGCTTTGCCTTTACGCGCCGCGTCCGATGTTTCCGCAACCGATCCTAGAATTTGCACAACACATAACATAAGATTTCACCTCATGAAACAACGCAAGACACCATATGAAAAGATCAACGCTCATGAATTAATCACAACGTGCACTCGGTGCGCGGAAAACACACGAAAATTGCTAAAACCTGAACTAAAATCGTCGTTTCGGGCAACCGTCAAAACTAAAACCCGACTAAATCAAAATCCGCATTAGAACACCCTAAAAGTAGTATGATATGCTATAAATATCGTCCATATATCGTAATTAGATCACCTCCTAAAATTCATAAAAATCTAGTAAGCATTATCATACCGATTTCAATGCAAACATCGCGAATTAACGATATCGCGATCGCAACATCGCACAAATATCCGATCTAACCCACTAGATAGCCACAACACTAACATAAACCCACTTATCCCACTTCAAACCCTAATCAGAACATCAATCCTTCTCTTGAAATTCATGAGCAAGCAATTTAGACCAAATTTCACACTTAAACTATTAAATCTAGCAAATTTAACTACAATTAAATACTAGATTAGAATTATACCTTACTAGTATTGATTCCTTAGCACTAAACCTCCAAAGTGGCCTCCTTTCTCCATGCTTTAAACCAATTAGGGTTTGGGAAGAAGTGGAATAGGATTTAGGTTAGAAATTTGTAAAGAAAAGTGTGTATTTTTGTTGATTTTGTTGATTTTTTTGCAAGAATTGAAGCAAAAGAAGTGAGGGAAAAATGGAGGGCTCGGCCTGAGCAAAAGGGAGAGGAGAATGAGGGAATGTGTAGAAAATTCTATGAAGAAATCATCTCAAAAGCTCAATTAATGCTTTCACATCAAAACTTTTCAAAAAAAACTCTTTTCATTTCATTTTCAACCCATTTTACCATAAACAACTAAACTTGAAATGTTTTGCTAAAATTTTTGTTACGCTTAATTTTAGTTTATAATGATTCCTAATTATGTAATTTACCCAATTAAATTTGTATTTATCACTAATTAAATGTATTTTTTTTAAAAGCTTAAAATAATATTTAAAATAATTAATTAAGGAATTTTTTTTAATTAACTAGAAAATTTTAAGTGACAAATTAGTGACCAAATTTTAGCAATATCTTATCTAAATTTTTTATAATTAGGCCTATATTGAAAATTACTTATTTCGACTTTTTACGGAAAAGACTTCTAATTTTGCCGATTACCGAAAAACTGCCTAAACGATTTTTGAAGTGTTACAGTTTTCTCAGTTGAGATTCACAGTGCTAGCAGGTTCAAATCTAGAGAACAAAATGAGTTAGAAAAGTTAGTTTTATTTTTGGTTTTGGTTTTTCTTTTGAAATTTTTAGTTGATTTTGAAAATAGGGTTAGTTGTATAGATGAAATGTACAGAGATTAACCCGAAATAACAAAAATAAAAACGTTACCATCTCCCCAGCAACGGCGCCATTTGATTGAAAGAATTAAAGTTAACCGCAATCAAGACGGTGTCGCTTTGCAGCTAGCCGCGATGAGCACGGGTCAATCCACAGGGAGACGGAGCATTTTAAGTTCTTGTTCTTACGAGTTAATGCGCGTGGGTGGAATGTTCGTTATCTACCCTATGTGTATATATGCAAAGTAACCGCTTGTTAGGAAACGATTGGATAGTGTAAGTTAATGGATTCCGTATTCAAGTACTTTGAGCCGAACTCAACCAATGAAGCTAGAGCAATCGGCAACAACGTGGATTAGGGTATTTAAGCATGGTATTCATGGAATCCGGCTTATTGACCCTTGTCCGTCGGTTCTTGTCTCTTGCTTTTGCTTCTGGCCAATCCGAACCCAACCGGTCGCGGTTAGGAATCACCGATACCTTGATAGGGTAGGGTGCCTAACAGAGCGCTTGCGTACGGTTTGGACGGACTTTCAAATGGAAAAGATGGGAAAGGAAATGATGAACGAAACGTCAACTTACAATATCTTTCTCTTTTCTTAACAACACATATTAACAACCATTCACAAAACAAACTAAAAAGAGCAAAAGAAAAGATAAACAAAGAGAAGAAAAGATTGCAAGCAAGTAATTAAATGACATGGTGATAAATTGCAAGTAATAAAAGACAAGAATGAAAATGCAAGTAAGTAAAAGAGCAAGTAAGAAATACTAAGAACCATTAGAACACAAGACAAGACATGGGTTCAATAACCAAATCTTAAACTTGCAAGCTCAATGAAGAGGTTGCAACATCAAGAAGAGGCAAAGAACTAATGGTGAATGAAGGCACAAAAAGAGAGCTTTATTGAACTTGAAGAATGATACAACCCTTGAAATCAATAACCAAACCCTTAAACTTGCAAGCTCAAGAAAGAGGTTGCAAGATCAAGAGAAGGTTAAGAGCTCAAAGGGACTAAGCTATATACAAGAACAAAATGAAAACAAAAGAGAATACAAAGTGTATGGAATGTTTAACAAAACTTGGACAAAGTGAGACCCCTCTCCCTTGCTGCCATGATCTGCTTTTATAGGCAAGAAAGGAGATTAAGCAAACAATAAAATAAAGACCAAATGGAAGCATGGAAGCCACTGTGAGAGGATGGGGCCCACAGGAGGAGGAGGGGCAGGCCACACCGGTTTTGGCAAGGGAGAGCTCGGCCAAATTCCGAGGGATGGGTGCCGTATTGCAGTGGTGGTCTTGTGTTGTCCCTCTCATCATTTTGGTGCAGTTTATTTACTCTGTTTTGAACCTGTGGTGCACCAGGAATTGGAGGGAAACTAGTAGCTTTGCATCACATCAACACTTTATGCAATAAATGCACCATTAATGCACATCACACCATACCACTTGCACTAGCCATCATGCCATGGCTGCCCCCTAGGTCCATGGTCCATGTTCCAAGAGTTGTGTGCACACACATGTAATGTGTTGGACCAAAATATTGTGCACACATTTGTTTGCAAAATAACTCTTGGGATATCGGTCGGTTTCCAGTTATGGCTGCAGTGTCGGCTCACAAATGATATATCCGTGATTCTGGATGTATTTCTAGTATTTTATCACGGACACCTATAATCTGTATTACTGAGCAAACACCGGTTAATAGTACCGATATATAACAAAAAAGATAACGAATGAGCTGTATTGAAATGCATTTTTCTGTGATGAACATGTACTCAGTCTCCACTGAGCACCCATATACCATCTCTGATGTCAAACACCAATGGATATGGGATCATCCATCGCCCATCTCATGGGTCGAGAAGCTTATACGCTAGTCTACTCTGGTATATCGATGCCTTGTCTCGATACACCCACGACTAGGAACATTAAAGGATGAACTTATGGACTACCATGGCCCCACAAGTATGATCTGCATCATAATCCTGGTAGTCAAGTACACATCCTAAGGGCTTTACCAACATGTAACCATAAGACAGTATCAAGAGACAAGTATACATGTTAAGATAAAGAGCAACCAGATACCATACTATCATGTCGAGCAAGAAAGTCCTCTCTATATATGTCCAAGCATCCACTATAATATACATCATATGCACAATAATGGCCTCTATGGCATACATACAACTAACAGATTCTTGCTTGACTACCAGCAGTATGATGGTGATCATATACGTGAGATTTGGGTAGTCTATAAGCACATCCTTAAAGTGTCCTTAGTCGTGGGAGTTTCGAGACTGGGCATCGATATTCCAAGAGTAGACTAGTGCATACGGATAGAGACCCCGACGAGGAGCGATGGCCGGTCTTACAAGACATTGGTGTCAGTTGGTTCACCTAAGATTGTATGCAGGTGCTTATTGGGTTATGAGTACACCAGACGGACTCGCCGGGAACATGCTAGTTGGTATTATACCTATCGTCAGATAGTAGTTCCCTGGTGACATGTGTACAGGTTAGTCTATCGACCTTAGATCGTCATTTGTCTCGTGTGAGTTCCCACTGTGCTTTGATTACTACCCTACCACGGCTCAAAGAAGTCGTACAAACAGGTTTTAGTTGGGTATAGTCCCGAGCCACATGAAGGCAATGAGCAGATCGGCAGGGGATTCGTCTCTCCCGGTATTGGGGGTGATATCGCGTTGTGTCTGGAGAGCCATTACAAAAAGTCCTTGGCCAGGGAAAGCGATATTTACTGGAAGGTATTCCAGTAGTTTCTTAGGGTGTTCTGGGCTACACTCCGACAAGACTTATACCGCTATTAGGCGTCTGACGTTTACTAGCCCCCTAGGCCCGATATGTGATACTCATAGACGAACGGACCGGACTGTACGGATATTGTCACTGTCGGGCTCATTAGGGTTTCAGGATGAGTTCGCTCGTCAGCTTCCCTTTCGCTCATTACCTAGGTAGCCGTTACGTACAGCTAGTGCCACTGACGTGCTTGTAGTTAAACCCACTGCCAGGGTATTGACGAGTCATTAGAGTCCCACACAGAGAGTTTCCCATGTTCAGGCGAAACATTGTAGAGGCCGTATGGTTTTATGGCAGGGTTTGATCATATACGTGCACTTGTGCACGGATCATGGTCGGACGGATCATACTAGTGGGCTTTTGTTTAAGCCGGATCCTAGTATTAGATTGTTGGATTAATTTTGTCTCGTAGTATTCGTATTCAGTCGGAATACGAATGCGGGTATGTATATACAGATGAGGGGTATTCTTGTAATCCATCACGAGTTTACTTTAGAAGATGCCATTCTATTTATTGTTTTAAATATTTGGATTAATGTTTATTATGTGGAAATTGTGAGTGCAAGTTTTGTTCAAGAGCATTAAATATGGCATGTGCAATTTTGGTGACTCATGGTGTGTTTTCTTGTGCTATGTCTATTCTCTTGATTGATTATTGTGTGGGATTAATTGTGAAGAGAGTGAGGGCAGCCACAAGTGGTTGGGTTTGGTCTTGAGTTTATATTAGAGCTCTCACATTTTATCTCACACAATAATGAAGCTCATTTTCTTCACTAGCTTTTTTCTTGAGCTCACAACTTCCATCAATGGCTTCTTCTTCAACCTCCACTCTATCCTTCTCATGTGTTGAGAATCCTAGAGTGTATTGAGACAAAGTAATAACACACTATCTCTACTTCATCTTGGGCACTAGGCTAGCAAACTAGTTGCTCGAGTTGCTTCGGGTTTTGAAGCGGGAGCCTGTATAAATAATCCTCGACGTGGATTCTCTTCGACAAGCGAGACCGGAGAGCGAACTTCGTCGGGGCAGCCGCGAGGAGCTTGGCGCAGAGATTGAAGACCGAAGGACATGGATTGATCGGTATAATCTCTCCAAACTCTTTTTCTGTATTACTAGTATAGGGTTAATGGCACGATCCGGGTTTTAAGGTTACGTTAGCGCCGTTTTGAAAATTTTTTGTTCCGTATTTGGCCTCGGATTGACGGTCGGGGCGCTGGCGTAGCCTTACATGGTATCAGAGCCAAACTATTAACTACATACTAGTTGGTTTAGACGATGTTAAAGTATCAAAATCGAAACAGACCCAAACCACCACTCGATGAATTGCAGTTTCTGTCGAATTTAAAAGTGTCTTCAAAAATTATTTAAACAACTGCAGAAGACTACTCAAGTGACCACTAACACACACACCAAATACGAGCCCCTGATTCAAAATTTAGACCGGACACATTGGGCAAAAATCCGAGGAGGCCGGCCTGATTTTGTGCTTTGGGCTTGAATTTTGTTGTGTGCTTTAGTCTCTGGAATGTTGGTGTAGTGGTGTTGTTTGTTTAGCCCGGTTTGGATATAGTTTTATCTAGTTGTTTGGGGCTATTTGGGGTTATTTCGAACTCGATAATTTCTAACATTGTTTAAAGTTTGCAGTAATTACATTACTATCTGCAACCGTTAATGTTATTCGAGCGGTATAACTTGTCTAATTGCTATAGTCCTTTTAGACGGGTTTGCGAACGTGACATTCACGTTGATGTTCTGTGTTGTGTTGTGATGTTGAGGATTTGTCGTGGTGGATAGCTTGTGTGCAAAGTTAGTACAGTTTAATTTTATCTGTACATTTGATATCGCAGGGCGAGCGTCCGACATGTAGACTGCCGTCACTGCCTGATTGTATATTATTTGTTTGGGCCACGACCGGGTTGAGGTCGATGTACCCGTTGTACATATTTTCTTTTCTGTACTAGGATTACCCCACGGTGGAGTGCACGGATAGCCGAGTTCTAGAGGGCAACGGGCCCGCATCTCATAGCTTTGAGACAGAGGGGGCTTCACTCTAGAATTGGCAGGCTATTCGCCGCACTCGTAGGGGGTACAGGTTGACCCAAGGAGGGGTTCTCAAGTTATCGGATTCCGTGAAGTGCTGGGTGGTCCATTCATTTTGCTGAAGGGGGCTGCCTCACTTCAGGTTTTGGCGGGTAACTTGCTGCACTCGTAGGGGTCTAGGTTTTCATTGCACAGGCTATCCACACAACCAGGGGAACGTCGGGTTTCAATTGCGGCTCAAAGGAAACACGGGGCTCCCAGATTATCTGTATTGTTCTGTGATGCTTATTACTTTTCTGTGATGTTGCATTTATCACGCCTGGAGCGATTATTATATATTGATATACTAGTAGATGTTGTCTATGTTTTACACCCGCGCTAGTCCTGTCCCCAATCTGTCGTTAGTTAAGTAACCTAACGGGTGATGACGGGACCCAGTGGCGAATGCGGATGGCATATACGTACATTATATTTTCGTTCGGTGTGATTAATTGATGGGACTGCGTTGATTCAGATCAATGCAAGCAAAACAGACCTATTCGATGTTGTTGGAACAATTTTCAAAACGCTGTTATTGCAAAGACATTCTCTTTTGTTTTGCATAGAGGTATTCGGTTATGAATATCTAGCACCTCATTCGACGAGGTAAGGGCCGAGATCCCTTCATCGGGAGTGACCCCTTGGGCAGAAGTTTGCGTCAGGGTAATAACTTCACTATAGTCAATCACTTTTTTCTTTGCACAGCGGTATTCGGTTATGAATATCCAGCACCTCATTCTACGAGGAAAGAGCCGAGATCCCTTCACCGGGAGTGACCTCTTTAGCAAAGGTTTTCGCCACTATATATTTGTAAAAAGCTATCTGGTTCCTTCAACGATATCAAGTTCATTACGTTAAAGATTTTTCGCCAAAAAACATTCGTAGCCTTCTGTCATTTCAGACAGGTAGCACTTAGTATTCATGTTATGTATGTTGGCCTTCGTCAAAGCATAGTGTATGGTAGCTATTTGTTACTTTTCTGTTGCATAGATAGATGTGTTGGTTTGGGATATTCGTACTACTATTTTGGCCTTCGTCAAGGGTATGTACGGGTGGGTTCAAATTAACCAGGATGATGACGGGTAGAACTTGACATGTGACTTATGATATGTTGGCCTTCGTCAAGGTCATAAGAGCATGGGGTAAAAATCACATCGGGAGTTTCAAACATACAGGAAACTTACCAGGAATGCGCATACCTTCTGGAGTGTGATAACGTGAGTAGATTCCATCAGGTTAACATGCGATGATAGTTGGATCCCGATACCCACTGATGTGTTGGTTTACTCCTCGGGTGATCCCGACTAATTCTTCTTTCAGGTTTGGAAGAGAATTTGAGGATACAGTGGGAGACATCCTGATTAGATAAAGTGATTAAGCATTATGATCTAGGTTAAAGTGCACGCAGAGTGTTTCTTTTCTCTCTCTCTCTTTGGCAACGACCATGGCCCGACCCTAGACTATAACTCAGTAACCAAGTTAACCGAACTTTCTGAAAACACTGGCTTTTGGATTGTCTAAGTTGCATACATCATTGCCACTCCTTCTTTTATCCTTTGCATTTCTCCAGAACACCCTGTATCACTACGAACATCCACTTCCATTGGATAAATCCATCGTATAGTTATATACGAACTCGAAGGAACTTGTTCCAGATTCGAGGATGGATTCTGGTTCTAGAGAGATTGAATAGGATTATTCGGTTGTCTTTTCCATTTACCTTCTCTCAGGTTGTGAGGGCTCCTAGGATTAGGAGAGTACACTTATTACGCTTATTGGATAGTCCTCTTCCAAACCATAGGTAGGTGCCGAAAGGTAGGGAAAGAAGAAAACCAATTAGCCTAAGTATGGTTTACAGAAGGTAATAAGTAAAGACGAATAAAGGGATTTGAAAGAGGGCAAAGTAAATTGCGACTGCTATCATTCACGACCAATCCACGTATTTCATCGCCACTCCTACTTCACCTTTGTATTTCTCCAGAACACCCCGTATCACTATGAAGATCCACAGTAATTGGATAATCCATCGTATGGTTATATACGAAGTCGATGCAACTTGTACCAGTACGAGGATGGATTCTGGTTCAGGAGAAATAGGAATAAGGTTTATTCAGTTGCCTTTTATCTTTACCTTCTTTCAGGTTGCGAGTACTCCTAGGATTAGGAGAGTACACCTAATATGCTTATTGGATAGTCTTCTTCCAAACCATAGGCTGATGCCGAACAGTAGGGAAGGAAGAAAACCATTTAGCCTAAGGGGGTGTACAGAAGGTAATGAGTAAAGGCAAATAAAGGGATTTGGAGAGATGGCAACGAAATATACGGTTACAGTCATGAATCTGATAATGGAAGAGGCATTACTAAGAATACCCGGATACCCCTTCGAAACATTTTCATGTTTCAGTTTCACTGTGCGTTATTAATAGAAAACTGATTTCTCAATTAGATCCTTACTTCAGGATATGTATTTACTAGATATGATTCTCACATCTGTATGGTTTTACAGATGATGAGTGGGAGTAAGTTATTGGGAATTAGGTAATCATCCTCATTATATCGGGATTCGTTGTAATTGGTGATATTTGAGGAAATCGCCTGGGTTTTTGCCGGACGGCAAATATTTGGTTTTGAATATCCGTTGTTATGTACCAATTTCAGACTGATATATCTGTACGTTTATTTTATAAAGTGAGATATAACTTTTTGAAATTATGTCTGTGACATTTACCTATATCAGTTGATGCTTAGGTAAGGAGCATTCAACAGCGATGTAATTCTTCTTAACCATAAGTACAGTTTTCAACCTACGACGCACAGGGTATAAGTTATTAAACTCGGGAGACTTATACAAAGTATTGTATGTTGTCCAGTGTCCATTAGGACAGAGGGGTTGGTCCTCTTAGTATATTCTGTTTACTTGTAACTTCTCAAGTTTTAGTCACGTGTTTCGTAGAAATACAAGGTCCAAGTTTTGAGAAGTTATAGGTACAAGATTAAAGTAAAGAATCACGTGTTGCAAGTATCAGGATTCTTCAAGGTGATCGAAGATGTAGATACTTGTGTTTGGTATTCAGCTGATAGTAATAGTTTTGAGAATTTGCTTCTCTTTCAGGTTACTCATATTTGGTTGCACTCCTAGTTGAGTAATGCTGATTGGCCTCTCTCCATTTAGTTGATATGCACTGGAGACAGCTACATGATTTGAATCTGGTTCCAATTAAATCAGTGCCTCTGTTTCTATATTGTATATAGAATGGCTCATATCTTAATAATGTTATGGTATATGGAGTTGTCCGGCTTATGCTTAAAACCAGACTCTGGACAACTCAAGGCACGTTTCTATAATGGCAGTTTGTGGGTTAACCCAGTCTATGACGAAGGTTAACTTTCTTCCATCTGGAAGATCAATAGTTATATTGTTCTTGACTCGACACAGTTTTAGTAAAATTGACTTTTTCAGAAAACAGTGGTGGGAGTAGGTAGAACTGGAAATGATTCCAGAACCACAGAAGATTACTGAAAATTTAATAGGACCAAAAGATTCAATCAGGTTTGACATTCCAGTATCCACTCCGCAGATATGGTGGGTTACCTCAGGCACCCGAGAGGTACTTCGGTATTCTCAAAGACGGTGACAGGGAGGTTCTTGTTTACCCAGACTTGACACTACTGTTGTTCCAGACTATGAGACCTGACAGGAAGATGAGTATAACGTCGTTCTAAACTAGTTTTAGAAGTGCACGTGTATATGACTCTGACAGAGGGTTGTTGTAGTCAGTGGGAGCAGCGGAAGTGTAGTAGACAGGTAACATGTGTCTATTTATAGACTAAAGTAGATATAACGGAGATAGATCATCTATTTTTGATGTGACAGTCATAGATTTTGACTTCATCAGAATAGGAGAAGGATCTGTTAAGAAAGTTGTAGGGTGTGATATCCTGGTATTTAGATGACATGCACTTTATAGGAAGTAAAATTCCTATCCTGCAATCGGTTATACTATGGTTATCATATAGTGGTTTATCCATATAGGATATGGATAAAATATCAGGCATTCTTGTTACTGGATCTATGGTTTTAGATCTAGATTTGGGAAGTGCCCCAATTTGGGTACCAAGACAGCATTCTAAAGGTGTTTTAGAATGGACGACTGCTGGCATGGTGGTGTACCTGCAAGTGATGGAGTCACCCTCTCTAAAGGTGTCTTACAGACTAAAGGGGATAGGGGTGTGCATGATTGGCATATCACTTACTTAGGAAATTGAGTCAATCATGAGATGTCAAGTACCACACCAGATATTGTTTTTGTACTAGATGCAATAAGATTATATTAATCAAATCTTGGAGAAACGTTCGGAAGCAGTTTAGAACATAAGTGAATGTTCTAGGGATTTGATAACGGCAGCCTCCTTCGGAAGACAGTTATCATTCCGGGCTTCCAAGGTAACCTGGATGACAGAGAGACTGTCAGAGTTATAGGTTTCCCTCTGACGAGAGGCAGTAGTCTGGACAGGTGGTCCAAGTGGATACTGAGGCAGGCGTGGCGCAGGATACTGATTCAATTCAGTTGACGATATAGTCTAAGAAGTTTGCTGGATTTGGAGTTCATTTGTGAACTTGGTCCGATCAGATATCCAAACATATTCTAAGACAGGTATTGCTCATTTCAGAAGATGGCTTCCTCCGCGAACTTGAGATAAAGAGAGACATAGAAAGAAACATCAGGGCAGATCCACTCACTGAGGCTATTTCTCGAACGCAATAGTCTTACAAACGAGCTTTGTGAAACTGATTAGTAGAGGAGTTGGGTGTTCGGTATCATATGGGCTGTGGGTATGCGACACCGCAATAATTATCCTTAAGTGCAAGTGGGAGATTGTTGGCTATAGTGCCCTCAAAGTCAATTATTGGATCGCAGGCACGTGATTGCAATGATTGAGGGAGGACCTATACCGGTAGGATAGTCTTACTCGAGATGATAGTATGCTATCTGGTTTGTCTTTATCATCGTGAACATGCTTCATGTGACATTACAGATCACTATTACATGTTGTTAGAGCCCATAAGATTCTTGCTTGACTACCAGCAGTATGATGGCGATCATATACGTGAGATTTGGGTAGTCTATAAGCACACCCTTAAAGTGGCCCTAGTCGTGGGAGTTTCGAGACTGGGCATCGATACTCCGAGAGTAAACTAGTGTATACGGATCGAGACCCCGACGAGGGGCAATGGCCGGTATCACAAGCTATTGGTGTCAGTTGGTTGACCTAAGATAGTATACAGGTGCTCATTGGGTTATGAGTACACCGGACGGACTCGCCGGAAACATGCTAGTTGGTATTATACCTATCGTCAGATAGCAGTTCCGTGGTGACATGTGTACATATTGGTTTATCGACCTAAGATCGTCATTTGTCTCGTGTGAGTTCCCACTATGCTTTGATTACTACCCTACCACGGCTCAAAGAAGTCGTTCAAACAGGTTTTAGTTGGGTACAGTCCCGAGCCACATGGAGGCAGTGAGAGGATCGGCAGGGGATTCGTCTCTCCCGGTATTGGGGGTGATATCGTGCTGTGTCTGGAGAGCCATTACAAAAAGTCCCTGGCCAGGACAAGCGAGATTTACTGTTAGGTATTCCAGTAGTTTCTCAGGGTGTTCAGGGCTACTGTAACGTCTTTGAAATCGTTATGCAAATTTTTCCGTTTTAGGGTAAAATAGTCGGTATTTTCCGTTTTAACCCGATAGTGATCAAACTTCTGTATAGACTTGTTTGCAACTAGTTTTACTAGAATGAAGCTAGTTTGCGGATTTTATGGGTCACTTGGAAGTTTTGGTTCACTTTGATATTTTCCCTAATTAAAGTATTATTTTAAGTTGTTAATTATGCACTTAATTAGTGGTAATTACAATTTTGGTTTGGGTTAATTACTTCTAATGTGAATCTATGCTAATCTAATCACTAGATTTTTAGTTAATCCATCCATAGAAATATCTAGATATTTGTAATTTAAATTGAATTATTAAAAGAAAAGAAAATGTGGCAAAAAGGCTTTAATGCATTAATTAGCATTTATTGTTGTTTTTGCACTAGATATTTCCACACTTTCACAAAAAAAAACCTCACCATTGCATCTTGGCCGAACCCATTGCTTGTTGCCCTTCTTCTTTCCTCACTCCTTTTCATCTTCTTCTTGCTCAAATAAATGATCAAAAATCATGAAATATTCACACAAGCTCAAATACAAATCCATACTCCTTAATCTTTAGCCTAAACTAGCTTAGTTCTTCATTAAAGTTAGCATTTTGGGAGGCTATTTTGGAATTCAATTTGCAAGTTTGAAAGCATGTTTGTGAGGTATAAATCCGAACCCTAATCCTTTATTGTTGCTTAATTCTTTAAGCTAGCTATTTAAATGTTTAATATAGCTTCAATTTCATATTTTTGAATTTTCATGATAAGCTTTATGAATTTCAAGTTAGGGTTTTGATGTGTTTAAGTGGTTAATCTTGAAGTGTAGACTTGGTTAACCGAATCATTTTGTGATAATGATATTTGTTAAATTCTTAATTTGTCTAATTGAGATAATTAGCAAACTAGGTTTTACTAAACATGTTTTGGATGAGATTAAAATGGCAGTAAAGGTTTGGATGACTTAATTAAGCTGCTTTGTGATGATTGTGATCACTAGATTGTTTAAAACATCTAGCTTTGTGTTAAAATGAGCTAAAATGATATAAACTGCTTACTAGGTTTTTGGTAAAAAAATTAGACGTGGGTTTTAATGGACATGGTGCTGATGTATATATTTTTATCTACGATAATTATTGTGTTGTGAATGAGTATTGGTGCGATTGGATTTTTAGCGTGGCAGTTTTCATGTATAGCGACCCTAGTGAGGGTTTTGGCTATGTTTTCCGGTATTTGGATTTCTTGGTTTTGCGACTGGATATTGTATTTGGGCGTTGGACGTTTTTACGTCAACGACGAAGGTTTTTTGGTTGTTTTGCATGCGTAAGCTATAGGTTCTAACCTATGAGCGCACCGCGTGCCGTATTTGGATTTCGCCATTTGGTATTAATAGCTTTGTGAATTCATATTGATTGTAGGTACCTTCGCGTGGATTCCGTGACGACGAAGCGCAACGAATACGGCTAAACGAGGAGTTTAGCAGGTGAGTAGATTTATATCTACGGGGGAAGTTGGGTGGATGGCGTATATCACCCCCGCAAACATTGATATGGAATATTGTTTGATAATTTTATCCTGATAAATGATATGCGACGGACATGATTGTAGGATTTACAAACGATAATATGATAGAAGTTGATGCTAATGAACATATTGATATATTAGAATATGAAATGATAAGTGAATCATGATAGGTACGAATTGGGAGAGAACAAGTGTGACGTTTTTATATTATGATGCGAGATATTGATGTGATGAACGAGTATACGATGTGATATGATGACTTAGTGTGGTATGTCGTTATATGGTTTCGAGTCGATATAAGATCTTTGATACCGGTGTAGGTCCCCTGATACGAGATTGACATGGATGTGACCTGAGAGATATGTATATATATATAAGGATAATGTTTTGCATTTTGAGTGATATGCCGTACGAGACTTAGATCCGTACCCGATGTTGTATAGGTTGATAGAATCCCTATTTTTTTAATGCCGCCGTATAATGGATTTACCGTACGCGATGAGTTTTATCTGTTGATTTATCCATGCCCTTGTTTAGAGGAGGTCGTACGATGGATTGTACCGTACGTGATGTTGTGAGGCCGGTTGCTGATTGATGGATTCACCGACTCGGATATATATTGTAGACATGTATACCTTATAGCTTTTAGCTGATGATGTACTTTATGCTACGATCATGTTATTCTCATTGCATTAAATATACCTGTGCTAGTACACCTACACCATTATCGATAATGCGCATGTTACACTTACACAGATTTGCTGGTTCACACACCTTCATCATCGATAATTGCCATGTCACTACACAGTAGAATTCCTACATCATGTCATGATTTATTTGCTATGTTCATCTCACTATTCCACGTTGCATGAGATATGCGGATAGGCTTGCATCCTGTTAAATGTTGCATACATATTGACTTGTACTTCATGCATACATACTGACATGTACACCCACATATCTTGCTATAGCTGCATATACCCCTAAGTGGTATTGTATTGACATGTGATTTTGAGACGTTGATTATTGTGCTATTGCGCTTATGAAATGCATCATACATACTTGCTTACATGTAGATACCTATACCTTGCTACAGTTACATGTACACCTCATATGATGCTGCACTTAATTTCGGAGGATTTGGGAACCGCATGATATATTTTAAAATTGATTCATTTAAAAGAGCGATTTTCCCTTATTATGCTCATATTGCTGTTTTATGTTGCATATATCTGTTTTCATGGATTTAAGGATTGAGATATGGATTTCATGTGATTTAAGAATTTGAGGACCGTGGAGGTGTTTCAAGAAATTTATGTATTATTTGAAAACCTGGTTTCTCTTGATATGATATTTCAGTGCGTCCACCATGTGATTTCTCGGTTCTAAGATTTGGCTTGTCATACCCGATTCGAGGAGCGGGAGGTACCGTGTGCGGGTACATGGTCGACCCGGTATGGTACCCCGGGAAGGGAGATGATTTCATGGTGTCGACGATGAGCCTGGAAAGAGACCACTACTTACCGGTGATATTATTTGTACTCGGCGGATATCTGGGGGATACCGACCGGAGTCAAGTTCAGACATGCTACGCGGATTGCGGGTGTCGATGTGGACACTCAGGTTCCATGAGATGTACTGACATCACGGCCGGTCATGGTGACGGTGCCTGACAGATGAGGATTTACGTGTCGATGCTAGACACGGGTTTCATGATGTTTCGAGTGTCGATGTGGACACTCCAGTTCCATGATTTTGTTGTGTCACAAGAGACACACGTTGATTTATATCCTCATTTTACCTGCATATGCTTTTATGATATTTACATGCAGGAGTTGTTGTGTCAGTGGTTGACACGTGGACGAGATCCACTGCATACATGCATTGATTATATTATGGATGAGATCCACTGCATACATGCATTGATTATATTGTTGGACGAGATCCACTGCATACATGCATTGATTATATTGTTGGATGAGATCCACTGCATACATGCATTGATTATATTGTTGAATGATATCCACTTGCTGATAGGCATTTATTATGTCTTGGCACTTATGCAGATATGGTCGTCCTAGTTATCATAGTATTACCTTTATGATATAGTTGATCTAGGAATCGTTGTTTATCTCGATTTCTACATGGTGATGTTTTTCTATTCACGAGTTGGCAACTCACCCCCGTTGTGCCACAGTTCTTGTAGGTTGACCACATGGATCAGTTGCGGCATCGCTGGCACACAGCTGTTTTCGGGTGACTTGCTTGTGGTAGGTGGTACATGTTGGATCGTGCCCCTCTTGTATTCATTATTCATATTGTATCTAGTCACTCCATCAATTCAGAAATTAGTTATTGTATATGTTGCAGACTTATAAGACTTGTAGTTGCGAGACTTGAGCGATGGGTTTTATGTTCGCTTTTGGGGTTGATGTCTTGCTTTACTTTTCCTTGTGTGGATCTTCGCCGTTGGGCATCGTATACTTGATTTTAAACTTGTGGTGGTTGTTTCCGCCATTGGGCGTGTTTTTCTCCTGTGTGGGGATGTTTTTTTTATATTTTGTGTTGTATCCATTTTCGGGGTTAGTTTTTACAAGGGAGGTGCTACCCAAATTTTCAAAAGACAAAACATGATTTACTATACCTTTATTTCAAAGCTTTACCTCTTTATTTCTTAAAAAGGTTTA